>CM053624.1:91346742-91397662 GCA_028646595.1 Phalanger gymnotis
ATAGGCTCTTTGACTTTATTGACTTCTTCTGGCTGTATGTTTTGATCTTCTTTGTCACCAAAAAAAGATTCTAGAGTCTGAGTCTGAGTCCTTTTTCGCTGCCTGGCCATGTTCCCAGCCAACTACTTGACCTTGGAGCTTTTTGTCAGGGTATGACTGCCTGTAGAGTAGAGAGTATTTTGTCCCAAGCTTTAGTGTCCAAGCACTGCTGTTTTCAGAGCTACTTCTACTCCACTGTCACCACAAGCTCTGCCACAGCAGTGCTCCTCCTCCCCCAAGAACCGCCAACCACCATTGCAACCCAGATCCAAGCAGGGCAAAACAAGCCGTGCACTCCCGCTCTGGTCTGCCACTTGATTCTTCCCACTGTGTGAGCCAGGGACTCTGGAGGCAGCTGACACCGGAGCTATGGAAGCAGCCACGGGAGCTTCCTGATGCAGCTATCACCACCCCTGCACCACCTCCACCTCCCACAGGGCTGGGGCCGGACTGCTTTCTAACCAATCTAGCAGTTTTCCTACTAACCTGCTCCATGTTCTTTGGCATTTGTGGGTTGAGAAGTCTGGTAACTGCTACAGCTCAATGATTCATGGCCCTAAGGCCTGCTCCAGGCTGACTCCTGGTCTGGTCTGTCCTGGCATGGCCCATGCTGGGCTGAACTCCGCTCCCAGCACCCTGTGATAGACCCTTCTCAGGAACCAAACAGGCTGTCCTGGGCTAGAGACCTACTTCCCTCTGCTATTTCGTGGGTTCCACAGCTCTAGAATTTGTTCAGAGCCATTTTTATAGGTGTTTGAGGGATCTGGGGGAGAGCTTAAGCAAGTCCCTGCTTTCCAGCCATCATCTTGGCTCCACCCCCCCAAGACTAGTTTATTATAAAGCTCACAGGATGAGAAAGCAAAGATGTATTATGTTCTGTACTGTTGAGGATAGCGTCCATGTCAAATCATGGAGCCATCCAAGTATTTGAGTGCAAAACACTATGATCCCAGAGGTTGAATAATTTGCCTAAGATCCCATGACTAACCCAGAACTGCATCATGCTACTGCTCACTATAACATGAAGACACACGTTCCACAGCGATGACTTACCTATCTGCTTGTTATTCAGAGTAGTTAGAGGCAAAGCTACCTGTCCATTGGAAAAAAAAAAACTAGACACTTCTTAGTTCCTTAGACTTCATTCTCCAATAATAATAATTAATTAAAGATACTGGTCTGATGGACTTTTGAAAGCTGTGCCACAGAAAAAGAAAAATTGAGTTCCAGGTCATTTGGTGAATGTCAAGAGCTTTCTATACAGCTGTGTTAAAAAAAGAAAAGATTTAGGTTTCTTTTATCATATAGGAATCCTGATTCCCAAGTTGTCGCAGAGGTAGAAAATGGCAAACACAGAAGGGAGCCTCTGAACAAACAGCCACGCATAGACACCAGAAGTAGAAAAAGAAAAAAGAACACAATAATGACAACAACAAAAACCCAAAGAGCTCAGCTCTGTTTCTGCTAGAAACAAAATGATTCCTTGGTACTAGCCCCCATCACCCTGGTGCATTACCACTTCTGAGGCCACACAAATGCTTCATCCATATTGACGACTCCTCTTGAGTTTACTGGCTTTGTTAATTTCAAGTATCACATCTCACATATTTCATTGAACAAACCTCCACTGTTTACTAGGTGCCCTCCTCCCTTGGAATTCTCAAATCCAACTCATTTACACTGTGTGTGATGCAGCGTCATAAAGGAAGAAAAAAAATCTAGAACACTCTAATCTATGGCTACAACAAACCAAATTCAAAAGGAGGCATGAATCTCTTGACTAGAGCTAGAGCATTTAGGAATGCAGAAGGGTTTTGTCGGTATGCATGATCTAAAGAAGGCCTGGTGGTTCATCGGGCAGCCAGGTGGTGCAGTAGATAGGATGCCAGGCTTGGAGTCAGAAAGACTCATCTTCTTGGGTCAAATCTGGTCTCAGACACTTACTAGCTGTGTGACCTTGGGCAAGTCATTGTACCCTGTTTGCTTCAGTTTCCTCATCTGTAAAATGACCTGGAGATGGAAATGGCAAACCACTCTAACATGTTTGCCAAGAAAACCCCAAACGAGGTCATGAAGAGTTGAACGCAAATGAAGCAAATGAACAACAACAAAAGGGGGTTGATGCAAGTGTTATTCTTCAGGTTCAATTGTTATTTCAGTTTAATTTCGAGATCAGTCATTCAATCATAAATACTTGACAGGATTCCCTACTGCAGAGACAATGTGACATGAGAATTATGGTACCCAATCCAACTGTTTCATAGAACAAGAGTGCTATTCAATCTCACTTGCTCTGCTTACCAAGCAAAACACAAGACATTCAGTGTTAAGAGTAAAAACTCAACAAGGGAAATAGGATTTCTTTTATTCCTTGTAGTCAGCATGTTAAAAAGAGGAATTCATTAAGGAGAAACCATTATGCAATTTAATCAAGCAAGAATTATTTATGAAGAAAACAATTACTATGTGTCCAGCAACGTGTTAGATGCTACACGGCACAGGGAAATAAAAAAAGTATTCCCCGCCCTCAAGCAGCTTTATATCTAATTGGAGCAAACAACACTAAACTTTTATCCTTCCTCCTGCTCCTGCATCTCATGTAATGCTTTTTTCCTGCACATAGCAGGTACTTAAAATCTTTACTGAATGATCAAAAACTAATCTGGGATGATACGGTAAGAACATGTCAACACAATAAAGTTAGATAATTTTACAAGATAGTCTGTAATTAAATGTCAGTCGAGAGGTACAGATGCTTAAATTATGAATAGGATTTAGATAGGCAAAGAAAATGATGGGAGGCATAATAATACCATTTGTGAATAGGAAAGTTGGAAGGTGAAATTTTGGGAGGAGGGAGAGAAGAGAGAAGAATGGAAAATAGAATGATAGGTGATGAATCCATTTTGGATAAGTACATAGAAATGTTTAGGAGTGAGAAATATTGAGGTGGATCTTAGATAAGAGGCAAAATATGAAGATATGGATTTCAGAGCCATCAACAGTAAGAGAGCAGTTGACACTGTGAAAATAGATGAGCTCTCAAAGAAAGAGAAGAGAGATGCCAAAAAGGCAGCATGATAAGTGTTGCTGGATACTACTTTCCAGAATTTGTTAAAATAAACCAACTGGGGCAACTAGGTAGCACAGCGGATAGAGCATCAACCGTGGAGTCAGGAGGACCTGAGTTTAAGTCTACCCTCAGACATTTATTAGCTGTGTGATCTTGAGTAAGTCACTTTACCTTGATTGCCTCCAAAAATAAAAATAATCCAACCAATACAAAGGGAAATAGGACCCTTTGTGAGACCTAGACCTAGTAGTTCAAGTGGGTCACT
Source organism: Phalanger gymnotis (assembly GCA_028646595.1). Classification (NCBI taxonomy): domain Eukaryota; kingdom Metazoa; phylum Chordata; class Mammalia; order Diprotodontia; family Phalangeridae; genus Phalanger; species Phalanger gymnotis. The sequence continues at coordinate 91,350,120 of CM053624.1, forward strand.
GAGAGACACTGACCTAGAAGCAGGAAGACTAGGATTCTAATGCTGCCAAACAAGCTGTTTGATCTTGATGAACTCCATTAATCTCTCCAAGCCTCTGTTTCCTCATATGATTTTTTAAAGTGTTTAGCAGAAGGATGTGTATGAAATGATGAGCGTGTAATAACTCACAGGATTATTATGAAGATTGAGCGAGATAAATGCGTGTGAAAGCACTTTGCAAGGTTTGTACAAATGTAAGGTCTTTATTGTAACTATTACTGAAAAACTTAGCAGTAGCAGGAACTATCCAGAGTCCCATTTTGGTTTTCTTTTACACACATGCAGGAGGAAAATCAAATCAGTCTATTACACCATCTTTGGCCTGTTAGAGAAATATAGAAGCTGTTGAAATTTAAATGAGCAGAACCGCAAGTCAGCTTAAAATTTCTCACCAGTTTCCTACTCCTAAGTGTTATCAGAGACTGGAATTTGTCTTGGTCAAAGACTCTGATTCAATGCTAAAAGCATCTCTGTACTTTGGCCCGACGACTCACAGGGAGATCAAGATTGCCAATCAAAACAGGCTCATGCATATGAATTGTGTAAATAAGAATTCCGAAACTCTTTGGACTTGAGAATTTTGACCGTTTGACTTTTCTTAAATCATTATTTATCACTCTAAATACAAGATTGTAAACTCCAAGAGGTCAAGGACCACGTGTTATCTAAACTTTTCACCCTTTTCTCTCCTCCTCACTCAAGCCCCTAACATATTACTTTTTCTGAACAGAATAGGTACTTTAAAATTACTGAATAATCAAAACACAGCCCAGTGCAGCCTTGACTTGGCTGACCTAACTTGATTGGCTAGTCAGATATAGTGGAGAAATTGAGCTTTTGTCAAGCTGATTGATGCCTGCTTCAAGGATACAAAGGATATTGTTTTATTGGAAAGAAGACAGTACCCGGGGCATCTTGTTCTCACGTAGTTTTTACTGGAACCCACATGCTTTCCCATTTCAATCTTGCCAGTATTTGTCCTGCTGGTGTTTTCACTGGTAATATTTAATTTGATTCTGCCTGAACATCTGGAACACGGGTGTGGGATCCCCACTTTGGCAGAATCTGGAACATTCTGACATGGAGATGGATATCATTGTATGTGTTGAGGTCATTTATATAGGATAGCTTCAGTTCTGATTTTGTGCAACGGCTTTTCTTTGCTATACAGTAGTTTCATATTTCAATAAAAGGAAAAAGGAAAAACCATGGGGAACGAGGGAGCAAAGTCTGATAAGGAGCTTCCCTAAGTATCCTTTACAAATTGTTGATATTATGGAGGCACCTTATGCCACTATTGCTATAAATAGCCCTTTGTTTATGAAAACCTTTACTTTTTTCCTCTGAGATTTAAAATGAGGAGTAAAATTTAGCCTTGACTGTTTTATAACCAAGAAAGCATTCAGAATGCCTAGAAAACTTAATGTCTGTACCAATCATTTAGGCATTTAGTGTAAGCACTGCCTAGCATGCATCATTCTATGTTTTCTCAGCAGATCTGACAATAGATAGGGGTTTCACCAAAGAGTTCTTTTTCAGGACACCATAGATATTACTGCTAGAAAGAAAAAGATAACTTTTTGGAGGCCATAGAGTTTAGTGATAAATGGATCCCACTAAACCAAAGGGGGAAGGGAAATAGATTACAATAAAAAGAAATCAAATAGGCTTTAGATATGAATGTCTTTCTCCAGTTAAATGTATATTTTTGTATGTTTCCAAATTTGGAGATTTCATCTTTGGAGAAATGTCTCATCAATTTTTAGGAATGGAATGCTGACCATTAGCAAGCAATGTGCTGCTATATTGACAGAATTGCAGAAATTTAGTGGGAAAGGACTTCAGAAGTCATGTAATTCAAACCAGACCTCTACTGTCATTTACCCAACAAATAGCCATCCAGACTTTTCTTGAAGCCCTCCAGTGAGGGGTATCTACCACTTCCCAAGGCAGTCCATTCAACATTTGGACAGCTCCAATAGTTAGGGAGTTTTTGGTGACATAAAGCTTAAATTTTCCCCTTTGTAACTTCTACTGGTTGTTCCTGGTTCTTCCTTCTTGGACAAACAGAACAAATCTACTCCATCTTTCCCATGACAGCCCTTCAAATTTCTAAAGAGAGGTATCAAGTCACCCTTAAGTCTTCTCTTTTCTAAGCTAAATACTGCCAGTTTCTTCATCTAATCCTCGTATATTTATTATTTAACATGTACATTGGTATTCAACCCTGTGTCAGAATCTGCCAAGTGGGGATCCCACACCCACTCACCAGATGTTCAGGCAGAATCAAATTAAATATTAAGTCCATATGCCAAGGACATAAGGTCCTCCAATATCCTGCATATTCTTCTGAATGTTCTACAGCCGTAGTGTCAAACTCAATTAGAAACAGCTCCCAGTGGGCTGTATATTGACTTAGAAAATCTATCTATGTTGTATTGTACTTTTACATAATTTGTTAAACATTATCTATTTTTTTAGGGAGTTTTTCAGCCCGGGCTGTGAATTTGACACCTCTGCTCTGTAGTTCATCAACGTCTTCCTTAAAGAGTAAAGCCCAGGACCAAACACAATTTTGTAGATGTTGGACTATAACCACTTTACTCCAACGTGGTATCTTGTTTTCTATCATGAGACTTTATCCATTATAACTCTGTTATATAATTTCTAATATATAGAGATAGCATGGTATAGTTTTTAAAAAGCATTGACTTGGAGTAAAAAAAATTGGAGTATGCAACAGGAAATCTAATCACAAAATACCTCAGTATAGTATTCTAAGATCTTCATTTGGCTAACCTAACTAAACTGATTGGCTACCTTGACATAAAACAGTAAAAGTTCTAGTCCCGATTTTGCCCCTAAATAGCTATATGACTTTAGACAAGTCACCCAAACAATATGGACATTCACTTCTTCAGCTGTATAATGAGGGAGTTGGATTAGATGACCTCTAAAATCTCTTTTGGGCAGATAGCTGGTACAGTATATAGAGTGCTGGACCTGAAATCAGGAAGACTCAGTTTCTTGAGTTCAAATCTGGCCTCTGACACTTATTAACTGGGTGATGCTAGACAAGTCACTTAACCCTGTTTGCCTTGGTTTCCTCACCTATAAAATAAGCTAGAAAAGGAATTGGCAAACCACTCCAGCCTCTTCAATAAGAAAACCCCAAATGGGGTCACAAAGAGTCAGACATGACTGAAACGACAGAACAATAACAAAATCCTTTCAGCTTTAAAATCATTGCCATTATGATGTATCATCTCACAATTAGGACCCTTGATCTATTAAAGTAACTGCTATGGATTATATTCAATGAATATTGATTGATAATGACCAGGGAGAGCTGAATGAATGGTGCATATTCCCCAAATGACAGTGTCCATGAAAGTGCATGATTATAGTGCCAGAGAAAAATAACAAATAAATTTAATTCTTAATTATGGTCTTATTATTCTTCACCAGGTACCCCTCAAGTATCATGTCAATGACTAGAGATGACTCCAAGTATTTATTCCTTTCTCCCCACCAAAGAGCTATCCAAATATAATAATCCCTTTAAAGCAAAAAAAGAATAAGAGAAAAATCAGTAAAATGGATTGATCAATACATCAAAAAATTCTGAACCTCCCCTCTCTGCAAAGGGATGGGCATGCCTTCTCAAACCTCTTCTTTGGAGAACAAGTTTATTCTTTGTAATTTTGCAATATTCACTTTTGAGTTAGTTGTTCTTTCCCTTTACACTGTTGTTATCATTTTGTACATGAATAATGTTTTACTGGACATTTTTATTTCACTCTGCATTAGATCCTCTAAATCTTTCAATGTTTCTCTTTATATATCAGTAATATTCCATCACATTTATGCACTACAGTTTATTCTTCTATTCCCTATCAATGAGCATTGACTTTGTTTTGAATTACTTTTTCATAAAAATACTGCTACAAATATTTTTGCATATGTGGGAAATTTTTTTCTTATCAATGACATTCTTGAGGTATAAACCAGGGAGCAGAATCATTGGATTAAAAGGCGTGGCAATTTTAGTCACTTTTTGCATAATTCCAAACTGCAGTCATCATACCAGTTCACAGATCTACCAACAATGTGCTAGTGTGCCTATCATTCCACAACTCTTGCAACATTAACTATGCCCATTATTTTTCTTCTTTGACAATTTTCTGGGAAGAGGTAAAACCCCTGGGTTGTTTTCATTTTCATCTTTCATTATTAGTGATTGGGAACATTCTTTCATATTGTTGTTAATGGTTTGCAATTCTTCTGAGACCCATTTTCATATCATTCGACTACTCATCTATTGGAGAATTGCTATACCCACATGCATGCATACGTACATACATGCACACATATATATGTATACATACATACGTAGCCCTTAGCATAATGCTATATATCAAGTAATAAATACTTAATGAATGCTTGTCTATGATGATGATGATGATGATTCACAACACAGGTGTCACATAAAGAATCCAAGTATTCAGGGGAAGACATCTAGGAAAATATTCTACTATGATGATTCTGATCATTTTACTCTCTAGAAACTTTTAGAAGTGCTATATAACCCTCTTATTCAATCACTTCTATTAAGGTTAACTGATACTTTTTCAGGCAAGGATGTACACATACGAGTCAAGACACAGCTAAACATTTATAATATATGTATAATATATAAGTATATATACCTATATGTGTATACTGTGAATAGTACCCATATTTTAGAGGAAGACTATTTTAGGGGGTAGCAAAGTGAGATGAAGAAAGATCTTCTATCTGCATAGTGAGATGTGAGGGCAGGACAGGAGATAAATGATACCAGCTAGCACAGGTCAGAGTCAGTAAAGAAGCCTAGCCCATAGGCTTTGTAAGAGCTATTCTGATGGCCTCTACTTAGTTAAAAGAAGAGAAGATGAGTAGGAGAGGTTGCCTAGGAACTGGAGGTATCACCAGCTGATCGTTGGTGCCCTGTGCTGGACATGGTTCCATTGCCACACACACACACACACACCTTCCTGGATGGCACTTCTTGAATTGTGCTAGCACTTGAAACAATGACATATGTTTTCAAACATTTTTTTAAAAATGTGTTATCAACATAAAGTGCTACTAAAGAGAAATAGGTGTTTATGTACAGAATAAAGTAATAACACTTCATTATATCTATTCTTATTGTGTTAAAACTCTCAGAAATTTCTAACAGGCTTTCTGGGCTAAGTTCAAGAAGTAATAAGCAGCTGGTATCTATGCAGTTTATGATGATAGCTACATAATGAACTAAGCTAAGTTGAAGAGTTCAACGTAAATGTTATGCCATCTTTATCTTCCTAAGGCTCTTATCTGGAGGATAACATTTCATTAGTGTCCTTGCTCTCAATAATAAATGTCCTACACTTTTTAAACTTTTCTAGGATTTATACAGTTTTACAGAATCACAAAACATGGGAGTTTAAAAAGACTTTAGAAATCACCTGGACCAGTGGTATCACACAGGTGGCCACAACTCTCTTGAGTGTGACCCAAACTAGATTAAGATGTAGTTCCTATCTGATTTTGATGTGCTGCTGTAGCAACATACGAATTAATATTAACAATTACAATAATATTATATTAATAACAGCATAATGATATTATAATAATGTAATAACAATAATAATATTGGTATTTAAACATGAATGCTTTCCAAATCAATATGTGGCCCACAGGGATCCTTATATACAGTTTAACGACACTTGTTTCTATTTGAGTTTGACCCCATTGATCTAGACCATCTTCCCAGTTCTCTTTTACAGCATCCTGGAGAGGTATCCAATGAAAAAATGACATTAGTGTACATTATGTACACAGCATAGAACAAAATAAATATTTAATGGCAGTCACCACCTAGAAGAAAGGATAAATACTTATGATGCTACCAATATTTTCTTTTTGTTATATTTCATGTCAATTTGTTTTTAAACCACTTTCATAAAAATATGTGGGAAAATGTATTTAACTGTATCTTTATCTCCATCTGAAATACTAGCTCTTTTAGAAATTATTTCTGAGTAACTCTCTAAAGTTGTTGTTTTCTTCTAAGCCAGGTGCTAGGAACAGACCTCAGATGAAGAACAGAAAGTCACTATTCACAAATGAAGTATTGATAAGAAGACAGTGAAAACACAAGTAGCTCCTCAGAAAAAGAGAGGCAGAAGAAAGCTGGAAGAGAAATTTCCAATCAGTAAAAACATTCCCAAGAGATGGAAGCACTGCCTCTCTTTTCCTTTGACTATTTCACATACGAAAAGAGGAAAAAGATGCTTTCACAAAACCTATTGGAAACTGCTTCAGAAGCGATCTTTGAAAGAGGGTAATAAGCCATGGAAATAATTCTTTAAGTCTTAGGGTAAGACCAGAGTGAGATAAAGTTATAACAACAGCTGTTAAAGATTAGTGAGAAATGTATCAATTATTCATATGTGTCTGTCTCCTTAAGAAGCCTAACATCCAGTGCTATTTTGCTATTTAATATTTACTACAATGCTCTATTTTTATATATTCCTTTAACTAAGCCCTGAATATGGCATTACTGTGATCTACACCCCAGATAAAATTATGAACCTCCTTCATAAAAAAGGCAGTTAGTTAGTATAGTGGATAGACTAGATGTGGAATTAGGAAGACCCAAGTTTGAATTCTACCTATTTACTAGCCACATGACTTTGGACAAGTCACTTAAGTATTCTGTGCCTCAGTTTACTCATCTGCAAAATGAAGGGCTTGGGTACCATGACCTTTAAGGTCTCTTCTTACTCTGAATCTATGACACTAAGATCTTTTACTTCATAGTAGGTGGCTATTACTACAATTCCACCACCAACTGATGTCAGTGTCCAGAAGAAAATCCCTGGGAAGTGGAGAGTGGGAAAGTAATCTACTGAGCATGGAATTCACAAGCCCACGTGATGGCAAAGCCTTCCAATCTAAGTCAGTCCTTCAGCTAAAAGCAGCTTTCAGTTACTCGGTCCTTCCTCGTAAGTAGTTCTGAATGATAAAATAAGCCTCCTATAGAGGGAATTATATTACACATGAAACACTATAGAGATCACTGACCTGTCATTGAGTTTTCAGACGTGCAGAGCTGTTCTCTCAATTTTTCCACATCATCTGGATGAACCTGTTCGTAGAGGGTGCTACCAAACCATTCAGACTGGGGTTGATTCAGAACTGGCGTGACTGAATCAGAGACATAGATGACTCTCCCAGTTTCGGCAGCAACTACAAACAGAAATCCATCAGCAGCCTCGAGAATGAGATGTTTTAGTTCCTTGGAAGAAGAGATTACAATTAGGAAACTCAAAAAAAGCAAACACAAATGCAAGCTCACTTTTCTCACTGTCTTTGATTGTCTGGTGGTTATGTTATGGCCACCCTATTTGTGGGAATATTCCACTAGATGGATGACTTATAATGCATAGACACCGCTCAATTTGTTTAGAAAAGGAGACTGGTCATTTGTTCTCCCCTCCCCCACTCCGTTTTTTTTTTTTGCAAAGTTAATCTTAGGAACTTGGGACACAATTAGCACAGTGCCTGGCACACAGTAGGCCCTTAATAAATGCTTACTGACTCACATCGACTGACTGCTATGGAGCGGGCTCCTACATCTAGTACAGGACTGCTCCTTGTAGCAACACTGTCTTTTTGTGAATATCCAAACAGTATCGGTATTACAAGGATAGCATATGCCAAGAGCAACCGAAGAAGGAAGGCCCATATGTACATCTGCCTGCCAACTGCTGGTCACGCTGCTTCTCACTATGGTTTTCACCTTCATTTTGTATCCTCTTCCTGTCCCTCCCAGGTGGAATCTTTGTCCTCATGATAATATGACAACAACCATAATGTAAAAACAATCCCCTTTGATCGTGTGGTCTTTTTTATTTCATGAGGCCCCCATTCACATTCATTATTTCTGTGCTGCAGCTGAAGGGGGCGGGGCCACATTGAGAATCAATAGCTTTCTAATCCATTGAGAAGCAGTGTAGCACAGAGGGTAGAGGATGGGAGTTGGAGTCAGGAGGACTTGGGCCCCTGTTCCTTTATCTGGGAATGACACAGTTGGACATGATGACCTCTCAGATCCTTTTTAACTCCAAATTTCTGATCCTAAGATCTCAGTCTTGGTTTTGCCACCAACTCATTATAGAGACTAGGATAAGTCACCTCCCCTCTCTGAATTCTGTTTCTCCTGGTTATAAAATGAAGGGACTAGGGCAGCTAGGTGGCACAGCAGATACAGCACTAGCCCTAGAGTCTGGAGGACCTGAGTTCGAATCCAGCCTCAGACACTTGATATTTACTAGCTGTGTGACCTTGGGCAAGTCACTTAATCTCAAATGCCTCTCAAAAAAAAATTAAAATGAGGAGACTGACTGGTCTCAATGATCTCTAAGTTCTCTTCCAGTGCTACCATTCCAAGATTCATTTGATTTTCACAATAGTCCTATAAGGCAAGTAGAGTAGATCATATGGCCCCCAATTTATGTATGAGAAACTGAAGGACTGGGAAGCTCACTCAGCAGGCAGGTAGAAGAGCCAGGACTATTGCATTTTCTGATTTTTGAGTCCAGAATTCCTATCACCACTATGCCACAATGCCTCATATAGATAAAACCTGGAGAAATGGAATACACACCCTAAAATGCCTCTTAGGTCTTAGTAGCAGAGCTATTTTTAGCTGAAAGCAGGAAGCTGTATGGAATCAATTATAGTTGCAGAATGCCACACATCATCTTACGGAGGGTTGAATGGCACTAAATCAGTTTCACTGAGATCAGTTTACACTGTCTAAATAGCAGAGGAATGAGGTATAGCTTCCTTCCTAATGCAAGGTAAGGAAGCTATTGCTACTTGGTCTAATCAGGACAGACAATATATATGCACATGAACCTGACTAGTATTTCTATATATGGATAGATAATATATCAGGAATGTGATTAAGAGCTTCAAAGTGACCAGGCTGTCAATTTAATTTAAAATGTATTTATTTGATCGCCTACTATATACAAAGTATTGCTTACAGATTTTCTGCCAGGCCCAGATTAGTGAGAATACTGAATCACTGTGAAGTGGTGGCACACATTCAAATTTGTACTAATTGAAGTTATAATTCTCTAAAATATGGTAACCATTTCCAGCTCACTAGGAATATGCAGTATGAATTCAAACAACAAATAGGCATCTGGCTATACTTTACATCTTGTTATCAAAGGCAGAAACAAAGATAGGCCAAGTGATATATAAAAAGCAGCCGCATAGATGTTGGATGTTCTTCTGAGGAACTGTCTGGTTAAATAAATCAGTTATTCAAGGAACAGAGGTCAGAGACTTGCATGTCTGGCGTAGCGGCAAGCCTCACAGGGAGATGTATTTAAAGCTGGACCACTTTAGTGACTAGGTTTACCCATGAGGTCCTCTATAAAAGGGAGGTTTTATAAGCTTCTTGAGGAAAGGGCCCCATTTCATCATTACTTTTTATGTTTGTTACTTGACTCAACAATTTATCAGTCAAAAAGTATTTCAGACTATTTCAGAGTCTATATTCATTTCAGACTATATTCAGAGGTTCAGATTTCAAATAATCCTCTCCTAGATACAAGCTTGAGGTTCATAAATCAGAATCACAGAATCTTATGAGAGATTTCAGAGGCCATCTAGTTCAATTTATAGCTAACAAAGAGCACAACGGGCCTGACAAGTGGTCATTTAGCCATTGCTTGAAGGCCTTTAACAAGGGGGGACCCACTACTTCCTTTGGCAGCTCATTCTACTTCTAGATGGATCCAATTGTGAGGAAATGTTTCCTTATATAAAACCTAAATGAGCCACTAGAAAACTTCCTCACATGGATTGCACCCAGTTCTATTCTCTGAAATCAAGTAGAATAAATCTAATCTCTCTTCTATGACCCAGTTCTTTAAATACTTGAATACAATCATGTCCTTTTTATGTATTCTTTAGTCCACCTTAAAAAAAGAAAAAGGAATTCCTTCAAAAAATTCTCATATTGGCAGCTAGGTGGCACAATATAGAGTGCTGGTTGCAGAGTCAGAAAGATCAGAGTTCAAATCCAGCCTCAGACACTTATTTAGCTGTATGACCCTAGACAAGTCATTTAATCTCTTTATGCCTCAGTTTTCTCAGTTGTAAAATGAGAATAATAGTATCTATCTCCCAGGGTCGTTGTGAGGATAAAAATGAGATAATATTTGTAAGGCACTTTGCAAACTTTAAAGTGATACAAAAATGCTTACATAAATATATAATATAAAATAAATATGACATAGCATAACATAAAATATGTTAATATGATATACTATATACTATATATGTATACATATATTTAATATGTATATGATATATGTGTATGCCTATAGGCATATGTGTATCTATGTGTGTATACACACACACACACACTCTCTAGTGTATCAACATCCTTTCTAAAATGTGGTGCCCAGAACTGAACACAATATCACAGATGTGGTTTGATAAGAGGGATTATCACTTCTCTAATCCTGGGCATAATTCCTCTCTTCACGCAGCCTAAAATGGATTAGCTTTCTTAGCTTACACCGTTGACTCAACGTGGGCCAGCCATCCACTACGGCATCAAAGATCTTTTTTAATACAAATTGCTATCTGGCCATACCTCCCTCATCTTGCACTTGTGCAGATGATTCTTTGAGTTTGAGAATAAGATGTTACATTTTTGTTATTAAATTTCATTTTATTAGATTTGGCCTCACCTTCTGGCCCATCAAGATTCTTTTGCATCTTTGCTGTGTTATGTGTGGTTCCCAAAGCCCATCCTCAAAGCATGGTCATATAGATCAAAGAGCTAAAGTCAGAAGCCCTGGATCCAGACCAGCTCCACCACAGACGAGCTCAATGGCTTTAGGTCAGTCTGTGTCTTATGAATTTGACCAATTAACCTCCCTGGGTTTTAGTTTTGGAACTTCAACAGGGGAAAAGATCATTAATGACACACATTTTAAATAAACAGTTCAAAAAGACAATAGAATTGTCGATTTTTAAAAGCTAAAATGGACACTGGAAACAATCTATTCTGAACACACCTAATATTACAGATAAGGAAACAGAAGGGCAGGACATTTAAGCAACTCACCCAAAGTCACTTAGCTAATTAGGCACACAAAAAGGGACTAGATATCAGGTCTTCTGTCTCCTAGTCTGGTGTGCTTTCCCCTATAGCATCTCTATTCATGTGAACCATCTTCAATTTAAATTCAACATGCAAAGGGTATAGATCATAGTTTTCCCTGCCAATGTGAAGCTAAACTCTTCATTAAGTGATTGCAGTTTGATCATGTCTATGGATCATTAAATTACTAGTTTGAGGAGTCTGGTAGCTTCAGTAAGATTCTAAGCCAGATGTTAGGTTAAAAAAAAGGAACAGAAACTTAGGATTGAGCATTGGAAGGGAGATAATAGTCTCACCCTCTTATTTTACAGAGGCACCAACTGAGGCACCAAAAGGAAAAATGGCTCACTAGAAGTCACCTGTTTTTAAGTATCAGAATGCGAACAGATGACCAAATCCTTTGCTTCCTGGTCCAAAGTTCCTTCCATTACATTAGTCAGGAAAAAATGGAGCAGGTATATCACTTTGAAGCATTTGGAAGTGAAACTGTCAGAAGTAGGTAAGCAATTAAAGGGATGGTAGAGTCACATGAAGGCAGCTAGGTGGCTTAACAGGTGGAGCACCAGGGTCAGGAAGACCTGACTTCAAATCCAGTCAAAGGCACTTACTATCTGTGTGACCCTGGACAAGTCACTTAACCCTATCTGCCTTAGTTTTCTCGTCTATAAAGTGATCTAGAGAAGGAAATGGCAAACTACTCCAGTATCTTTGCCAAGAAAACCCCATAAAGGGGTCACAAAGAATTCAATATGATTGAAACTACTAAATAACAACAAAGTCACATAAAACTCTTTAGGGTGTTTTGTTTTGTTTTTCAGGATAGTGGAGACTTGAGTATATCTGGATACAAAAGCCAATCAACAGAGAGAGACTAAAAATGCTGGCCAAGAAAAAGTCAAATTGACTACTTAAATATTTATTAAAATGTTCATTATTTATTGAATGCTTTAATATGCTAGACTGTATACAGAACACAAAGGTTCTGTCTACCAGCAGTTCACAGAGACTGTCTTTACCTTGTACTGATCAAGTCAAAGAATAAAGATGTTTATTCATAACATCTAATGTTAAATGCCTAGTACTAAAAATACTGTGCCTACATGAAGTACAATAATTCATATATATTATGAACCCACAACATCCATAAGGCCCTTTAATCTGGCTTGAATCCCTGTAACTGGTCCCCAGAAAGTTACTAGTTACCTCCTAAGTCAAATTCCATGATCTTTTCTCAGTTCCAATTTTTAATGATTTTTCAGTAGCTTTTGAAACTGTTAAATAACCTGTCCTCTTAAATTCTCTCCTCCCTTGGGTTTTTCTGTTATCACTCCCTCCTGGTTCTCCTTCTGTCTCTTTTGCCTCTTCTTTTATGTTTTTCTATGGATTGTCTTCCTCCTACATCCTGTGTCATCTCTCCACCACATTCTCCCCACAACTATGGGCATTTGTCAAGGGCTCAGGAGTATTGTCTCAATGCCATTCTTTCTTTTTGTTGCTCCAACATATGAGAATTACTTGAAAAAGAAAATAAGATGATAAACCAATGAGGGAGAGGGGTAGTATTACCTGCTCTGTTAAAAATGAAGGCTTATAGGCTCCATCAGTAGATTTGTTTCCTGTCCCCCTCATGGACTTCATGTGTGAGACTGCCATGCGCAGAATGGTTAACTTATCTGGTTTTCGAGCCAGGGCACTGCATGTGGGAACCATGTCTGACAGTTCTGTGATGTACTGGGTCATCTTGTTTCTCCTACGCCTTTCAATCTCACTGTGATTCTCTCTACAGGAGAAAAAGGAAATCAGGGAGGGAAAAAAAGAAGCATCAGTCTGGGTATTGCTAGATAATATTTTTTTTTAAAAGCCAAGCTAGTCAGTGCAAAGTACTCAATTAAGTAATCAAGGTCTAATGAATTTTAAGAACAATATGTTTTAGAACAGGAGGGGTGGTTGCAAAAATAAAAAAAGAAAACATTGTACAGCATAACTTTAGTGTGCTTGATTCTGTGTACAATGTGGACAGACTTCTATAAATACTTTGTTCTTGGATCTCTGAATTTTTATTTTCATTTTCTAATTGCTCCAAGGTCCCTCCTTAGTAAGTGATAAAACCTGATATATTACATTTCACTAGCATAAAATTAATCTTGCAGGCTTAACACATGTAACACAAAAATGTCCCACCACTGGAAGCAAATTTAAAGAAATGACAATGATTTACTCTAGACTGAGTAGCCAACTAACTATGGAGCTATTCTGCTAAGGAAGAAAATCTGTTGGGCCTGGGACAAAGAATTGTAAAGCTTATAGCTTACAGCTTGTGGTCTTAGTATTACTGGTCTTGTTGGTCCCAAAAGTAAAGTATAGAAGTCTTATACCTTAATTGTCTAAAAATGATCAGTTAAAATCCTCCAAAAAGCAGTTACTAGTATCTCTATGAGGAGTTCTCTTGCTAACAAATTCAATGTAAAACTAACAGAAGGGGTTATGCTCAATCTCCTTGTCAGGAGAGTATGCCAACTGATGACCAAAGTGAAATTAACAACAATATAAAATTGACATCTAGCAAAAAGGCTATGCCTAGAAACTTTCTGCACACATCTAGAACAGGATATTACAAGGGATCTCCAACAACTAGTTGTGATGCCAGTGACAGCAATGACTCCTAATAATATTTAAACAAGGCTCTCTCCAAACACTGCCTATATAAGTCTAGGTTAACATTCCATCCTTTATCAACCTGAAGGACTATTTTGCTGATTATACCTTTACACACAAAGCACACGCTGAGGCCATTTTAAAGTACGCAAACCAGCCACCCCCAGGAAAGGACTGGCTAGTGCCTGGCTCTCCTTGATTAATGTCTACGTGACAAACATTTATTAAGCTCCTATTATGTAATAGCATCAGGTTAGGCACAAAGAGGCACTAAGATATAGTTCTTTCCTTCCAGGAATTCAGTCTCCCTTAGAAGGCAAGGGACGTGAATATGGAATAATGGAGTAAAGATATGAAGCAATTATGATTAACTGGGATTTATAGACATTAAGTGCTCTAAGTGGTCAGATAAAGGAGATCAGTCTGGGTTGGAGTAGATAGGGAAGACCTCATGGAAAAGATGTAGTGGTTTATGAGATTGACCTTGAAGGATGGAAAAGATCAAGATAAGCAGAGGTGAGAAAAGTAGCTTAAACCAAGGTAACAGAATGAGCAAAAGGTTAGACTGAAAAACAAGGTAGGCTAAGCTAAGAGATAAGTGAAGAGCTTGGTCTGGTTGTAGGGGAAAATATGTGCAGGCAAATATTGGGGGATTAGGTTAAAAAGGTAGAATAGTACCTCGAACTCTGGGGAGCTTTGAATGGACACCTGAAGAGTTTAGATTTAATCCTACAAACAATGGCAATCTACTGGAGATGCTGAAGAGTTTTAGAGTTGATGTTGCTTATGACTGGAATACTTCAGATGGTCGTTGATGACTTCTAGGTTTTATTCTGGATGATTAGGAGAATGTGAGAGGGCTGACAATATCAAGCACCTGAAAATCTATAACATTTGGTAAGGCATCCAAGGATGTCATACAGTTGGCTTTCCCACAAACTATTCGTTTTGTTAGGAATATGAGATGGGCCGTCTGTGGCATGATACTCATTTGTAAATGGGGAGGAGAGACCAGGCAAATTCAAATGAGGTCCTATCATCTCCCGGTCAGGTTTTATTTTGTTAGAGTCAAGGTGGAATTACCAGCTTATTGTTTATAAGCTCTCAAAATTGTTTCAATAAAAATTGGTGTTTTCTTGTTTGCTATTTTGTTCTCTGGGTAACCTAGAGTGGAATATTAGAGTCAGAAAGGACTTTAATTTCCCCTTGCCCACAGTTTGCAGTTAAGGAAATTGAGCCCCAGAAAAGTGATGAAAATTATGGAAGACCACACTGCTAAGCAGTGGCAGGGTAGTGCCCTGTCTCCTGACTCTCAGGCCCAGGATTCATCCTAGGGGAAAACAGAAGGCATTGGTAAATTTTAATACAAGGATGCTTGCTTTGATGACCTAATTTTGACTTTTCCTTTTCTTTTTGGTGCCTAAGATTACAGATGTGGAGACAGGAAACTTGGGGAAGCAGATACTCTGTGGGTTGAGAAGCTGAACCAAAACAGCATGTTTTGCTTAAGGTATAGGCCAGTGCTATGAAAACCTAAGATTGCAGGTTTGAAACAAACTGCCCAGCACAGCACCTTAGAAGCCTGCCATTGCTTACTAAATGTTGCAAGGAAGGAAGCTAGGGAAAAGATTTCTTTATTTTTCTCCAGAGAATCTAAATAAAGCTTAAATAAAATTGGAATCACATGTGTTTAAAAACCTCACAGTATCCTTGGTATCAGATTCAAGAATTAAACAAACTTCAGCATGTATGCCTATCCACTCATTAATTTTTGTTGTTGGTTGTGGGACCTAAGGGCATGGAGACCAAGAAAGGTGTTAACTAACTTGAACTGAATTAGGGGATATTTATAATAGCCATGCCACCCATCCAAATAATCAGGAAAAAATCTCAAAATCAATTTATACAGTAAAAGCAAGTATCTTCTTTAGCTATTATCTACTTTGAACTGCCTTAACTCCAATGAACCCAAGTATTTAAAAATATATATAAACATATATATATTATATATATAAAATAAATAAGAACATGGTTATTCTTATTAGATGACATAATCAATGTGTCCTAATAAATACAGAAAAAATAAAAATACCAAAATCATAAATGTTTAATACAAGCTTGAAAATCATTCAAAAAGAATGAAATTATACTTTGGTACCAGTGAAATAAAACTTCTGTTAGTAGAGAGATTGGAAAATCAGTTTGCATATGAACATGTCTCCTACTGCTTTGCGAAACAGGCTGGCCCTTTGTGTTGAGCAGCTAGCCGTATACAGTGCTAGACTTTGGGCTGTCAGGAACACTATAGCACTGACACTAGTGGAAAGAGGAGAAGAAAGGCAACCAGGAATCTTTTGGAAAAGAGAAATCTGAGACAGAATAAAGTAACTAGAATTGGGGTCACTGGGTTAAGCAGTGGAATACTGGACTTGGAGTCACTTTGATCACTAAATAAAGCATGAATGGAGGATATATGGAAAGACTTGAGGCAGGAAGACTATGGTCAGTAGGCTACTGCAGTAGTCCAGAAGTGAGGTGGCAAAGCTCTGCACCAGGATGGTGTCAGGGTCGGAGGAGAGAATGGGTCATATAGAGAGATGTTGTGAAGGTTTAGTAGTTAGGACTTTTAATAAGGTTTAATAGATTGGATACAAAAAGTGAGAGTGAGGAGTTGATGACACCTAGGTTTTGCGCTTGGGTGACTGAGAGGATACTTGGGTGCTCCTGACAGTAGAGGGAAAGTTTAGAGGGACAGATAATTGGTTTAGTTTTGAACATGTTACATTTGAGATGTCTACAGGGGAAATTCAAAGTATCCAGTAGGAAGTTGGAGATGTGAGACTGGGGAAGGGGGTAGAAGATGGATAAAACAATCTGAGAATCTGAATAGAGATAATAATCGGATCCATGGGAGCTGAGGAAATCATCAAAAGAAATAGCATAGAAGGAAAAGAGAAGAGGATCGGGGATAGAGCCTTGGGGGACACCCACAGTTGACAGGTATAACCCGGATGACAATCTGGTAAAGGAGACTGAGAAGAAGCATACAGGAAGAAGGAAAATGAGGAGAGAGCAATGTCAGAAAAACCTAGAGAAGAGGCTGATCTACAGTGTCAAAGGCTGCAGGGAAGGCATCTGAGAGGGTGGGGAAGGGGGAGTCATGAGAAGTTTGAGGAAGAATGGAAAGGTTTGGAAAAGTCACTATGATGAGTAGGCTATCAATGAGGGTGGTGTAAAAGTATTGCCTTGCTCCAGGGAGGGCCCAGTTGAGATTACGTAACATAATTTTGTAGTAGATCCAGTCAGCACAATTTCTTGATTTTCTCCAGTTCATTCAGCAGCACTTAAATAGTAGCAAAGTCAGTGGATGGTGACAGTAATCCTAGGTTATGGCTTAGATGAGCTGAAAAAATGGATTGAATGAACCTTAAACGAGGCGAGATTACTGAGTGGCAGAGCTTAGAAGTAGCAGTGGAAAGGAGAGAATATTCAACTCTTCCATCATGAAACTTATTTGGAGTGCCAGAAAGGGTGGCCAAAGATGCCATGTCATTAGAGAGGGCCCAGGTCTCAGTGACTGCCAGAAGCTGCAAAAGGTGAGGAAGGAAAAGGTGTAAGATAAAAGAGAATTTGTTACCTGCAAGGGTATGTATTCCATACAGTGCAGTGGAAGGATTGATTAGATCTGGAGTAGGACACTGTGTGGGGAGTGGGGAGGGGGAAGGGATGAGAAAGAGTAAAGGAGAAGGCAGCGAACAGGTTTGAACCATAGTAGCTGGAGGCTCAGAATCACAGGAATAGGAGACTGCTAGTCACTGAGGAATGAATTCAGGTAAATTATCAGTGCCTGGAAACAAATCCATGAAAGGAGGGAGGGGATTAGACTGTTCTAGGACCTAGCTTGATGTTCAAACTTACAATGCAAGTTATGCTGTTAAATTTTGCAAGGTCCAGGAGGCCCACCTCACAGTAAGTGGAAGTGGGTCTAATCTGGAAACAAATGGCCTTTGTAACCTTGGGGAAGGCCCTGGGGCAAAGAGTGAAGCTAGAGACCTGGGATCTGTAGCTGTCACTGGGCACTCTGGGAAGATTCAGGAGCAAGGTCTACAGAGATCAGCACTGAAGTAAGAGCAAAGGCATAAGGCACAAGAAGGCAGGCTGAATCCATGGTTCTTGAGGAAGAGCCAGGGGTAAAGAGGCCACCGGCAAAGACATAAATCACAGGCAGCAGCCAAGGCTGGATTCTGGAGAAGTAGCAACCCTGGGAAGTCCCAGAGAAACCAATGGTGGCTAGCTGGGGCTGTATCAGAGCAAAATAATGCTCCCTAGGACATGTGAGAGGCATAGACAGAGGCCATAGATGGGCCAGCTGGAACAGGGAGAAGCAGATCTCCCAGGAAAGTCCCAGAAGCAAAGACTGCCCAACTCACAGGGCAGCATCCTTCTTACTTTTCTCTGCCACTTCTAGGGTCTTGCTCTCCCACATTTGCTCAGTAATTACCCCTTGAAAATCCACGTCGTCAGGTTATATCACTTTGTCCATATCCTTGTCTCCTCTACCAGACTCCCAGACACTTGTCTCAATGACTTCCTCACTTGGCTCAACACCTTAATTTGCACCCTTAACCCTTGGGATCATCTTTGGTCACTTTAACATTCATGCTCATGGCATCTCTTACTTCATCAGCCTCCTTAATTCCTGTAACCTCCAACTCCACTCAAAAATCCCCTGGGGAAGTCACACTTTATATCTCACCATTGAACAAAAGTGTTCCACTTCCCACCCAGAACCTGCAAATTCCTCTCTGACCACAAAATCCTGTCCTTCCACCTCCTCCACAGCCTCCATTCCTGCTAAAATTGACCTCTGCTTTCCTTGTGACCTTCATCCACTCCTGTTCCAGCTTATTTTCCTTCCATCACAGTCCTGACCCTGTTAAGTCAAAGGTTTCAAACATATGGTTCCAATGTTGCCCAAAGTGGATTAAAATGTAATTGGGAAATATTTAACAAAATAAATATAGAACACAGATAATGTTAATATGTGCTTTTCTAAGTCAATATACAGGCCAGGGATCTTAATGTTCTGTTTAGGGGCCCGTTTCTATTTGAGTTTGATGCCACAGCTATAAGTCAGTAATTTGAACAACACATTGTTCTCCATCCTCAAGTCAATCAACAAATCAACAAGCATTTATTAAATATTGTTCTATGATGAGCCGACCTTGAAGGGAGGTCTCTCCCAAGGTGAGGCACAGGGTTCCTTGTCTGCCCTTGCTTTCACCCAGTGGGTTTACAGTGCCCCATTAGCCCACTGAGACATGTGGCTGCGAACAACTATTTCCAGTCTTGGTGTCTTCAGTTCATGCCTGAGGGAAAGAGGCCACAAAGGGGTCCCTCATGGGTCAGAGCAAATACACTGGTTCTTTGGATAGTCACAGGGAAAGCTCATGCTGTCAGCAAGCAGAGGATGATGATGCATCAGTCACACTTTAATAAGGCACATAGAGGACAGAGGAAGATGGCATGGGGATGGAACAGGGAAAGGGGTGGGAGAGAAAGGCAGGCAGCATGGGGAAGACAGGGGAGGGAAAGGAACATACAGAGTCACTTACATAACTGTGGATTGGAGTTGGGGCAGCAGAGAGCCATGGCAGGTGGAGGAGTGACTGAAGGACAGGTTTGGGGGTCCCATTTTTATGGGGTTCTGGGTGGGCAGCTTAACCTTTGGGTTAGCTCATTTACATATTGATTTCATCTCAAAGTTATCAACAATCCCTTATTATCAAAATATTTCTCTGGTTTTGCTGCATATCTCTGGAGCTTATTTGCACCTTATAGACTGAGGGGACAGAGTTATAGCAGAACCTAGATGGCTTCTCCTAATTTAGTGCATAATGGGGCTTAATTAATTTAGGAGGCAGTTTTTGCAAGTGGCTTCTATGTGCCCCTTTACACTCTTAATTCCTATTTATTGTTTTCTTACACGGGCTATTTATACACCTACTCACTAATTGCTAGGTGGTTGCGGAACCATAACAAGGTACAGTTTCAACATCAATACCTGTTATGTGCCTCACACTGTGGATGTAAAGATAAAGATGAAACGATATCTACCCTCAAGAACCTTACATTTTATTGGAAGAAATAAAATGAACACATATGAACACATACAAAACATATACGAGTAAAAACAAGATGATTTTGGTGATAGGAGGTGGGAGATTGATGGGCATGAAAGCCCTTGGAAAGAACCAAGAGATTCTAGATGGTATCAAGGAAGATAGATGGCACAGAGGATAGCGTGCCAGGCCCGGAGTCAGGAAGACTCTTCTTCCCAAGTTCAAATCTGGCCTCAGACACTTACTGTGTGATTCTAGGCAAGTCACTATATCCTGTTTGCCTCAGTTTCCTCATCTGTAAAATGAGCTGGAAAAGGAAATAGCAAACCACTCTAGTATCTTTGCCAAGAAAGCCCCAAATGGGGTCACAAAGAGTTGGACACAACTGAAAATGACTGAACCACAAAATCAAGGAAGAAGTGATTTCCATTCATGAGTGACAGCCTATGTAAAGGCACAGAGGATGTCAAGAATCCCGTGTTGCTTCATCCTTCTGCTGTTTTCATCCTTGTATCTTCCTAATCCTGAACCCTGGGTCACCCCTACCATCTGCCTTGTCTGGATTTACCTCGGAGACTCAGAGACCTGCTGGAGGGAGTCACAAAACCATGCTGACTAGCTCTGCTACACGTTTATGCTATCTGATCTGAAATGAGTATTCCCTGCTACACACTAATCTTTTTATTCAGATCTGCCTGCTGATCATATTCCACATAGCACCTAATCCAAATCCTTTCTCCTTTTAATCCCCCAACTCTATTTTGCAAAGAAACTTGGACGACAACTGACTTTATTGAGATTAAAGCCACCTGCCACAGGATAGAAAAATAGTTGGATGGGTAGATAGATAGATACATAGATCAATAGACATATTGATAGATAATAACTAAAATATAATAGATATAATATGTAAAAGAAAACACATAAATATAATAAACATAATAAAACTTACTGTGTGCTAGGCATTGTTCCAAGCTGTGGACACATATACAAACAAACAAGACGGTCCCTGACCTCAAGAAGTTTACATGCTAATAGAGGAAGACACCAGAGAAGGAAGTACTGGGAAGGGAAAGACAACAAAGTAGGGGAATATCATGGGGTAATGAGGGGCAGAGAGCAGGAAGTGGCTTGGTGGCCTGGGTCCAGGCTAGGCAAGTCAAAAGGCTCACCTATCAGAGTCAGGGGAAGGCAATAGTGAAGTCCCAGTTTCTAGAGGGGCACATATGGTTGGTTAATGAGGCCATGGTGGGAGACTATAGCTGCTACTTTAACTTCTTTCTCCACACCTTCAAACCTGTCCATGTCACTAAGACAACAAGAATTTATTAAGGACTTAATATGTGGCTCTCTCAATGCTAAGCCCTTGGTTTAACAGAGAAAGGCAAAGCAATACCACCCCTGCTCTCAAGGAGCTTACATTCTAATGAAAGAAACATTGTGAGAATAACTGTGTAGATATGAGAGAGACAGAGACAGTTATATATACATATATGTGCATATATAGGTGATACATACATGTTTGTGTATGTGTGTATGTATGTATGTAGTAAGTAAAAAGTAATCACAGAGGGAAGGGGGGTGGGGTGAAATCAATGATCACCTTTCACAGAAGGTAGGATTTGCGTTGGGTATTAAAGAAAGCCAAGAAAGCTAGGAGGCAGAAGTAAGCAGGAAGAACATTTTAGGCATGGGGAATAACCAGTAGAAATACACAGAGTTGTGAGACAGTGTCATTTGTACCAATCAGGACTGGATCACAGAGAGTGTGGAAGGGAATGAAGTCTACAAAGTTTAGAAATGCATACAGGGGTCAGGTTGTAGAGAGATTTAAATGATGTCGTACTTTATATTTGATACTGGAAATAAGAGAGAGTGATGAAAGTTTATTGAGTAGAGGAGATATATGGTCAGATCTGTGCTTTGAGAAAATCACTTTGGCAGCTGAGTCAAAGATGGATTGATATAAAAAGAGACTGGGGCAAGAAGGTCATTTAGAAGGCCATTATAATAGTTCAGGGGAGATGATGTGGGCCGATCCAAGGGTGGCTGTATGATGGCTATATGAGTAGAGAGAGATGTTGTGAAGGCAAAATCCTATCAATTCAATACAACTTTGCTTCAGTCTCATTGGAGGAAGGTAGTCTATCAACCCACCAAGGCTAAACCCTCCACCCTAGCTAACTCCTCTGCTTGTACCCTTGCTCCCATCCCCATGAGTCTCCTCCAGGGCCATGGTCCAGAAATCTCTTCCTTCTCTACTGCTTACTTTCCCTTTGCTTGTAAAAGGCTCAAGTCTCTGCTGTCTTCTCCTTGAGCTGTCATTCGAAATCTTTCCTCTCTTTTCACTGCAAAATTTCTGTATTTCCACTATAGTACTGCTGCTTCCTCACTGCCCACTCATTTTAACACTTCTATCTCCATCGCTGCTAAAAGTGCTATTTCCAAGGTCACCAAAGGCTTTTTCATTCCCAAATCTAACAATCATTTCTCATTCCCTATACTTTTTGGCCCATCTGCAAGACATGACACTGTGGACTAACAGAATGCTCCTTCTGGGTATTCTCTCCTCTTGGGCTTTTCTGACACTGCCCTCTTCTGGATCATTTCTTACCGATTTGACTTTTCTTTCTCAGTTTCTGTTCATTTTCCTCCTTTTACCCCCTGAGTGTATAGTTTATCCCCCAAGGCTGTGTCCTGGGTCTTTTTTCCTGCTCTCTGCTCTTTCCGTGTTATCACCCATTCCCAGAGCTCTCGTTGTCACCTGGACAGATGATTGACAAATCTACAAAACTTGGATTGATTCTTCACTTAAGCTCCATTCCCACAATTCCAACTGCCTGCCGAACATCTCTGCCATCATATTATTCTAGCACCTCATGCCAAAAATATGCCCAAAACAAAATTCATCTTCTTCCCCCAAAATGTGCTTTCCTTGAAAATCCCCCTCTTCATGCTCAAAACTTCACCTCACTCCTTACACTCCATACCTCATCAACAGCCAAGTTCTATCGATTCTATTTCTATCCTCTATATATCATGTCTCCACTCCTATTACCACCCTTATCACCTTTTCCCTGAACTCATGTAACAGACTACTGATTTCATTTCTCTCAATCTCTCAATTTTCTACTCTATCCATCATATTACTGTCAAAATAATCTGCCTATGTCTGACCTTGCCATCGGTAGAAAATAGGTATATATAACATATATTTAAAATAAAATAGACATGTATATACACATATACATTTTTTTTAACCTGGGAATTTAGGATCCTTCACAAACTGGTTTCTGATGATGACGATGATGATGATAGCTAATATTTATATAATGCTTACTATGTGCCAGCCATTGTGCTAAGTTTGATCCTCTCAACAACCCTCAGAGGTCGGTGCTATTATTATCCCCATTTTACAGATGAGGAAATTGAGGCAGAGAGAGATTAAGTGACTTGCCCGGGGTCATACAGCTAGCAAGTGTCTTAGGCTAGGTTTGAACTCAGGTTTTCCTGCCTCCAAGCACAGCACTGTATCCATTATGCCACCTACCTTCCCAGATTTATTTTTGCAACAGTCCCTGTAACCTACTCTATGTTCTACTCAAACTGGACTACAAGCGATCCTCTAACTTCATCCTACTCTTTAGGATTTGGGCATCTGTGCAGGCTATTTCTCATGCCTTCTATGCACTGGTCCACTTCTCTACCTGCTGAAATCCTTCAAATCAGGCATTACCACCTCCACCAAGCTTTTCCTGATGTCTCCCCTCCCAACAGAAAGCAACTTCTCCTTCTTCATATTTCATGTCTCTTGTTTGACTTATTGTATTCTACCATTTACCATATTTTTTCTGCATCCATGATGGATCTCCCCCATTAGACTCTCAGCCCCAGGAGGGCAGACATGGTGTATTTCATCTTTGTAGCCTCAGGCCCTAGAACAGTGCCTTGCACATAATTCCTTTTTATTGCTGTTGTCTACTGAAAAGTAAAGTCCCATTTTCACCTGCTCAGCAGCTGACCTCGGGCAAGTCACTTTGTCTGTATGAAACTGTCTCCTCATCTGTAACATGGAGATAATAACACCCTTTCTGCCTAGCAAAGTTGGAATAAAGTGCTTTGTAAGCTATAAAGCTGCATAGGTAATATGTTAACACACTGTTAACACTATTATTATTATGCCACAAAGGACAGAATTCAGGATCTCTGAACCTAGAATCCTAAATCCTCAATTTTTTTGTGTGTGAAGATCCCAGACTTCTAACAGAATTTCTATCAAAAAGTACAATCTTTGAGGAAGTACAAATTACAAGCCAGAATGGAGCACATTGGGTAGACTGGACAATAAATATATGCATGAAAAAGTGTGAGGCTTGCCATCATGAAGATTCCTTTTAAAAAGAAATGAGACAAACACCAACAGGCATCTTTATAAATCAAAAGTTCTGTGTGCCCTCAATCTTTTGGTTCTCAGTTACAGCATGAATGGTTTCTTGGTTGAATTTGCTAAAGATCAGAAATCTGTGCTCTATTTTTACTGAATGAGGTAAGAAGTCACGAAAAATAAAATTTAAGGTAGGTTTTAAACGAGACAGAGAAGTAGACAGAGTTATTTCAGGCAAGAAAAAAGACAAGTAGAGAAGGAAGCAGGATGTGAAAAAAGGACATTCCAGTAAAGAAAACAAAAGTATGACGGAAGGGAAGATGCAGCTTTGAACAATAGTGAGAAATTGAAGGATAATAGGAAAGTTGGTGCAATGGCTATAGAGTGGGCTGGTTAGCATCAAACTTAGGTGTTCACTCAGAAAGGTGATTTGAGCAGCAGCATTGTGGATTAACTAAAAGCATGCCAAGACTTAAAATAGGAGGCTGGTGGAGAGTAGATTACAACAGTGTTGGCAGTAGAGTGAGGTAATGCACAGTACTGGAGATTTCATTGTAGAAATGGAAAAAAGCAGATGATTTCTGGAGCAGTTTTCAAGGAAAAAGTGGTACTTCGGTGGAAAAAATTTTTATGTAGATCATAGTGAAATGTTGTTTAAGAATAAAAGCTTGTACAGGAATAGAGATTGCACTTGTTACATCGGTATTGTAAACTCCAGGGAAGGAATCTCCTCTTTCAACAAAAGTCTGTATCTTCTCCACAATCCATAGTCTCAAGACTATGTGATTTGATCAGGGTCACATAGCCAGTATGTGTAAGGGGCAGGAATTGTACTTGGGTCTTCCTGGCTCTAAAGCCAGTTCTCTACCCATTACATAGAGAATTCAATGAGGGCATATATTTGTCTACCTCCACAAGTGTCCCTATCTGTTGGTTTACTTCAGCACTGGGTTCTGGGGTCTCAAAAACTATGCCAGGGGTGTACAAGCTCTATCTGATCCCACCTACCAAGAGAGAAAGGATCTGAGAATGACGGTCTGTATGTCTATCGTCTAAGGACTGGTCTGGTTAAATTCATAAGAGCTCATCATCAGGGTGATTGCAAACACCATCCACCAAACCACAGATGGGTTGCAGTCTGTCAATATAGTGGGATCATTTTCCACCATGGAAAGCAAAGATTCTTAGAGTCTAAGAAGGGATCTGTGCAACTCTTCACAGTTTGACAAAATACTTGATATGCATTCTCTCCTTTGATTTTCACAACCGTTTTGGGGGTAGGTAACAACTGCTTTTATCTTTATTTCATAAAGAAAAAGAGTTTTAGAAGTAATATTACCTGCAAGGTCACACAGCTAGTAAATGTTAGTGCTTGAGACATGAGCCCGGGTCTTCCAATGACAAATCCAGCCCT
This sequence comes from Phalanger gymnotis, assembly GCA_028646595.1. Taxonomy (NCBI): domain Eukaryota; kingdom Metazoa; phylum Chordata; class Mammalia; order Diprotodontia; family Phalangeridae; genus Phalanger; species Phalanger gymnotis. Next base: position 91,375,958 of record CM053624.1, read on the forward strand.
CCTTCCTCCATCCCATACTATGTCAAAGAGACTTAGCACTTTTGTGCTTCATAGGAAAATAAGACATTGGGAGTTGCTCCTTAATTATGTAGGGTAGGAATGGTGCAATAGGAAAGGAGGACATACAGGTTAAAGTAGTGATGAGACACTCAATTCAAGCAAACATACCGGGATGCTGGGAGATAACGGACTAATACCGAGGTAATGAAAAGGAAAAGCTACAGGAAGAAGCTGAGTTTTAGTATTCAGAAGGAATAAAAATGGCTCATTATTAGCTATGGTTCAAAATATGATCATTAATGACCTAGGTTCTTGACTGTTAACACTGCAGGCAGCAGCAACCAAATGACCATAGGCATTAATTAAAATGCACAGGATCATAGATCTAGAACTGAGAGGCAATCCAATACAATGCTCTCATTTTACAGATGAGGAAGCTCAAGTCCACCAACATGCCCAAGGTTACATAGGCAATAAGTACTGGAGGTGGAACTCGAACCCAAGTCTTCCAACCTGAGAGCCTGGGCTCTTTCTACCCTATGACATTACAACCTAACTTTAAATATCCACTATATTCAAGTTATTGTGTTAGATGCTGAGGATATAGAGTCAAGAACAAAACATTCAAAGAACTTCAAGGAACTGTCATTCTACTGGGGACTTATATCACATCCAAAAGTAAGTAAATATAAAGTAATACCAAGTAATCTTAAGGAAAGACATGAGAGATCACTTGTACAAAAGCAGCACTGGAGATGACAGAAAAAATGTTGTATATGCAGAACAGTCAGCAAGTCAGTCAGACTAGATGGGAGCAACATGCCCTATAATTGTAAATGAGAATTAAGGTGAGTTGAGAAAAAACCTAATAATTAATCACAAATTATAAAATTAACAAATTAGAAAGAAGCCAAATAGAAGGTGCCAATTAATATCAGTCTTTGTTTCTTTTCTTTTCTGGTTCCAAAAGAGAATATACTTTCCAAGATTAAGTATCATTGTGAGTTATGTACATACCTTGATATAAAGGGAGTTCATGCAAGCTCATTTAAATAGATTTCAAAAATTCTCTAAATCACTATTGATTAGAGAAATACAAATTAAAACAAATCTGAGGTACTACCTCATACACATCAGATTGGCTAATATGACAGAAAGGAAGATAACAAATGTTGGAGGGGACATGGGGAAATGGGGACATTAATGCGCTGTTGGTGGAGTTATAAACTGATCCATCCTTTCTGGAGAACAATTTGGAACTACACCCAAAGGGCTATAAAACTGTGCATATCCTTTGACGCTGCAACTTCATTACTAGTTCTGAACCCCAAAGCGAGAAAAGAGAAAAAGGACTTTTTATGTACAAAAATTTATAGCAGCTCTTTCTGTTGTAGCGAAGAATTGGAAATTGAGGGGATGCCCATCAATTGAGGAACGGCTGAACAAATTTTTGTGGTATGTGATTATGATGGAATGAATACCATTGTGCTATAAGAAATAATGAGCAGAATACTTTGAGAAAAATTTGGGAAGACTTACATGAACTGATACAAAGTGAAATGAATAGAACCAGGAGAACACTGTACACAATAACAGCAACCATGGACAATGATCAACTGTGGATGACTTAGCTATTCTCAGCATTACAGTGATCTAAGATAATCCCAAAGGATTCATGATGAAAAATGCTATCTACCTCCAGAGAAAGAACTGATGGAATCTAAATGCATATTGAAGCAAACTTTTTTAAAACTTTATTTGGTTTTGGTTTTTGGTCTGTGTTTTCTTTTGCAACATGACTAACATGGAAATATGTTTGGCATGACTGCACATGTATGATGTATATCAAATTGCTTGTCTTCTCATGGAGTGGGGAAGGGAAGGAGGGAGGGAGAGAATTTGGAACTCAAACTTTTTTAAAAAATGAATGTTAAAATTTTTTATTATATATAATTGGAAAAATAGAATATAAAAATGTTCGCTTACAAAATAGAGTTCAAACTGGATGGATAAAGCAGACTTTTTAAAATGAGCAAGTTCACCATCTAGTGGTTATTTGTTGAAACTGTAGACATCCTATCCCTGGGTCTTAGGAACAGGGAATATGCCAAAACAGTAGAACCTTGGTGACAGCAAAATTCCACAAGGTGATAGTTGGAAGAGATAATGAGAAGATATCTTACTATGCTCAGTCAAGTTCTCATATAACTTCATGAAAACAGTGTGGTATAATGAGTCACTTAACCTCAGAGTCTCAGGATCCTCATTTCTAAAATAGGGACAATAATATTTGTACTTTTGAATATCATTTATTCCAATTACCTTATTTTACAGATGAGGAAACTGAGGCCCAGGAAGTTCAATGACTTGTCCAAGGACACACCAATAGTAAGTATAGGAGGTCAGGTTTGAATATCCATTTGCTATCATGTAAATGCAGTACATTAGACTGGAAAAGAGTCAGATATTTTAGATAAAAATTAGCAAGAGTAGGTGGGCATAATAACAAGGGCAGGCTTCTTAATATAAGAAATCACTTTTCCGTTACAAGTATTTCATTCACAGGTATCCAGATGGAAGCCATCTGCTATATTATGGGCAGATCTATAAGCCAAATACTTAGTGACTGGTTGCTCAAAATTATACTGAGGGTCTCACTCTCATTATTTATATCTGCTCTCATAAATACTAATACTATTTTATGATTTAAGAGTACGGTACAGATTTAAGGACACAAGGTTTGCAAAAGACCTCAAAAATTATTGTCTCCCTCTATATATGATGGCACATCATGCAAAGGTAGCCACAGAGTGACTGCTCTTTTCAAAGGTTATCTTCCCACTAAAAGGATACTGGCCAACTCAAGACAAATCAAAAAAAGGCCACCATGTTTGATTTTCCTTTTTCCTACCTCACCAATCTCTCTGCATCAGAAATACTTGGGCCACGTTCCCACCTAGAAAGAAGATAAGCAGCTATCTAAGCTAAGCTGCATAGATTGACTATCCTGGGATATGACAAGTCCCTTCTCAGCAGATCTCTGCAGAACACTCCTACCTTGCAAATTTTTCCTTATCCCCAGAGTTTTGAACATCACCATACCTACAAACAAAATACGGTAGTAAATTCAAAAGAATAGATCAAAACTAGAATGTTATTGCAAAGCAGAAGGCTAGAAAATGCTTATGTGTGGAAATAAGACATCTGTCAGCAAGAAAAAAAAGTCTTAAGGCAGAAATAAAAGGACTGGGACCTATGATTTCATTGGTATATGGAATTCTCTTGTGAGGAAATTTCCTGTACCAATGCAGGTCGGCACAGTCTCTTCAAGTTCTAGTCTTAGAGGGTTGCCTGGAGCACTGAGAAGTTAAGTCACTTGCCCAGGGTTTCAGTCAATATGTATCAGAAGAAGGATGTGAACTTAGGTTTTCCTGGTTTCTAGGCTGGCTCTCTACACCAGCTACCTATAAAACAGAAATAAAAGGAAAAAAAAATAAAAGTTAAGTCATTGAAAACTTGGCTCATTAGTAGAAAATTTTTTCCTTGGAGATATACCAAGTGGTTCCAAACAAGTCTTAGACATCATCTACTAAATGTGAATCCACTGCCAAACTAAGAAATGCTCAGTACAGTTTTTAAAATGATGCTTTGGTTACCAATATACATACGTATGTAGGGGTTAGACAAAGTCATCTCTAGGGGCTGCTTCTAAAAATCTATGCGTCTATGAATATGTATGTATACTTGCATGTGCCTTTAAAATACTCCTGTTATGCCAGGAAGTAATAGGCATCGGGTGTGGTTTTTATTGCGATTTTGATTTAAATACTGTACCGGACCAGAAAGAGCGTCATGAACACTACAAAGAAATCATCTAATACTTTAAAATGTGCCCTGTTTTGCTTAAATGTGTTCTGAGACATTAAGCTCTGGTACAGGGTGAGATTTTCCTAACTCCTGAATCTTCACCTGAGGCCAGAATACAAGAAGTAGCCAGTGCTATAACCATATTGTTTTGCCAGGTCTAAGCAGATGCAGGGCTTTGATCAAAAGAAGAGTCTGAACCTGCAGAATTTCTCCTCAAACAGGCAAGTTGAGGTTGAGAAGCCAGCTGTGAATGAATATGATACAGCCAATTGCAAAAACCTTATATGGGGTTTTCCATAGACCAGAGTCACTAAACTGCAAAGTGTTTTTTTTTCTTAACTTTGCCATAAACCAAATGAAGGAGGAAGAAGGAAGCCACAGAGCTGTGGGCAATAAGAATATAACTTAATATCTTTTTTTTCTTATTAAGGTGGAGAGATGTTCTCTGGAGCTAAAAAAAAAAAGTCTGAATAGCTATTAGGGGAGGCATTGGCAAGGGCTTGCTTGCCAGAGGGGATCAAAGAGCCACATTTATGTGCCTAAATGTCTTGTGATCTTAAGAAAAGCCCAGATTGAGTTATAAGGTGTTTGGAGAGAAACCAAGTATTAAATCAGTAGTGACCGATAATTAGCTGTGGTTACTGTTAAAAGACAATAAGAACCTTATTTTACCTGTTATCTTTCAGTCTGATAATGCATTTGTAGCCTTCTTTAAAATGCCACTGTTAGATAGGATTAATAGCCTTGCTTTATCAATGTAGCAAATCATTCTTTTAGAGGAAAAAGAATAATTAAATGGTTATGGATGCCATAGTTACCGACTCAGTTGACTATGTCTACAGACACCAAGATCTTATTAAATGGTCAAGCTCAGACACCATCTTGCCTGGTGGCAAGTTATCTGAATGACTTGGGGAAAAATTCTAGTAACTTACCATTAAGTTTGTTTCTCTGAAGCTATTTGTTCCCTGCGAGGTACTAGGATATGCACTTCTATATTGCTCAGTTTTGAAAGGGTTTTCTGCCCTACCTCAGATCTCTACAGTTACCTAATTCACAAAGGAGGCCTGGTGATCTTGCCTTTCACCTCAGTAAGGGACCACAGAACAAGGCCCTTTCTAGTTGTCCTAATACCCCTTGAGGACCAGAAGGGTGGAATTGAGATATCTGAGAAATCTGCCAAGGTTTCATTAGTGGGAAAGTATTATAATAAAGTTATAAGGGGCAATTCTTCTTTGGTGAAACAAAGGCAAACTGTACAAATCAGATTTTTCCCCCCAAAGATGAAAAGTTCATCTCTTTTAACTGTTATATCAGAGAAATATATAGCTGGACCACCAGGGGACAGGATGTGTGGTCAAGTCAAGATAAATGCTGTGAGAATGCAAAACTGAACTGATTCCCTCGGCAAGAGGCTAGGACCAGGGAATGATGTTTCATGAAAGCAAATGTGGGTAAGGCTGCCAAAATTCCCACTAAGCTTTGCACATGAATGTGCACATCCACCAGCAGCACACTTCTGTCTCCTTTCTATGATCCTCAGAATTACCAAATTCAATGGTTGGAAGAGTATCAGCAGCCATCTAACTCAACTCACACACAAAAGGAATGGCCACTATACCAAATGCAACAGATAGATATCTAGCCTGTGCTCAAAGACCTCTAAGGAGGGGGAAGCCCACAGCCTATCTTGGCAGTCCTTCCACTTTCAGACAGCTCCACCTGTTGATGCCAAACCACAATTTACTTCTTTACAACTTCCACCCTCTGGCCCTGATTCTGCTTCCCCTGAGCTCGCACAGAACAAGGCCAGTCCCTCTTCAACATAAAAATCATTTAAATATTTGAAGACAGCTAAAACATCCTCCTCTCTATTTCATATTTCCTTCTTCTGAACAGCTCCAGATATCCCAGGCTGCCATAATGTCCTCTGGTTGCCTAAATTCCTCTCTCTTCAGCATCTTCTGTGGGAGCCCCATGTTCCAATTCATATTTCACTCATTTTCACCACTATCACCAATCAAAACTCCTATTCCCTTCATTCATTTCAACTAAGGGTTGTGGAAACAAGTCACTTCAATTAATTCACAATAAAGTTAATCCTCTTGGTATTCACTTGTTAATCACAATTTGATGCTGGTGAAATTCAAGCAGGTGGAGGAGAAATTTTTTGGACCAAATACTTCCCTTTATATCATATCACTACGCTTATTTCTACAGAGGAAGAGGGCTAGAGTTTAAAAATTCTTTTCTCCCTCTCCTTTCACGGCCAAGTCAACCCCCACCCCTTTGCTCCTTACTTCACCAGTATCTTGTCCAAAGCCAAAGCTCTGGCTAGGCATGTCAAATCTGATCCTTTAAAACACTAAGTTCACCCTTATTCACCCCCAACCCCCCAACTTCCCCCAACCAGTTAACAAACTTAGATTCTACCACCTCTACATCTCTTAGTCCATTGCCTTCTCTCCACTCATACCACAGCCATGCTAATTGAGGCCTTGATCACCTCTCACTTGGTGAGACCTTTTACTAAGTCATCTGGCAACAACCTATTAATTATTTTCCTGAGTTCAAGTCTGTCCCTTCTTTAATCCATCCTCCACATAGTGGACAAATGGATATTCTTAAAGTTTTCATCTGATCGTGTCATTCCCTAAATTGCCCACTGTCTCCAGGATAAAAAACAAATCTCTCCATGTGATATTTAATGCCCTTCACGGTTTGGCTCAAACCTATAGTTCAAGGCTAATTATACATGATTTTCTCTGTCATGAACTCTATGTTTCAGCCAAACCACACTACTCAGTGCTTCTCTATCAGGACATTCTACTGCTCACCTCCACCCTCCATGTGTCTCAGACGCATTCCATCATCTCTTCCTCTTGGAAGCCATAGCTGTCTTTGGGGCTTAGCCCAAGTGCAACTGCCCTCAAAATGCCTTTCTTGACTCCCTCAGTTGTTAGTTAAGTCTCTTTGTTCCATGACCCCAATCCAATCATTATATATGTATGTGTGAACATATAATTTACATATATAGAAAGAGAGGGAGGGGAGAGAGAGAGAGACTAGAATTCTACAAGCTAAAATCAAACTTACTCATCTACAATTCCTAAAATACACATAGATATCTGTCTATCATGTTTCCTGATATCTCTGCCATTCTCCAAAATTTACTGAACATTACCAAGAATGGCTGTGAATTCCTTTAAAGTGCTCTCTTGCTATATTTTCACCTAGATGGGCTATGATTCCTTTTATGCCCTTTTACTCGACCTTTTTCATGTTGAAGATCTGGCTTTTTGGAGAAAATTAGAACCATAGAGGATATGGGTAATTCTGCATTCTTTGTCACAGCTGCTATTTTTGTTCTTCCAAGTTCAGACACAGGCATACAAAAAACCACCATCACCATCAACAGCATCACGACCTATCCTAAACTCCAAATCCTTCCCCTTCCCTTCCATCCCCAATAAAAAGTCCCTTTCCTTATATTTAGCATTGTTGCAAGCTTCAGCTCATTATAGCTTTGAGACATGCTTTTGAATTATTCCTTGCTGATATGACTGTCTATCCACCTTTTCTTTATCACTAGGTTACTGATGATTTTATAGTTAGAATTTTATTTCACAAAAATTCATTCCTTATGACCTGTAATCTTTTTTAGAATCTCTGGTCACTGTATCATACCTACTAGTTTAAATTTTAAAAATTAGCTTTCCTAAAGTCTAAGGTTTTTTTGTTTGACTACTCCTATGCTCCCTTGGCTTTTAATATAGAGTGCTAGGTACAAGAATTCCCAGAGGCTACCAGGAGATACTGTAGAAGACTATGAATCAAAGACAATTCAAGGAACAGAGCTGGATCTTCAAGAAGTCAATAATGCCCCTTTGGCAAATCACCCAGTTTTAAAAAGCAAAGCTGACTCCTTTGGACTTAAAGATATTCCCTCGAGAACCAATATTGGCAAACATCAAGGACTTTCCATAGAAGCATCAGTCTTGTCTTGACAGTTTGATGCTTGGCCCTTTATGTCAATGAAATGCAAATGTGTCCTTCTAAATTGCTACTACAGAGGGCAGCGTCAGAATTCCCTTGGTCATCTTACTTGGGTTTTATTGAGCAAGGATGTAATATGTTCCTACTGGCTTCTTGGGCTCTAGAAATACAGAAGTTTTTTTTCCCCAATTTAGGGAATCTCCTCCTTGGTATCATGGAAAGAGCAATAGGGCTGATGTCAAAGGACTTCTATCGACTCCACTGCTTATGACCTGTATGACCCTGGATATGTCATTTTACTTCCTTTGTCCTCAGTTTCTTCTTCTTTAAAAAGAAAGGTTTTCATTTCTTCTGGCTTTAAATTCTATGATCCTATGACTCTGCATATCACAGAAGCACCTAGCTTCTGACATTGATTCATTCAACAAGCATTTATTGACTGCCTCGTGGAGGTGACTGTGCTAGGTTCTGGGGTGGGGAGGAAGGTGATATGAGTAACATGATACAGAGAGGAATAAAAACTGGCCCCTTTCCATAAAGACTTTGCCATTTTTGAAAAAAAATCTTCATACTTGCTAACCTTGCAAATTAAAACCTACAAAACAGCTTAGTCAGATGCGGTTCATAATTGCATAGCTTTAAACCTAGACCAGAAACATTTAGAGAGAGACTGACTCATGAACATACTGGAAATTTATGAGATTCTATGCTTTTTTTTACTAAATTATTTGATCAGTTTATAGCGATTACCACCATGTCATTTTATTGCTGACACCGGCCCTTACTGCTAAAGGTCATTCTCCATCTCTGATCCTCATTCCTTGCAGGGGAAAAAGGATAAATTCTTGGACACCAGCAATCATGATCTCCTGAGATCAACAAGTGTTATCTAAAGGAAAATCCTATCAAGAAGGAATTGGCACACAGTTCCTTGTGGTAAGAATTTTCTCTCAAAAACAGCAACAGAAAAACAAAAAGAGGTATATATAAATGGACGCTAATTTTCAAGACTACTTCGTATGTAGAAATAAAAGATTCCTCACCAGCATGCAGTTATATATTACAAAATTTAAGTGTGCAGACACACACATTTTATTGAAATTTTAAGAAACTTTCATTGTTGAAAAGTTGTATATTTATTTTGACTGAGAACGACAAGATCTTCAGACCAGACGTTGATGTTCTTTTTCACATCTTTGAATTCACCCAAATCTGAGACTGTACTCCAGTGATTTAAGTGGGGGATCCCTTAGCCAAGCATGTATTTTAAGGAAAGGGACCTATTCAAGATATTATACTAAGAAGGCTTCCTCTACCAAGGACAGTATCTAAAGAAAGGCAAATGCTACCGAGGCATCCTCAGATGACCTGTATTAAGAGATATGATGACCCTGATTTCCATAAGTCACCCAAAAATAGCAGGCTTATTATATCAGACTCATCCTCCTACCCCATTTTAAACACCTGTGAGATGAAAGCTGTTCCACGGGCAAAAAGGGAGAAGGGAGGGCTTCAGTTCATTAGAGGACAGAAACCTGCTGCTTTGGGTAAAAAGCAGGCTATGGACCAGTATCCAGTTATGAAGCCTGCCATAACAAAGTCCATGGAATGTTCACAACCTCAGTAATGAGATACTCCCGAGCTCTTTAGGGAGCTAGAATAGGAATATTGCTCTTGGGATTACCACCAGCAGATTACCGAATACTTAGGCAGGTCAGCGGTGGACTGGGGATGGGCTTTGAATGTGTGGTCAGAAGATGGAAGTTTGAGAACCTGTTATGCAGCATCCACTTACTAGCTGTAGAATCTATGAAAGTCACCTACTCTCAGTATTTCAATTTCCTCATCTGTAAATTGGAGGTAATGGCATTTAATATTAATAAATTGGAGGTCATAGCGGAGGTAATACTCTGTCCACCTCATGTGGTTTTTGTAGGAATGAAATGAGACAATGTAGGTGAAAGAAACTTTGTAAAGCACTATGTAAGTGTTGGGAACAACAGCAACAGTGATGGTGGTGGTGGTGGTGGTGGTAGTAGTAGTAGTAGTAGTAGTAGTAGTAGTAGCTTAGCCTCTGAAATGAAACATACTTAGCATTCCAAATTACATTTCTAAAGCTTATTTTTTTTTTAACAAAGAGGAACCGATCCAGTTAGGACTCCTGAGTTTAGAGAAGAATGCACAGAAAGTTTATTTATGTTGTTTGTTTGTTTGTTTTTTGTCAGCGTTCTCTCAGGTTCTCTCATTTGGCTCATACATTTCTTGAGTGTGGCACCTGGGGCACTAAGAGGCTTAGGTGACTTGCCTAGGTCCACACTGCCAATAGGTGCCAGGGGACAGACTGGAGCTCCAGGTCCAAGTCCAGTTCTCTACCCACTGTACCACAACGCCTCTCCTAAATGAATATTTAATGGAATTAAAATTTAATGGAATGAAATTTAAGGAATACGTACATATAAACCCAACAAAGTTAGCTAAAAAATACCAAAATGCAATTTAATTATAAATGCTAAGGCCCAAACAGGGCATAATACTCCACTTTAAAAGCCTATTTTCTAGACAAATTGCCATTAATTTAAAAAAAGATCTCTGTTTATAAAAGACATTCCACAAAAGAGTTATGAGTTACTTGACAGCTTGACATTTTATTTGTTGGAGGAAAGCAAGTTCAGTGTCTAACATTTTCCTCATTTTCAAGGGTAGAAAAACATGCCTCCTTTTGAGACACTTTAACTATAATTTTTGACCTTTCTAAAAAGTATAAACAAATGAATCTACTGAATAGAATTTTTGTCAATTAAAACAAAAAAAAACCAGCTAATTATTTATCTCACGTCATCTCTTTAAATAACATAGGTTTGAGGCTTAAGAGCTGTGTCAAGTATTCAGTCAGCAGCCATGTGACTAAACGCCGGCCTACACAAACAGTCTAAGCAAAAAAAAAAAAAAAATAGAAAAAGGATTAAAAAAGAGTAATATGTCCAAGATGCAGAGAATGAATGTTATAATATAATTTGGGCTTAAATCTTCATTTATGTATGGTTGTCCTACCTGGCAGGAGAGGCTCGTTTTAAGTATTAAAGAAAAATAACTCACCTTGAAAATTTGCTGGGACCTTCACCGTCTTCATCGTCGAAGTCCATTCTGAAAAAGCAAGACCTCTGGTGAGCCTTTATCTAACTAGGTAAAATTCTACTTTAGCCCCGGAGGGGGTAATCCAAAATGTGTCCTGGCCTTTGTACTGCTGAAAATAAAATCACTGGGTTGTCACCAAAGATGTAAAGACAATGAAGTCTGGCCACCCTGCCATAGGCACTGGCCAGGGGCAGTGATGTTCAGGGACATTCGTTCAGGTGAGAAGAGGTAATACTATGGCTCAGGTCACACTGGACTCACAAGCGTGAGTTTTCACAGAAAAATTAAGGCATCTAGGCAGTGGTAATCTCCTAAGAAGGTCTCTGCAACCATACCACAGATGGCTTTGAGTCAGTGTTCACTTGAGAGGTTTTGGAGAGCCAGTGTTTCCTTTTTCCCAATGGATTGGAAGATATCTGCTCGACAGTTTGTACTGTTACATGTGTGTATAACCTGGATATATTATGTATGTATATACATGTATAATATTATTTTTTATAATTTTTTTCAACATCGTCATATGGATGTTTTATAACCTATACAACTCCAAGTTGTTTTTTTAAAAGGAAAGTTTGAAAATAATTACTTAAAAGTATATCAATCCATTGCATGAAAATCCTCAAGCAATACCTAAAAGTCTAAGTAAAAAAATGAGATTTAAGGCAACAGTTAGCTTAGGATGAATTGAGAAAAAAGAATAATCTGCTTTGACCTGAGTGATTCGAACTGTCTGCTTATTTAATTCGTTACTTAAACTAATTTGTCTAGGCCTTCACTTAATTCTATTTGACAAAAAGGAACAATAAAATCTGGAAGGTTTTTTTTTAGCTATTATCATTACAGACTATTATAACCCATTATTATTTTAAAATGTTTGGTTTAATATACATAAAGTATACATCCAATGCCTTACGAAAGTTAACGGAATAATAATTCAGAGTGCCTCTGAACAGGTAGGTTGTGGCTTCTTGGGAGAGATGCCCTCACCTGGAAGTAGGGGTGGGGTGGGGAAGGGGAGGATATAACAGGCATCACTAGGAGTAAGGCACAAGTCACCCTGAGCATGCAGTCAGTAACAGTGAGCCATCCTCTCTTCTACCTTCCCAGCTCAGTCTGCCCCCAGAGGAGAAGGAATGGTCACTTTATGGAACACCGAGAACCAATTTGAGGTTGTGAATGTAATCTATACCTCCTTCCCCCGCCCCATATACTATGTATCATTAGGGAAGAAAGATAAGATCAGGGGATGCTCCCTCTTTGGGGAAAGCAGAGACTTTACAAAAAGAGTTGTTCTGAAAAAGCGATCACCTCTTACTAAATCGGAAGGGGAACTGCCAGGCCCCTTCCTGTCTCATATCCATGGTGCCTGAAGAAGACAATGGAGATTTAATGAAGAAGGCCATTCACTACAGACAGACCAGGTGGGAACAGCCTTCCTAGCACAGGGCAATGAAAGAGATGGGAGATGTGTATAGAAAAATGATGTTTTACTCTAAAGAACTGATGGAACAAACTTGAAGCCTTGGTGAAGGGCACTGGACTATCATGAACGTTGCTTTCTGGGGGGGGTGCAGCTATTGTTTTGAGGTTCACCTTCGTTTCCTACATAATGGCCAGCTCTGTTCCCATAAACTCTGGTTTTGGGCACCATGGGTAACTGAAACAAGGGTCACGCTAGTCTAAAAAGGTAAGAACAAAAAGAGTTAGATAACGGGTCTGGGCAGTAACAACAATACAAATAATGTCTATGTATAGCGATAAAGCATGAAAGGGAGGAAATGAAAGAAAGAGAAGTGCACACACAATCACATACATAGGGACAGCATACAATCTACTGCAAGGACACAGAAACATACACACCATATGGTGTAACTTAGTGTCAATGATCTACAAGAAGTCAGAACGAGGACTTAAGATAGAGTAAAAGCGAACAAAGAAAAGTTGGAAGAAGCCTGACTATTAAAAAGAAAAGCATTATGAAAGTGGTTACTTGTTTAAAAATGTGGCGAGACAGGATTTTTTTTTTTGAAAGTGAAGCTATAGTGAAAATAGTTTATACTGCATGTAATGGTGGTCGTTGCTGCTGTCATCAGTGCTTTGCTGAAAACTACACTTCAGTCAAAGATATCAGCAAAAAATAAACAAGTATTAAGTCTTCAAACAAAAATACAGTAGAGATATACTGCCCTCCAGTGGTCATTATGGGAAACTGAAGCCTTTACGTCAAACGAGGACACTTAACTTTAGAGCTAGCAAAAATGTACCAAAATCATTAGAAAAATAGATGGCACTGCTAAACTCTAAGGAAAGTTGTCTTCGAAAGTCTTTGTCAAGATTTAGTAATGCAGAAAGTCTGTTCAAGCTTTATTATAAACTCAAATGTCTCAACCTTTATAAATCTGAGTGACATTTTATAAGAGAAAGCATGATACGGTGAGAAGAGCTCTGAACTTGGAAACTGGAAGATCTGCATTTGAGTTTCAGTTTAACACTTACTAGCTGTGTGACCCCTGAGCAAGTTCGCTGGACCTCTTGGCCTTTTTCCTCATTTGTAAAATGGGCATGACCATATTTGTATTAATTACCTCACGTGGTTATGACAAAAACATTTTGTGGACCTTAAAGTGCTCCATAGTTGTGCTATTACTGAAATGTCATATAATACACAGTGTTAACATATATATATGTATATATCATGAATAATAATCATATAAATTTTAAATTAGCCCTGATAGAATTATTTTTATAGTGTAGTGATATTCATCCTCAATCTTCACAATTAGGTTTTTTGAAATGTTAAGGCAGCCCCATATCCTTCTAAATTAGAAGAATGGAGCTCTTTGCATTGGTATCAGAATGAAAGCTTTACAGCTTGAGTCCTAAGTGTGCTCAAGTCATCTATGGTCCATTGTTGGTAAAAGTGAAGGACAGTACCACTACCTGGACCCAAAGTTCTTCAGATTCATCAGAAATCCCAGGGATATTTATATGAACTATAAACGGGAAAAGAAAATGCAGTGTCTCTGTCTTACTAACGAAGGCAGGGTGGAGGCTGAAGTCAGGAGATAATACAGAGCTTTTAAATCCTCCAAACAACTCACCTGTAACCAAAACACGAGATTGCCTGTTCATTCAGGGCAGAATGCATGTCAGCAATACATCAGAAGCAGCTCACACAATAGGACAAAGGATGTTTCAGAAATCTGTTGGCCCAGATAGTGTCTTCTGCTTCCACTTAAAATTATTAATTTAAAACACGACAAAAAATGAGCTATGCTTATTTCCTTGGCTCTAAAAAGGTCCTAATAAACCATCCTTCATTTTGTCTGTCTTTTTAATATATCTTTATAATTCAGAATGAGCTAAGATAATAAAGGCAATGAGTCAAAATGTGACTTTTAAGTCTTATTTTATTCAAGTTAAAAATGCAATACAATTAATGGATGAGGTTGGCTGAAAATGTATTCCCTCGCTCCACTATTGATGAGAATGAATTTTTCCTTCCCCACAAAAATTGGGTAAGGCACTTCTGGGTTGAAAATTAGTCTGGGGAGATATGGTGGATAAGGATCTTTATAACTATTGTTGTGAAATAGTGTATCATTGGTTATGGCCAAAGAAAAGAGATTCTACTGATACCGGAACAAAAAATATGCAATCGTGGATGTTTAATTTAAAGTAATATCAGCAACAACTGTAGTTTTTAATTCTTCATGTAATTTGCCACTGCAGCAAAGAATCAAAAAACAGTCTGATGTTTCTATAAATCAATGATAAAATGCCTTTACTATGGTATATATTTTCAATGTTCGAATGAGCTCATTCGCAAACACAAATCAAATAAAACATTTCAGCAAATGAGTGCTTAAATCGGGTATATCCATTGGGAAAGAAACCTCTAATTTCATAGTGGTGGAGAGAGGCTAAGATCTGCAAGCTCCCAAAATGGAAGGGTAATAACCATAGACATAATTGCGATGAAATTAAATTTTTTTTAAAATGTCCAGCTCTTCATCTGACACCAAGTTGCAATGAAGCCACCTCCGACATAGGCATCATCCATTGAAATTAGAAAGGTTGAGAAAGGACATTTTAAGTTACTTACGTCAATACCTTTCTAAGTCTATGAGGGGTCTAAAATTGATGCACCTTCACCGTGTCTTCTAAATGGCAAACACAGGGATGCAAATGGTTTGTTTGCACAAGATTCTCAAGGTCGAAGCACTGTTCAAAGTATAATCAACCCTTAGTGGTAGACATGGATAATCCAAATGAGAATAAACATTTCTATTGGCTTGGAAATCCATAAATAAATTGCTAAGTCACAGCGTGATGACTAGGCAGAAGAACAGGTAGGAGCCTTGATCCTGTCCGTGGCTCGGCTATTCCCTGTTTCTCCTTTCCATAATGGAAATGCACCATCCCCTCAGCCTAACGTAAAACATTAACTAAGCATAGATTTTTTTTCTCTTCTCTCTCTCATTGTTATTTATCTGAGTCACATGCTTCTCCAGAACGGAAACAGAAAGGTAAGTGACTAAGAATAAGGAAGCTTGGGTTCTAGTTGCAGATTTGCTACCACGTCACTTAGAAAATTTCATGTCTCTGAGACTCAGTTTCTTTAGCTGTTAAATGAAAAGATGAAGTTTTATGATGTCTGAGGCCCCTTCCAGTCCTGATATTTTATGATTTAGACTCTTGCTAGACTACAGGCTATATTAAGTACTAAATGTATACATTAACACACTGAGACCTGGGGATCAGAGCTATAAGACTACCTTTAACCTGAGACCATCTCATAACAAGGCCTGTGAAGTATTTAAGAAAGAGAGGCAGTGAAAGAAAGAGAAGAACAGTGGTAGTTACACGATTGGAGGCAGAATGACCTGGGTACAAGACCCACCTCTGACACATCTGGCTGTATGAACCTGGGCAAAGCAGCAAACTTAAATGCCCCAGGCAACTCTAAGACTAACAGAAGAGTTGCAGATGTGCACTGATAGACGAATTTTCCTTAATGAAAGTTCCATATGTTGATGAAAATACAGCTCTGGATGTCTTTA
The DNA here is from genome assembly GCA_028646595.1 of Phalanger gymnotis. Classification (NCBI taxonomy): domain Eukaryota; kingdom Metazoa; phylum Chordata; class Mammalia; order Diprotodontia; family Phalangeridae; genus Phalanger; species Phalanger gymnotis. The sequence goes on from CM053624.1 coordinate 91,392,019, forward strand.
AGATAAACTAATATCTCTGGATATTGAACAATATGCTTAAACCACATCCCACTTCATAGTGAATCATGTTAGGGCAAGACTGTCAATAAAGGATTTGAAAAATCAGAGTAGGTTAAAAAAACTCAACAAAATTTGTTGACGATAAACTCATATAGGGGTGCTGGCTTGTTTAGGACAGCTTACCTATTAGACTATGAGGCTATGGAAAACTTATTGAAACAGAACTTTTAAGAGCCTTTTTGCCCAAGTATTCTGGCCTGACGTAGAGAAAAGGTAGGCAAATATAGCCAAGAGTCATGGTAAAGTATTTATTCCTAGGGAAAAAAATTAATCATGAACCTATCAATCACTTAAATTATCAATCACATATTTATCACATAAAATGTGATAAAATGAGGTAATTGGGATCTATCATTATTCTATAAGCTGGTTCCATTTTGGGCTTTCTCTTCATCATCTTGAGCTGATTCTCCCCTTGATTCCCTTTGTCTTCTCTCTCTGGTTTTCTCTTCATCTTTTGCTTTTTGTGGCAGGGAGTGCTTTTAAGGAGCAATAGAAGTTAGGTCTCAGCTACAGCTATAGCTTTTTAACACCATGGCCAAGAAATGCTATTTATATGACCTTATCAGGTAAAGGGGTTCAAGTCTTTTCAACTCAGTGAATATGGAATGGTCAATGATACTACACTAAATCATCAAGCAAAGAGGGCAATCAGGAATTAGGGTTAGGTCACCAGAGTGGTTCAGACTCACAGGTGCCAACACCTTCCTGATCGGGGGTTGGGGGTGGGGAGTGAAGAAGTGATGCCAAATTAGCGCTGCACTGACGAGCTGTGTAATTTTAGGCAAATTACTTCTCTGAGCCTCAGTTTCCTCATCTGTAAAATGAGAGAGACTTGGACCAGATGGCCTCAAAGGTCTTTCCCAATTCCAAATCAATGATCCTATGAGAACTCCAACATGTGAGGAAGGCTGAAATCAGGATTCAGGGCATCAGAACTAAGAGAAGTAAAGGAAGCAGCCAACTTGGGCTCAATAGACAGATCGCCAGCATAAAGGTGAGGGCCTTCAGCCCTTAAACAGCTGGCTATAACAGGTGGTACACACCCACCCAGGCCCGTTCTGCCCACCTACGACCTGACACTGGTGCACAGGTTAATTGTGAGCAATCCACCTACTTCCCTGACAGGGCCCCGAATGAACTGCGTTGAAAGTGTCCCCTGCTTTCAAACCTCATCAGCTACCTCTGCCTCTCTGACTGGAGGATGGAGCAAAAAGCTCCTCCCCAAATCTCCACTTAAGGAACATGACTAGACCAGCCACCTCTTCATATCCCAGTTGGCTAGACTTTGCTGGATATTTCCATCATGGCCCCCATGCTGGGTACCTTCCCTTCTCACCCTTTTCAGCTTCCTTTTGTCTTTTGTGTGCTGTCTTTGCCCATTAGACTATAAGCTGCTCGAGGGCAAGGACTCTTTCTTTTTTTTTTTTTTTTGTATTTGTATCCCCAGAGCTTAGCACAACGCCTGGCCCATAGTAGGCACTTAATAAATGTTTAATGTCTGACTAGTGACCGGGAAGAAAGAGAAAAAAAGCAATTCTTCTGCAGTAACCACAAATGAATTGTGGATAATGGAGAGTTAATCATGCCATAAAAATTTTCACTTATTATTCATCACCCAGATCATCTGATTAACACACCTTTTCCACAGAATTAAGAGCCAGAGGGTGTTTGAAGCTTAAGCTTGATAATACTTTAGTACCTTAGCAATTTTAAAAACAAATGCCTTATATATCCTTTTGATGGAGAACATTGAAATATGGATTCTGAAAGGAAAGAGGTCTTAGGATTATCTAGTGCAGCCCTCTCATCTTACATATGGGGAAATTGAGGCCAAGAGAAGAAAAATTATTTACCCAAGGTCAAACATCATAAAGACCACAGCTAGGAATTAAACCCAGGTCCTCGGAACCCAAAAGGACCCTTACAATCTGCAAACCTTACAAAATTGAGCTGCTCAATATTAACTTTCCTTTCCTGAAATGAAATGAAATGCCAAAAAACCTTGATTTCAAAACAAAGGGCAGGTATTTGCTGCAGAGGCTTTTTATCTTGTTCAGCCCACCACCACAAGCCATACAAAGAAATGTGAATTAGTCACTGCCTTCCCTTCTGTGTTTATGATCAGGACTGCTCATCCTCAGTGAGGTCACTGCAGACAAGCGAGTACCTATTAAATGGCTTAATTAGAGTCCAGCAGGATGCAGAAGCAGATTTTCCCAAGGACAGAGTTCTCATCAGTTTGGTGTAGAATTCACAATCACTTATATTGGCAAAGTCATGTGCCTGTTTCAACTTACAAAAATTTCAGCATTCCTAAGGCAAACTTCTGAGTTCCTATTCTAGAAGAAAGAAGTACAAAATTGATTTCCCCAACAAGCCCCCAGAGTGAAGGCTATCAGGGTTGAGTGACATTTACCAGGGTGAATTTGACCTTGAAATACTGAAGTTGCTTACCCGGAACGCCTCTTTCCTCCTCTAGCAGGCATGGCTCCTGCCATTCTCACCTGCCCTGTTGCCATGGGGGCGACAGGCAAAGTCACTGATCCAGGGATATCAGAAGCCATTTCTGCAAATTCAAAACAAAACTCCATTAGTTATCTATGCCAACAAGGCCCCAAAACAAGCAACAAGACACAGGACTCTCTGGAAGGACTATTAACTATTTCAAGCCAAGGAACTAAGAATTTAGTTATTGAGAAAGTGGTTTAAAGAGGAAATATCACTTTCAAAGGGGCCTCACATTCAACTCAGAGAGCGAATGGGAAAATCTGACTTTCCTGAGCAGTATGGCTATTGCCAAATGAAGAAGAATCGGTCTGTTGCTCGTAGCTATACAAGCACTGGCCAATTTGCTGTGAAACTACGGCATCATATTCCTTCAACAAAGTTCGTTCCTCTTTGAGTAGAGATTAATCATCCTGTCTAGGGGGCTTTGCCCTTGGTAATCAGAGACTGAAATAATCCCATAGGGTGCCCTGCAAAAGGTAAATAAGATGCATTTGCAAATATATTAATGTATCGTATAAAATCTTTAATTTATACCTAGCAAGTAAAGGATTCCCAAGGAGGATTTGGCTTACTGCTTAGGAGATACAGAGAATTAAATGGATTTTTAAAAATAAATTCTAGTGATGTTATGCAGTCCTGACATATTTTACACATCCTCTCTATGAGAACATGTATATTTGTAAGCAGTACAATTGTTCTTGAGAATGACTTCACGAGAATTGTATTAGTTCAACTCTCACTCAGGGATATAATAGAAGTGAGAGCTTAAAACAATCCATTTCAGAAAGGCATTCGAGGATAAACAAAGGAATCAGTGCTCAAGTTAATAGAAAAATAATGTCATGGTATGTTGACAGCATGATACAAGACCTGGGTGATGTGTGCACTTCTCTTTGTGTGTATGAGATCTAGTTCATTACTACGTGTCCTATTTCCTTCCCAAACAGCAATCTGAAAATGAACCGTGTAACTGTCATCACTTAATCATGTCAAAATACACAACATTTTGTAAATACTGTATGACTGAAGGTCAACTTGAACAGTTCTACTGCAGTCTGTCACAAAAGAATGCAAAACCTTAATAAATGGAATCTTAACATAAATGTTCCTATAGAACTTTGAGAAGTGTGAAGACTCCTACTTTTCCCTATTTGTTTTTTTACTGGACCTATGACTGCATTGATCCAGGGTGCTCCTGGTAAGGAACTTTCTCTATTCATACAGGTGAATAGCTTCTCTGAAAGGTATAGTTTTAGGGAAGTGCCTGGGGTATTCAAAGGCCAACTGATTGTCTCAGGGTCATATAATCAGCATGCATCAAAGCCTGGATTTGAACTCAGACCTTTTCGACTCTGAGGCCAGCTTTCTTTTCTGTGCTATTTCTCCTTCAGAGTACTTACTGTGCTATAAATATACACTGAAATTTATATTTAAGCCATAATCTCTTCTTTAAAATAATTCTCTTTAATTTTTCACAAATTTGCTTTATTTTAGGTGGCAATAGCTCTAGAGCAGCAATGTAAAATCAACAAATAATATACTAATTATGTTACTTGAACACCCTTCTGGTGAAAATATTTTATTTTCTAAAAGATGGAATGAAATACATTGCTTGCAAACCCAGGATGAAGTTACTGCATCAAACTAGTGGGTTGGGTCTAAGATCTGGGGGCAAATCTAATATTAATCTAAGTAGTCTATAATCATACCCCTATACTGTCACCTCCTACAGTCCTAAGACCATTCAAATGTTTAACCAATTTAGAGAGTTTTCTATAGTCAACAAGTTACGCATTTTGGTTATAAACGATTTAACAAGTGAAATCAGCAAAACAGTGGTACGTCATTGCCATCAATAAGCACTTTTATAAACATATCCTTGACATTAACAATTAGTTTTTGAATATGGAATTAAAAATGATATTTGGATTTATGGATCACTGGTTATGATACATCAATGGCAGACTCCTGACCATATTTGCCTGGAGATTTGCTGATGTCATTAAAAAGATCTTCATATACTAAAATGGGATAGCAAAGAAGAAAGATCAGCAGATACAACAAAAGAAGAAAGGTAGTAAAGAAGCCAAATGATTTACAAAAGGTAATATCTCTCTAGGAAAAGAGAAAATAAATTTTAAAAAATAATCAGTGTAGAGTTGCTAATACAAGAAAGTCAACCTGACAGCATAGGTATCACTGAGACTTGGTGGGGTGACTGATGACTGAAATATGGCAATGGAAGGATGTGCTCTACTCAGAAAGAGGAAATTAGATAAAAGGAATGCTGGACTGTCATTATAAGTTAAGAGGATATACTCCTGTGAGGGTATCTACTATCTAGAAAGATAAGTATAGTAGATAAGTATACTTATAAGACACTAATAAGTGTCTTATACTTATACTAAACATTTGGGTGAAGAACAAATCTGGGGTGGAGGAAGTGACAGGAACAAAGGCAATGTTGTGGGCAAAGTTATATTACAAGTCACACAACCATAAGTACAAAATGAAGATGAGTTCTGAAAGTAGTTCACAAAGTTGACGTCGAGCTATGACACAGTTTTCATGGAAGATTTCAACTTCCCGAGCATCTGCTAGAGAGTTCTTTTTACTAACAGCACAGAGATAAATTACATAGTTGATAAATTTTAGACTTGTTTTTGCTGATAATTTCATTTTTTAAACTTTTTTTTTATGGGGAAAAAAAACTGAATGTTAAACATTATTCTCAGTAATTCATCAAATCTTGCATCTCATTGGTCTGGTGACTTCCTTCTTCCTTGTAGATTCTAATATAAAAACATCCACTCATTTTCCCCTGTCCTCATATATAGCTTTCAATAAATTATATACAGGCAACTACTCTATTCAAGAAGCCTTTTTGTATATTTCTGTTGATTTCTGTTCAGTCATCAGTTTGTCCATGTTCTTCACTATTGCTGCATGGTAAAACAGGACCACCTCCTGTTCTAGTCATTTATGTCTTTGAGAGTGTTTTTTTTTTAATTTTTTTTATTAACATCTTTAGTTTTCAGCATTAATTTTCACATGCGTTTGAATTACAGATTTT
>CM053624.1:91398162-91481641 GCA_028646595.1 Phalanger gymnotis
TGGGGGGAAAAGGTGTGTGTGTGGGGAGGGAAGCAGTCAATGCTTGAACCTCACTCTCATCTGAACTGGTTCAAGAATGGAAGAATATACACACACAGGTATAAAAAAATCATCTTAGACAACAGGAAAGTAGGTGGGAAAGAGGTAAAGAGAAAGAGGAAGCAGTGATCGGAGGGAGGGTAGATAAAGGGAGGCAGTGGTCAGAAGCAGATAAGGGGGCATAGTAGGATACTTACCCTGGATTTTCATAGGATCATAGAACCAATGATTTAGCGTTCAAAGTGCCATTGGATATCATCTGGTCCAACTTGCTTATTTTACAGACAGGAAAACTGAGTCTTGGAGAAGTTAAATGGCTTCCCAAAGTTCAAACAGATTAGTAACAGAGAGAGGCTTCAAATATAGCCTTTCTGTACTTACATCTGGCACTCTTTCCAATGGGCCGTGCTTTAGATGTTAATCATGAGTTTCTAGAGTTTAAAAAAATCTACCTAGTGGCTAACCTGCTGGTGATGAATTTCCCTGAATTTAGCTATCATGTCTGTAAACATCCAAAGGGCTTTCATGTGGAAGAGGGATTAGGCTTGCTTTGCTTGGTCCCTGAGGGTATGACCATGAGTAATGAGTGGCAATTGCAAAGATACAGATTTAGGTTAGACAGAGGAAAAGATGCTGGAGCAATTAAAGCTGTCCAAAAGCGGAATGGCTTCTCTCTACAGGTATGGAGCTCCCCACCTGTGAAGACTAGATGCACCCTTGTTAGGGAGGCAAGTTTGTTAGGATGTTGAGCGCCCTCGTTAGGACGCTCAAGTTTGAGATGGATCTGATGTCTCCGATGTCTCCAAGGTCTCCAATCTGATGTCTCCAATATGCAGAATCAAAGATGCATCCCTGTCCTTTATGAGTTCAAAAGTTCTAAGACATTCTTTACTTGGAGCTCAGGAACAAAGAATCAGAGTTCAAAAATAGCTAAAATTATGTTATTGTTTTTAAATCCCCTCAAGTAAAAAAAAAAGGCCACTCCACTGGCGAAAAGTGAATAGACTTAAAAAAGAAGCAGCATAGTTCTAGAACTAGAAGGGATGTTAGAGATCTTCTATTCCAAATACCTCACTTTACAGATGAGGAAACTGAGCCGTAGAAGGGTTAAATGACTTGCTCAAGGTCATATAGTAGAAAAGGTGGAAGTAAGCATTTTTCTACATACTCTATCCTTAATACCCTTTAAGGATAGACCCACAAAGAACTGAAACAAAATCACGTTCAAAACAAATTTCTCTTCTTCACAGCTCCTGTCAAAATCAACAAAAGCAGACAAAATTCACTTACAAGCTGTGTGACTTTGGACTAGTCTCTAGACCTCAATTTTCTCATTTGGAAAAACAAGGTGATTAAATAGATGAAATTTAAGTCCATTCCAACTCTAAATTTATGTTTCTATGATTCTTCTTCAAAAAAGGACAGCTTTAAGCTTGTTAAGCAATTCTAGACAGGCAAAGCAATTAAGCCTTTGTCTCAGAGATAATAACCGAAGTCAAAGTAAAGCCAAAATGGCCTCCAATAGAATTTATTTTCAGTTGTCTATACCAGCAGAGAAAATAAAATACCGATGGGCAGATAAAGGAGCAGATAAGTCAGAGGATGAGGTGTCACTCTTAAAATCACAGTTCAGTGACCAGACTAGCACGGCCCCAGGCCATGACAGCATTTATGGATCTATACCATAGTTTAAGTGTTTCCAAGTGAAACAAAGAGAAAATCAAGCAACATTTCCCAGAGAAGGTGCATTCTTCAAACACCTGAATGGCTATCTTGTGGAAAATGCATTAGATATATGTACCACAATCAGCTACAGAGGTAAGAACTTAGACCAAGAAGTAACAACCACAGAGAAGCAGATTTTATCTTAACATAAGAACATGCTAGTAGCCAGAGCTATCCAACAATGGAATGAACTTCCTCATAAAACAATGATTTCCCCATCATTGGAAGGGCTCAAGTAGAGGACAGATAAGGACTCGTCAGCCATATTATACAAAGGATTCTTGCACACTGGCTGGGAGGTTGCATTAAGATCTATTTCATTATGTAACTGAAGTCACTTGCAAAGATAGTGCTCCCTCTGTAAAACAAAAATGAAAAATTTTCAGAATAATTTTTTTCAAAACTGTCATTATATAAACATTCCTATCACGATTCCTGCCTACTTCACTCCCCCTACCACCAACCATTTATCTAGTATGAGTAATAAAATCATTTTTATAATTCTATTACTCATTCAGTGGAGGAGAGAAGAGAAGAATATGGTAGAAGCTGGTAAAAAATAATGAAAGTAGCTATATGCAGACATGCATCTTGGCCATAAGCATTCCCCATCTCTTAAAATATAGCACCAAAACAGCCTAATGAAAAAGAGATTCAGTCATTGCCACTCAACAGTTGGAACAAGCAATCCTGGATTCTGCTTCTGCGCTGACCCCCAATTCACTATGAATCCCTGGTCAAATCACACTGCTCCACTCTCTAATCATAGTTACTTATAATGCAAAGTGAGATAAAATTATTTACCTTTATAAAAGGAATTCTCAAATTATCTGAATAGCAAAATAAACCATTACTTTTTCAAGTGTTCATGAGCACCATTCTGTCGACATAAAAAAAATCAACCCACTTCTTTACAAGAATATGCACTAAAGGTAGAGAAATGAACTTAGAAGCACCGAACTAGACTCTAGGTTACATGGGATGTTTTGTAGGAAAACAGAAGGGAAATTCAGCTTTAAAGTATGCTGACTTCCAAAGTAGAGTCCACAATCTCCTGAACACCAAGGCACTTGGAATGTCAGTTCTCAAATGGCTCCCTAGGTGGAGGATTCTTTAAATCTTGGCTCTCCCTAACTTGTAGATTCCTAATATTTCAATAAGCAATAAAGTCAGATCCACTCTGGTTAAAGTTATTAATGAATACGGCCTTGTCTTGTTCCATCCTTGAATCCTGACTCTGATGAGATAGTACTGAGACCTTAACTTTGGATTGGAACTTTGACCTTGCTATTCCTGATATCGGATCTGAACCTCTGAGCTACACAATTATTTCTGTTTTGACCTTGGACTTTCTAGATAATATTCATGCACATTCCCAGCTAACCCGACTTTGTGAAATTACATTGTGTTTTGAATGATTGCAGGTTACTCCCCAAAACAAATGTTCCTCTTTTTACTAACAATATTCATCTGGTAATGTTGTATTTCTGTCTCTATTTCTCTGTTTTTCTCTACATTATAACAAAAGTCTTAGTGAAGTTTTAAGCTTTAATATATGTGTGTGTATATATGCACACAGACATTTATTTATATGACTATGCCCATAATGTATGTGCACACACACCACACACACATATTTATATATTTCATAGTAGAATTAATAAAGTTCATCCAAACAACAATAAAGAGATGCATAGTAGGCATGAGAAGGTTGCAAAATACTACTGACCAAGAATTGTGCAAGAGAAAAAGCCTGAAGAATATCATCAGATGGAGTCTGAATGCAGATCAAAGCATATTTTTCTTTACTTTTTTATTTTTCTTGGGTTTTTTGTCTGTGTTTTCTTTTACAACATGACTAACACGGAAATATATTTTGCATGACTGCACATGCATAACCTACATCAATTTGCTTACTGTTAGGGAGGGGTGAGAGTAAGGAGGGGGAGAGGGAGAGAATTTGGAACAAAAGAATTCTTTAAATGGATGTTTAAAATTGTTTTTACATGTAATTGGAGGAAAATATTAAATTATTTCAAAAAAGAATATCAATAGAAAGATGAATGATGATGAGAAGAGAAAGTAAATCTATTATGTGGATAGCATGCTGGGATAATTGACAAACAGCCCTGCCCTGGCGTCCCTGAAATGTCAGGATAACTAAAGGAAGATCCCTAGCATGTTGAGTGGAACCCCTGTGAAAGCCTTCAGGGAAGACATAAAAGAGTCACTCAGGATGAAAAGGCTTAGATGAACTATGGTTTGTACTTGGAAAGAGGGTCACCTTGATGAGATTAAAGATTGTTTAAAGTGTTCCTTCCTGTGGGATCCCCTTTTGGATGACTCCACTTGTCTAGTGATCTATACCAGAAGTGTCAAACACTTAGTTGGCAGGCCCCATGAGGCACATAACACTCCCAAGGGCAGCCTGAACAAAATTAAAATGCAACTGGAAAATATTTAGCAAAATAAATAAAAATTAAAAAAACAGATAACAGTACATTTTAAAACTAAATCAACATGCAATCCACAGAATCCTTATTTACAGATGAGTGCACCCTGTTTCCATTTGAGTTTGGCATCACCGATCTATATCGCCTTTCCAAATAGATCTTCTTGCTCCCTCTGGCTAGTCACAATGAGCTCTTTCTCTAGTCCTGGAGTCTTACACTCCAACAGCACAGCCATCATATCACCTTAGAGGACCTGTCTCTGGCTCTTAGCCTCTCCTAAGCTGCTGCAGTGTTATCCCACCTATATCCCACAGGTTATCTCTAGTCCTATTTGCTTGGAGCTGACAAAAAAGTGGGGAAGTCATAACTTTGGATTATTTTTTACAGATGAAACCTCTTTTACCTTGCTTCCTATAACAAGCCCAAAGCAAAACTCGGGTTTCTATATAGCTCATCATAATACAGGGAGACATTCAGGCTTTGAATTTCTAAAAAGCACTGCAAAGTACTGAAAATTTGGAAAACAAATAGAATCTATTCCGGAACTGCAACATCCATCTTTTTTAAGAGTTGAGAACTTGGTGTATGCAACATTCATATCATCCTCAAAAATGAGTCAATAAGATTAAGCCTTCTTTTTTTTTACAATATAAACAAAAAACCAATATGAGGTACGACAAAACCCCAAATTCCAAATTAAGTACCCAAAACTCCTAAGAATAGTTAAACAAAAACAAAAATCTTACCAAGTTTCTTTCTTAATTAAATAAGGAATTTCTAGAGCTTTAGGGTTACACATGGTGCAGAGAAATGATCGCCCCCAGGAAGTCAAGGGTCAGTGCAGAAGCAACAAAAAAGACGAATATGTAAGTATCGAGAATCCCATGAAAAGGAAAATGCAGAGCCTTATCCCCACTCAATCCTTACCAGTCCACAGGGCAGAGGTGAGCCAAGGGACCAACAATGATCTTTTAAAATAGTCAATTCCAAATTAGCCTAGCTACACCTCTGAGAATTTACCTACGCACTTAATGAAGAAAGTTCTCTGTAAAATGTGGAGCATGAGTAGTTATTATTATTATTAGCTGAAAGTGATACCAAAAAGGCCCAGCAAACTTCCAAAATGTAGCTTACGTGAATGGAAGAATCTGATCCTAAATTCCATTTTACAAGTAGGTAACAGTCAAAAACGGAAATTGGGTTTCCTAGCTTTTTATTTAAAGACCTATTCTGTAGCCAGACCAAGACTTCCAAAATCTAAAGATTAGATTTTTTACAGGTAGATAGTTAAGCTTTAACTGGCAGATCAAGTCAATTCCTGCTACGGTGGCCTCCTCTCCAACGTTCGATATGATTCTCAGCAAGGAGAGGATGTGACCGACAACAGCATTTCCAGGTCAGCAGCATCCCATGGAGCGCTCCATCTCTATTCCCTTCCCCATCCCCAATCTACCCACCATCCTCTGTTCTTTCATTCTGCTCCAGTGACCTTGAAATTGTGTGAAGGAGCTAAGAATGGTGGGTGGGATGGGGATGGTAAAAGGGATGGGGTGAGAGTGCTAATGGCAGTGATTCTGATCACTTAAGTGAAGTGAAAACTACCTTCTCCTAATAAAAAGATTGGGGATCTCTAAGTTAGACCATGCTGACAGATCTGAAAAAGTTACTTTCTTTAAAGACATTATTTCATAAATCCTCAGAGTTCAACTTAACTAAATTCAGCCAACATCCACCATGTTTATGGGGCCTGTTCTAGAAGATGGGGATACAAAGACAAATACTCAACTCAGACAATGTTTAAGGGACACAGATGAGATGGTGAGGGGATAAGTGACTTACCCAAGGTCTCACGATATACTAGTAACAGAACCATACATAGAATCTAGATCTCTTCATAAGAAGAGAAAGCCAGACTTCTGGCAATTCTATTACAAAAATGCCTTAAGTTGGTGAAAAGGGAACATATAAACACTAGCTATTTCCCAACATATTTACAATTTTAATCTTCCTGTATTGCAGAAACCTATAGAATAAAGGCACTTAACAAGAGCACAGAATTCACAATAAAGAGATTCTTGGGCTCCAATAGTGGCGCTGTCATTGTATAGCTACCTAATAACCTTGGTGAAGTCACCTCCACTCTCTCAGCTTCTATCCTTTTCTGGAAAATGGAGGTGATAACAGTCTTGTCGACTTTACAGAGCTCCCATGGGGATGAAAAGAGATAATGTATTGTGAAAATGATGTGAAAACATAATACATTTGACAAACATTAAGGTGATGCAATCATTCCTAAACTGCTTTTGGAGAAGCTAAGGAATTTCTGGGAGGAAATAACTAGCCCCAAGAAACTTCATTCTCTCCTATTTTCAGAGGGATTTAAGTCACTAGGGGGTCTTGAAACATGTGCCCCCATCTGCACAAGACTTAAGGAAATGTCAAGGTCACAGCTTCACTTCGAACCCACCTATTCCTTCTTTTTGACTCATTCTCTATTCAGGCACAAGCTATCTGGTTACTGCGTGTCTTTATCATATGCCAAATGCACAAATCAAGACAGAGAAGATCTAAGACCATCAACAGCAGACAGACAGAAGCATCCATGATCCCTATGAGAGATTTCATCTGTTATTTCAGAATTAGAAAAAAAAAGCCTTTCTTGTTCTTGAACAGAAAGTTAGAAGGTTTTGTGCTCATATTTCTTAAACGGCATGAGCCAAGGACTTTGCATGAAAAAATCTTTGTCAGGAGTGCCACATTTAGCAACAGACCCATTTCTATTCTAAACATTGACATACTGAGATAATCCACTTGGAAAAAAAATGAAAGTTGAATGGTTTGCAGATGAAATGAATGTGAAAACTAGAATAAGATGTCTGGTCGCATTATGCCTTTGTGTTAATAAGAAGAAAAATGCTAAAGTCCTATATTAGCAGTCTAAATTATTTTTAAATTATATGACAACTTTAACTGCAGAACTAGACATGCTATTTGACAACAGTAAAAGCCAGCTACAATCCAAAAGCTCCCCAGGAAACGATGCTTTTAACTAAAGCATACCATTTTTCTTCAGTCCCTACAAGTCTTAGAACAATTGTTCTCACAGAAAAGATCATCAAATGTTACAGCCCTACCTTTTTCAGAGGAATTAAACCAGGGTAATAATTCTTCCTTCTGACCAATACCTTCTTATGAGACTATGTTATCCGTGTAGTGAAAATGTCAGAAACCTCTGGGAGGAAACGTAGCCCCATTTGTATTCTGCTCAGAAAATGTCATCCCAGATCTGTTTACCTTAACTGTGGACCATGATTCAGCCAGTGACAACCGTCTTGCATACTGATCAATTTATTTGCAGCAAATTTTTTCTAACATTAACCATTTAGGTTCTGAAAAGTAGCTGCTTGGATTCTTTTTTTCAACAACATGCATTTCTTTAAGAAAATAAAAATTTTAAAGAGCAGGCTTCTCAAGAGAATATTTCAACAGAGCATATAAACAATTCTCTCCCTCCCCACCCCCCACACCAACTCCAAATATAGGTTTCTCTTCAGATTACGGATGGGAAACATAGCATGGGGTTTCTTCAGGAGAATGGCTGCCTTTACTGTGGAAGGCTTTCATTTCCAACAAGCAAAATTCATTGTAATAGAAACAGATGTGTCTCATCAGGCCATGAGGGCCATCTTGTCAAACACCAGGGGCCAAACTGTCTACTCTGTGTCATTGGGCATTGCAAAGAAATCTGCACAAAATTATGGTGTTTGGGATAGAGAATAGCTATCTTTCGGCTGGGGGAAGGGCAGAATCTGTTATGCAAATGTCCACTTAGATACTAATGGACTTTAAGAATTTTGAACATTTCAATGACTAGAATATTTGAAGTCTTGTAAAGACCAATGGCTATATTCCTTTCTCCTTTCCCCATTCACACTGACCTCCTAGGAACAAGAAAACAGAATTTGAAAGCTTGTGTCCTGTTCTAGCACAGATTCTCAAAGTGGGTAATACCACCCTCTAGGAGGCACTGAGCCAATGGTGGGCAGTAACAGCCTTGAGCACAATTGTGAGGCATTGAATAAAAATAAGAGGGTGGTGGAAGCATAAGCAAAGAAGAAAAGAGAAGAAAATTTTGAAAAACCATTCATATATGTTTCATCTGTTGTGCAATAGAGTTAAAGTCATAGTGATTACATTATTTTCCAATTAAACACACAAAAAGCAAGTTATAACTAATCAATGGTCAAGTCCGAAGACAGGCCAAACAAGGGGTGGCAGGCGAGTGTGTTGCTCATTGTCAGGAAGTCCAGCATACACAGGCAAGAGTATGTGAGTTTAATGACTTGTTTACAATAAGATACCATATAGTTACATGACACAATATTACAACATCAAAATTTCAATGCAGAAAAAACCCCACAAATTTACAATAAGTTGTGAAATTTAAGATGTGTCATTTAAAAACATATTTACATTTTTTGAAATGATGCAAATTTAAAAAACCCATTAAAGAGTTAAAGAAAGTAGATTTCCAAAGGGGTATTGAGTAGTTTGTTCTTTTGTGAAAATGGGAGTGGTAGGCTAAATAAGTTTGGAAACCTCTGTTCTAGAGCAAGAAGATTCGCATCTCACTGAGAAGACAGAGCCTGGCCCTGGATCCTAAATAAACGCTTAACTTTAGGAAGGAACTTCCAATACAAATAATCAAGTCGAATGGTCTGTGAGGCGACCTGTTGGAGAGCATGGCATATGAGAAAGAGTGCTGGAGAGTCAGGAGAATCGATTTTGGTCCTTCCGCTAACTCACTATAGGACCTCTCCTCTCTCAGCTTCAGTTATTTCATAGGTACAATCAGGAAGCTGGACCAGATGGTCTCTAAGGTACCTTCCAGTTCAGTGTTCTAATTGAGATTATAAATCATAATCCTTAGCTTCCATCAAGGCTCATTTCAGATGGTCCTTCTTTGGTGAAATCTTTCCATATTCCCCGAGTTGTCAGTGGTCTCTTTCTTCAAATTATCTTGTAAAATACTTAAAATAACCATATATATATGCATATATATGTATGTATACACACACACACATATATATATACAGACATATATATATATATACAGACATATATATATATATATATATATATTTATATATCTCCACATACACACAACATACACACAGTAGAATGTAAGTTCCTTGAGGGCTGGGCTGTTTCAGCCTTGTCTTCAGAACTTATCACAAAAAGTAGTGTGACTGACACATAGGTACTAAATAAATATTTGTCTAATTAAATTGAGTAACTTCTATGTTTTTCACTTTTACAAAAAGGAAGTCGTCATGTCATTTCTATGTTCTGCCTCATGGAAATTTACCTGGACTGTTCTGTGTAGGTTATCGAAAGACTAGGAAATTTTGAAGCTTTAAGTGCCACTGGACGCCTAAGAAGTGCCCAGTGACGCCATCTATAAGTCTACTATGTAAACAAGGAAAAAGAGGAACAGGAAAGGGAATGGAAAAGCAGAGAAGGAAAGAATTGCAGAAAAGGAAGAAAAAGTAAAGCACCATTTATTGGCACCAATACCTTAGGCTGCCTACTAAGAGAGCGTACCTTGGAAAAAGTATGTATTTTTTTAAACAGGCATGACACAAATGCTCTATAACCCCTGTTTTTGGAGATTAGTCTTATCAGGGAGATTTAATTTATTTATTTAATCGTTTATTTAAATTAATTAATTTAATTAAAATTAAATTATAAAAATACAAGTTAGGATATGATTGTTAAATCACTGATATAGACAATAAGTGCCCTTGGACAATCTGGACTATTTATTTTTTTTTGCTAATTTCACCCTGAGTTCTCTAAGAGTTTCCATGTCTTTGAGCGAGCCATATACTACAGCTTGGAACAAACATTATCTTTGGACATTCTTCAAATATGATGCTATTGACTTTTCCCAGAAAGCCTCCCCTGATTCCCCAGCCAGAAGTGATCCCTTGCCTCCTTGAATCTCTCAGGTCTTTCAGTTTGAATCCACCAACACACATAATCAGTTTTTAACTAGTATTATAGTTGTCAGCATATTGTCATTGCAACCCATAACTAGGCTGCAGATTTTCCTGAGCAAGCGATTGACATTTTTTATCTTTCCATTTCCATTATATTTTCTATTTCCACTCCCAGCAGAATTTTTAACATATAGATTAGATAACATTTAATAAATGTTTATTGAATTGAATTGAGTTCAGAGTAGGATCCCATAATTTCTAACCTGGGAGATCAGGGAATTTTTTGAGGAGGAGAGAGCTGAACTGAGCCTAGCCGTGCAGGATGGGATGGCACAAAGAAGGGACATTCACAATATGGGTAAGGCATGGACAAAGTTGAGGAAAGAAAGAATTACTAATAAGCTCAGGAAGGGTGTCCATTAGCACTATTTCCAGATAAGGGGGTTCACGCTTCTATTCTCTGCTGGGATTAGGGGAAGCTGAGGCTGGTGGTTCACTTGAGTTCTGAGTTAGGTAAGGCTAGAGCCAATTGAGTATCCAGACTTACTATGGCACCAATATGGTAAGCCATGACAAGGGAAGGGGGGCAGCGATCATGCCACCTAAGACAGGGCAAACCAACCCGGGTTAGCAACGTAGTGGGTCAAAGCTCCCAATTTTATCAACAGTAGGACTGGACCTGTGAGTGACTGCTGCACTTCTGGCCCGGGCAAGATGGTCTTTTGCTATTCAGCTGTTTTCAGTATGTCCAACTCTTTGTGACTCCATTTGTGGTTTTCTTGGCAAAGATACTGGACTGGTTTGCCATTTCCTTCTCCAGCTCATTTTATGGAGGAGGAAACTAAGGCACAGTCAAGTGACTCACCTGGAGCCACACAACTAGTAAGTGTCTGAGGCAGATTTGAACTCAATGAAGATGAGTCTTCCAGATTCCAAGACCAGTGTGCCACCTAGAGACCCACTCTCCCCCTCAACTCCTCCAAACCCATTACTATCATTTGATATAAAGCCCAAAATGCTAGCCATGCTAATATGAAGAAAGTAAGGAATAAACACAGGTAAATGAGGAAACAAAATGATAATTTTTTGCAGATGATATGAAGATTTACTTAGAGACGTCTAGAGTCAACTTAGACATTAATTGAAACAACTTCAGCAAAGTTACAAAGTATGAAATAAATCTAAATAAATCATCAGTATTTCTGTATATTACCAACAAAGCCTAACAAGAAGGAAAAGAAAATTCCATTTTAAACAACTACAGAATGTAGAAAATACTCGAGAGTCTACTTTTTAAGATACAAATACAAACTATATAATACAACTACAAAGTTGTTACACAAGTAAATATGGATCCAAATAATTAGAGAAACATTAATTACCCAGAGATAGGACAAGTCAGCATTTTTTTAAAAAGACTACACTACCCTCATTAATTTGCTTATTTAGTGCCACATCAACTCATCAAAGGATTTCTTTGCAAAGCTAGAAAACATCATAATAACAAAATTCATTGGGAGGAACAAAAGGTCAAGTGTCAAGAGAAATAATGAAAACAGGGAGAAGGAAGGGGGACTAGTAATATGAGATCTCAAATTATAACTACGCAGCAGTATTTGATTCTGGTTAACAAACTGAGGATCTGAAAAGATTAGATAGTAAAAGAAACAAAGACGACTATCGTCACCACAATAAGAATGATGATGACAGCATTTACGTAGCACTTTAAGATTCCCAAGGCAATTTACAAGTATTATTTCATGTGATCTTTATGACAGCCCTGGGAGATAAGAACTTTTATTATTTCCATTTTACAGATGAGGAAACTGAGGTAAACAGAAGTTAAGTGGCTTGCTCAGGGTCGCTCAGCTAAGTGTCAGACACTGGATTTGAACTCAGGTCTTCTTGACTCCTGGTCCAATGCTCTATTCACTGTTCCACCTAGCTGGTTCTTGCCATAGGAAAGGAAGCAGATAAACATAAAATTTCCTAGCAATTATTTTTTATCTTTAAATTTTCTTTTTATTATAATCTTAAAAATCATTAACAAACACATTTCAATATACAAAAATAAATTTGTATAAAAATTTGAACTTCTATTATATACAGTATGTGTATAATATGTATATACAGTATGTATTATGATATAATTATAATCTACATAAATAATTTATAGTATATTATATATGTATGTACATCTATATATACACGAAATTTTTTAAGGTAGTAACAAAACTACTGCATTTGGTTATGTCCTGTTCTGCATTTTTTGTTCTTTCATTTATTTAAAAATGTTTTATTGATTATTTTGGGGGGCATTTAATCACCACCCACTAAACTAAATCCTGTAACAAACAAGTATACTCCATCAATGTATTGGTTTGTTTTCCTGGACTACTTAACACTATGGTTGTCTAAGGGGAGAATCAGATGCTTCAGGCAGTAATGAATTCCCCATCAGTGAAAGTCTTTCAACAGAGACTAGTTCCCTGGATTTAAAATCAGACCAGCCTCTAGTTGAATCCCCTAATTTTTCTTCTTAAGAATGTGGTAAATACAATTCCTGGTCAGTCGTGAGTTGACCAAGATGATCTTCTGGGTCCCTTCCGACTCAGATTCTAACCCTGCAAAGTGGGCACCAGCATATACAGTGTTCTTTAGATGTGGATGAATATAAATTTGCTTTCCTCTCCATTCTACGTGCTTCTAGGAAAACCACATAATTCTCCCTTCCCCAAAATGGAGTCAGGAACGACTATTGGTATGCCTTGGTGATTCTCTTCTAACACTACAATGTAAGATTATTCTAAATATCATAGTAACAGAAAGAAACAATTTATATAGTGGTTTTAAAATTACAAAACGCTCTCGCATCCATAATCTCATTTAACCCTCACAACTAGTCATGGAGGAAGGCGAATCTGGATTTGTGACAAATGGGTTACAATTTACAGATGAGCAAAGAGGCTGACAGTCAGAGTGGTAGTATAATAAAAATAAACTGGACTTGGAATCAGAAGTCTTGGGTTCAAGTTCTGACTTCCTCACTTACTGATTGAGTCACCTCGATGAAATCACCTAACTTCTCAGGACCTCAGTATCCCCATTTGTAAAAAGAGGGAGTTGGATTAGCTGGGACAACCCAAGGCACATATGTCCCAGTGTGATAAGAATTGTGATACTTCTTTTTATCAGGTTTAAGTATAATTATCTTTGATTTAAAAAATTAAACTGTTGGTCTGGATAAAAAATAATCTTGATTTATAGAAATCCACTCTCTCTTTTTTCCTTTCCCTTCTCCTTTTTTTCTATTCCTCCTCCCAGCACTGTCTGACATCAATTTCCTTGCACAATTTTATTTTTGCTTGTAGAATACACATTTATAGAGTTAATTTACAGAGAATGCATACTAAGAATGCATATAAAGCTTAAGTCAAAGTATCAGTATGTATGATTGTAATAGTAGGATATAAAAAGAAATCTAATTAAGAGAATTGTACACTGAGTACATTTTAAGTAATCCAAAAGGGTTTTAAAATATTAAATAGTGTGATTCTCCCTTCTCCCCAAAATGAAATCCAGTCCTTAGATTTATACACATTTTGAGTCATAGTTGTCTCGACCCTCAGAAAATCAACAAATGCCTTTAGTACCATAGGATCCGCTTTAAAACATGATAATATTATCTCATAAATCACTTCCCTTTGCTGGGGCTTTTGTCACATCACAGGAAAAATGAGTGGGTTAGAGATGACATCGGAGACTCCTTCATCTGAGGTCTATTCATATATGCTTTCATAAGGAGCTTCTAGGGAGGACCGTGGCATTCCCTCAATCCTTTGGGAAGATCCAGCAATAGCCAGTAAGGTACCTTCTTAGGGTCAAATGAGATAATATATGAAAGGCTCTTTGCAAACCTCAAAGCCCTGTGTAATTTTTTAACTACTGTGTTGTTACTGTAGCTCCAAAGGTCTCTGATTCTAGAAGCACTTTCTCTGGGGTCAGCACTCAAACACAACTTCAGATTCTGAGTTCAACATTCTTTTCCCTCTCAGCTCTGACTTTGATGTTCAGATTTCAAAAACACCCCTCACCTTCATTTCCCTTCCTCCCCTCTCTTTCCCCATCAGTGTATTGTCTTTCCCTATTAGAACGTAAGCTCCTCGAGGGCAAGGACCAGATTTCTTTTAGCTTATATTTGAATCTCCAGCACTTAGCACAGCGACTGGCAGATATCAAACACTCTAACAGTTAAAATTAAAGTAGACTGAGGCACAAAGTTCCAAGCACAATTGATTTATTAGTAAAGCACATATTTACCAATAAATAGGATCTTAGCTTCCCCAGCAAAGCTAAGACCCCAAATGAGGGGGAGGGAGAGTGTGGGGGGGGGAAGGAGGGAAGAAGCGGGGAGAGAGGAGGAGAGCAGAGGAGATGGGGGGAGACTGGGAATATATACCTAGAACCAGGAATCATCTGTGTAGAGATGATAGTTGAATCTATGGGAGCTGATGAGATCACCAAGCGCTATAGTATAGGGGGGGAAAAAGAGGTGTGCCCAGGACAAAGCCTTGAAGAACATCCACTGTGACCATGATAAAGATTCATCAAAGCAGAATTTCAGCATGCCAAATGCAAACCACAGGAAAGTTGTTTGGATGAGTAAAGAAACACCAGAGAAGAGAGTCTATAAATAAAGTATCCTGGTCAACTGGCCCTTGGTCTTCCTGGACCTCCCTTTCCTTAAAGTAAGCAAAGAGAAGTTTCAAAAGTGTTTAATTCCTGCATTTATTAGCTTGTGAGATTCCTGCTCTATAATTCAGAACAGGAGAAGCAAAGTTTCCTCGACCTGGAGATAAACACCAAACACAGTGATAGAAGGGTGCATTACATACTTTTTTATTCATTTCTGACTCTCTGTGAGTCATTTGGGGTTTTCTCGGCACTGATACTGGAGTGGTTTGTCATTTCCATCTCAATTTACAAATGAGGAAACTGAGGCAAACAAGGTTACGTGACCTGCCTAGGGTCACACAGCTAGTAAGTGTCTGCGGCCACATTTGAACTCAGGTCTTCCTGACTCCAGGCTCTATCCACCGCCCCACTTAGCTTCCTCCAGCATTTGTATAGCATCTACTACGTACGTGCCAGGCACTCTGCTAAGCACTTTACAAATATTAGCTTATTTGACCCTCACAACCACCCTGGGAGGTAGGGTGCTACTATCATCCCCATTTTACAATTGAGAAAACCAAGGCAAACAGAAGTGACTTGCCCAGGACCACATAACTAGTAACTGTATGAAGTCAGATTTCAACTCTGGTCTTCCTGATTCCAGGACCAGAGCTCTATGCACTGTGGCACCACCTAGCGTCCCCTTGAAGGTAGAGACTTTCGTTTTTGGCTTTCTATCCCCGGTTCCTAGGATAGCCCCTGGTACACAGTGATTAATAAATGCTTGTTGGTTGATTACCTTCTGAGGCAGCTTTGAAATACACAGAAACAGTAATTTTTTAAATGGCCACAAATATGTATTAGACAGTTAGAATACAAAAACAAATGCAGAAAAAATGGTCCTTGCCCTCAAGGTGCTTACAGTGCTGTACAAATTAACTAGGTGAAATAACTAAATTTATTCACCTTTATTCACAATAAAGCTTACAACCTTTTACATCTTCAAAAAAAAGTATGAGCTGTATCTTTTTATTTCAATCACTTATTTTACACTTTTATGGCACTGAATTAACAATATTTTAATGCAAAAGTCATGTTCAAGTCTTGAACATGAAGCCACACTTCTATCACACTGGTTATGTGATTGCATATAAGCATGTCTTTGATTAATAATCCATTTTTCCAAGTCTAGTCTTGATGATAATCCATAGGTTTTCAATGGGATTTAAATAAGGCGAGTTCTCAGACCACTGAAGCATGTTAATCACCATCTCTTGAATAAATCGCTTAAGCTTTTGTTATATGTGAGAATGTGGTAAAAGGTTGGGTTGCAGTATCACATCTCAGTTTACAAATTTCTATAATTCTGGAAGAATTCTATTTAACTGTATATCAAAAAGTTTATTAGAGTTCATCACCCTTTAAGTGGGGAAAAGACATTCAGAGCCAATGGAAAGAAAAAAAAATCTCAAAAACATTTTTTTAGGGTAGATGTTTTACAGTCTGATAAAGATGCTCAGATCTTATAGGCAGACCTGGACTTCTTCTAACAACAGTTATGGTATATAACCTTGAATAAAAAATTAAGCTGGGAGGGGGTATATGGAGCCAATATGACTAATATGAAAATTTTGTACATAACTACACATGTATAATCTATACTAATTTGCTTGCCTTCTCAATGGGGGCAGGGTGTGGATTGAGGAAGGGAAAGAGTTTGGAACTCAAAATTTTAAAAACGTTAAAAATTGTTTTTACATATAACTGGGGAAAAATAAAATGCTAAATAATTTTAAAAAGTAAGCTTCGTCAGTAAAAATTACCTTTTCCAAATTCCAGTGCTCCATAACTGTGTCTTGCCCATCACAAGTAGTTTTTCTTCTTAGTGATGGTTAGCAACTGTTTTTTTTAAACTGGTCTTTTCACTGTTCTTCCAAGTTCACTATGGAGGTATCAATTAAAATTGCTCGAGTGACTGAATCTGTCTGATAGTCTTTGCCTATTTTCTCAGGATTCACTAGGCTGTTTCACAGCAATAGTTTATAAATTCTTGGTTTTGTTTTCCACTTTTGACTATTCTTTTAACTTCATTTCTCTACATCCTGTTTCACTGTGACCTTGACACACCAACAGTCTCAATATTTCTGTCATTGAATTATACTCTTTAATGATTTTGACATGTTTCTTTAGAGTAATATTCATAAGAACTACAGATTTAAGAAATTAACAAGAGATAACAATGAAAAACACCTAGATAAGGATGGAAAGACCTACTTGATAACCACGTGGAACAAGAAAAGTTTCACAAAGAAGTTGGCACCGGACCTAAGGATTCCAAAAGGTGGCTATGAAAGGGAAATAAATGGCCTACCATTTATTGTATCTGAACAATGAACCCCCAAATCCAAAAAAATCTACAGAAAGCCTTATTCAATTCCTGTTTTATTAAACCATATCTGTCTTATAAATTCCTCTTGCTCCAGGACCTTATTCACAGAAGGTGACACAGCTTACTCACAAAGCCGTGTGGTGGCTATGTAACTTTAAAAATTAAATAATCTAAGAACACATTTGTTGCGACCTACAAAGGCCAAGTCTAAAGGGGACACACTAATGAAAATCAATCCCCGGTTAGGCAATTCTAATGAATGTTTTTAAAGTTTGCCTTAGAAGAAGTGAGGTTTTATGTTAAGCAATAAAAGAAACCTTTTGTTTGTTTGTTTTGCCTTTCTTTGGTTCATGATATTTCTCTGCACTTTTAAAAGCAGAAGTCTGGGTCCTGTATTTATAATGACTGTGGTTAAGGATAAGAAAATAAGTATGAACCACCTTGACCCCAAAGACATCAGAGGACACCTCCTTTCAGAGATGGGAGGGGTTGGGGGCCCACAGGTGTGGAGCACTGAATAGAAGACCACATTTTTTTTTCAATATATTGACCAGTTTTGCTGACTTTTTCTTCCTCTCTCTTTTTTGAAAAAAATTCTTCGTTATAAGGTATAGTTCTCTGGAAGGAGGAACTGGGTAGGATTTAGTGAGAAACTT
The DNA here is from genome assembly GCA_028646595.1 of Phalanger gymnotis. Taxonomy (NCBI): domain Eukaryota; kingdom Metazoa; phylum Chordata; class Mammalia; order Diprotodontia; family Phalangeridae; genus Phalanger; species Phalanger gymnotis. The sequence goes on from CM053624.1 coordinate 91,416,101, forward strand.
AGGTGATAGGAAAACAAAAAAAAATAGTTATGAAAATCTATTACTAAAAAAAAAGCATTCCACTAAAAAAAGAAAATAAAAATGCACCACAAGTTAATTCAACCTCAAAAAATGCAATGCTATTTTTCCGTTGTATATTGAAACCCCTAACTTCAGGCAGGGGAATAAATCACACTGCGTGGGCACCATATTAAATCATTACAGCAATTGGCAATGCAGTCCAAATACTGCAGTCATTACATTTGCCTGGGCTCTTGCCCAACCCACCCCCTCTCTTTCTACAGATGATTCAGCCACCAGCTATACAGCAGTTTAAGCAGAATGTCAATTGACCCCTAACATTATTGTCAGGGTAGCAGGTCAAGAAACTCTCCCGGACGACATGCTTCCAGAACCCAACACCTACCACAAAAATAAGCACAGACACTACATAGAACAGTAATATCTAGCTGACAGTAGAGCTACATAAGGCACATAGCTGAGAGTTCCTGTGAGTCCTAAAAAAACAGGAATTAATTTCTTCATAGAGTTTAGCCCTTGCCTCATCAGAGAAGTCAGCGTCATCATGCTGTTAAGATCTTAGAGTTGTATGAGATCACTGGGTGGTAGGGACCCCAGAGGACATCGGGTCCAGCCTCCTTATTTCATACACAGGGAAAATGAGAACCAGTAATGTTGAATAATTTGCCCAGTTATGAAGAGGCAAAATTTAAACCCATATCCACAGATAAGAAAGTCATGGTCTTTCTTTTGTAACTATGCTGTTCATTCTGAAGATAAGAAAATAGACCTAAAAAGATCAAGCAGGTGGCTCAGCACAGTGCCTGACACGTAGTAGGCACTTAATAAATGCTTGTTGACATGACAGTTACATTGCAAAGACAGTACTAGGTCCTGTATCTCCTGACTTACAACCCAGTTATCCTTCCACCCCAGTGAAGAATGAAAGGAATAGCAGATAGGCCAATTATCTGAGAAGACTGAGCAGTGTCTGCCTAGGGAGTATCATTTAGAGGGGACTCAAAGAAACACATGCCCTAAATGGTCTCAGAGAAAATTCCCAAAATTAAAATAATTCATTACTTTGAGTTATATAACGGTCTAAAAAAAGGCCACTGGAACAAAGGCTTAAGTTATGACTAACACAAATCCACCGGCATCTAATTAATTAACTATTAGCAGAAATCGTTTCAAGAGATTATCTTGGTATTGAGAGTGGTATGGTGGAAAGAATGCTGATTTTTCAGTCAAAGTACTTGAGTTCAAATTTTGCCTCTGCCACTTACTATCTGTGCAATTTTGGGCAAGTCACAACTTCTTGGGCCTTCTTCAGTTTCCCTGTTTGTAAAGTGAGGTAAGAAGCTAAACTCCATAGCTTATAAAGCTCCTCCCTACTCTAGAACTAAGGTCCTCTCATCCTAATAGTATGGCTTCGTGGGTAGAAAGACACTCTTGAATGCAGGAAGTCAAGAGTTCAAGCCCCACCTCTGACATATGCTGGTTGTGACTCCGAGCAAGTCACTCGATTTATTGGTGCCTCAAAAAACACTTTAAGGCTAAATGGTGCAGAAGTGGTGCTGATCTGCATTATTAAAGAGAACTGCTTCATCTGGGATTCATTGAAGGCCTGAACCAACCTCCCTGCCCCTCCCCAAAAAGCCTATCCCCAAATCTCACTTGTGACCTAGTCTTACAGGTCCAGGAAATGTTCTGAATACAAAGGGCAGGTAGGTGGTACAGTAGATAGAGCACCGGGCTTAGAATCTGGAAGACTCACCTTCCTGAGTTCAAGTCTGGCCTCAGACACTTATTAGTTGCTTGGTCTTGGACAAGTCACTTGACCCTGCTGGCCTCAGTTTCCTCATCTAACGTATCAGTAAGGCAAGATTCATGATATCAATGGTGACCATGAATATGTCTGTATAGTTTGGAATCACAAAGCATAAGAGACTCTGTATAGAAAGCAGAAGAAGTAAAACATTTATTCAGACACCAGAGGATCAAGTCCCAGAACCAATAACCCCAATTGGGCATAGCGGTAATTGTATTCCAAAACTAGTAAGTCTACCTCAATGTAACAGCAAGGAGATTAAAACACAATATCACAGCAAAGAGCCAAGCCATCTTGTAACCCTGCCTTCTGCTAGGGCTTTTCCATAAACACTCACTCATGAATCCTAACTTTCTGCTGGCCTGTGTCCTCTCCTCCCAAAGTTCTGAAAGCCCTTCCAGTTCTCTCTAGTCTCCACAACTCTCTAGTTTGAGGTTAATGGCTACCCGCAGGGTATATATACCTTCTATAGGTCTGAGGCTTAGCACCTAGTAGCAAATGGCTATAGGCCTGGGCCTTAGCACTTAAAAGCAAAAGGTTGTGAGCCTGCCTACAAGCAAGCCTCTCCTAATCAAGCTTCCCTTAATTAGCTCCACCTGAGGCCTATTGAATGGGGGGGGGGGGTGTAGGGTGAAGATCCTTGATCACTTTAGCACCACATCTGTAAAATGAGCTGGAGAAGGAAATGGCAAACCACTCCAGGATCTTTGCCAAGAAAACCCCAAATGGGATGGTGGAGAGTTGGACATGACTGAAAAAGACTGAACTAAAAAAATGGCATCAAAATTAGACCTTGCCTATTTATAGTTGTGCCCCAAGATATACTAATTAGTGTGTCTGAGGCCAGCAGGTCTAATTTGACTCTAGAAATCCATTCACCCTAGAGTCACAGATTCTCTTCAAAAAGCAATAAATTTGACGTAGATAAATAACTTGTAGCATTCAAGTTATATCAATCAACAAGCATTTATTAAATACCTAGTGTGTGCCAGGTCTCCTGCTGGGAGCAGGGACTACAAATACAGGGAATCCCAAAAGTCTTAATGTAGTTTTGAGCTATAAACTATTGAGGCTTAAAACAGAATTAAGACTTTTGGAATACCCTGTACAAAGAATGAAATAATCCCTATTCCAGATGCTATTATTGAAAAACAATACTGCCTCAGGTCAGTGCTTATAAAGAGAATAAATAACCCTTCATTTCCAGTTTAAGCTGCTGATGGTACCCACCTGAAAAGATCAGAGTTTTAAAGGGGGACAGGGGGATTCAGAGGAAGAAAAAAAGCAGGGGGGAGTATTTGTATTTCTTGTATTTCCATTTTTTAAAATTCAAAACTACAATTTATTGGCTGCCTTTTCTCCAGCTAAGAACTCTTCTTTCTGGTTTAAAGGATAGGTTTACATACAGGTTTGGGGTTACTTTCTTGATTTTTTTTCTTTTTGTTGGTTTGGCTCTCTCTAAGGAACAAGAATTAAAACCAGTCTAAACAGGAAATGGATTCTGTTCAAAGAGACATTTCTATCTAAACTTCTGCCAGGCTAAAGACAATTTCTTAATCACCAACCAAGGCACTGAGATCCCTCTACCACTATTCACTATCATAGGAAAGCTGAGCCACAGAATCCATCCCCTGATTTCCTACCTCCCTATCCCCATGACTCATGCCTACAAATAACCGTCCTCAACCTTTCCATGCCTGTCTCAGGCAAATGAAATCCTATGGAATTTTCAAGCCTTAGCTCAAAAGCCCTTTCCCCCAAGAAGTTCTTCCTGACATTCTAAACTGCCTCCACCCCCCACCCTACCCCACCCCACATGCCCATTGCACGTTGTGGTACTTAGAATCCTCAAGTTTTGTTTTAGTTATCTATACACATGCCATATCTCCTCTTTCTGCCTCAATTATTTCTGTCAAAGGCAATTCTATTCACCCAGTCTTCCATGACCAAAATTTTAATGCCCTCTTCGACTCTTCCTCTCAGGTCCAATTAGTTCCTGAAGGCACAGATCTGTCTCCACAATTCCTCTCACATTTCCCCCTTTCTTCTTCTACTCCTACTGCCACTACTGTTGTACAGGTTTCCCATTACCAGCTTCCTAAACTACTGAAATGGCTTCCTAATAGGTCTCCCAGATATCAAACTCTCCTCATGCCAATCCATCATGGACATCACCACTTAACTCATTTTTGTGTTTAGATCTGGTCTTGGAGTCAAGTTCAGACTCAACTGCTCAACATTCAAAGATCTCTACATTCAAGATCTGCTGCACCTCAAGGACGTAGACATTAACATACCTAGACTCTAGTTTTATTGGCTTCTTCCCAAGCATTTTATTTGGCTCATGAGGAAATTACTAAGAGCTTATTATTGAACTAATTATATATTTACATGTACTTGGACTCAGTCCTCATAGCTCCCAAAATTCTTATGGGGATCAGCAGCAGGCCTAGTGCCACAACCTGCCCATGTCTAAGGAAGCTGTGCCAAGATGACCTTCCTCCCTCACCACACCAAAGAATTGACTATAAGGGTCCTCCTCACGTACCTCATCCTTCCTTATGCTCATTCCCCAATAATCAAAACCCATTTCATACATATTGAATGATTTCTATGTTCTGCTCCCTCTTGTTCTTACACCAATAACCACCCCACTTACCATCATCAATCATATATTTAGAGGCCATGTCTTGACCTGATGCCAAACTACATTAAAGCATAGCATCATAAAGATTGTCTTGACACAGTCTTCAAGACCAAGGTTATAATTGAAAATGACAGAGAACTACAAATGCTAAGTCTTCCTGGTATATTTGTCTGCTCTCCTCTGGGATTCTCAACCATAACACCTACCTTTTCAACCTTATCTCATGTAACTCACTGCAAGATTTCAGGCTCCAGTCAAATCCTTCAAATCTTTCCCTACCTCCTTGCTCATCCCTATGCTGCTCCTCTGGTTTCTGGCCTTGCCTTGCTCCTCTGGTTGAATTCCCACTCATCCTTTAAAGTCCAACTCAAATGCCACCTCCTTCATGAAGCAGCCCTTCCTCCCCAGCCCACCCCCACTCCAGTCACCCAACAAATTCATCGCCTGAGAACTTCCCACATCACATCATGTTATATTTCTCCAACACCCTGACCATGTTTTCCATTAACTACCTGTGTCATCTGATATGTTATCAGACTGAAATCTCTTCTGTATTTCTCAACAGCTAGGCACTAGCCGCATGTTTTTCAAAAGGACTGCTGCATGTCAGCTCAGTCACTTTCAGTGTAATTTCAATGAAGTCAGTGGCAATGACTAGATTCCAATATAAACTTATTAGCTTAACTCTGTTCCATAGCCAAAAAACATACCTCCATCCTGGCGGGCCACCTTGCACATGAGCTATTAATCACTAGGGGGAATTAAGCAATAGTGAATGGATGTGCATATTTATCATTACTAATGAGGAAAAACTTGTGCCCTACTGGTGCTGGCTCTGCATCTGCTTTGTCTACAGAGAAGATGGGATTTTAGAACTAGGAGAGACCTCTACTCCATCAAGCCCATTTGACAGATGGAGAAAATGAGGTCCAAGAAGGAAAAAAACAATTTGCCAAAGGTCATACAGCTAGTTAAGGACAGAGCAAGGACCAGAACTCAAACCTCACAAATCCTAAGTCACAGCTCTTTTGAGTATACCATTCCAAATTCTACTTAATATTCACGAAAAAAAAACCCAAATGATAGAAATAAATGGCACCATATGGGTTGTATCCCTATGTACTACTAGGGAGGATAAAAACCCAACAACCAAGGACCTTCTGTATAGATTGCCCCACCCTGTAGGAAACCAATAATTATGGATTTAATTCCCACCCACTGCCATATATACACATACCAAAAAAGGGCAGGAAAGGTATTTAAGAAATTGAATAGACTGCATTTTCACATGTTCATTCATTCACATGTTGTCCATATGTTCAAAAAAGAGAACAGAGTCTGCAGTCTAGAGATGAGTGATCTCGATTTGAATTTTTGGGGAAAATTCTAGAACGTTTCATTGAAGGGATGGTTAGTGAATTTTTTTAAAAAGAAGTGGTAGGGATAAAAATTCAGTATGACTTCATCAAGAACAAGTCATGCCAGACCAGCTTCATTTCCCTCTTTGACCAAGTTACTAGACTGATAGGTTGGGAGGCTACTAAGCATTGATGAGATTTGAGCCCAATCTTATTTTTATGGAAAAGACAAGGAAATGAAGTAATATAATAATATAGATAAATGAATTTGGCCATTCAAAATTAGTGATAGTGTTAACCTTAAAAGACACCCAGCGATGGACCCCAACAATCTGTGCTTGGCCATATGATATTTAAGACTTTTATCAAGGTCACATGACATAGTAGATATGGAATCGGAAAGACTTAGTTTCCCTTCTCTGATATATACTGTGTGACTCTGGTCAATGCCTCAAGTAAGTTTCCAGATAGAGTCTCAGAACAGTTGTTAATATGCATTGTTAGAAGCAATTTCCTCTCTAGGGCTTCCCTATATCAATGAAATCACAAGACTGGAACAAAATTAAGGACTTAGATGAAAGTGCAAGAGGTAAGAGCCTCAGACTTGGTAGTCAGGAAGATCCAAGTTCAAATATCACCTCAAATTCCTACTAGCTGTGTGACCTTGAACAAGTCACTTGGCCTCTCTCAGACTCAGTTTCCTTCTCTATAAAATGGAGGTAATAATAGGACCTATCTCATAGCTTTGTTTTAAGAATCAAATATGATACCATTTTTACTTTGTAAACCATAAAGCACTATATAAACTAGCTATCATCATCATATTCTTATGTGTTTATCAACGACTAGATGATAAGGGCATGTACATCAGTCTAGTTTGATTTGAGCACTGAAAATATACGGTGGAAAGTAATACCATAACATTGAAAACGTAGGTGTTAAGTTAGAGAAACCCGGGGAAGACAGGCAAACGTCCAGAGAAGACTCAGTGTTTATGCAGCTGCATGCCATTTTAAATTATATCCTTGGACTTATCAAATTTACAGATGACAAAAAACTGGAAGAGACAGCTAACACACTGGATGACAGAATGAAAAAAACATACTAGAAAAACTAGAATATTGAGTTGCCCAGAATAAGATGAAATTTAATAGCATTCACTTGATTTTTAAAATTTAACTTCGAAAGTACATGATTAGGGAGTCATGGTTGGATTGAAAAAGATCTGAGGCTTTTAGTGGCCTGTAAGTTCAACCTGGGTGACTTGGAGGATGCTATTACCACTGACAGAAGTGGGAAATTCAGGATAGTGGGGAGAGAAGGGAGGGAAGAAGCATTTATGAAGTGTTAACTGTGTGCCAAGCACTGCAATAAGCACTTTACAAATTTTATCTCATGTGGTCCTCACAACAACCCTAGGAAGCAGATACTATTAGCATTCCCATTTTGCAGTTTAGGAATTGAGGCAGATAGAGCTTAGGAGACTTGCCCAAGGGCACACAAGTGGTATCTGAAGCCAGATTTCAACTCATGTCTTCCTGACTCTAGACCCAATGCTTTATTCCCTCTGTCAACTAATTGCCTCAGTAGGAGGCAAAAAAAAACAGGTCACAGAGGAAAGGAAACAAAATGAATTTTAGAGATAATTTTGGGATATCCAGCTATTAGTGTCCAATAGGTATTTGGAGACCATGGAATCAAGGATCTTGGAACAAGAACACAGTTTGGTTTATAGTGACTAGTTATTGTGTGGAACAATTCCCTGTAGCTCCTCTGAGTCACTATTTTTCTTTCATTTATGACAGAACAGCTCTGTTTTCCTCCAAAACAGCTGTGAAAGCAAACAAACAGAAGGGGGGAAAAAGCTGGATTCTGTTTTATCCCATCAACGAACCTGCCAGGAAAACTTTGAGTCCAGGATCTTTATTTTTTATGATGAATTGGATAGAAATATCAATATTACTATTTGTTTCAAAAGGTTTGGATTGAGTTTTGTGGTGTTGGCAGCAAAAATAAATGTTGCTTTGCTGCACAGAAAGATGAAGTTGCTAAATTATAGAGTATAATAATTTTTTTTAAATTAAGTTAGTGATTATGTAAAATGAGACTAGCAACACAAGAAATCCTGGTGGGGCAGTCTGGCACCATTTTACTGATAAAGGGTTGTTTGGAATATATATTTTGTTGTGCTAGTAAAAGAATAACAGTATGGACAAAAAAACCGGAATGGGCAGAGAAAAAATATGGTTAGTAAAAGAACACAGGTTAAGAAAAAATAGCAATATTGGAGGAAGGTAAAATGCCTATAAAGAAGATGAGTCTTGGAGTCAGAAAACATTAATTCTTATCCTGGAGTTGTCACTCAGGACCTAACTGATTCTAAGCAATTCAGTTGGGAAGGGGAAAAGAAGGAAAAGGAATAACCTTACAGATAGTACCTACAATATGCCAGGTACTGTGTACTAAGCACTTTTACAAATATTACCTTATTTGATCCTTACAGCAACCCTGCAAGGTAGGTGCTATTATTTTTTTATTTGTATTTTTTTGCAAGATAGTTGCAGTTAAGTGATTTGCCCAGAGTCACACAGCTAGTAAGTGTGAAGTGTCTAAGGCCAAATTTGAACTTAGGTCCTCCTGACTCCGGGGTCCTTGCTCTATCTACTGTACCACTTAGCTGCCCCTATTAGGTGCTATTATTCTCCTCATTTTACCATTGAAGAAACTGAAGCAAACAGAGGTTAAGTAACTTGTCCAGGTTCACATAGCTAGTATGAGGCTGGATTCAAACTCAGGTCTTTCTGACCCTAGGGCCAGTATTCTATCCACTGCACCACCAGCTAACTACTTCTAAAGTTCATCTTTCTGTTCCTCAGTTTCCTCATCAGTAAAACAAGGGGTTAAATTTTGTGATCTCTATGGCTTATTCCAAGGCTAGCTTGATGTAGTGCTGTGAAGCTCCTTCAATAGACCTATGATCTGATTAATAAGCATACTCCCTTTGGTGTGACAGATTATAGCCCACTCATGCTTTCTTATCCTTAAAATCCTCCGTACTAAGTTCACTAAATGTTCTGCTGGAGGAGGGTTTCCTCTAAACCATTAGTTGCTAATCTTTTTTTGTGTCATGGATCCCTTTGGCAGTCCGAGTGAAGCCTCTGACCCCTTTCTAAGAATACTGGTTTTTAAATGCACAAAATATTAGAATGTATAGGATCATGAAGGAAACCAATTACATTGAAATATAATTATCAAAATAATTTTTAAAACAAGTTTACAGACCTCTTCTCTAGACCTCTTAAAATTGTATGGATAACATTGGATTACATGGAGTGTCCATCAGTGATCCCTGGCTCATGCTATGTGATCAGCCCATCCCCTGTTCCAGTTATGCAAATCTCTGATTATATTCTTTATGCTACTTCAACCTAATGCTTTTTGGGTAATATGTAGCAGCTTATTTAAAACCACAATACAACTTTCCATTGCCCTCAATGTTAATTCTTTAAAAATGTTCCACCCAGCTATACGTGGTAAGTGTAAGAATATGGATGTTAAGAAGATTGACCTTACACACCAATATGGTGCTGTGATTTGATTTGATCATTCTGGAAAACAATTTGCAATTATGAGAGGAAATGGTTAAAAGTCTTTGATCCAGAAATCTCACTACCAGCTACATAGTCCGAGAAAGTCAGAGAGAGAAAGGTTCCACATGCAATAATATATTTATAGAAGCATTTCTTTGTCATAGGAAAGAACTGGAAATTAAGTAGATGCTCACAGACTGGGGAAATGATGAAACAAATCATGGTCCATGAAAATATTGGACTTTTACTGCACTGTAGGAAAAAAGGATTTTAAGGAATACAGAGGAACATGGTAAGACACACAAATTCGTGCAAAGCAAGTAAAATAGAGCCTGGAAAACAACATATGCAATGACTTCAGCAATATAAATAGAAAAGATAATAATAATAACAATTAACATTTATATATACCATTTTTATTGTTTGAATTATGAATGTAACTATGGATGATTAGAATAGACCACAGAGTACCTTTGATTTTTTTTTAAATTTGAATTTAATGAGATTCTAACAGGGCTTTAACATTCTTGAAACAGACTATGAACAGCCCTATAATTTTAAAACTCATTTAGTTCAATGAAAAAAAACCACAAGTATATTAGATAGGATAATAACAGTTTTGCCACTGCCTTAATCAAATAACCTTACAAAAATCCCTTCCCCTTGTGGTTCTTTTTCTTTTTTTCTTTTCTTTTCTTAATTTTTAACTTAAGCACAAACACAAGGGGATTTCCATATACATAGTAGAACACAAAAAGGTTCTATATAAAATCATGAATCTTCATTTCACATCACTTCCTTTTTTTGAGTAGTCTACATGTTATTTTTAAGTTCCAGTTTCGCTCCTTTGCCTACTCATCTCATAGGATCATTATCAGCTTTGCAGGGTAAGTTATTCTTAGTTATATACCTATGTCTTTTGCCTTTTGGAATATTGTATTTCAAGATCTCCTTTCATTTTAAGTAGGAGCTGCCAGGTCTTGTCTGGTCCTGACTCTAGTGCCTTGGTACTTGAAACGCTTCTTTTATGGATGCTTGAAGTATTTTTTCTTTGACATGGGAACTCTAGACTTCATTGATAACAGTCCTGGGATTTTTGTTCTGCTATCAATGTTTTTTTTAATTCTTTACTTTGCCCTCTGGTTCTAATAGATTGGAGAAGTTTTCGTCTATGATTTCTTGAAATATAATACCCAATCTTTTCTTTTTCATAATTTTTCAGTTAGTTCTATGATTCTTAAATTATCTCTCCTCGACTTGTTTTCCATATCAGTTATGTTTTTGTATTAAATAACTTATATTTTCTTTTAGTTTTTCATTTTTTTTCTATTTTTTATTTTGTCTAATACATTTTTGCTATGTCATAGAATCATGGGTTTTTTTGACATTCTAATTTTCAGGGATTCCAGTTCTTAGAGCATACTGCTTTTTCCTCTAATCTATTTATTCTCCTTTCAATTCTTTCCTCCATATTTTCATTTTTAAATCTCTTACTTCATTTCTTCTAGGTATTCCTGTACTTCTTGTAGTAAGTCTTTTTTACCCTTTGAGTCTCTACCGTTCAGTTGTTACTGAGTTAGATGTGCAATAATTTCTGATACTGATTGTTGTTTGTTTTGGTTTACTCAGGTCTCTAGCTTTAATTCTTGAAATGGAGCTTTGTGTCAAGGCCCAGCTCCACTCCTGTTGCACTTTAGGTAGGGTGGCTGGCCTTGGTTGGCCTTGCCCTAGATCCCTTGGTTTCTTATGCCAATCAATGCTTCTCACATATAGGTCCTCTTGGATCTTGGAGGTTCATAGCACTGAATCTTATAAGGACATGACCCAGCATCTCAACTTCAGAGTCCCTGGGCTTGGGCTAGCCTAGTCTAAACCTTGCAGCACCACGTTCCCTGTTGTCACTTCCTGGGGCTTCCTAGGTCCTTTTAGGCTTTCTGATCAAACTGGGACATTATCAGAAAAGCTCTCTTGCTCCCTACAGACACATATCCTTACAGATTATACATATCCCCTCTCTGGTCATACTGATGTTTTCTTTGCTTCCAGTTGCCTGTGGCCATCTGGCTGCCTTTTTGTATAGTTCTGGGGTAGAATATGTCACTTACTGTAGTTTTTCATTGGGTTTCTTTATCATTATTTGGTCTGGTTCCAACTCTGGGGTTTTGTCGAAGTGGGTGTGGAGAAACTGGGCAGTCTAGCTCCCATTCAAGCAGCCATTTTACCAGGAAATCTCTTTGCCTCACTTTAATAAAAGTGGTAGTCTTCTACCTTCTTGTAGGGATATATGGAAAATAGCTAAGAATGATAAAAATAGCTATCTAATAAATACTTTTTCAGAAATATTAAAATTCTAGTAATGTAAATTCATATAATATTTTTAGAGCGACTGATAATATGCACATTTCAGTTAGATTTTCCAAAGCATTAAACACCTAAAATTTTTGTTCATTTTAGCCAATATTTTAAAATTGGTACTTAAATCAATTTAATGGAAACATTTTAAAAACTAAAGGGCTTTTAAGGTTAGATTCAATTCAGTTCAGGATTTATAAAGCGCCTATCATTCGCAGAGCACTAAGCTAGGAACAAAAATGAGACATAATTTCCACTCTCCAAAGTACCCTACAGTCAATTAAGGAACCTAAGAGCTCTCCTTTATCCTTCAAATCCTGACTTTCTACTTAACAATATGCTCGGACTGAGACTAGTAACATTGAAGGTTTTTAAAAAATGAAAAGGAAATGGTCACTTCAGGCATAATCTAAAATGCTCATTCCTTTCTTAAAAAATAGTAATTTCTAAAAAAGACATATGGAAGTGATCCATTATTAGATAGCCAGGAATTCCTCTATTCCTTAGGCTAGGATGGGGTATAAATATAGAACAGTGAATATATATTTGGTGAAAAGATATATTATATACTATAATGAATATATGTATATATACATACACATATGCATATACATACATATATACACATGTGCACACATGTATGTATGTATGTATGTATATAGCGAAAAGAACTCTGAACTTGTAGTCAGAAGATCTGGGTTTGGATTCTGTCTCTACCACTTCAGAGATAAGCCACACCTATCGATTATTGTGAATTTATCCTTTCTATATCTTGTTTTTACATAACTATTTTCATGTTTTCTCTCCAATTAGACCATGAGCTCCTTGAGAGTAGAAACGTCTTTTACCCTTCTTTGTATCCCTGGAGATGAGTACAGTGCCTGAGACTTTATACTTTATAAGTATATTTTATACTCACTGACTGAATAACTGGCTTTTCTGTGCTCAGTAGTTCACTTGTAAATTCGGGATAATAATATTTAGACCACCTATCTCCCAAGATTGTTGCAAGAATGAAGTGAGATGAGATACATAAAATTTTTTGTAAAGCTTAACTGTAAATACTTATTGGTTATTATTATTCTAAATAAATATAAGAAGCAGTTTGGTAGATAGAAGTAGTCTTGGAGTCAGGATGACCAGAGTTCAAGTCTCCCCTTGACTCATATTGGCTATGCAACCCTGAGCAAGTCACTTAACCCCTCATGGATCCCAAGCAGCTTTCTAAAATGGTAAGCTGCAGAGCTGACTTGGCAAAGGGACTGTCCTTACTATGGGTTCCCCACACTAACAATTACAGGATCAGAAAAAATACTCTTAATATATGAATGAGCTTAATTCCAACCAAACATATACCAGTGACTGCCATTTGATATTATAAGGTTGTGGTGATAAACGAATTTAACCAGATGTTTTTCTTTTTATTTCTGATGATTATTTCTAGAGATTGCACCCACGGGAACATAATCTTTCCAATCCAGACTTCCCATAGATGGAGACTTGGCAGAACCACTGCCAATCCTGGCAACAGAATCTCCCAGAATTATAATACCAACTAATAGATTCTTGGACAATGTAACACTCAGCAAACTACCACAATGGTTCCAGAAGCACAGAGACTGCTATACAAACTAATAGATGACGTGTACAGGTTAAGGAACACTAAGTTGGTCTTATCAGAAATATGAGTCAATATTAGGATAAATATTCCCTTACTTAATGGAGCAGGTGGTACAGACGCTAATCCCCTACCACTGATTGAATTTACTTTAGTAAAAAAAAGTCCTGAAACATTGGGCAGGAAGCAATTAATTTCCTAATAGCCTTGTCTGTCACAGGCAGATGTTATTGAAGGCAGGCAGGTAGTTAGAATTGTAGGTTGTTTGATATGCTTCCCCTATATTCTGTGCATATCATGTCATGTTTTACAAAAGATATTGACATCCAGAATCAATCAATAAGAAAGCATTTATTAAGTACTTACTATGTGCAAGCCCCTGTACTATGTTGAGAATACAAAGAAAGGCAAAAAAACAAAGATCATCTTTACTCTCAAGGAGATTATTTTGACAAGAAGAAGGCTCAAGTACCTGAGAAGACCAGGAAAGCCTCCTGCATTAAATGCCATTTGGGCTGAGTCTTGGAAGAAGCCAGGGATGTCAAAAGGCAGAATTGAGGAGGAAAAGTAACCAGAAGAGAATGACCAAAATGGAAAAGGAGTCTGAGAATCATTTCATGTGAAGAATAATTAAATCTAGTGACAATATTTAGTCTTCAAGACATTTCTGCCTCCATTTCTCTTTCATCTGACCACATTTCTTCTCTTCTTCCCTCCCTTCTCCTCCCCTCTTTTTCTTTCCTCTCCTCTTCTCTCTCCCTCCCTTCCTCCCCCTCCTCCACACCTCCTGACAAAATATAAGCTTTTTGAAAGATCCCTGCATTAGGTGGCAGCTTTGTTGATGAGGCAAAACTGAATACAGTTTGTTTGTTTTTCTATCTGTTTGTTTTTATAGCTATTTTTGAGAAAAACAGATATAGCCCTTCTGCCAATAAATGAAAGAAAAATAATGACTCAGAGGAAATACAAGGTTCGCACAATGAGGTACCATCAATAGAAACTTCTGCTTCTGGATTGCTATTTTTCACTTACAAGTGGAATATTAGTGAATATGACAAATAACCTGATGATGTCAGATCAAGTAAGAGATGAAGATACTACAACTTAAAAATTTTAATACCCTCAGGATTTAGGACCTTCCATACAATTGTGGCTCACAACTCCTTCTGTGCCTTAGCAGAAGGTCTTCATATGTTCCTTTGGTCAAAACATTTCATAACATGGTGACCAGCCTTCTGGCAATGAGCCTCTCCAGATTTAGCTAGGCTGGAATTGGCTCATAGATGGTCCATCATTTGCCTTTCCTGCTTGGTAGAACCTACCAACACTTGTTCTCTGCTGACATGGCCTCAAAAATTTAGGGTCATCTCCAAACCATGATGAGACATTTGAAATCTATTAGTGGAGTATGGTGTTAGAATATCACAGTACCATACATTCAATCAAAATTGGCTCTTGAATATGGATAGAATGGGGCACTATCAGACCACATAAAGATGATCTGACAATCTCTACATACTATAACATGTATGGAAGTAAAGAAGAAAGCACTCTAATTATGCTTACTGCAAAGAAGGAATGACCTCTTAAGATGAAGGTAGACACTGACAAATTCCAATGAAAATGACTAAATTCTCTATTCTGACAATAATACTGAGAGGAAATCCCATTACATTGTACAGTGTTAGAACATATAAATGTCAACTGTGTGCAGATACATCACATAATTATTAAATTTTAAGACTAATATATTAACACACACTAGAAATTTGACATCCAAATAAGGGATGTTACCTAAAAAAGAGTCACCTTGATAGATTGTTTACATTTATTCCAAAGGGGCTGCCACCACTCTTTAGAACATCTCTACAATACTTCTTTGCAAACAGCCTTCAAAACCTATGGCATATTCCTGTGAAAATTCTCAATGATGGCAAATCTTTCTTCTCCAAGGTTAATTTTATTTTTAGAAACCATAAGAACAGATTCAGAGCCACAGCCAGTGAAGAAATGAAAAAATTACTTCCTCACTCTGTGGAAAGAATGGTCTTCAAAAATCAAAATCTATTATACTGGTTGGAGCAAGTGGGAGAAGTGTTAGGTTTTTACCTCTTAACCCCTAATGGCAAAAGGCTAGAAGTTAACATACTGTCAAGATAACTGGGCAGACAGGTTCATTTGGTCAAAAATAGGTAATGAAACTTAAACTTATTTCTTAGTGTGGTTCATAAATTATTTCTGGAAGTACACAGTAAATAATGTTCTCTAGACTATCTCTTTTATATTGATTGGTCATCTTATGGTACCTAAACACCATGTTTTGCTCTTCACTGAGATACCTTGGTCACTCATTCCTCAGTTTCCCCAGGTCACCTGTCATCAAAACTAACAAGTCAAATGTAAAACAGTCAGAAGTCCACCTTAATCATACACTATCTAGGAACAAACTAAAGGGTTGCAGAGGTTCTCCATATTTGAGGGAAAAACAGAGTTCTATTTATTGCATAGTTCCCAGCAGCATTTTATTGTGAAGAGGGAATGCCTATAGTATGATTCCAGGCTGCTTTCTTAATTTGACTTTGCCAGATCCCTATGTCTAAAGTAAAAGAGGGCAATATTACCTTCTCTTTCTTCCTGATTCCTTTCAAGTTCCAGCTAATATTTTACTTTCTACAAGTCCTTCCTGATTACTGTTAATTCTAGTACCTTCCCTGTATTGGTTATTTCCAGTTTGTCCTGTACATGGCTTGTTTATACACAGTTGTTTGAATGTTGTCTCCCCCATTAGACTATGCACCACTTGAAAGCAAGGACTTTTTATCTTTCTTTGTATCCCCAACACATAGCACAGTGCCTGGCACATAATAGGCACTTGATAAATGTTTACTGACTGACTGACTCTGGCAAGGTAACCACAAAATGAATTTACTTAATACATTCACAGGATCATAGATTTCAAGGTAGATGAGAGTCTCTAAAGGTCATTAAATGAACTTCCTAAGAAAAAATCCCCAAGACCAGATGGATTCACAAATGAACTCTGCCAAATATTTAAAGAATGATTAATCCCAATACTATAAAATTATTTGAAAAAATGGGTGAAGGAATCCTACCAAATTTCTTTTAAGACACAAATATGGTACTGATACCTAAACCAGGAGAAACTAAAACAGAGAAAGAAAATTATAGTCCAATTTCCCTAATGAATATTGATGCAAAAATTTTAAATAAATACTAGCAAAGAGATTACCACAATATATCATGATCAGGTGGGATTTATACCAAGAATGCAAGGCTGGTTCAATATTAGGAAAACTATCATCATAACTGACATATCAATAATAAAACCAACAAAAATCAAATGATTAGTTCAAAAGATGTAGAAAGCCTTTGACAAAATACAGCACCCATTCTTATTAAATACACTAGAGAGCATAGGAATAAATGGAGTTTTTCTTAAAATTATAAGTAATATTTATCTAAAACCATCAGCAAGCATTATCAGTAATGGGGATATGCTAGAAGCCTTCCCAATATAATCAGGGTGAAGCAAGGATGTCCATTATCCTCTCTATTATTTAATATTGTACAAGAAATGTTAGCTAAAGCAGTGAGAAGAAAAAGAAATTAAAGGAATTAGACTAGGCAATGAGGAAATAAAACTATCACATTTTGCAGATGATATGATGTTATACGTTGAAAATCCTATAGAATCAACTGAAAAAAACTACTTGAAATAATTAAAAATTTTAGCAAAGTTGCAGGAAACAAAATAAACCCACATAAATCATCAGCATTTCTATATATTACCAACAAAAGTCCATCAGCAAGAGACAGAGAAATTCCACTTAAAATAACTGTAGATGATATAAAATACTTGGCAGTCTGCCTGCCTAGACAAACCCAGGAACTATATGAACACAACTATAAAACACTTTTCACCCAAATAAAGTCAGATCTAAATAACTGGAAAAACATTAATTGTTCATGAGTAGGTGGAGCCAATATAATAATGACAATTCTATTAATTAATCTATTTATTCAGTGCCATATCAAACTATTAAAAATTATTTTATAGATCTAGAAAAAATAATAACAAAATTCATCTTGAAGAACAAAAGCTCAAGAATATGAAGGGAATTGATGGGAAAATTACAAAAGAAGGCAGAATAGATATACCAGATCTCAAACTATTACAAAATGGTAATTATCAAAACAATTTGGTACTGTCTAAGAAATAGAAAGGCAGATCAGTGAAATAGATTAGGAACAAATTATATTATAGTAAATGAACATAATAATCTAATATATGATAAACCCAAAGATCCAAGCTTTTGGAACAAAAAAGCTATTATTTGACAAAAACTGCTGGGAAAAATGGAAAGCAGCATGGCAGAAACCAAGTATAGACCAATATCTCATACCATATACCAAGATCAGGTCAAAATGTGTACATAATTTATGCATAAAGGAGGATACCATAAGCAAATTAAGAGTATGGAATAGTTTAATCTGTCAGATTTATGGATAAGGGAAGAATTTAGGACCAAAGAAGATACAGAGAGCATTACGAAATGTAAAATAGATAATTTTGATTATATAAACTTAAAAGTTTTTCCACAAACAAAACCAATGTAACAAAATTATAAGGAAAGCAGAAAACCGGGGAAATTTTTGCAACAAGAATCTCTGATAAAGGACTCATTTCTCAAATATATAGAGAACTGAGTCAAATTTATAAATATCCAAGTCATTCCCCAATTGATAAATGATTGAAGGATATGAACAGGCAGTTTTCAGACAAAGAAATTAAAGCTATCTATAGTCATATGAAAAAATGCTTAAATCACTATTGATTAGAGAAATGCAAAGTGAAACAACTGTGAGGTACCACCTCACATCTATCAGACTGGCTAATATGACAAAAACAGAAAATGTTGGATGTTGGAAGGGATGTGGGAAAACTGGGACACTATTGCACTGTTGGTGGAGTTGTGAACGGATCCAACTATTCTGGAGAGCAATTTGGAACTATGCCCAAAGGGCTATAAAACTGTGTATACCTTTTGATCCAGCAATACCACTGCTGTGTCTATATCCCAAAGACATCCAAAAAGGGGGGAAAGGACTTATTTGTATAAAAATATTCATAGCAGCTCTTTTTCTATGGTGGCTAAGAACTGGAAATCAAAGGGATGCCCATCAATTGGGGAATGGCTAAATAAGCTGTGGCATGTAATTGTAATGGAATATGGAATATTATTGTGCTATAAGCAATGACAAGAAATGACAATACCAGGTATTAAACTGTATTACAAAGCAGTAGTCATTAAAACTATTTAGTACTGGCTAAGAAATAGAGTGGTGGATCAGTGGAATAGGTTAAGTACACAAGACAGAGTAGTCAATCATTATAGCAATCTACTGTTTGATAAACCCAAAAACCCCAGCTTCTGGGTTAAGAATTCACTATTTCACAAAAACTGCTGGGAAAACTGGAAACTAGTATGTCAGAAACTGGGCATAAACCAATATCTTACACTTACCAAAATAAAGTCAAAATGGGTCCACAATTTAGGTATAAAGGCTGATACTATAAGCAATTTGGGAGAGCAAGGAATAGTTTACCTGTCAGATTTATTAAGAAGGGAAGAATTTATGGCCAAACAAGAGTTAGAGAGTGTTACAAAATGCAAAATGGATAATTTTGATTATGTCAAATTGAAAAGTTTTTTGTACAAACAAAATCAATGCAACTAAGATTAGGAAGGAAGTGGAAAATTGGGAAAGAATTTTTACAACCACTGTCTCTGACAAAGGCCTCATCTCTAAACTATATAGGAACTAAGTCAAATTTATAGGAATACAAGTCATTCCCCAATTGATAAATAGTCAAAGGATATGAACAGACAGTTTTCAGAGGAAGAAAATAAAGATATCTATAGTCATAAGAAAAATACTCTAAAACACTATTGATTAGAGAAATGTAAATCAAAACAACCCTTAAGGACCACATCTCTCCTGTCAAATTGGCTAACATGACAAAACAGGAAAATCGTAAATGTTGGAGAGGATGAGGGAAAACTGGAACACTATTACATTGTTGGTGGAATTGTGAATGGATCCAGCCATTTTGGAGAGCAATTTGGAACTATGCCCAAAGGGCTAAAGATGTGCATACCCTTTGACCCAGCAATACCACTTCTAGGGCTTTATCTCACAGAGGTCATAGAAGTGGGAAATGGACCTGTATGTACAAAAATATGTATAGCAGCTCTTTTTGGAGTGGCAAAGAACTGAAAATCAAGGGGATGCCCATCAATTGGGAAATGGCTAAACAAGTTGTGGTTTATGAATGTAACGGAATACTATTGTGCTATAAGAAATGGGGAACAGACTGATTTCATAATAACCTGGAAAGACCTATGTGATTTGATGCTGAGTGAGGGGTGCAGAACCAGGAGAACATTATACATGAATACAGACACACAATATCTGTGATGACTAACTTTGATGGACTTGGCTCTTCTCAGCAATACAAGGTTCAAAGATAGCTCCAAAAGAATCATGATGGAAAAAGCTAGCTACATCCAGAGAAAGAATTACAGAGTCTGAATGCAGATTGAGGTAAACTATTTGTTCTCTCTCTTTTTTTATCTTTTTTGGTTTTATTTCTTTCTCATGATTCATTCCATTGGTTATAATTCTTCTTTACAACTTGACTATTGTGTAAATAAGTATAATGAGAAAGTATATGCAGAACCTATATCGAATTACAGGCCTTCTTGGGGGGGGCAGAGAGGGAAAGAGGGAAATTTTGGAACTCAAAAACTTGTGGAACTGAGTGTTGTAAACTAAAAATAAAAAATAAATTAAAAAAAGAAAGAAATGACAAACAGGATGATTTCAGAAAAACCTGGAAAGATTTACATGAACTGATGTATAGTGAAGTGAACAGAACCAAGAGAACATTGTACACAGTAACAGCAACATTGTTCAGTGAAGAATTGTGAATGACTTAACTGTTCTCAGCAATACAACGATACAAGACAATCCCAAAGGACTAATGATAAAGCATATCATCCATCTCCAAAGAAAGAACTAATATTGTTTGAATACAAACTGAAACATGCTATTTTCGCTTTCTTTATTTCTTTTATTTTTTTCTTTTGAGTCTTCTTGTACAAAATGGCTACTGTGGAAATATTTTACATAAATGTACATGTATAACCTATATCTGATCGTTTACCATCTTAGGGAGGATTGAGGGAGGGATAGAGGTTGGAACTCAAAACTTTAAATGAAAATGCTCAATAAATAAAGGTCATTAAATCCAACTCTCTCATTTTCAGTTGAATGAATGAATGAATTAGCATTAAGAGTTCATTGTTTTCTAACAACTAAGAGGAAAGTGAGCTCCATAAAGCTTGAGTGATTGGTCACAATGATAGTAAGTATCTGAAGCAAGATTTGAATCCACGACTTCCGAACCCTCAGTCTAGCACCATCTTCATTACACTATGTTAATTCCAATACAGAAGTTCGGTCAATCGAGATGAATAATAGCTAACACTGATTCAGCGCTTGCTGTGTACCGGCCACTGCGCTAAGTACTTTACAACTATTCTCTCATTTGATCTCACAACAACCCTCAGAGGTAGGTACTATTATTATTCCCATTATTCCAGTGAAAAAACTGAGGCAAGCAAAGGTTAAGTGACTTGCCCAGGGTCACACAGCTATTAAGTGTCTGAGGCCAGATATGAACTCTGGTCTTCCTGACTCCAGGCCTAGTGTTCTACCCATTGTATAACCTAACTGCTTATTCACAACAATTTGATTAACAAATGGACTGTTGTATTCCCTCACTTCATTTTTAATGACTTTATGACCAAGAAGGTAACAAAGGGGGTCAAAATAGAGATTGCATGGGTGTACCTGTGTCTTAGGATCCAATATTCTATAACAGGAATTGCAGCCCCAGCAGTAGCAGCAGTAGCAATGACTTTAGCTCTAGTTTTAATGTCTTAGATTGCTAACAAGACTTTCTAAAGAAAGACACCAGTGAAAACTAGGGAGAGGAGCATTAGGACATCCCTGAAGGGCTCCTGGTTCAACAGAGCAATTAAGCTTTGTTGGAGCAAAGGAAATCGAGCAAGTCTGATCTATGGTATTCATACTAGCTCTCTCTTGGCCCTGGCTCTTTCCACATTACTAACTACTATTATTAAATAATCATTTCCTCTTTTAGCTATAATGGAAGATTAAAACCAGGCATCCAAAGTGAACATGCTCCATAAGCTCAGGCTAGTTTTTAATATTTTTTGTTTTATTTTATTTATTTTTTATATATTTAATTTATTTTCAGTTTTCAACATTTATTTCCGTAAGTTTTCAATTTTCTCCCCCTCCTTCCCCCTTCACTCCCCAAGATGGCATGCAATCCAATATGTGCTCTACATATATGTTCCTGTTAATCACATTTTCACATTAGTCATGTTGCATAGAAGAATTATAACCAATGGGAGAAACCATGAGAAAGAAAACAAAACAAAACAAAAGAGAAGAGTCTGCTTCACTCTGCATTCCAACTCCATAGTTCTTTCTCTAAACGTGGATGGCATTTTCCATCATGAGTCCTTTGGAAAAGTTTCAGGTCCTTGAATTGCTGAGAAGTGCTGTCTATCAGAATCATTCTTCACACAGTGAGGCTGTTGCTGTGTACAGTGTTCTTCTGGTTCTGCTCACTTCACTCAGCATCGGTTCATGAAAGTCTTTCCAGGTTTTTCCGAAGTCCACCTGCTCATCATTTCTTATAGCACAATAATATTCCATTACATTCATATACCACAACTTGTTCAGCCACTCCCCAACTGATGAGCATCCCCTCAATTTCCAGCTCTTGGCCACCACAAAAAGAGCTGCTATAAATATTTTTGTACATGTGGGACCTTTTCCCATTTTTATGATCTCTTTGGGATACAGCCCTAGAAACTCTATTGCCAGGTCAAAGGTATGCACATTTTTATAGCCCTTTGGGCATAATTCCAAATTGCTCTCCAGAACGGTTGGATCAGCTCACGGCTCCACCAACAATGAATTAGCGTTCCAACTTTTCCACATCTTCTCCAGCATTTGTCACTTTCCTGTTTTGTCATGTTAGCCAATGTGATAGGTGTGATATGGTACCTTAGAGTTGTTTTGATTTGCATCTCTCTAATCAATAGTGATCTAGAGCATTTTTTCATATGACTATAGATAGCTTTAATTTATTCCTCTGAAAACTACCTGCTCATATCCTTTGACCGTTCATCAATTGGGGAATGACTTGTATTCTTATAAATTTGACTTAGTTCTCTATACACTTTAGAAATGAGGCCTTTATCAGAGATACTAATTGTAAAAATTCTTTCATAGTTTTCTGCTTCCTCCTAATCTTGGTTGCATTGGCTTTGTTTGGGCAAAACCTTTTCAATTTAATGTAATCAAAATTATCCATTTTGCATTTCATAATGTTCTCTATCTCTTGTTTGGTCATAAATTTCTCCATTTCCCATAAATCTGACAGATAAACTATTCCTTGCACTCCTAATTTGTTTATAGTATCAGCCTTTATGCCTAGATCATGTACCCATTTGGACTTTATTCTGGTATATAGTGTCAGATGGTGGTCTATGCCCAGTTTCTGCCATACTATTTTCTGGTTTTCCCAGCAGTTTTTGTCAAACAGTGAGTTCTTATCTCAGAAGCTGGGGTCTTTGGGTGTATCAAACAGTAGATTGCTATAATGATTGACTGCTGTGTCTTGTGTACCTAACCTATTCCACTGTTCTACTCCTCTATTTCTTAGCCAGTACCAAGTGGTTTTGATGGCAGCTGCTTTATAATACAATTTAAGATCTGGTATGGCTAGACCACCTTCTCTGGTATTTCCCTTCATTAATTCCCTTGATATTCTGGACCTTTTGTTCTTCTAGATGAATTTTGATATTATTTTTCTAGCTCTATAAAATAATTTTTGGTAGTTTGATCGGTATAGCACTGAATAAATAAATTAATTTAGGTAGAATTGTCATTTTTATTATAATAGCTCGGCCTACCCACGAGCAACTTATGTTTTTCCAATTATTTAGATCTTACTTTATTTGTGTGAAAAGTGTTTTGTAATTGTGTTCATATGGTCCCTGGTTTGTTTTGGCAGGGAGACTCCCAAATATTTTATAGTGTCTACACTAACTTTAAATGGAAATTCTCTATCTCTTCCTGTTGGGTTTTGTTAGTAACATATAGAAATGCAGATGATTTATGTGTTTAGTTATGGGTTTAGTTTTTAATTTTTTAAAGTTGAAATTTGCCCTTCCTTTTGTCCTCTTCACTGTGTCCCCACTTCCATCCATGATCCTTACATTGTCTCTATTCGAGTAATCCAACAACAAAATCAGCTGAACTCAATTTACTTTCTCATTGCAATTGGAAGGATCCAGTCAAATGCCCTGCCCCTCCCCGCCCCATCACCTCCTTTTTATCCCACTTGACAGCTAAGTGACACAACTGAGTGAGCTTTGAGACTGGAGTCAGGAAGATCTGAATCCAAATCCATCCTCAGATGTCCACTAGCTGTGTAACTCTGGGCAAATCACTTAACCTGCCTTCCTCAGTTTCCTCAATTGTAAAATGGGCATAATATTAGCAACTACTTTGTGGGGTCATTGTAAGGATCAAGCTAAATCATATTTGCAAGCAATTAGCATAGTGTTTGGCACATAGTAGGCCCTTGATAAATGCCTGCTCGCTTCTCCCTTTTCCCTTCTCTTCCCTTAGTTCAAGGTCATTGTCAGCTCTCCCAGACAGAAGTGAGCTCACTCTCAGAGAACTCCATACCTCTCCCACAACACATCACATACTACACCGTACTTTGGATATTTACCTAGCTATGTTCTCTTTCCTTTGAAAAATCTGAGTTCCTTGAGAGCAGGACCTGAATATCATCCAGCACTTAGCATAATACGCTGTTTGCAGAAGGCACTTAACAGGTATTTGTTGAATGACTGGGTCTCAACAGGACAGTCCCCCAAAGAATATGAATAAAATCAATTGTTTCTATATCTTTTACGGTTCTGGTCCTTTTCTTTCTGATTTGACAGGATATGACAAAAGTTATCTTTTTTAGTCCATAGTGCACAAATTCTTAAGCTGGATCTACACAAGAATAAGCCTGGGGCCAAAATATTTAGTCTCACAAGGCTATAAATTTCATCTGTTGACAGGATCACTAGACTAATAACAGATCTGGGAAAAGAAGTGAGAATAGTATACCAGGATTTCAGTAAGGGAGAATACTATGTCCACAGACTCTCTCAAAATATTCTTGGAAGAAAAGATGGCAAGATATGGGCTGGCTGATATTGGATAAGGTGAATTCAGAGCTGCCTAAATGACCAGACATAAAGATACTTACAGAGTTCTGCAGGGCTCAACCTTTGGCCCTGTTTTGTGGAACATTTTTCTCAATAACTTGGACAAGGGCATAAATAGTATGATTAACAAAGTGATATATGATTCAAAGTCAGAGAGAATAGTTGATACATTGGCCAATACAATTGGGATCAGAAAAAGATTTCAATCATTTAGCCCAATAGTAGGAGAGGAAGGAAAGAGAATAAGCATTTATATACCACCCAAGTGCCAAGCACTATTCTAAGAGCCTTTTCAAACATTATCTCAATTGATCCTCACAATGACCCTATAAGGTAGGCCCTAATATTATACTCATTTTACAGTTGAAGAAACTAAAGTAAATAGAGGTTAGCTGAATTGCCCAGGGCTACACATTAAGGCTAGATTTGAGCTCCTGTTTTCCTCACTCTAGGCCCAGCATTCTATTCACTGAACCACCTAGCTGCTTCCACAACTATAACCACGATACATGAAATATTGAGCAAAAGTCTGGAGTGAATGTTAAGCAGTTTACTGCACTAACAGAAATAGTAGGCTTTAAAATCCAGAGACTTGCTCAGAAAGCTGAGCTAAGTAAAAAATTCAGGTCAAAACCAAACTTAAAGCCACTTTGGTTCCTCACCTTGCTATGATGTCCCTTATCTAAATTTCCAATAAGTTGTATTATCTATTTAGAGAAGTCCTCGGGCTCTGGAAATGTTTTTCAGAGTCTAGCCAAGATCAAGAATGAAGGCCCCTACAAAAGAGTTCTAATAAATTTATAAAATTAGTCATGGGCCCTACTTTACCTCCTCAACCAGTTCTAATGCTCATAGATCCCACAGCATAAATAAAAGAAGACACCTTGCCTATCCACCATCGCTCATATAGAACACCTGTGAAAAAAGAAAAACCAGTGAAATAGCATATTGATTTCTATCTGAGATGCTGAGAAGACATCTTTGGTGTCGCCGTCCCTATACATTGATCTGAGAACATAGGGGAGTGGGGGAGACCCCACTCAAGACATAGTCTAAGAAAACCACAACACCTCTATTCTGCTCTCCTGAGGCTTCTACCTTTCAATGAATTTCACAAATTAAGAAATGTTAGTTTTGTTTACGAGCCATAACATGGCAGTCAAAGAAGCCAATGCAATCTTGGGCTACATTACAAAGAAAGCATTCAGAGAAATGCCCTGTTCTGTCCATATCTGGAGTATTGTTCTCCCTAATATATATGAGGCCTAGAAGGGAAGGTATTGTCAAACTAGAAAGCTGTCCACAAGGCAACAAAGAGACATGCCTCACAAAAATGGATTGAAAATATAGAGGGTATCTACCCTGAAGAAAAGATGTAAAGAGGACATGGTAGCTGTCCTCAAAAGCCTGAAAAATTCTCAATATAGAAGAGTGATTAGATTTGTTCTGTTTGGCTCCACATAGCAGAACTAGGAAAAACAGAAGGAATTTGCAAAAAGGCAGATTTTAGTTCAAAATAAAGATTCCTAATACTTAGAGCTACCCACAAATTGTCTTCAAGGCAAGAATGGTCACTTATCAGGGCTGTTGCAAATAGGATTCCCACTTAGATAGACTCTGAGGTCCCATCTGACTCTGAGATTCTCTGATTCCACATGGGGTCATTTTTATGATGCTTATTTAGATAGCTCAGCATTTGTAGACCCCTATTATTTAAACATATAATCAAGTAAGTACTCATGTTAAGTTTCTAAATAAACATATAAGCAAGCCACAGTAAATCCAAGAGACCAAATGTTTCAACCCTGGCTTGGATGGCTATATCTATGTAGATAGCACTTCTCCCTCTTCCCATCTCCTCTGAATGAGGCTCTGCTTTGATATTGCTAAATCATTCATCCACTTATTAAGTTATGGGTCAAGTTACCCGGGTTGACTATCTTTGCTGGCCTGAATTCACCTAGCAATTGAGAATGTCCTGCTTTTGTTTGGGATAGCTCAATGTGGCCTAAGTTAGGAAAACATGGAGAGCTTTGTTTTTGGCTGAGGCTTGAGGAGGGGAAAGAGGAGGTGTGAGGCAGAGTCAAAGATCATGGACTCATAGATTGAGAGCTAGAAGGTACTTTTCTTTCACCTACCCTCAGTCTACAGATGAGAAACTCAGACTCTGAGAGGTAACTCTGCCTTAGATCACACACATAGTAAGAGTCAGAGGTGGGAATCTGAACCTAGGAGTCCTCAGATTTTAGACTCAAGTGTTCCTTCCCAAATGTATCATCCTCCCTCCTGAAGTAACTAGAAAAAAAAATCAAAATTAAACTAAGCATCTAAAGCAGGATATGCAACAGTGGCAAAGAAAGGGATAAATCAGACAGTAATTAACATTTGAATGAAGATCCCAGATCGTTAATTACTATCTGTTTCAGACATTCCATATGAGCAACTTACCTGAAAAGCTTTTCAATTTGTATGTTAGTAAAGCTGGTAATTAAACTCTTCAGTTTCCTATTGACTTCATTAGAGATATGATAATTTTTACATGATTTGATTATAATTACTTTATTTGTCATATATCTTTGTCATTTAGTTGAAGAAAGAGTTAATTTTAAATGCTTCAATAAAAATCTACTATAACCTGTACTGAGATAAGAAGCGTAGAATGTTAGAGCTGGAAGGAGACTTAAAGACAATCCAGTCCAATGCCTTCCACCTCTACCTCCACCACCACCACCCCAGGTTTCCTCCAACCTCATTTGAAAGAAACTGAGGCCAAGAGAAGTAAAATATTTACCCAAGACCACACAGCCACAGTGGTAAGTGTCAGCACCAGGCATTGAACTCTTCTGATCTCCCAAGTTCAGCATTTTTGTCAAGGAATATTTTATATCATCTGTATTCAAGCATGACCAAAATAGTGGGGTTATTTAATGTAAGGTGGTCCACCTTGTGAATGATAAGGTAGCATTTCAAACTATGTGCCAAAGAAATTTTCCTAAGAGGTCTTAAACCTAGGCCTTTCTAGCACCAAGGCTGGCCTTCCATCCAATGCTGCTGCACGGCCTCTATTTATAATATAATCACTCTGCATTTGAACCAGAGTACTATATTTTTTTGAAAAATCTTTCCATCTAATTTAACAAACATTAAGAGTCTACTATGTAGAAGGCATAGCCCTCCATTATGTCCGTTAGTTGTCAGACAATCCAGGCAAAAGATAGATGGGGTTCTGGGAACAACGTCCTTCTGCAGAGGAATAATGGAAGGCCATGGACAAGAACGGCTCAGGACGGATGAGCACAGATGACTTATGAACGGCACCAGCAGAGGAGGCACCTATATTGATAGAATGTAAGCTTTTAAGTAGAATGTAAGCTCCTTGAGGAAAGAACTGTTCCTTTTTTGTTTTGTTTTTTGCTTTTATATTTCTAGAGCTTAGAACAGTTCCTAGTATATAACAGGTATTTAATAAATGCTTCTTAATTTGCTGATGTGATTGTGGTTACACTGAAAAATTGATGTACTGGAGTACTCACTGTATTATATAGATTATTTTCTATGACAAATGGTAGAGTTCCATCTTCAGTGTTAAAGTTTAGGTTGTAGTGCACAGATATGCTGGAGCCAGCTTGGAAGGGCAAGATTTGATTGTTGAATTTTCAGTGTAAACATTTACACCTAGGAAATCCACAAATGCTACAGATCAGGGCTTGATATATTCTTTTGTTGATCGTCTAGACTTGAGAAAGTGATAGAGAAAATATTAATAATGCAGTTTAAGCCTAAAAGTGTATTGTACTGAGAGCTGATTGTTAAACATTACCACCACAGTCCTGTTTGTGGGTCACAAAACATTTTGTGATCCCATGATTCCCACCGTAGCATTTCCATTTCCCAGCCAAACTGGGAAGGTCCCAAACAGGTAAGAAATGGAAAATACAAAATTTGACACCTGGTGACACAATCTAGAATAAAGTGGTTTTATGTAATATATTAAAAAGATCACTGAACTGAAAGTCAGGAGACCCAGTACTATCACTCAAAGGCTGCATCGTCTTTTCCAAGAACTAAACATCTCTGGGACTCTTTCCTTGTCTGTAAAAAGAAGTTGGACTAAATGGTTTTTAAAGCTCCTTCTAGCACTTAATGGACAGTGTTTTCCACCAAGCAAATGTTTAATGTTGGTTGAAATGAATTTCAGAATTGAAAAAAGATCCCATGACTCTATGTTTACCTATGACTATACATCAAAGATCTGTGATTTCCTCACTATAAGAACTTCTTTTATCCCAATCCATCTATAACTTAATAGTCTTAGAGAAGCTGAGTGACTTACCCACAGTCATATAATTATTAAATGTTAGAATTGGGAAAGGAACCTAGGTTTTACTGACTATACATCTGTATATTACTCACTGCGTTATACTACATCTTTTGTTCACATGAAACTTTTATTTAGGTATTTGATGGCTCATTTCTTCATGATTTTATTTCCAATTGAATATAACAATAGCTGACATTTATCTAATGTTATAAGGACTTTATGTCCTCTTTTTTGTCAAGGACTTTAAATTCCTTACACCATTTGATTTCACCAGTAGAAAATGACAAACCATTTTTTCCAAAATAAAGTGTACATTTTTCAAACTATAAAGAACACATCTTTAAGATAGTATTCCTTCTGCCACTCTCTCCTGGTTTTCCTCCTGCCTCTCTGACTGTTCCTTCTCTCTCTCCTTTGCTGGATCCTCCTCCAGATCACAGAGTCCAACTATAGGTGTTCCTCAGGATTCCGTCCTGGGCTCTCTCTTCTCTTCTAGCTCTATACTACTTCACTCGGTGATCTCATCAGGTCCCCTGGATTTAATTACCTTCTCTATGCTGATGATTCTTAAATCTACCTTTCCTGCCCCAGTCTCTCTGCTGATCTCCAATCTCGTATCTCCAACTGCCTTTCAGATATCTCGAAATAGATGTCCAGTCGACACCTTAAACTCATTACATCTGAAATAGAACTCATTATCTTTCCCCCTAAACTCTGCCCCCTTTCTACCTTCCCTACTGCCATAGAAGGCGACACCATCCTCATAGTCCCTCAGGCTCACAACCTAGGAGTCATCCCGGATTCCTCACTATCTCTTACCTCTCGTATCCAAGCTGTTTGCCAAGGCCTGTCATTTTCACCATTGCAACATCTCTCTAATGTGCTTCCTTCTCTCCTCTGACACTGGCTCATCACCTCATGCCTTGGTTACTGCAACACTGGGTCTGCCTGCCTCCAGTTTCCCTTTACTCCAATCCATTCTCCATTTAGCCACTAACTTGATTTTCCTAAAATATAGGTCTGATCATTTCACTCCTCTGCTTGATAAACTCCAGTGGCTGACCGTTCCCCTTAGAGTAAATACGAGATGCTCTGTTTGCATTCAAAACTATAACCTAGCCCCTTTCTACTTTTCCAGGCCTTAAACCTTACTGCCTGATGCAGCATGTATTCTTGGATCCAGTGATTCATCTCCTGGCTGTTCCATGAAGAAGATACTCCAACTCTCAGCTCCGGGCACTTTCTCTGGCTCCCTCATGTCTGGAATGCTATCTTCCCTCCACTCCAACTACTGACCTTGCTGGCTTCCTTCAAGTCCCAACAAAAATCTCACCTATAGGAAGCCTTCCCTAAGTCTTCTCAATTCCAGTGCCTTCTCTCTATTATTATTTATACTATTTATAGCTTCCTCTGTACATTTCTGTTTGCACATCGTCTCCTCCATTAGATTAGGCCATCTTTTGTCTCAATCCTTATCTAGCCCTTAGTTACTGAATGGCTATTGTTCCCGACAAACTAAGACCTGGGAAAGACTTTAATTTAGAAAGGTCATCACCAGCCATCTTAACTTTTGTCTTTTCACTGGACTTGGATGACTCTGGAAGAGACTGAAGCTGATGACTTCAGGAAGCTCTGCCTCATTTAAATCCAATTCATATGAAAGTCAAAAAATCACCCTCATGACGTCACTGGTACTGTTCGAGAAAGAAGGACCAACAACAACAAAATTCATAAAAACAGGGAATACCTTTTGATTCTTTTTGTAATCTAGTGCTTAGCACAGTACCTGGCCCACAGTAGGTGCTTAATAAATGTTGATTGAATTGAATTTTACTTTCTAATGGAAAAATCACTGGATTTGCAATGGGGAAAAGTATACTTGAAACCAAGCTCTACTACTTACTACATATGTGATTAGGGGAACATCATTTCTGGGCTTCAGTTACCTTCTCTGCAAAACGAGGAGAAATCCAAGGAGATCCAAGGTCCCCCCTAAATCAAAATCCTATGACTCCAAAACTGAAGCTATGAAAAAGGAAGGCAAAAGGGAAAGGATAAGTTGTGTAATTACCCAAAAGCAGGCAAGGGAGATGGGAAGAAATTATTCAGAAAAGCCCCTCAACTCTTCCCATTTACACACTGCCCATCACGTGCAGGACCCAAAGTCATTAGAAGTGAGCTGCTTTTTCCAAGACAGAAAAGACTTTGATCCCTCTTATTTACCATCATTATTCTTCCTTTCAGAGCTTGCCAAGCATATCAAGTTATGGTAAGTGATCCCAGAACAGGCATCATTTTAAATTGCTGATGTGATAAAAACATAGGTACTATGCCTAAAATAAAGAAAATTCTTGCATTTTTTTTTCATTTTTAGCCAATTCAAGGTATATCAAGAGTCTGTCATTCTCAAAACACTAGGTCAGCTTTAAAGGCCAATATCTTCTTTTCCTCTTCTGAGAACAAACAGAAAGTCCAATGACCCACCCTGTTTCCTTTTTCAGCTGCCATAGGCCTGAGATTCATGGCATAGAATTCTTAGCATTCTCTTGTCACATCTTTAAGGAGACTTTATCTCTAATTTCTCTTGTTACAACTTTGTCACCTGATCCAATGACATTCCTGTGTAGACACAGCAAACAAGTAGATGCAAAAAGCTTTTTGGCAGAAGAAATGAGGCAAGTTGGGGAAGAAGCTGAATAAAGGCAGTCTTAGTTTTTTGCTAATTTCACTTTTGCTACTGATCCATTGGTGCCTTAAAAGTACCTATATTTTCACCTTTACCTCCATCTACTCAAATGACAATTGGTTCATTATTAATAAAGTGCTAGAATTGAAGCCAGGAATACAAGGGTTCGAATCCTGTCTCAAACCCTATCCTCACTAGCTATGTGACCCATGACAAATCCCTTACTTTCCCTGAGCTTCACCTGTTAAATGGGGATACTTCATAAGGTGGTTGTAAGAACAAATAAAAACATATAGAAAGCATTTAGTAAACCTCAAAGAACTAAATACTAGCTACTATAATTACTACCACTACTGTTACTATTATTATGATTACCCTTAGCACCACTATTTATTGCAAAGGGTCCCATCCTGTAGTTCATGAGCTTTTTTTCATATTTTCATAACTGTTTCAATATAATTGGTTTCCTTTGTAATCAATCCTATGTAAGTTATTTTATGCATTAAAAAGGAATTCATAAGTTTCACCAAGATGTTAAAAGCGTCCAGGACACAAAAAAGTTAAGAATCCCTGATTTATTGGCAAAAGAGCATAATACTCTATGGCAGCTAGGTGTCACAATTGATAGAGCATCAGCCCTGGAGTCAGGGGACCTGAGTTCAAATCCAGCCTCAGGTACTTCCTAGCTGTGTGACCCTGGGCAAGTCATTTAGCCCTGATTACCTCAAAAAAAAATTTTTAAAGAGCATAACTACAGCTACAGTGGCCAGAAGAGTGAAACGTTTTTTTTTTCCTGCCTACTTTCTAGTATGATTTCTAATTATACATTTGTATCTCCAGTGCTTACACTGGCTGGGCAAATAGTAAAGACTTTATATGACTGACCGAATACAGCAAAAAGCAGTGACTGGCCATATCAATAAACAAATATCCCATGAATTTGGATCTTCCTTACTCCAAGTCCATTAAACTATGCCAACTTCATGAGGTTATTTTCAGAGTTACTTACTGTGGCCAGTTCAACCGTTTCATGTTTTCAAAGTATTAACCAGGTCTTCAGAACCATAAATCTGAAACACCTCAATATTTGAGATTTATGCCGCCCCAACTACATGCCAAGAAAACTCATCCAGTCTCCCTACTCTAGCCTACTTTGGAGCTCTCCTCCTTTCCTGAACTGTAGGCATGTATTACCTCTCCCACTTTGTGGCACCTACACTCTCTCTCAAGCTCAACAGTGGGACCCTCAAGGCCTGAGCTCTTACCTTATACTTCTCTGCATCTCATAATGCCTTACACGTAGTAGGCACTGGAAAAACACTGAACAAATAGACCAATCACAGGAGGTTCAGATTTAGTTCTCAGAAGGCACAGGATACAGGTTGAAAAAAGCAATGAGGCAAGGAAGAAGATGTGAAAGAGTACAGGCCTAGTCAATATCACCAATAAATGCTGCATGTCTACCAAATATCTTTCCTCCCCATGTGCTAAATTCTAAAAAGAGGCAAGAAGGAAGGCACAACATATGTGGAAATGAATGTGATATGAAAACAAAAGATAACAACAAAGATTGTTCAATTGTTTTATGATTTACCAGGGAAAAATAAAAAAAAATAAGAGGAGGCAGTAACATACCTGTCTGCCTGACTCTCGTTTATTGATCTGTGGATAATCATAAAGCGTAAATTGTTACACGATGATTCATAATCATTGCATTAGAACACTGTGTGATAATCATTTTTTTAATGGCACCAAACTTACCAAGAACACATCAATCACCTTGGCGAACATTTTTGGTGTTTTTTGTTCGTCTGAGATTGTCAAATTCTATTCTTAGAAATCCCAAAGCTCCCAAATCAAGGTGTCACTAACGACCTGTTCTCACTCCAAGAGCGTTTCAACATTCATAACCCCAAAATGTTTGGGGCAAAATCTATCAACATTGTAATTAGTATTGGCATTCATTGCTTAATAAGTGGGGGAGGGGGAATTGCTCTCTGAAAAACATAAAAAAATCAGCCATCTCAAAGTGGGCCATGCAAGTGTTAACTGCCCTGAGAAAACCACAGCCAGTTTCTGCTACAGCCAGAGCACAACCATCACAACAAAGGATACTTTGAGCTCTGGGGAAGTCCACAGAAGCAGATAACAGTTCCTTCATTTGGAAAAGGTTTGCACTTTTAATTGAATTTCTTAAAGGTCAGATCAGCAGCCTGCGAAACAAAAAAGTTCTTCGCTGGTCTGTAAAGGACTTAACCTTGAAACTTTCAAGCCCACATCTTTCCCACTGAAGAATAACAATTTTGAGTATAATGAATGAAGAGGCCTATTATAAAAGTGAACAGTAGCGAGTCTACCAAGAGTACCTTACCTTCTTCTGGACAGAGAACAAAGAATAGCCTGATCCCCAGGGCCAGCTACTGAGAATGGCAAACCAGAAGCAAAGCACTGATTGTGTTTAAATTATAATCTGTGTGGTCTAAAGGAATGATTTCATAATAAATTGTCAAGTCATTTTTGGACAAGGGTCCTATTGGAACTTTACTATTCACAACTATTCCATCTAATATGGTTTTGGATCTGTTGCTAATTGGACTAAAATTAACTATTTCACTTCCAGTAGACACCCTACCCCTTTATATGGTCAGCCAGATACATAATTTCCAACTGATTCCACCTTGTGACACACTGAAACCAGTAATCTAGTGTGTAGCAACCCAGTGTTTTCAAAACAATAATGTTTTCTTCTCTAGAATGATTTCATTTGAAAAATAATGTGCTCTCAAAAGAGAAATCTCCCAGAAAAACAGGTGCAGTTTGGGGTGGGGGGGTAGAAAAAGAAGAGACAAGAGGAAGCTGAGAATGCAGTGAAAAGAGTTGTGGATTTTTAGCTGGGAGATCTTAGAGCACATTCTCACTGCCACTTAGGACAAGTCACATCCTCTCTGGGTTGTAGTTTCTTCACCTGTGAAATGAGGGGTCGCACTTAGGTGCCCTAGAAGTTTCTTTCCATCTCTAAAGCTAAGATTCCATTCTATAATAACTGATATTTACTTTAAGGTTTTACAAAGTGCTTGACAACTGTTGTATCGTTTGAGTCTTACAACAGCCCTGTAAGGTAGAAGTCAGAGGTTTGTTTTGTCTTGTCTTGGACTGGTCCATGATTTCATCAGTGAAGGGAAATCCTGGAGAGGGATGATCAGTTCTAGAGATAATCCCAATAAAGGAAGGTCTGAGAAACTATGCTATAAATATGGGGAAGGAGGAGTTGAGGGGAGCAGATTGATAGGGAGGGTCATATCAGCAGAATTCTCACTTCCACTGGTATCTAGCTCCTTTCCCCTCTTTCCTGATTCCTTTCTCAATGAAAACCCCTAATTGCTAGGGAGGATATTGATCAAAGATCAAATGGAATTGCAAAATCTCAGAGGTTCTCCAAGGGCATCATGACTAATCCATACCAGCTCTCTCTACAACATAAATGGTGTGTGGTCACAGTTTCTGATAGATGATCTTCAATGAAGGGAAACCCACCACCTCATTCTAAGAGTTGGGAAGTTCTCCCTTCTATCAGACCAAAATCTGCCTCTCTCTAACTTCAAACCC
Source organism: Phalanger gymnotis (assembly GCA_028646595.1). Classification (NCBI taxonomy): domain Eukaryota; kingdom Metazoa; phylum Chordata; class Mammalia; order Diprotodontia; family Phalangeridae; genus Phalanger; species Phalanger gymnotis. Next base: position 91,451,527 of record CM053624.1, read on the forward strand.
ATTGCTCCTAGTTCTATCCCCTAAAGTCTACTTTCTCTTCCATGTAATAACCCTTCAGATATTGGAAGATAGCCATCACCACCTCCCAAATTTTCTTTTCCCTCTGGATAAAATCCTTAGTTCCTTCGATCTATTTTAATGCTCTCCTGAGAACTTCCAGTTTCATTATCATTCTGGGCACACTCTCATCAAGAAGACCCTAGCTTGTCAATACCCTCCCCAAAATTTGTCACTCAGATTCAAGCCCAGTACTTTTGTTTCCCTTTTCTCTATGTGTACTCTACTTGTAAATATCTTCTAGGAGAGGTATGCAGAGGCCTTGTTTTGTGTATGTTTTGGGGGTTAATTTTTGTATGTCCAGAGACTCATTTGAGAGGTCCTCAGGAGTTCCAGTAGGTAAAATACCATGATCATATTGTTCATTGTGAGGCTCAAAGACTAGCTGATTCGAGTGAGGCTGAAATATTAATGACTTAGTCCTCTGGGGGAATATCCGTCTCCCCAAATGGGGAGTGAGTAATTCACAAATGAATCTCCAATTGATGAGACTAGGAAGTAAGATATGAGATGAAGTCTGGTTGATGAGACTAGGAAGTAAGATTTGAGATGAAGTCTGATCCATCTAGGAGCTAAACACAAGAAATCAGTTTTCTCTTTAGTAGCCTGCAGCTACCAACTACATAGCCCTCTGCAAATGACTGGGCATACTGAGGGACACATTAGGGACAAGAGTCCCTGCTGGGAGAGAAGGTATCACTACAGCAACTATTCCAAACTACAGTTGAGAATCGAAGAAGATAAAAGTCTCCCCCTTCTCATACGTGCCTTTTCACAGAATCACAACATGTTAGAGCCTTAGAATTCATGATATCCAACTCCTTTTTTTTTTGCAAGGCAGGTAACTGCAATGGATCTGGAAAAGGTACAGCATTCCTAAGTAAAACGGAAAACGGTCCATCAGAAGAAAATTTATATTTGTATTCACTAGTAACCAAAAAAATTAATGTATCTTTAATATTGGCAACATTAGGGAAAGAATCCCAAGCAAAAGAACAAAAGCAGCTACTTCTCCAGAAAGTATACCTCAACTTCCCCACAGGGAGAGCAGTATATGTAAACATCGTAATCAGAGGAGCAACACAAAATACTGCTGATGCTTCTCAGACTGGCCTCATAATTCCGAAAAAGAGTAAGCAATAAGAACAGAGAAGGGGAAGAACCTTTCAATACAAAAAATCAAGGAGCAACAACGGTCTGGGATCCTCAGGTATGTCTTTCCTTTTTGCTGTCTGTGTGTCCCACTCTCATGCCTTGGCAAGAGAAGGAAGTAGGACAGGGAGAATGCGATTAATTCTCCTATGTCACGTGAATTGCCTTATGTATTTTTTCCCACATTGATGAACTGCTCTGAGACTTAGGTAAAACATCAAAGAGCTGGTCAGCTATCAGAGGGTCCGTAGACATCAATGCTGCTCCCTTAATGCCACCACTTTTCCAAACCAACTTCCTCTTTCTCTCAAGATGGCCCTCACACTGCTCCCCCTCCAATCTCTTCAATAAATTAAATAGTTTTAATTAATTTTAGTAAACAAATTTAATGACCTCTAGTGGATGGGGTAATGAGGGACACTTTCAATATTCTTGGCCCTTATTGCACTTTTGCTTAACAAATCCATAATGTAAATTTTCTATAGAACTGTCTATAGCATGATACGGTTCAGCTCCTAAAAGATACTCTCCTTTATTATAGAGAATAATGTTATGTTCCTTTGAGATCAACTATGTGTAGAAATTACATAGCAAAGCACAATAATTTAAAACACTGGATGGAGTCTCTCTTTATTATTTTGGGGAATAGAGGTATCCAACACAACTGGCATGCAGCAGCACCCCTGCCCCAACACTCTAGAGACTACTATATTTATCATTACATGTATTTATTATATTTATTATTATACTTATATATTATATTTATTTATTATGAATCATATTTATTATATTTAATCTCAACAAGTACAATATTTTCAAACACTCTTAAAACATGCCTTTTGTCATTTTGTTAAAATATGTACACATTCTTCAGTACTCAGGAAAAATTAAGTAGAATTGCTCTGATAACATGTGTTTCCCTAAAGTTATCACTTTTAAGAATCTGAATCATTTTCCTTCTTAAAGTTACAAAATGGCTTAACTTTCAGCATGGTAAAATGGAAATAACCCAGAATCTGAAGTTTTACCTCATTGGGCTTCAGTTTAGTCATCTGTAATATAACAGGATTATATTAGATGACCTCTAGGGTCCTTTCTTACTCTAAATCTATCATTTTATAATCCATAATATTTATGAATACTAGCCACTTGAACAATATTCTCTTGTCAATTACAACATTTCATTTTTAAACTGGTTTACCAGCTCTTGGCATACCTTTACTATTAAAAATAATTAGGGACAGAATTTCCAAATGTATTATAAAGCGTAATGGTGAGAACAATACGAGAACCAACATGAAATAGCTCTAGTTTTCTACTTTAATGAGTGAACTGGCCTGAAATGCAGATAATCCAATTAACAAGAATATAGTCAAAGTCATATTCATAAACTAAATCGTTAAACATTTTCTAAAACTCTAAGATAATATAATGTTGTTGTTGTTGAGGTGTGTGGCAAAAATCTCCCTTTCCCTAAAAAGTCACTGAATTATGGGGTCACCCCCACAGAAGGTCATAGGTGACAGTGTTAAAATGTAAATGTGCGGTCTTGAGTATTTTCAGTGTTTCCAGGGAAATCAACAGGGGTTGCTTTTAATATGCAAATGTGCTTTGTGAATCAATGAATGGAGAAAGAGACAGAAATAGGGAGACCTATCTCCTCTGATTTGGGGGGCAGAGGACCCTCAGCTTGGCTAGGTGAGTGGGCAATAACCACTTTCAGAGCTGAGAAGACTAATAGGTGTTTTCTGAAGAAAGGAAAGAAAAGGTGTGGGAGGGGAGGGAAGGGGAACAGTGTTGTGGAGACCTGACATACAGGGCAAAGGAAAATCAGCGTTACTAGGGATAAGACAATTATAGAAAGGAGGCACAAGCAGGGGATATTCCCCTAGAAGATATATCACAGGCCAGAGGAAAGAGTTTTCAATGTGCAGAATGTTTTCATCCAGGGCACCAGGTGGTAGGAATATATGCTTTGCGCGTAATATATACTCAAACAGTATAGGAAATAAGTTGATAGAAGGATGATCATTTTAGCACTAGAAAGGACCTCAGAGGTCATCTAATTTGCCCCATTTCACTTTAAACAGAAATCAGAGAAGTTAAATAACTTGCCTAAAGTTACACAAGTAGGAAGAGGAAGAACTAAGATTTGAACCCAGGTGTTCTGAGTCTCAAAACCAGTGTTCTTTCCACTGAACCATTTTGGGGAGTAGAAAAAAAATAGAGAAGACAAAGGTTCTGATTTTGAAGCATGTCTCTGAACCTTGCTACCAGTGAAACTTTCAGCAAATCTCTTAACCTCTTTAGGCTTCAACTTCCTTATCTGCAAAACAAGAGTCAGACTAGACGAGCTCTAAGACCCTTTCTCACTCGTCTTTTATTGAATTAATAGCAAAGAGGGCCTACACATCACAATTAAGGTAAGGCAGTAGTAAGAAGCTAGGCTTCTTCAAGCAGAACTCAGAAGCAGCGTACTTGTGGCCAAAATGAGAAATGACCTAACTCTTCCAGTGACTAAAAGAGAGGATAAAGGCCCAACCTGTGGCCGAAGGGTGAAAGAAGGGTAGGGTAGACAGGAGAGAAATATAAGCCCAAGGATCAGGGCTCAGACCAAAAAGAAGTGGCAACAGGGACACCTGGAAGGGACAGTTCAATGCTGTAAGCAACAGGTCAATCTAGGTGAGTAACCAACACTACATGCATTCACTTCAACTGTATAAACCTCTTGTAGCCCACAATTTCATCACACCATGGTGGTCTGATTACACACTTGACTCTCCTGTGTGCTAGAGGGAAGTAGTGAGGGCAGAAGAGGGAGTACTACAGAATTTGTCAGAAAGATGGGGGAAGGAATGGATTTAGGGCCATGGTCTTTGTGGAAAAATCTTCCCCCCCCTCCCATTTCTTCCTCCATGGAAATCAGCATGAAAGAATACAAATAAAACCCATCTATAAATCAATCGACCAATACTTATTGTCTACTGATCAATTAGTCAAAAAGTATTTATTAAATGCTTGCTATGTACTAGATACTAGAGACACAAAGAAAGGCAAAAATCATTTCTGCCGTCAAGAAGCTAACATTCAAATAGGGGAGAAAACATGTAAATAACTAGGCACAAACAATATACACAGCAGTGGATAGAATGCCTGGCCTGGAGTCAGGAAGACTCACATTCCTGAATTCAAATCCCACCTCAGACACTTACTAGCTGTACCACCCTGGGCAAGTCACTTAACCCTGCTTGCCTCAGTTTCCTCATTGGCAAAATGAGCTGGAGGAGGAAATGGCAAACCACTCCAAGTATCTCTGCCGAGAAAACCCCAAATGGCTCACAAAGAGTGGGACGTGATGAAAAAGGGACCGAACAATCTCAAATGAGAAGGCAATAGGGGAACTGGCAAAGGCGACATTTGAGAAGAGTCTTGAAGCCAGTGAATCTAAGGTGGAGGTGAGAGAGTAGATTATCACAGGCATAGGACATAGCCAGGGTAATACAATGAAACAGCGTGCAAGGGATGGCAAGTAGGCTAGGGTAGCCAGACTTTAGAGTGCATGGAGGGGAGTAAAGTATAAAAAGAGTGAAAAGGTTCAGGTTCAGTTATCAAGAGTTTAAATGTCAAACGAAGGAGTTTCTACTCCATCTTAGAGGTAACAGAGGAGCGCCGAAGTTTATTCTATAGGGCTGTGACATGGGAAGACCCGCACTTTAGGAAAATCATTTTGGCAACTGAGCGAAGGATGGTTTAGAGTGGGGAGAAACCAGTTAGAAGGATATTACAATAGTCTTGGTAAGAGGAGATAAGTGCCTGAGTAGGAAAAAGGGAGAGTGGCTGTGTGAGTGGAGAAAGATGCTCTGAAGGTAAAAAAAAAACAAGCTTTGGTAACAGACTGGAAATATAGATGAGGAAAAGTGAAAGAGTCAAGAATGACAAGGCTGCGAGCTTAAATGACCGGAGGATGATGGTACCCTTAACAGCAATAGAAAAGTTCAGAAGAAGGGAGTGTTGGGGGCAGGGGTTCTGAGTGGAGGGAAGACAGTGAGCTACTTTTTGGACATGCTTAGTTTGAGATGCCTATGGGACATCTTGTTTAAGGTGTTCAAAAGGTTGGTGATGTAGGACCATTACTGAGGAAAGAGATGACAGGTGCATATATAGATCAGGAATTTATCTTCATGGAGAGGATAATTAAATCCATGGAAGCTGATATCACCAAATAAGATAATATAGAAGGAAAAGAGAAGAGGACATAGGAAAGCGCCTTGGGATGGGAGTGGGAGGCAATTCACAGTTAGTGGGCATGATATGTATGAAGATCCGGCAAAGGAAACTGAGAAGAAAAGGTCAGACAGGTAGAAGAACCAGGAGAGCATTGTCATGAAAATCCCAAGAGGAGAGTATCCATGAAGAGAAGGCTATCAACAGTGTTCAAAGCTGCACTCTATTCAAGGCACAATGCTAGGCACCATGAGGGACACATGGATGTACAAAACATAGTCAGTGTCCTCAGGGGGGTTGGTGTGACAATAGAGTTCTAAGCTTCATTTTGTCCCAAGGTAAAATCTGAAATCTGTTTTTCTCCTCTTTAAATCCATATTTAAATTATGCCACTTGAGGCTAATGCATTTCACCTGTGGAAAACTGAGAAATTCAGTCAAGGGAATCCAAACAATTGAATAAACATATTAAGTTTTCTATAAAGATCCATTTCACTCTGTTACAGCAAGTGATAAATGAAAATGAACACGATATCCCAACAGAATTTCTTACTATTATATATGTAATATATGTGTAATAACCCACATGATTTCTCACAGATTCTAAGATACAGAGTTCCCCTGATAGCAGAAACTGAACCTCAATTACAAATATATTTGATGAAGAATCTTAAAAGACCTTGGTTTAGGCCCAGTTCTGCCACTTCTGCATTGTAGGACCTTAATTAAGTCAGTTAAACCTTCTGGGTTTCACTGTAAAAATGAGTGGGTTGGAATAGATGATTTCTAGATTTCTTCCAGTTCTGTGATTTCAGGTGAAAGTTGACGAGTGCTTATAAATGGTATCATAAATTTATACCATGGCTCAGGTTAGTTATCAATAAGTATTACAGTTGATACTATCTATACTTCAATTCACTTATTAATATTTTGCTTCTAATAGTTGCAGAATACTATATCGTACAAAGATTTTTCCTTTAAAAAAACTTAGTAAAACTATGAGGTAATACTATTCTGTACCATAAACTGTGCCTGAGACTTTATCCTCATTCCTAAGCTAAACCCGTATTAATATTCAAATTCCCAAACTCTCTTTTAAAAAGATTTCCACCTCTAATAGGTTTTTATGAGACTATATGGTCTTTTCAAGTGTAATAAAAGTTGATCAGAATAAGGGATTCAAGTTTTAGTTACCAGAAAACTGGTTTTACTGAGCTGTCCAGCAACCAAAATCCATTAGACAGTTCTCAGGCCTCCTGCTAAATGGTGATGTTCCAAATTGCACAACTTTTCTATTCATGAAGTAGTCTAAAAGCCAGTCTCTAACAGGTAGCGTACTTTTACAAATAAACTATTCTCTCTCAGCCCAGAACCTAAAGCAGGCAGATGTTGGCACATGGCTATGAAACACCTTCTTTTTCAAAATCTACCAAGATCAATCCGAACCTCAGACCGGGTAAGGCAAAATTAAAACTATTTGGACTGGGCAGAAACTCAGTACCTTGCTTTTAAATTATGATCATGATAGCAACATTTATTTTGTGCCCATCTCTCACTGTTATTATTGCCATCACCAGCTGCTGAGGAAACTTACTGTGTCCCAGAAAAGAAAAGAATCCCAGGAGTTGAATATAAGCCCTAAACTTGGGTATCCATGATCAGAGCCCACAACAAACAGCACAGTACCATAACTCACAACCTGATGACCAACGGCCCAGGCCGATTCGGTTGGGATGTCTAAGAATCAGCTGTAGAGATCACTTCCTTTGGGCTGAAATGGGGCTGAGGGCGGGAGGAGAAAAGGATGGGCCCCTTTGAACCTGACGGTTGTTCCTGGCGCCTTACCCTCATCATCACACACGCACACCCCCACCTCGGCTTTTCTCCCAGCCAAAGACGCTCAGCAGAGTCCGGGCTCCACAGCCCCTTCCTGGGTCCTCCGGGTCATCCTAGGGACGTCAACGAGGTTGCCGCGGCTAGCGGGCACAGGGTGACAGGCACCGGGCTCACTGTGCGTGGGGGTGGGGGAGAGACAGGGGGAACGGGAGAGTACCAGATGGTCCCCACCCGCTCCCCCCCCGCAAAGGAAGCGCCCCTTCGCTCTCCTCCCCGCCAGGCTCCCTCGGCAGAGGCGGCTAAGGCGGCAGGGGTCGGGAGGCATCGGAAGGGTTAGGTTACTCACCCGAAGGATTGACCGCTGCCGGTGTTGCCATCTTGTCTCCAAGAAGAATTTAGAGCGATGCAAGGAGCTAGGGGAGGGGAGGGGGCGGGCCGGGGTGGGGAGGGCGGAGGAGGAGGAGCAGACTGGATGCCCCGAGCGAGCGTAAAGGGACTGAGGCCAGAGGCGCTGCAGACTAGCACCCACACAAAGGGACAGGGAGGGAGGCCGGAGCGCAGCGCAGCGCGCAAGCCAGGGCTCCCCACACCCACCAGCCTGCCTCCCTCGCCCTCTCCCCCTCGGCGCTGCGCTCCGCCCAGGCCCGGCTCCAAGGCTGCTGCTGCTGCTGCTGTTTCTCTTCCTTCTCCTCCTCCTCCTCCTCTCCCCCCCACCCCCTCTAGTTCAGCCTTTTGTCGAGGAGAAGAAGGAAAGCAGCCTCAGATCCCCGCGTAAAAATGCCAGCCTCTCCAAGATGTCTGAGCTGTAACAACGCGAGACTTGGGGCTGCATGCATTAAGACCCCCCAAAGTTTGGGACCGCTTAGTCAAACTGCCCCCAAGAAGGCGTCCTGGAGGCAGGGGATGGAGAGCCGGGGGCCGCCTCTCCCGAGGCTGGAGCGCTCTGCTGCCACCGGTGGCCCAGTGGCGGAGAAGGGGCGCAAGGGAGTGAAGAAGGCAAGGCAGAACAGGAAGGGATTGAGGGGTAAGGTAGGGAGAGGTTTCAGGTAGAAAGGCCACATAGAAACAAAGAGGGAGTTGCCTGGTGCCTAGCGTAAATGACCTAGTCCACCAGCCCCTGGTGAGCCGTGGGGCCTAGGAGGACTAGCTGCTCCCCTCGGCGTATTGCATGATAGGACCATGAAACCACTCCATGTGTGGTGCCCAGCAGCTGTACACGATCTCCCAATATTTCAATTTTGAGATGTCTCTGTCATCTTTCTTTTCCCCAGGAAGGGTATTTCTGATGGCGACAACCTAGTAGGTAGGACTCCACAGTGTCTCTCGGCGTGGGTTAAAAAAAAAAACGGCATTAGGATTCAAAGGGAGACACAGTCCTTAGAATCCTGGTGATGGGGAGAGACAGAATTGAAACAATGGCATCACAGTCCTAGCCCAATTAGCATGCTGCAAGCTTCTGATAAAGTTCACATCAGAACACACTCAGTACCAGAAAACAGCCTTTAAGATGACATCATGGCTCTGATTTAAGGCCTTCCAACACTTGCACACCCAGAAGACAAAGTTAATACCTAGGGACTGTATTAACACCAGACATGCTGTTTCTCCCTCTTCCCACAATAACCACCCGCCCCCCCTCTTAAATCAGTGAATTTCAGGGCTGGAAAAGGGTTTTAGACATCAGGCAGTAGTTATTTTCCTGTTCAAACTGTTGAGTGCAGTAAAATTCTAAAACTTTAATTCTGAATTACTTGACTTTTAGAAGTACAAAACCATTGCAATTCACGCATTTATGCCAAGAACCTGAGACATGATGAAATGGACCTATATTCTTAAAAGTACCAATAAATACAACCTCGGATAGGGCTTTAGAAGACGCAGGCAGCCATTCTGGCTTTGTCGATAACTCGGCACACAGCCCTGGGCAAGCCATTTGACTTTTCTGGTCCTCAGCTTCCCCACTTATCCAATGAGAGTGCTGGATTAAATAATCTCTAAATTCCCTTCCCTTTCTAAAGTCCTGTGATTCCAGGTACTGATTGCTGGAAAGAACTCCAATGGGTTTGTCAGGGAGTCCGACTGACTGTGTAAAAGAAGCCCACATAGCTGAGTAAGGGATGTGTAAATGGCATCATCTATAGAATTCTTGCCAAAAATAAGCAATTTTCTTCGCAATGCATTTGTCAGTATTGACCATGGCAATAGGTAGCATTCAAACTCATTGATTTAACACAAATACTTCCCCTGCTATATACCTAGCACTATAGTAGATAATGTGAGAGATAAGGAAAAAATAGTCTGTAACACATAGTCTCTGCTTTCAAGGAGTTTATAGTCTAGTTGGAAAGAAAAACAAACTACATAGTTCTTAAATTAAATATTCATACCTGGCCATACAGGCCTATGTCACCTAAAGTTATGAATCATTGTTTCTACAAAAATATGAAATGAAACTGTTTCAGGGGGCAATTAATTTCATAAGACAAATGTTACAAATGGAACAGTAAGTACCCTGACTCTTGGCAGGAGTTGTTTCTTTGGATCAATCACTGGTTTATAGATAAAGGCAATCAGCAAACTGGTACATCCAGTGATAAGCTGAATATTGTTACAGCGGCATTTGGTTATAATGTATTAATGATGGGGTCTTTTGGTGAAATGGCATCAAACTGGGCAATATAAATGGCAACTGAATGGTACAGACAAGTATTAGGAACTCAGAGAAGAGAGAATTGCCATGGGCTGAAGTAGTTAGAAGAGGCTTTATGGAAGGTGTAGGATTTAAATTGGACTTTGAAGGATGAATAGGATTTGGAAAAGAGACAAGGGCACAGCAAAAGCAAAGACAATAAATAAGGCATGTTCATTGAAAGAACCATGAGTAGACAAAGAGAGCATAAGGTAGGGAATAGCATAAACTGAACAGTTTATATCCCACAGACCTTGTTTATAATCATTTTGTGTTTCACTATATATACTTATATCCTGAGTTGAATTGGCCTACAGAGACCATTTCATGGAGCATGCTAAAAATTCCCATTCCTATTTCTAGTCCACTATGTAGGAGCTTCGGGGCCACCTCCTGGGGCCTCAAAGCTAAAGTTCTTATATGTTGAAATGCTAAACAGTTCCCTTACTGACTGTGGAATTGGAGGAAATGACCATCATTCAGTTTTCTTTATAAGTGCAAATCATGTCAGAAGTATTTGGAGTTATTTCTCAAACGGGGTGGGAAAAAAGCACAATTTGTGCTATCATGTCCCTTTTCCACGTAACCTTCTTGTTCCCCTGCCCTCAACTCTAAAATAATCCTATCTTCCTAGACACATGGTGACAAAAGCACATGTTCCACTTGGGCAATCTTGAGCCTCGGTTTGGGCTACTTCTTTTGTGTTTGCTCTTTGCTGATCTTAGAAGAATGAGTTCCTATCCCAAAATAACCATGTCTAGGTTTAGAGGCAACCTCTTGAGTTTGAGAGATCCAGAAGTCCCATCAGGTCAGAGCTGAATGGTGGTAGGGGAGGAGTACCTAGCAATTACTCTAGCAATTTTGAAAATTTCAGTCACTGACAAAAAGATTGGCCCCAGTCTGACCAATTTACCAGCAGAAATGTACTGGGATTTGTTTAGTCAGTGAAACGCCAAAGTGAAATGTAAAATGCTTAATTAGGAGTTCTGCAAATTGCTTTATGTTTGGATAGAGTAAAAGTATGCACCTCCTAACAGATATAATAATAATGTTATTGAATCTTGCTTTACATTTGTTTTTTGTTCAAATTCATGCTTATATGTCCTATATTTAGCATTCTTTTTGTATGTAGGAAAAAATTACTTATCCAAACTTGATTCATATTGTATATTGGGTTCCCTTTGACTCCCACCTTTATTGGGGAAATACTGGCTGTTAATGATAACTAAGCAATAAGTAAAATTGTCCCCAGAGCACCAAGATGAGACTTTAAAAGTTAAAGAGCATGAAAACAGGGAGCTCAAACCTCTTTATTTAGAAAACAATTTTCCCAGAACTAAACCTAGTGTAAACCTTACATCTATGTATAGAACACGGAATGGGATATGGTACCCAGACTCATCGGGCCAAGCAGCAGTCCATCAAGTATAGACTTACAAAGTACTTTTCAATATGCAGCCTCTGTTGTATTGTTTTGAATGGTGTATGTTTCAAAAATAGATATTATAAACAAATCTTTTTATGGTCAGCTTAAAGACCCATAGTAGACATTTACTCCTATTAAGCCTCTTATTTTATAAGAATTAGACTCTAACATTCTATGATTTGTTATTCAGAAGAAGCACAATCCCTACTAGAGGTAAGGATCATTTCCTTTTCCATATTTTGCATGTGATCATCATACTATGGCATTCAGTAAATAATCAGTGGTTTTTTTAAAAACTATTTAAAGACTTTTAAGGCAATCTTTCACAAATGATTGTTTTTATAGAAGACCATATAATCACAGTCATATAGTTAACTGAAAGGTTTTGAAAATGCAAAATCTTGCAGTGTTTACTATTTATTATTTGATTATTTTTGAGCATTTATCTTAGAGAGTTCAGATGTTTTCCATGAACGCATTAAAATCATGAGATTCTTTGACAAGTACAACCACAGAGGGAACTTCATGCAATTGTCTTCTGATTGTCATTCATCTGATTAAAACAAAACAACTGAGATTTAGAGAGACTTTGACTTTCCTAAGGTCATACATTAAGTTAGTGGCAAGAACTGACTTTTAGATCTCTTGATTTTTTCAGTCTAGTGCTCATTTCACATGCTGTCTAGATTTTTTTCCCAAGGTCAAGAAATGGGGAGAGTTTGGGGAGGGGGAGGGTAGGCAATTGTCCAGCAGTACAAGATTTAGGTGGTAGCTTTCCTTTTCTGTTTTAGTCACCAAATATGCATGCATATAAAACCCTACTCTAAAGTAAACAATTTGAAATGGATAAGTTAGTCATTGTTAAATGTAGGGTGGCACTTATACAATACATTGGTCTATTGCTAATTATAGGAATAAATAGACTGTGACCGGTTAACAGGCTCAGAAATTCCACTCAACCTTTAAACAACCTGGAACTCTTTGAAATTATAAAGTAGGCTCAACAGACTCTGAAGCTGAGATTTCCATCTTAAAAAAAAAGACTTGGTGAGCTCATAACAGAAAACACTTTTCTGAGCTCCACTAAGAAAAGACTGAGAAAAGCTTAAGAGAAAAATCAATATTTCCCTGTGCTTCAGCTGTTGTTTTATGTGTGCCGAAACTAGCAACACACGCAGGCCCTGTCTTTTCAACATAGCTGGGGTACAAATGATAAAGACTGAATTATCTAGTGAAGAACTCCCCATCTATTAAGAGGAATTCCTTGGGGTAGAGGCTAGACCAAAAGATTTCTATGGTACCTTTCAAAACTGAAATTTTCTAATTCAGTGACCTGAACTGGGACTAGAAACTTAGAACTAGAAAAAGGACCACAGTTCTAAAGAAGTACCTAGGATTTCCTGGCTTCAAAGCTGGCTTACTATCTATTATGCCAAGGTGCTAACATCCTAATTACCATCTAAAACTAAATATTTCAAGGTCCTACCAGGGCAGAGGGCAATCTTAAGTTTATCACCTCTCTTACATGGATACTATACTTTTATTAATGCATCCCAATATCACATTTTTGGGGCTGCTATGTCACACAAATAGTGAGTTTGCAGTCTGATGGAACCCATATTTCTTTTTTCCCATTCACAGCTATTTAATCACATCTGCTATCTTGTAATTGTACAGCTGTTTTTAAAATCAAGCTCCAGGGTTTTTTGTTATATTTGTCCCTATTAGGTGTCGTATTATTAGATTCTACTCATTGTTCTAGCGTGTCAAGACCTTTTTGATTCCCTGTTCTGTTATCCAATGGAATGGCTACCTTTCCCACATTTAGATCAGCTATGAATTCAATAGGCATCCAAAAGGTTTTATTTTTAAAATGTTGAATAGAATGAAATATGTCAGAGAGCCCTCTGGCACAGCACTATAGACTTCTATCCAGTTTGACATTGAATCACTGCTGTTAAAGTCTGGTCTGTTAACCAGCGTCAAAGTCACCTATCTGTATTATCATCTTGTCTACATCTCACCCTCTCATTGTGAGAGACTTTATCAAATGTCTTGTTGAAATTAGGGAACGCTGCACATGTTTAGCCTTCCTCTGATCTAATCCAGCAACAATTTCAAAAAAGGAAATTATGTTGGTCCATTATTACTAGTACTTAATGTACCCAGGCTGGCTTACCACTTGACCTATAACGTGCTGACAAGACATTTGCCTAGAAATCCACTGAATTTTTCCCCAGAAATTCATATCAAACTTGGCATATAGTTTTAAAAATCCACTTCTCATACACTTTTTGCAAGGTGGAACAATAACTTGGTGTTTGAAGTTCTGTGGTTTCTCCTGTTCTTCATGATTACTTAAAAGTTTGGGGCAGAGTTGTTTGTCCTTCATTTTTAAAGAGAACCAATGACAGCATGGGGCGATGTCTTAACTTTCAAGTGAATTGGATTTACTTGAGGCAGAGTTGCACAAAGTCATCAGCTTCACTCTCTGTTCCTGAGTCATCAAAGTCCAGTGGCAGGACAAAAGTCAAGATGACTGACAATGGCCTGGGATGTAGTAGATGACCTTGGCGTCTTTAATGCCTGACCAAGCTCTAAGCGCTCCACAGTGCCTGCTTCAGCCGCCTTCATAGCTGCTGAAGCAAACCGTTCTCATCTGCCCTTTCCTCCAGGGAATCTTCACACACTTGGGGTAGACATCCCCCTAACTCAAGGACGGGTTTGAGGCCCACTGATGATGCTCAGCCAGGTTTAGCCTATCTGCCAAGACAGTTTTACCAGGGTATAGCCACTGCATATGCTACAGCTTCTTGGAGCCACAAGTGAGACGTGGGTGATAGATGGACACCAAAGGTGGATGAACATCCATGTAAAGGGTTTGGCAAGCCCTCACGTCAGAGGTGCTAGTCCTTCCTGAACACCCCACATATATAACATGCAGTTCTTTCTATACCTGAAGATATAATTTCACTGAACAAAGTGATTCATTTCTCTCTTATCTTTCCTCCTCCATCACTTGTTGCTCCATCCACCATCGCAGTGAAATATCTCTTCTGTTAGCCTCTCCCTATTCCACTGTATTCTTCCATTCACTCTGTGTTTTTAGCAACTGCCTATCACCCATGTGAGAAAAATGTATTCTCTTTAAGGTCCCTCTTGAAACCCCAAAATAATAGGCTCTTAGAGCTGGAAGGAACCTCAGAGATCTAATTTAAAAACTTCTAATTTGAAACTGAGGCTCAGAGAATTTTTAGTGACTAGCCAGAAATAGCAATGTAAAATCTCAGAAACTTCATATTATTGGTGAGCCATGCTGACATTCTCAGTGACCTCAGTTAAACATTTAAAAATATATTAATAATGAGGCTTAAGATAGTTTGAATATTCGGTCAAGGTCACATGACTAATTAATGACAACACTGGGACAAGAACCCATAATAACAACGATAATTCACATTTATATGGTACTTTAAATGTGTATAAAGTTCTCAAAAACAGGATGTGAGATTGACCAGCTTGCCTTTTTCTTCTTGAATCCATGCTAGTCCAAAGGTGGGACACCTAAGTGATATAGTGGATAAAGCTTGAGGCCTGGAGTCAGGAAGCCTTGAATTCAAATCTGGTCTCAGATATTTACTAGTTCTGTGACCTTGGACAAGTAACTTAACCCTGTTTGCCTCGATTTCCTCCTCTATAAAAAGAGCTAGAGAAGGAATGGCAAACCACTCCTGTATTTTTGTCAAGAAAACCCCAAATGGGTTCAAAAAGAGTCAGACACAACTGAAACAACTAAACAACAACAAAAGTTCAAAGGGACCAACACTTCTATGTGCTTATAATCCTGTCTGGAATTTACTAGGGTTCAACAACAAGCTTTCCGGTCTCCAGTTTCCAAAATCCGTATCCTTACACATCAGAACACTTCTTCCCATCTCTAGTCCAGAAGGACCTTTCCAGTTCCCCTCAATTCCTCAAAGATCACTGATGGTGGTTCAGCAATGACACTTTGAAATCCATCCCATAGCTGAAGTATAGTTCATATAGGCCAGAAGATCACCTAACGGAAAACATATAGTTGCTCTCTTGCCAATTCCTTACTTATCTTAGGTTTCAATTCTTTCTTAAACAATTTGTTCTGAGTTACGGTATATGAATGTGATGGAATATTATTGCACGGTTAGAAATGGTGAAGGAAATGGTTTCAGAAAAACCTATGAAGACTTTTATGAACTGATGCAAAGAGAAGAGAGCAAAACTAGGAGAACAATGTACAGAACAATATTGTAAAGATAATCCACTATTTAAAAAAAAAAACTTAGCAACTCTGATCAATACAATGATTCACCAGAACCTCAAAAGACTTATGATGAAAAATACTATACACCCCCAGATAGAGAACTGCTTAACTCAGAGTGCAGATCGAAGCACCTTTTTTCCTTTCCTTATTTTCCTTGCTTTCTTTTCTGCAACATGACTAATGCAGAACATATTTTGCATGACTTCATATGTATAATGGTTAACAGAGTTCTTACTATTTCAATTGGTGGGTGAAGGGCTAGAAGGAAGGAAAGATTTTGAAACTGAAAATTAAAATAAAACAAATTGCTCTTTCCCCTAGAATCCTGAAAATCATTCCCCTTGATAGAGAAAACAGAAGCCAAATAGAATTTGAATAGTGCTGCTATCTCTGTTATGTGTTAACACTATCCTATCTACCCCTACAACTCAGCCTGCACCTTTTATTATTATTCTTGTGTCCAATATGCATTAGAAAAGCTTTTTTTGGTATTCCAACACTGTAAGCAATCCTTTTATATTTACTCTTGGTTACATCCTTTTGAGTGTATCTTATGTACATGTGCTATTAAAATTGGGGTACTTGAAGAATTTCTTATCAATATGCATCACTCCCTCTCAGCCTCTTTTCTTATTCTTCATTGGAATCATTCATAAACGTGTTGCCAGAATTTCATCTTTGAGCATCACCCATCCCTTCTGAGACATTTCCTTTTTCATAGTTTCACTTCATAGAATTTTATCTGGTTGTTTTTTTTTTCTGAAAATTTTCTGCAGCTGATATTTCTAAAGTTTATGGTACATATCAGATGATGTTCTGTCTATTTCTTCTTGTTTTTCATGAACTTCAATCTGCCATGGTCACTTTTTTTTACAATCTCCTCTCATTTTGACTTCATCAACCATTTTCTCAATGTTGGGAAAAATCAAGTAAAGAATAGAAGCACCTTTCAGTGGTTCTTCTATTTTCTGTTGAAATGAAATTATCAGAAAAGTGAATCCAGATGTTCTGCTTTGGTCAGAGGGAGAAAGATAGAGACAGACAGAGACACAGAGAGATATGGAGACCGAAAGACAAATAAATATATATACAGACAGATATAAAAGTATATAGAAAAAGACAAACACATAGGAATAGACAGACAGGCTTGTTGTTCAGTTGTTTCAGTCATGTATGACTTCATGACCCCATTTGGACTTTTCTTGGCAAAAATACTGGAGTGGTTTGCCATTTCCTATTCTAAGTAGATAGACAGAGACAGATATGTAGATAGATGATAGATAGATAGATGAACAGATAGATGAGAGAGAGAAATAGAAAGACATCTATATATATACAGATATATAGATATAGAGATATATAGAGACATGCACACATATACAGAGAAATGGGCATACAAAGACATATATAGGGACAGACAGACGTATGGAGGGAGAAAGACAGATATAGACAGGCATATATAGACAGATACAAGATGACAGAAGCAGATAGAATACAAGGCCTGGAGTCAGGAAGACCTGAGTTCAAATTCAGCCTCAGATTCTAGTATCTGTGTGACCCTGAGCAAGTCACTTAACCCTGTTTGCCTCAGGGCAACATAAAACGAGCTGGAGAAGGAAATGGCAAACCCATCCGGTATCTTTGCTAAGAAAACCCCAAACGGGGTCACAAAGAGTTGGTCACAACTGAAAAATGACTGGACAGATAGATGTATAAATATATATACACACACACATATACATGAAAAGAGACAAACATATATAGTTCTATATATATGGAGAGAGGAAAATGAAAAGGGCCATTCCAGCCCCAGGTATGTTAACACTATGTGTACTAGAGTGAGTGGGTATGTTTAAAAGAGCCATCAATCATCAGAATGTCGAGCAAACAATTCCATGTCTTGGCTTTGTAAACTCTGTTTCTCTTTTACTTTGATGTACCACCTATGATTATGATTAGCGAACCTTGGTTTGTTGAGTAGATTATTGACGTCGTTATTCTGTGGACTCCTTCACTGCTATCAAAGGGGACCTTTTTGTCTTCCTAAAGCAAAAGGCACGTGATTAAACAATATAAGCCATGGACCACATGGAAGGGCAGGCAGGCAATATATGTGCATAGGGAATTGTGTCTTCAATGCTACAGCATTGTTGATGAATTCTGGTGATGTCATTATGTTGCTCTGTCATGGATTTCTTTCCTGAGCTGCTTCCTGCCACTCTAGTAGATATCTCAGGTGTCTTTTGGTTGTCTTTTCTAAGCAGATGCTGCTTTTTGAAACCATCTAATGATCTTCAGCTGTGAAGCCATGAATTCTTTAATTCATTTTCTTGGGAATGTCTTAAGTTCTTGGATGATGCAGACCCAGGTATCCCTGGGATCCAGTTATTTGCTTAATATCTGTTATCTTAGTGTTTACTTGCCATATGGTCCCTGGTTATGACAGAAACAATTTCACGATTTGTTTCAGCTCATTAGTACAATAATTATTTACTTTCCTTTAAACACACCTCTATAAAAAATCTTTGATGGAAATATGACTGTGACTACTGAACAAGAAAAATTTTTGTTGAATGAAAAGAAAAAAAGGTTGAATCATTTGTGTGAGGAAAAGATTTTGTGATGAAGGCATTTCTGTAAATCAGGTAATACTGATATTAGACTGCCAATACAGTTATTGAAGTATGTCTTTTAATTTACTTAATAAATATGTAGTAAGTATTTACTGAGTATAATATACAGTGAAATAGAGAGAAAAGGAAAAGATATGTTCCCCACACTCCTAAAGCTATCTAATGAGGGAAATAGATAGATATATGAATAACAATATGACATTGTTGGATAGGTATTTTTCTTAGGGTCTTTCTTGGGAAAGATCACTAGGCTAGGTAAGGAGACTAAATCGCTGGGTTTGAATCTTGTTTCTACTACTTATTAGCTGCATTGTTTTCTTTAGCACAGGTTCTCTGAGCTTCAATTTCCTTCACTTCTATTAAATTGGGCTGATTAATACCTGTCTGAAGAGAGGCCGTGTAATGTGGTGGCAAGAGCCCTGAAGTGATCTAGGTTAGAATCCCACCTCAGACACTTCATAGCTGCATAACCATAGGCAAGACTCAACTTCTCTGAACCCGTTTCCTCATTTGTACAATAAGGATACTAATATCTCTAGTACTGGCAATCAGATGAACTAGAGTAAGAGTATGATATAAATGCCAACTACTATGATCATGTTTCAGGATTGTTGTAAGGATCAAATGAATTCATATATGTGAAAAGCCTTTGTAAGTATACAACTCAGAACAAATACGAGCTGCATTGTCATTATCTTTGTTGGTGATGTCTCTAGTAACAGCTGAATCCACTATTTACTTTGAAACCAGAAAAAAAGGAAGAAATTAAAAAGACAATTTCTTATTTTTATATGCAATCAACAATGGTGATAGAAATACTTTTTATTATGAAAGGTTAGTGAAATGTGCAATGCTCTTGGAGAAATGCCAAGATCTGAGATAAATCGCTGCTATACCCAACAATGGAAATACATCATATGATGTGTTTGTTTTGCCAAAAAAAAGTGTTTCTTTCTGGCTTTGAATGATCCTAAGAAAAAGAAACTCCTAAGTCATTGAGATGATAGCTTTTCACTTGTTTTCTGCATTATTGTCACTGAAGGAAGCTGTATACTTCAGCACACATTCCGAATGTCCCAACAAGTCCATCATCGAAAGGCTCGCAGCTGCCTTGAAATCTGGACATGAATAAAAACCATCAATGACTTCACTTATCCCCTTGCCTACCCACTTTAGATCTACTTTTGTGAATTGCAATTCATTTTGCTTAAAGAGCTTGGGCCAGCATATCTTTATAAGAAAGTTGGTTGAAATGAGCCACGGTTAGCAACTAATGGGATGTCTAACCTCAGTCCCACAAGATTTATCTAAAATATGTAAAAATTACATTCACGTAGATGGTATGTCCCTGCACTAGACATGAAATACTAGAAATGAAAGCATTGTCTAAAAAAATAAAATAAAAAGCACAGGGAGAGGGGAACTTCCATTTGCCCTTGTTTTCAAATTTATAGTAAGTTCTTATTGACACAAGTAAACTTATTTTGATAATTCGTATGCATGTAGTTTCACAAACGTGGAGATCGCCTCCACCACTGCAGGCTGCAAGCCATTCGTGCCCCATCAACTTGCACAATTCTCGTACAAGTCTTTCCACATGTTAGAAAGGGATAAAGTTTGGCCTCCACAAAAAGAAACATCTAGGTTCACGTGGTTAGGAGGGAGTACTTAGAAAAGGAGAAACAATTCTCAGAAGTAAAGCTGTAATCAAAAGTAGGGCAAAGGGTGAGCTAGACCTGTAGCACGCATGCTTAACAGCTTCATGCATAATAACTGACACACCCAAATAAAATTAGAGCCTCATTATCTGTACATGCGTCGCATGACCAGGAGGGAGGTCATGTCAGGGAGCAATACCTAACGGCAGCATCCAGGAGATTGTAACCCAGAGGAGCTGGGACCAATACCGGCTCTGAAGGGATGGAACAGGAATGATTAACCTTATAAAAGCTGGCTTTGTTCCTGTATCTAGGCCCCTGGTGCATTCCAGCCCGGGGGGCCCACTTCTCAAGAATCCCATTAAAGCTTTCCTTTACCCACTTCAGCGTCTGAGACCTTAGTTCTTGACGTTTCTAACACACGCATCCTCTAATGAGGATCTACCAAATATACTGAAAGAAAGTCTCCCTCCAAGTCCTTTAATGTGCTGCGAATGCCATGCAACACTACACCTGTCCATCTGTTTGCCTTCACTCGGACAATACGACCAGCACAACTCATTTCCAGCCATACATGTCATGGATAGGATTGTTTATGCCCTTTCTAGAGGACATCATTATTGGATACATCAGGCTGACACCCACCACCCATGTGTGTCCTTTGGAGAGAGAAGATGTATAAAGATGGGGCACAGTGGATAAAGTGCCAGGCTTGAAGTCAGAAAGATCCATCTTCCTAAGTTCAAATCTGGTCTCAGACACTAGCTGTGTGACCCTGGGCAAGTCACTTAACCCTGTTTGCCTCAGGTTCCTCATCTGCAAAATGAGCTGGAGAAGGAAATGGCAAACGACTCCAGTATCTTTGCTAAGGGAGCCCAAAATGGGATCACAAAGAGTCAGACACGACTGAAACGATTGAACAACAGATAGATAGACAGACAGACAGATAGATAGATAGATAAATAGATACTAATACCTTCTAAGAACTCTCCTTCTTTTGGCATTAATATTGTTTCTGAATTTTTTCCATCTGTTTAAGATCTTCTCTTCCTTAAGTTATCTTTAAAATTAATCTGAATTCCTTTAATGTTATAACTCTTAAGAGTAAGTCTAATTAGCATTTATATAGTGCTATAAAGCTTGCAAAGAATTTTGCAAATCAACAACCCTGGGAGGTGGGTGCTATTATTATTCTCATTTTATGGAAACTGAGGCAAAAGAGAAGTTGAGTGACTTGCCTAGGGCACTGAGACTACCAACTTTAGAGAAAATACTGATCTGCACTGATAGAGGGAGTCCCTACTCCTAGAAATTCCATGTACTCATAATTATGACATTATTAAACTCACACAAAAATAGAAATTAGATGAGAAAAACACAAATTATTTTATTTATTAATGATATAAAATTATTTTTCTCTCACTGGAATTTTATTACTAATGATGCTTCTTCAGTGAGACCAAAGTGATTGAATATGATTCACTATTGTAAAAAAAAATCTTGGTTTAACATTTTTGATATAGTAATTTGAAAGTCTGGTGCTAAGCTGGGTCCATACTTTATTCTATACTTGATTTTAATGGTTGTCATAGCTGAAAAAGAAACTTCACAAAGATTCACAGATTTATGGGAAAGAAATGCTTCATTAGATGTATGTGTTAAATCACGATACACATCTTTCAATCAAATTCACTAATTATGCAAAAGTTTTGGCTGCTATTCAGCTAGTACATTTTTGTCTTCCCTGACATCAATCGTTCTTTTAAACTAATCAAATATTGTTGCATTTTTATATTTTTAACAAATGATTTCGAGGCCCATTTAAACACTCCATTTATAATATTTTTAAATGGGTTAGAAAATTCTATTTCCAAATTGTTGGGGTTTTTAAAGTGTGCAGATATGAAAGTTTTTATTGGTAGCATATTTAGATTGTTTTCAGAAACCCAGAGAGGAGAGAATAAATATCTAAGAAGAGAGTATTGTTAAAAGTATTAAATGTTGCAGGGAGGTAAAAAAAATTATGATTGAGAGATAGCCATCAGTTTTTGGTAAATCATCATTAACTTTAGAGAATGCAGTTTTGATTGAGTAAGAATCAGGATAATAAGAAGATTGAAAAATTATGAGACTGGAAAAATGCTGGTGCCAAGTTTGAAGGTGTATGTTTTGGGGAAGAGATAACATAATGAAATCTGCAATTCAGATGAGAACTCATCCATAACTGCTTATCTGGCTTTCTCAACAGAAAAAAAATTAAAAATAAAAACTGGGAGGTGGAGGTTGGTGGAAGCAATAAGTTCGGGGAGGAATTTGGCCTTTGAACCTGCTGAAGGTTTGTTAAAGTCATAAATGCCCCACAGGGCCAATGCTAGGTGTGTAGGAGGCCAGAGATGGGAGGGACAAACTGTTCAGCTATGATAGCTGAAAGCGGTGGCATATTTGTGTTGGAGACAAAACCACAACAGGCTATCAGAGAAGGATGGAATATGCAACTCACCTTCTCATTCTTCAATTGCTTGACTCATTGAAGTCAGGCTACTGCTCCTTTCCGGTCAGGACATGAACTTGACACTCACTCCCTCCCTCCACCACCACCACCACGCCCAATGTCCAACTTTAGAGACTACTAATTTTAGATTACCAACACTTTAAAGGACTTCTACACATTTATAGCACCTTACTAGTCTATCAGCTAATACAAGCCAGTAAAACGTCAGATTTCTTTAGAGTTCTGTACTTGAATTTGGGCACTCGACACATGTTCAAGAGGCTATTTCCAGGGGCTAGGTGGCGCAGTGAATAGAGCACTGGCCCTTGAGTGGGGAGGACCTGAGTTCAAATCCAGTCTCAGACACTTGATACTTAATAGCTGTGTGACCTTGGGCAAGTCACTTAACCTCAATTGCCTTGCCTTCCTCCTCCAGAAAAATAAAAAAGAGGCTATTTCCAGGCTCAACTAGGTTGGTAGTGGCATCCTGCAGAGAGCCAAAGTCCCCAAAGAACTTCTAAGCAAGTGCTGTTATGAACAAGTCTCAGACTTCTCTCCTCTCTAACTTTTGTACCTATTCTTACAAATGGTCCCACGTATTTGGCCTAACCTTGCTTACCCTGCCTTTCTCTCACTATTCCTCAATACATTTTTTCTTTACACCCCTATGCTCCACGTTCATTACCAACTTTGTACCTTTGTTCTAGAACCTTTGTAGTATATATTTTATAATACTCTCTACTCACATAAGAAACCTGCCTCAGACACTTTTCAGCTGTGTGACCCTGGGTAAGTCACTTAACTTTTCTGTGTCTCATTTTCTTCATCTATAAAATGAGGGAGTTAATGACCTCTATTGCCCCTTCCAGCTCTAAACTCATGGTTCTATGATAGTAGCCTTCATACAACCCATCTTAAGCCCTGGGTACCTTTAAACTCTCCTCAACTACTCCCTTCACATTAACAAGTTTTGTGAACTGGGGCAAGCTATTTATCCTCTGACCCTTAATTTTTCCTTCTGTAAAGTGGGAGAAATAATAACTGCTATTGTCTACTTTACAATGCAGTTGTAGGGATCAAGATGAAATCATATCTGTGAAGGCATTCTTTAAATAACAAAATGATGTATTAGTGAAGTTTCACTAATAGTAGTAAGAGTCATTGTTATCAAAAAATCAGTGGTAGAAAAATATCAATCTCTACCCTTCTGTCAGCATAACTGTTGGACAATAATAATCTTTCATTATTTTCTACTTCATCTTTATACATTCTGTCTCTACTACTTAGACTGTAAGTCCTTTGAGGGTAAGGAATAGACATGGAATAATTCCTTTTTGTTCTTCGTGGTACCCAAGCGCAGCACTAGGTATTAAGAAATATGTTACAGAACAGATTTATTTGAGCCTGGGTGAAATTAAGATTAGTCCTCAGGTAGTAGACAAAGCAAGGGTCAGGAAGGCCTGAGTTCAAATTCTGCCTTAGGCACTTACTATTTATATTACTTTTTTGGACTTTAGTTCCCTAAGTTCTTTATATGTAAAATGATTGGAACTTCGATGATTTCTAAGGTCGCTTCCAGCTCTAAATCCTATGATTCCCTCTGACAGTGATTTTGTGAGTATAAAATTCAACATCTGAGCCCACAGCCAGATTTAAAAGAATATTTCATGTGAATTAAATCATAAATATTTAATTTAAAAAATCTGAAACTGCTATAGAAATTACAATTCCTTTTTTCTCTGGGCTTTGTTATTGTTATTATCCAACCTTTGTTTTCCAAGAGGACCAGTAACAACACAGAATTGGATTTAAGTGAGGCAGAGTTGCACAAAGTTGTCAGTCTCAGTCTCTGTCACAGAGTCATCCACGTCCGGGGGCAAGACAAAAGTCAAGATGGGCTTGGATACAGTGGAGGACCTTGGTGTCTTTGATGTCTCACCGAGCTCTAAGCTGTCTACCATGCCTGCTTCAGCAGCCTTCAGGGCCATAGGAACAAATTGTGCTCATCTGCCCATTCTGCCTGAGAACTTCTGGCTTTAGGCAGAAGATAAGGAAGCTGGGGCATTTAGTCATTAGCTGTCATCTTTGCAGACTGATCTCCATTATCCCCTCACAACTTCCTTATGATCCTTTTCTCATTCTTTGCACACCTTCCTCATCTCCCAGCTCCCACACACATCACAGAGAAAGCAGTTCTAATTTTTGAGTTAACCAAAAATGCTTTACTGGGTAAAAAAGCACTGATATGCAAAAGACATGCTCAGAAATTCTTCATTTTCTTCCACATGTGAAGAAAATTGGTATAGCTGTTTTTAACGTTAATTTGCAAAAGCTACATTCTTCCCCCTTTTTTCAAAATTAGGACCACGTTCACCCCACTCTGGGTCTTCTGAACTTCTCTCATTTTCCATAAATCCTCAAAGATAGTGGCTTTCAGTATCTACCCCACTAATTGTCATCTGTGTTTTAGGAGGTTAAGTTGCCTTTTTTCCAGGTGACAAAAACTTCCAGGTGAAATTATTTTTATTTTTTGAAGAAACTCCCTTGCCTCTTTATTCACATCTTGGAATCAAACCTCAAAAGTGTGAGCAATCTGTTTTCAGTCAGTGAGCTTCATCTCTGGCTCCCACAACAGGAAACATTAATTCTGTGGAGACAAAGTGTTTAAAAATTAATAAATAGGTAATTTTTGCCTTAAAATGCCAAGTAGATTAATAGGTTTGGTTAATGATTAATCTTTCTTTCCATGTGATATTCAGTATGCAATTGCTATCCATACCGGTTACTCTGATACCACATGGCTAACTGAAGTTCATTATTCAACTGACTGGTCTGTAACTGCTCAATCATTAACATGCAAATTACCATAAAGAAAGGGCAGGCCTGAATTTCCTCCTTTCCTGTAGGTCAGATTGTCAGAAATAAACAAGTAAGTTTCTGTGTATAACTCTGTGTGTGTGTGTGTGTGCGCGTGTGTGTGTGTGTGTGTGTGTATGCATGTACAGATAACTAGGTAGATTCACAGATTGAGAAATTATACTCACTAATGATAATCTGACTTTAACTTCAAAAGATTTTGTGGCGTTAACAGATTCACAGACTTTTGCAGATAGGAAGGAACTTTGTAGATAACAGCTATCTTTGTAGTGCTTTTGGTTTACAA
Source organism: Phalanger gymnotis (assembly GCA_028646595.1). Lineage (NCBI taxonomy): Eukaryota > Metazoa > Chordata > Mammalia > Diprotodontia > Phalangeridae > Phalanger > Phalanger gymnotis. Next base: position 91,477,155 of record CM053624.1, read on the forward strand.
GGCATTTTACAGATATCGTTTTCTTTGATCCTCACAACAACCCAGTGGGGTAAGGGCTATCATTAGCTTCATTTTATAGATGAGGAAAATGAGGGTGAGAGAGGTTAAGTGATTTGCCTAAGGTCACATGGCTAATAAATGTTTGAGGCAAGATATGAACTCAGGTTTTCCTGGCTCCAAGTCAAATTGCCTATCCGTTTTACCCCTTTACCTTAATAAAGACCACAAGGCAAAATAATAGTGGAGCCAGAGCTGGAAATATGATCTTTTGGTTCAAGTAAGTGGAGTTTTTTCCCCCCCCCACTCTATCACATGGCCTTCCATATTAGGCTTAATGGCTATCAATATGTGATTATTAATTCTAAGGTCTATTTCATAGCAAAGATTCTAAAACCCTTAAATCAGATCTGAGGAACTACTTTTCTATCGAGGGTAGAATGTGGGAATTAACAACCATGTAATCGAAAAGCAACTTAAATTTGGCTGAGGGGCGAATGGAGGGCGAAGCCTAAAAAGTAAAAGATAGCAATGTAAAATGTTTCATTCATCCACTTCTCAAAAGTAAGGAATCTAAAAATGTATTAAATAAGAAACAAATTGTACTAATAAATTACTTCTGTTCTATTTTATGATTAGTTAATGGAGAGAAACGTGGAAGATGGGAGGGAGTCAAAGATAAATGCCCCAATGGAAAGAGACAATGGGAAAGACAGAGGCAAAGAAAAAGAGAAGAGAAGGGAGAAAGTAGGCAAGAGAGAATGAAAGATTCAATTTACCAATCAAAACCCTATTAGAAAAAATAAAGCTTCCAGAGTAAAATGTATTTATAAAGCTGGTGAACTTGTTATTAACATTATCTTAATTCCTAAGGACGAATGCCCTTAAAAATCACCTTGTTTTCATTGTCAATGAAGAAAAGCCCTGACAAGTTCTGGAAAGTGAAGCGTAGTTACTAGATTATAAACTCTTTGAGGGCATAACCTAGAATAATATATTGAATATATTAGAAAAAGTTAGGAAAATGTATTGATAAATACAACTGAATTACATTTTACAGAGAAATTGTTTTCTTGTATTAATTTCTTCATCTTGTATACGATGAAGATCGTTCAGCTCAAGCTTTTTAAAATCCCATTGTTTTTTTTTGTTTTTTGTTTTGGTTTATTTTGGTTTCTGATACTAAAGCAAGTTGGAAGAGTATCACAGAGGCCAGCCAAGCCATGGAATCACCAATTAGTGCTTGATACTAGCTAGCTAGATAGCGTTAAGATGGGAGTTAAATCAATCTAGTGAGGTCCTTTACTCCACTCAACTTGCCTACCTAAGTCAGCACAGAAGTTGTTCCTGCAATTATAATTGCAGTGCCTAATGGGATTTGATTTTCCACAGGGAAAATGTGCAATGTTTTATCAAATTTGTAATTGAAGTGAGGTTAAATTTGCTTCTATTTCTTAACTTACAGAATGAATATTATTTTTCCTTTTACTTCTTAAATTGTAGAATGAATATTTCCTTTCTAGTCCTCTCTAGGATATGCTCCTGGCTCTGAATTTTCCCTACCTTGCCATATAAACCTCCTCACCATGGAAGTTCGTATTGTCCTTGTAATAATAGTGATGATGATGATGATGATGATGATGATGATGATGATGGACAGAATGCTGGCCCTGGAATCAGGAGGACCTGAGCTCAAATTCAGTCTCAGATACTTACTAGCTGTGTGACCCTGGGCAAGTCACTTAACCCTGTGTGCCTCAGTTCCTCATCTGTAAAATGAGCTGGAGAAGGATATGGCAAACCACTCCAATATCTTTGCCAAGAAAGCCCCAAATGGGAGGGGGTGGAGCCAAGACTGCAGAGTAAAAGCAGGGACTTGCTTGAGCTCTCTCCAAAACCTCTCCAAATCCCTGTAAAAAATTACTCTAAACAAATTCTAGAGCAGCAGAACCCACAAGATGACAGAGTGAAACAAATTTCTAGCCCAAGACAACCTGGAAGGTCAGCAGGAAAGGTCTGTTTCCCAAGTCTGAGAGAAGAGAGCAGTCCAGCATGGGCCACCGGCATCGACAGGGCCCCTGCAAACCTCAAGCAAGCTTCAGGGCAATGAATCACTGGCAGCTGTGGTGGTTTCCAGACATCTCAACCCACGAACACCAAAGACAGCTTAGAAGGTCAATTGGAAAGGTCTGTCAGACCTGAGAGAGGAGCAAAGTCTGGCCCCAGCTACAGGGTGGCAGCAGTGGTGGTGGCAGGGGCAGCAGCTGCTTCTGGAGCTCTCAGACCACAGATGGTGGGGAGGATTGAGTAGATTATCAGAGGGGGATTGCAGGGATCTCTTTACTGGAGCTGAGGCAGTATTCTCTTGCTTTGCCCATGCCTGGATCTGGGTTGCAGTCCTCAGTGGCAGTCGGGGGCAAGGAGGAGTGCTGGTGTGGCAGAGCTAGTGGCAGTGGTGAAGAGGGAATCCTCCTCACAATTCCAAGGCAGAAAAGAGTGCTTAAGATCACTCACAGACAAGAGCACAGGCCAGGAGAGGAGTTAATACCTCTCCCTTGACCATACAACCCTGGCAGGACTGAAAATTTACAGGGCCCTAGAAATATCTCTGAAAACAGCTACACAAAACCCATGAAGTTTGGGACAGTACACCCTCCACAATGGAAGCAGAATCCTACCTTAACAAAAAGCTAAAAAGTCAAATAATTGGCTAGGAGAATGAGCAAACAGCAGGAAAAAAAATCAGACTATAGAATCTGACTTTGGTGACAAGAAAGATCAAAATATGGACCCAGAAGAACACAACAAAGTCAAAGCTCCTACATCCAAAGCCTCCAAGAAAGATATGTATTGGTTGCAGGCCATGAAAGAGCTGAAAAAGGATTTTGAAAATCAAATAAGAGAAGCAGAGTAAAAATTGGGAAGAGAAATCAGAGTGATGCAAGAAAATCATGAAAAATGAGTCAACAGCTTGCTAAAGGAGATCCAAAAAAAATGCTGAAGAAAATAACACCTTAGAAAATAGATTAACCCAAATGGCAAAAGAGGTCCAAAAAGCCAATGAAGAAAAGAATGCATTAAAAAGCAGAATTGGCCAGATGGAAGAGGAGGTCCAAAAGCTCACTGAAGAAAATAATTCCTTAAAAATTAGAATAGAGCAAATGGAAGCTAATGACTTTATGAGAAATCAAGAAATTATAAAACAAAAGCAAAATAATGAAAAAATAGAAGACAATGTGAAATATCTCATTGGAAAAGCAACTGACCTAGAAAATAGATCCAGGAGAGATAATTTAAAATTATTGGACTACTTGAAAACCATGATCCAAAAAGGAGCCTAAACATCATCTTTCAAGAAATTATCAAGGAAAACTCCCCTGATATTCTAGAACCAGAGGGGAAAATAGAAATTGAAACAATCCAATGACCACTTCATGAAAGAGATCCCAAAAGGAAAACCTCTAGGAATACTGTAGCCAAATTCTAGAGTTCCCAGGTAAAGGAGAAAATATTGCAAGCAGCCAAAAAGAAACAGTTGAAGTATTGTGAAAACACCATCAGGATAACACAAGATTTAGAAGCTTCTACGTTAAAGGATCAGAGGGCTTGAAGTATGATATTCCGGAGGTTAAAGGAGCTAGGATTAAAACCAAGAATCACCTACCCAGAAAAACTGAGTATAATCCTTCAGGGGGGAATGGATATTTAATGAAATAGAGAACTTTCAAACATTCCTGATTAAAAGACCAGATTAATAGAAAACTTGAGTTTCAAATGTAAGACTCAAGAGAAGCATGAAAAGGTAAACAGGAAAGAGAAATCATGAGGGACTTATTATATAGTTGAATGTTTACATTCCTACATAGAAAGATGATATTTGTAACTCAGAAGACATTTCTCAGTATTAGGGTAGTTGAAGGGAATATATATACACCTATATACACCTATATAGATATACAGAGAGAGAGAGACAGAGAGCACAGGGTGAGTTGAATATGAAGAGATGATATCTAAAAAATAAAATTAGAAGATGAGAGAGAGAAGGAGAAAGGGAGAGGTAGAATGGAGTAAATTATCTCACTTAAAAAAATTCAAGAAAAAGCTTTTGCAGTGGAGGGGAAGAAGGGGGAGGTGAGAGGGAATGAGTGAAACTTATTCTCATCAGATTTGGCTTGGGAATAACATACACATTCAGTTGGGTATGGATGGATATCTATCTTACCCAAAGCAGGAAAGTAGGGGGGAAGGGGATAAGAGTGGGGTGGAGGGATGATAGAAGGGAGGGCAAATAGAAGGATAGGGGATCAGAAGCAAACACTTTTGAGGAGGGACAGGGTTAAAGAGAAGAATAGAATAAATGGGGGGAGAGATAGGATAGAGGGAAATATAGTTAGTCTTTCACAATATGACTGTTATGGAAGTGTTTTGCATGACTACACATGTATAACCTGTATCAAATTGCTTGCCTCCTCAATGAGGGTGGGGGGGAG
>CM053624.1:91481741-91502002 GCA_028646595.1 Phalanger gymnotis
ATGATAGAAGGGAGGGCAAATAGAAGGATAGGGGATCAGAAGCAAACACTTTTGAGGAGGGACAGGGTTAAAGAGAAGAATAGAATAAATGGGGGGAGAGATAGGATAGAGGGAAATATAGTTAGTCTTTCACAATATGACTGTTATGGAAGTGTTTTGCATGACTACACATGTATAACCTGTATCAAATTGCTTGCCTTCTCAATGAGGGTGGGGGGGAAGGGGAGGGAGAGAATGTGGAACTCAAAGTTTTAAAAACAAATGTTAAAAATTGTTTTTACATGCAACTAGGAAATAAGATTTATGGGTAATGGGGTATAAAAATCTATCTTGCCCTACAGGAAAATAGAAGGGAATGGGACAAGAAAAGGAGGAGGTGATAGAAGGGAGGGCAGATTGGGGGAAGGGGTAATCAGAATGCATGCTGTCTTGGGGTGGGGGAGGGGAGAGATGAGGAAAAGTTTGGAACTCAAAATCTTGTGGAAGTGAATGTTGAAAATTAAAAATTAATTAATAAATACTTAAAAGAAAAAGAAAACCCCGAATGGGATTGTGGACAGTTGGACATGACTGAAAATACTAACCAATAACATATAGTGCTTTAAAAGTTTACAAAGTGCTTTACGAATATTTCGTTTTATCTTCACACCAACCCTGGAAGGTGCTATTATTATTCCCATTTTATAGATGAGGAAAGTGAGCTACGCAAATGTTAAGTGATTTGCCCACAGTCACATAGCTAGTAAGTATCTGAGGCAGGATCTGAACTCTTTTTCCTCACTCTAGGTTCTATCTGTCGCACCATCTAGCTGGGGAGGATAGAGTGGGACCCAGATCCAGGAGCAATAGAGCTGACAAGATAGGTATAAGGGAATGTGGAGTAGTGGCAGGGAAAGGAGTGTGTTTGTTTATAAAGTTTACTCACCTACAGCTGATTAAAGACAGAAAATTATAAGGGAGAGAGAAAGGAACTGCTATAGGTAAACACATTGACAAGCTTGAACACTGACAACGACTGGAAAATGAGGAAAAAGAAGGTGAAATTCAAAAAGCAGAAACAAGAAGTTTAAAAAAAGCACAGTAGTTTTTTCTTTTTAAATTTAACCTGCTCCTCTTTTACATCTCAATAGGCCCTGGGGACATTCCAGGTCTCCCTATATCTCTCAGGGTAGAAGTGTGGAGGCTACTTATGGGCTAATGCCACTTTGATTGGCACAGGAGCTTTGACCTCCATTTTCAACCCAGGCTCTTTCTCCTCTCCTTACACACCCTAGTGGCCCTGTGTTCCTGGGGGGCTCACCACATTAATGCCAAATTTAGTGTAGACACACCATTGATTTAGCACACTGTAATTCAAAACTCCCACACTCAATAGATCTGCCAGTCTCAACCTCCCTGTGATTAGAGGCATGTGTCGCCATGCCAAGAAGGGGGCATTAGTGTTATAATAGCATAGTACAATGTCATATTCATAATGACAAACCTGGGTCAACAAGAAAGGAACAAATCGTTTTCAGAATCTGTTTAAGAATTTAGAAAGACTTCCATCCAAAATCGTTAATTTAAAAAAAAATTTCTGCATTAATAAGGCTTGATAAATGTTTAATTAATTATTGAACTCATAGTTATTCAAAATTTTCAAATATACAGAATAAGTCCTTCCTCAAAGCCTCTGGAAGAATAAAGTTTTATTGTACGATGCTTAAAAAAATAAGCAAGCATCTAGAAGATTATTTTGCTGTACAATGAAAGGAATTTCTAGCCCTCTACAGCTACCCAATAAGGTTGCTTTGTTCTCGGACTGTGTTCCTCTGACAGTACCAGAAAAACCAATTAAATGAGCCAATATCATTATATTGTTTGCTGCTATTGTCCACATAAATAGGCCCAGTAGCCCCCATGCTGAGGAGAATGGAATTGTTCTTTCTGTCACAAATTAAATAGCATCAATTTGCTGGGCTTTGTTCACTTTTAATTTTGTAAAATGATATTCTAAAAATAAACTCCATTCTTGAGGGTATGAGCTCTATTGTGTGATGGATATTTACTCAGTTTTGCTGAAGACAGATAGAAAAACATTTTTTTTAAAAAAAAAATATGGTCTGTTCCAGTTTTACCTCCATTTTCAGGATACATTCCTAACCTGAGAGTATTACACAGGGTAGGGGTGAGGTAGGGAGAAGTGCTATGGTGTTTTTGTTAATAAAACTGATCTGAATATACCACATGTATACACAAAATGGCATTTCTTATTCTATCTAATTCAACAAACATTCACTGAGGATATGTTGAGTGTAAAGCACTGTGCTAGATATGGAAATGAAACTCTTATATACACATATATATGTGTGTGTGTATATAGATAGATAAGATAGATATAATGTGTGCGTGTGTGTGTGTGTGCGCATGCGCGTGTGCGTGATATTCCATCTCCTCCTTAAGGAAGAAATAAGATACAAATAGCTATAATATGAGGTAGAATGAAGTAAGTACATTTATTCCTTTCAGTTCAGAAAAGATTTTGATATGCTGGAGAGCATCCAGAGAAGTCAACTGTAAGGGTGAAGGACCTCAAGTTGAAGGACTTTAACTGAAGGGTCCAGGACTATTTGGTTGGAGAACAGACTAAGCAGCAACATGAGTACTGTTTTCAAGTATTTCACAGACTGTCATATGGACAAAGAATTAGAATTGTTCTGCTAGGCCTCAGAAGAAAGAATTAGGAATGGTATTCGAAGACATCAGTAGATGTTTCTACAAAGCAAATTTGGGCTCAATGTAAGGGAAAAAATAAACTTTCTAATCATTAGAGCTATCAATGGTAGATGTGGATTGCCTCTGGAGGTAAGGAGTTTTTTCCTACTAGAGCTCTATAAGCAAAGGTTTACCGCTTCTCTGGGATGTTAAGGCAGCATTCTTATTTCAGGTACCATTTGGACTAAATGGACTCTAAGATCCCTTTTAACTCTAACTGAATCTAAAAAAAAGGTTCTCACAACAAGGGAGGTAAGGTTCCTAGAGAGGAACATATATAGCCCAATAAAGAAAGAAATTGCTTCAGGGTGGATGCAGTTAGGGAAGGCATAATGAAGTAGGTGGAATTTTAATTAGGCCTTGAATGATATGGAGGAAGAGCACTTTAGGGAAAGGAAAAAGTATGAACAAACTCACAGAGATAACAAAGGGCAGGGTGTGCTTGAGATGAGGTAACTGGTCCAATATTGCAGGAAAGTTGGGAGTATATAGGGAAGTAAAGAAAGATAAGGCTGGAAAGGTCATGAGAAGCCTTGAGTAACATCCTAAGGAGTTTGTACCTTTCCATAAGAAATAGGGAAGCATATAAAACTAAGAGAGATCCTGGTTTCTGATTCTAGTTTTTTAACTTCTATTTATTTTCTCCATATTTTGCTAAATTGTTTCTGTTATTAAGAGCAGATTAAGACAGTATTTTCAGATTTGCAAAAATCATTTTCCTCACAACAGCCCTATGGGGCAGACAGTGCAAATATTATAATTCCTATTTTATAAATACGGAAACCAAGGTTCTGAGAAGAACTTGTGACTTCCTCAAGATCATGTAGGTTGTAAATATCTAATAAGGGATTCACACTCAAGTCTTATGACTTTTAAGTCTCGATATCCTATCCACTAGTCCAGTCTGCCTCTCTCAGAATTTTTTGGTACTTCAGTAGATCTGTGATATCCCTCTATACCTTAACTGTGTGATTCTGGGCAAGTCTGGGCAAATCATTTCTCTGTGCCTCAGTGTCCTCATCTGTAAAATGAGGGAGTTGGACTCAATGATCTTTAAGGTCTCTTCCATCTCTAAATCTATGACCCTATAATTGTTTTCATCCCTCTCCTTCTGTAAATCCTCCAAAGGGTATTCACCTAATACAATGAACACCTTCCTCAGTTTCTTTTTATATCTTGAGCGTAGCAGTGTAGTGCTTGGGTTATCCATCTGTCATTCCTCATTTTTATAATATATGTTATAAGCTTTATAATACGAATTGCCCACCCTCCCTTTCTGGTCACACATGTCCTTCTTGATGTTCTTCTCCCACGAAGTTTATTTCTACTGATGTGCATCCCGCTGATACCATGTGTCTTGCTATTGTCCTTTGGGTCACTTTCAACAAAAAGTTAGCAGCTCCTTTTTGCCTAGTTTTTTATAGTTTGACAAGGGCTTTCCTTACAACAGCCGTAGTGGGTAGTGTAGGCACTACACTGTGTGCCAGGAACTATATGGAATCTCAAGCATTTCTAGCCACTTTGGGGACTTGGGGAATTTCACAGAGGAACTTGACAGAATGGTCAGCAAGGCAAAAGCAATTGGCATTGATTATGGGTGCATTTTTGCTTGAATGAGAAAAAGACATGAAACCTAACTTGAGATACCCAGTGGCAAAGTGAGAGAAGAGAGATTCAAGGCAAAGGATACTATGGATCTTAGTTAGCATAGAGATAAGAATACAACCATTTTTCATTGTATGGAAGGGCATCACTGAGCCTAAAGTGTGATGATGTTGAGACCACAGAAGGAGGAGGAAGGAGACCCATGACCCTGAGAAAGGTCACTTTTCAGACCTAGCTAATGTTATGCCAGGTTCTTGTCACAGCTCCTCATTCTTTGTAGGAATGCTTGGATCTAGTCTCTCATGTAGCAGGACAACTCAGTGACTTATATGATGGCCAAGGGTTTTAGACGAGAGGGCTGGGTCTTACTCAGGAGCATATGATTGCTTTGCCATCTCTGATGTCAAAAACATGAAATTGACCCATTAGCAAAGTTCCACAGAGTATAGAAATTTCTAGCAGAGAACATCCATAGAATATTCCAGAAGAGAGAGAGATGGGTGCTAGGCAGGAGGATGGAGTTCATCTAGGGCAAAGGCAATCTGTTACACCCAAACCTTCTGAATCTAAAAAAAGGGTTCTCACAACAAGGAAAGTAAGGTTCAAAGATGTTAAAGCTTTTTATCCAAAGTAACCCACCTAGTTTCTTGAACCCAAGTTGCTAGCCTGGGAATTTAGGTGAATGGTGCTGCCCTCAAGTTAGGAGGAAGAGAAGGGTTAGGGAGAAAGATAATGAGTTCTAATTTAAACGTGATGAGTTTAACCCAAGTTAAGTACAAGCATTCTATCCACTAAGCCATGTTACATTTGGTCTATGGCCATGTTGATATTTCTTTTACTCTTTAAAGTTAACAGTTAATTAACACATCTAATTATCTTTTCTCAAGCCTTATCTTTCTTGACCCCTCTTCAGCATTTGACACTGTTTTAGTTGTTCAGTCATTTCAGTTGTGTTCAACTCTCTGTGACCACATTTAGGGTTTTCTTGGCAAAGAAACTGGAGTAGTTTGCCATTTACTTCTGTTCATTTTATATATGAGGAAACTGAAGCAAACAGGGTTAAGTGACTTGCCCAGGGTCACGCAGTTAGTATATGTCTGAGGCCAGGAAGATGATTCTTCCTGACTTCAGGCTTGGTACTCTATTCATTGCATCACATAACTGCTCTTTTGATACTGTTGGTCACACTCTTTTTCTGACTACTCTCACCTCTCTAAGTTTTCAGGAAACTTTTCTCTCTTGGTTCTCCTCTTACCTAACTGCTCCTTCTCAATCTGCTTTGCTGGCTTTTCAGCCAAGTCATGCTTCCTTAGGTATCTCCCAAGGCTCTGTCTGGGACCTTCTTTTCTCTATATAATATTTTATTTGGTGATTTTACTAGCTCCCATAAATTCAAGCATCATCTCTCAGATATATTTATGTAGACCTAACCTCACTCCTGGAGGCAGTGAGGTGGCATAATAGATAGAGTACTGGACCTGGAGTCAGGAAGACTCTTCCTGAATTCAGATAAGGCCACAGACACTTATTTGCCCAGGGCGAATAGTTTAACCCTGTTTGCCTCAGTTTTCTCATGTGTAAAATGAGTTGAAGAATGAAATGACAAACCACTCCAGTGACTCTGCCAAGAAAACTCCAAATGGGATCACAGAGAGATGGACAAGACTAAAAAACCCCTCTCTTGGCCTCCAGTCTCACATCTCCAATTGCCTCGAGTGTCTTGAATCAGACATTGTATAGATATTTTATATTTTTCACCAACCCCTCGTTTCTTACTATCTTCACTATTACTGTTGAGGGTACCACCAACCTCCCAGTAATCCAGGTTTGCAACATAGATGTCCTCTTTCACTCCTTACTGTCCTTGACCCTCCATCTTGTGCATTTGCAAAACTATTTCCCATGCCTGGAAAGTATTCTCACATTACTTCTATTTCTCAGAATCTCTATCTTTCTTCAAAGTTTATTTCAGATACTGCCTACTAGATGAAAGACTTTTCTTATCTCAATTGCTAGCACTCTTACTACTCAAATTACTGTGTATTTACTTATTGTGAGTATATTTTGTATTCTCCCAAAAAGAAAGCCAACTTTGTATAGATAGAGACAGCTTCATTTTTGTCTTTGTCTTTCTGGAGTCCTAGCACCTACCACAGTGCCTTTCACAAAGCAGGCAACTAATAAATGTTCATTGAATCGAGTTAAATAGTGACAAATTAAAGACCTTTCAGAGCCCAAAGAAAGCAAAACCTCAGCATGCACTTCCCTCTACCCCAGCCCCCCCTGGTTCTCACAACCATTGCCCATAGGGCCCCTGAGCTATAAAAAGGAAAATTTATTGAGAGGACCAAGACCTAGACTAACCATTTCTGCTAACCTTAGAAACTTCTGGTATTGACATTAGAATTTAAAATAAGGTTATTGTAGGGGACAGATAAAATCTGAATTGATAAAATCCTATTAGATTCAGCTCATTGTTCTAGGCAGTAGAAGATTAAGACCCCCTGGGCCTCTAAAATCCAGTTCCTTCTCTTTTTTTCCCCTCTCCTTTCTCCCCTTCCCCAGCACCCTCTCCCCCAAGACCATCTCACCTCAGATAACTGAATTAACCATTTTTGACTGATAATATGTCTTTTTGGGTTTCTTGAAAATTACCAAAAGGATTTCATTAGAAAAAAGTTATCTACACTTTTCTTCCATTTCTTTCTTATTTCTGACTCTAGTGAGTATTGTAAAGGTCTGTATTCTTGTCCTAATATTCCCCCACAAATCCTTAGTGGTCACGAGTCCTTCTTTAGTGTTCAGGGTGAGTAGATATGGGCTCCAAAGTAGACAAATGAATCAGGGAGATATTATTCTGGTTTCTGCCTTGCCATCAAGTTCCCTCAGAGGCTTTAAAAGACAATAGGAGAGAATGGATGCAGGATATTGGAAATATTGCTACTACAAAACTTCAGAATGCTGAAGCACTTACTGAATAATCCTGCACTGTGTTTGATTCCTTACCCTGATAATCCCCTAATCATCAGAGCTGAGGCAACTTAACTCTTATCTATAGGTATTATCCCAGACTATGGTACCAGTATGTCATAGAGAGGGAATATAAGGAATCATTTAAGAGTTAGAAGAGAATTTAGAGATCATTTAAGTCTTTCTTTCCATACTATTTCATTTGGTGAAATCAACTCTCCAAGACTGAATCATCCCTATGCTGATGCTGCCTCCTTGTTTCTCAGACAAGACACTCTATCTCCTGACTCTGTCCATTTTCATTGACTTTCCCTCATTCGTGGACTGTTCTACCTCCTTATTTCTACCTCCTGGCTTTCTTGGCTTCCTTCAAGTCTCAGCAAAAATCCCACCACCCACAAGAAGTCTTTCCTCATTCCTCTTAATTCTTGGGCATTTCCTCTATTGATTATTTTCTATTCATCCTGGATACAGCTTGTTTGTATATAGTTGTTTTCACGTCATCTCCTCTCTTAGACTGGGAGCTCTTAAAGGGTAGAGAGTGTCCTTTGCCTTTCTTTTGTATCCCCAGTGCTAGCATACCCTAGTAAATAGTAGGTGCCTGATAAATGTTTACTGACTATTATCAAATATACTTATCCAGCTCTAACTTCTGCCCTAACCTGCAGTTTCACATCTCCAGTTGTCTATTAGACATCTTGAACTGGATGTCTGGTAGGCATTTTAAGTTCAATATATCCAAAACTGATCTCCTCATCTTCCCCTCTTCCCCAGCTCTCCTCTCTTAACTTTTCCTATTAAAGATACCACCATCTTCCCAGTCAGTCAGGTACCCAACCTTGTTGTTGTTCAATCTGTCTGACTCCTCATGACCTTATTTGGAGTTTTCTTGGCAAAGATATTAGTGGTCTGCCATTTCCTTTTCTGGTTCATTTTACAGATAAGAAAACTAAGGCAAACAAGGTAACAGAGATAGTGTTTGAGGCTGGATTTGAATTCAGGTCTTTGTGACTCTGGCTCCACTGCTCTACCTACCACCCCACCTAACTACCCCAACCTAGATGCCATAATCATTGACTTCTCCCTCTCTCGCTCCCTAGATCCAATATGCTGCCCAAGTCCTGTTGATTCCACCATTGTAATATCTCTTGTATTCAACTCTTTCTCTCCACTAACACTACCATAACTGGACTAATGTAATAGTCTCTCTCCAGTACAATCTATCCTCTCCACTCCAATCTATCCTCCACTCAGCTGTCAAATTGATGCTCCTAAAGCATAGCTCTAACCATCCAATAAAGTCCAGTGGCTCCCTATTACCTCCAGGGTCAAAGATAAAATCCTCTATTTGACATTCAAAGTCTTTCATAACCTGCACCCCTCCTATCCAGAATGTTCTTACATATTACTCATTCCTTCCTCCAATCCAGCCCCACCCCCACTCCCGCCCCAGACCTCTGTGATTCAGTGGTGACACTGGCCTCTTTATGGTTGCTCAGACAACACACTATCTCCTGATTCAGAAATTTTCAGTGGCTGTTCTCCCGTGCCTGGAATTCTCTCCCTCCTCTACCTTCTACAAGAATTTTCCAATCCTTTTTAATGCTAACGTCTCCCCTCTTCCAATTATCTCCAATTTATCTTGTGTAGATCTCATTTGTACACAGTCTGCATATTGTCTCCTCCATTAGACTGTGAGTTCCTTAAGAGCAGAAATTGTTTTTGTTTTGTCGCCGTTCTTTGTCTCTTAAACATTTAGCATAATGACTGATACACATTAGGTGCTTAATAAATGTTTTTTGAGTGACTGACCAATACAATCCCCTCATTTTATAGAAATGAGGGAGATGAGACCCAAGGAGATTCAAAGAATCAGTTGTAAAACTATGGTCTCAGATGTCTGTTTGCAATTGTACAGTGTGAACAATAAACAGAGTGAACCAGACATCCTAAGGCCAGGAGACAAACTTTAACTTATAGTTATTCTGAAAGACAGGGTGAAGTTGGACAATGGATAGTTGGCTTTGGAGTCAAGAAGACCTTGGTTCAAGTTCACATAGTGCCTTGTGGCCCCGAAGAAGTCAGAACCTCTTAGTCTTGTAGACAACTCTCTACAAGTCACAGAGAAGATGCCCAGTATGCATGGAGAAAATAATTCCTTACTGAGTTTCCTGAACTGATTAAATCACAGAATTTGCTATATATATATATATACATATATATATATATATGTATATATATATATATATATCACTGACGGCTGAAGGAATGAGGCTCATAAACGCAATTTAGCTTCGGAAGTATAAGCCAACTTATTTCAGTGGTTCCCAATCTTTTTTTTTTTTTGAGAATACCCTTGAACAACAAAAACCATGGAAAATGTGTTGGGAACCTCAAGGTAATTTAATATACCACTTATAGCACTCTGCAATTACTTAGTGCTTAAGGAGCCATTAAAGAATTTTTGCCATGAATCTCTTGGACCATCACTGTAAATTCTTAGGGGGTTCATGAAATCACTAAATGGGAATCAGTGCCTTATTCAAAAGGAACAAGACAGAGAAAAAAGGAGCTAGAGTAGCATTGAGCTAAATGTTTTCTTTTCAAATATGAGCTGTCTTATTTAACTGATAAGAAAACACAAAAGACTCATCCTAGAACTCATAATTGATCAAGAAACCTCATCCTTATGGTGGGCTCTCCTTCCCTAGATAACAATAGAGTCATTTCGATTTCTGGTACTACAGTGGTTTCAAGGCTCACCTCCAGTAGCATTGCCTATTGAGAAGATATAGGCATGTGAGGAAATATAAAAATGCATAACAGGAAGGATGAAAAAGAACAGTCTAGTAGGTAAGAACATTAGTATATGTATATCAGTATAAGTGGGGGACAGAGGGCAAGTATTAGAATTAGAAAGGCAATTAGAATTAGAGGGCAAGAATTAGAAAAGGAGTTTGAGAAATAGATCACCAACCTGGCATTGACACATGATATTATGGTGAAGGGATACAATGCATACCTTGATATTTGCTGGAGCTCTCCCTATGCCAAAAGAGGAGTGACTAATACTTTTGCTGCTTGAGTTAATACTGATTTCACCCTTTAAAAGGTGAAAGATGCGATGCTGTCAATTTTCCTATGTGTCCAGAGTTTAGGGACACCCTGTAATTCAGGTTCTTGCCTTCCAGGCCATTATTCTTTCCATGGTACCATCTTGTGCCTCAGATCAATAGCTTTAACGGCTTACTCAGTCAATCATACTCTTCATTGGTCCTGCTCTGATTTTGGTATCCCAAGATCTGAGTTTCTGCTTCATTTCCTTGTAATAAAATTCCTGCTAGGTATCTCAGGATCTGTTATCTCCATGTCAGGGCATAGCAACGCTAGTATGCAAAATGTGGAAACAGTACTGCCAGATTACCAAAGATGAATATGAGTGTGACACATTCCTACGAAAATAGTGTTTGGAAGTAAAAAAGCAAAGAATGAGCTGAGGCTGGCAAGGAAAAATAAAAACAGCCCAAAAGGTTTTGTTTTTGTCTTTTAGTTATGTTGAGAGGAAAGGAGAATCAAAGATGGGATTAGATCTTTCCTTGGGGTGGATGGAATGGTGACAACTGACAACAGAGAGAGAGAGAGAGTTACTGAATTCTAATTTTCCTTCTGTTTTCTCTGCTAAGGAAAATGACCATTGTACTAGAAATGACTGAGTAACCATGACTAACAAGAAGTTGAGATCCATGATAAGTAAGGAGATAGTAAAAGAGCACTTACCTACTTTAAAAAGATTTTTTTGTGAAATTAAAATTCTAAAACCAAGCATTTCCATATACACAGCAGAATACACAAAAAGGACTTTATGTGAAACCACAAAGCTCTGTTTCATATCATTTGCTTTTTTAAAAAGTACGTAACAAATTACACATAGTACTTTCAAAACTGTCCTGCTCATCTGTGCTTCCTTCATGTCCCTTTTTGAATTATTTGAAATGTTTCAATGGTTCTTTTTTTTAAAATCCCTATTGCTACGTTTGCTTCCTTCTCTTACTTTCACTCCATTTAAGAGAGAGAGAGAGACAGACAGACAGACAGACGGACAGACAGACAGAGGAGAAGGAGAAGAAGAAAGAAGAAGAAAAAGGAGGAGAGGAAAAGTCTTTGTAATATATAAGCATAATCAAGCAAAATGCATCCACACAGTGGCCATGTCCTAAAATGTAAGTCTCTGAGTCTTGAGTTCATTACATTTGGAGACTTAGTGGGCCACTGTATTGATCAAAGTTTTTGTTTTTCAAAGATGTTTGTCTTTACAATGTTGTAGTTATTGTATAATTTGTTCCTCTGGCTCTGGTCTTTTCATTAGTTTATGCTACTTAGGATTTTCTGAAATAATCTCTATCATCATTTCATACAGCAAAATAATATTTCATTATAATCATACATCACAATTTGTTCAACCAATTTCCCAGTTGGTTACACTCCCCTGCTTAGATTTTGATTTTTTGCTTTCCTTTATCTCTCTTTTAATCCCTCCTTCAGGATCGGCAAGTTTGTTTTCCTTGTAAATATTCTCTTTCCAGTATTTATCCTCCCTCTTCCCTAAACCTCCTTCCCTACTTGTTTCCCTGTTGAGCTTCATATATTTCTACATCAAACTATGTGTATATGTGTATGCATGTCTATTGACTTCTTCTTTGACTATTTCTCAAGGAGTCATTGATTTTTATTATAGTTTTCAAGGAGTTCATTATTTAGTTAAAGTTTACCATTGAGCTATTTATTTCCCTTCTGATTCTGCCATTCATAGCTTTAACTTCATTTTTTATCTCTCACTTAATTTCTTCCAGGCATTTACATAATTTATTCACTTCAACCTATCAGGGATTTGAGGGATTCCCTATTATGGAAGTAGTGGGCTAGAAGAAAAAAAAAGTTGGATAGCCTTTAAGGGACCCACTTATTGTGCTGGCTGGGTACGGTCGTGGACCTACAAAAAAAACAAACCTGAAAATGTGTTGATCAGCTCCAGGCATGTGGTAGGAAAAGTGTCACAAAAGAGTAGTCACTCTCTTTGAAAAGGAAGCAGCCTCACCATCAGATGACAGCTCCAGTAGATGGCAACAGTAGCTTAGAAAAGAATCAGGAAGCAACAACATCTTCCTATATATAGTGGTGTATACTGCTAGGAGATGGAGGGGAGTGATAAAGCCATGAAAGATGTTTCATCTGGGTTGCAACCCCAGGAGTGTGAATTGCTGATAATGTAGGAGAAATCTGCGCTTCTTTGAGGATGAGGGAGATCATGAGAATCATGAGAATGATTCTATTATTCAATTTTCCCCTCGTTTATTTTGCTATTCTGTCTTAATTAAAAGCTTTGTTCTTTGAATTATACTTCCAGGTCTTTGGTAGATCATGCATTAGATGATTGTTTGAACAGTAAGTATTTATATAATAGCCATACAAAATACCTCATAGTGAGCCTAAGGTAGAGAAAAGATGCAAAGTCTTGTGGGATCCATGTTACATGGGGGAATCTATTAATTATACTATAATATTGAACCTCATTTGCTGAGAGATTCATTACACCTAAGCCAAATCCAATGAGAAATACTAAAATGTAGGACCTTGGTCATATATTAGAGGCATAATTGAATTGGACATTGACTCTGGCCTATTATGATGATCTTGTGACAAAAGTATCAGAAACTACGAACTTATCGAAATGTCCAGTTTTGCAAATTTCTATCTAACCCTCTCCCCCCCCCAAAAAAAATGGTTTTGAAGACTTTGATGGCAAGACTTCAAATTTGTCAGCTTCTTCTATAGTGATCTGATTGATTAGTGACAGATTATTAACCTAACTCTTGGAAATCTAGTACAATTTTCTCCAAATGGATCACTGCCTATCATCGATATTGGGTCATTGCATCAAAATGGCAAGCAGGACAGAAAATGTTTAAAAAGTAGCTTCATCAGATATTGAAAAGAATGTCAATTTTCTAGATCCTTGCAATCCTGAGGGAAATGAAAACATGTTTACTCTTCTATTCCCAAGGAAATTCCCAAGGAACCAAAGGAAAAAAATTGTGATATTGCTCAGGGTGAGGGAGCTAGCCCTACCCTCCCCAAGCCTTCGCTTGGATCACAGCCCTACCCTACCATACTCACCTGGCCAAGGAGAGCAACAGGTCCTGGGGTCTTCGGCGGGGCTCCTCGCCGGCTCTACTTCCCTCTCGGAGTGGTTACGGGGGAAGTGGGATTGAACAGACAGGCAGAGAACACCAAGTGGCAGAGGCACTACTACTTTATTGCTTACATCCTGTTCTCCTTTGTTCTCTCCTCTCTCCCTCCCCGTCCCGGGGGGGGGGGAGGGGGGGGCCCGAGCCGCGCCGTTACCGGGGCGTTCCAGTACCATGAAGGCAGGTCACACCCCCGGGCGTCTCAGACTCCACCCTGGGGGCCCCAGTCCAGAGCTGGGCCCCGCTCCCTGGGGTTGTGGCCCCAGACATGATGTGATTTTTTAAAAAAAACTGTTAGCAAATATCCCAAACATATTTCTGAATTAGCAACATATTCTTCAGAGATGCTCTCCCAAAAAAAATTCAGAGCATGACACTAAGAAAAAAATATCCATAATGGCTTATAAGACAGAAGTCTGACCTTAAAGCATAAGGGATAACTATTATTCAATAATAAATAAGAGATAACTAGATTTCTGACTTTGTCTACATGATCAAGATCTGTTGCCTGATTCAGCCAGTCAAATGGCTCTCAAAAAAATAAAAATAAAAGGAAGAATTCATTTATAGGGAGAAAAGGAAAATTCAATTTGCTAATAAATTGGGCTGTGATGAACATTCATTTAAACATTAAAGCAGTTCAGATTCCATGAACAACATAGTTAATCATAAACAGAAATGTGAACTTGGCCAGGTCATTATGACAATGTACCTTTCCTAGGACAATCCAAGCAGGCATTAAGTGATGACAAAATTTAATTACTCATCCTTAAGATCAAGAGAACTCTCTAGGATTCTTTTGAAGATTTATCAAATAATATGAAAAATTATGTCAGTCTCTGATTTGCCACATAGATAAACTAGAATCAGAAATATCATGAGAAAATATTCCTGTTCAAATTACCTGTTCCTATGAGTTGTGATGATGATGTTACAATTACAAAGGTGAAGTATGCTTATGAGTTCCTTGAGGAGTGTTTGAAAAAGAGTAATCGCAGAAATAATTTTTCCTCCGAGGCCCACCTAGGCCTAAAATTTATGCTCAGAGGATAAAATTTCAATAAAGGTTGATGTGATTCCTATTACTAGATGTCTTTGAAAGGTTTTGCATGATTTGGGCAACCTAGTTGAGGGTACCTGTGGCAAGCTGAGCCTAAAATAATCACCAAAAAAGAGAAAAGAAAAATTTTCTAACCAACAGATACTGAGTCTTTTTAAATCACATACACAAATATACTAAAATGGATTTTTTTTTTGGTAATTTCAAAGGTAATTACCAAAATCATACTGTTTGCTCAAAAGAAATACATTCAACTCAACAGGGAAATAGGAGGGAATAGAGAGAAGAAGCAAATAAGGAAGGTAGGTTTAGGGAAGGGTTAGTCATAAGCAAAACAAACTAATCTCAAAAAGTTGATTATCAAGAAGGGTTTAAAAGGCAAGAAAAAAAAGGTAAGAACTTGGCTGGGTGCGGGTGAGGAGAAGAGCACAGGGGCATGGGAGGAGAAGTGGATTGCATCAGATAGCACTAAGTGCTGAGCACATTCCTTCTCTGTCATAGCTCTCTGTACAGAAGGTAAAGGGAGCAGAGTACATAAAGAGAAGAGGGAGGAAAATAGATGATTAACAATCATAATTGTAAATGTGAATATGAATGGGAATGGGATGAACTCACCCATAAAATAGAAAGAGGATTACAAAACATGGATTAGAAAGCAGCTTTCATCAATATGATGTTTATAAGAAACATCAGAAACAAGAAGATTATGGAGAATAAATTGTAATAATGAGAAACTTCAGTGTACCTCTTCCAGATCTGAACAGGACAAAAAAAAATTAAACATGAAAGAAGATAAACATTTTCATGTAATTTTAGAAAAGTTAAATATGATGATCTATGGCAATCATTGAATGGAAAGAGAAAATATACATATTTCTCAGCTGTGTATAGCACCTTTACAAAAACTGACAATGTATTAGAACTAAAAACCTCACAAACAAAAGCAGAAATGCAGAAATATTAAATATAACTTCTATTGACTACAATGACATAAAAATTATATTCAATAAAGTATCATCAAAGAAAAGATTTTAAAAATTATTGGGAAGCTACATAACTTAATCCTAAAGAATCAGTGAATCAAACAACAAATTCTAGAAACAAAAGATTATTTCACTAATGATGACAACAATGAGGGAACATTCCAAAATCTGGGGGATGCAGCCAAAGTAATCATTAGTCATTCATTAACAAAAGAAAGAAAGAAGAGATAAATAATTTGGGCATACAATTTTTAAAAAGCGAATTAAACCTCAAAATAGAAATTCTGAAAATCAAAAAAGAGATTAATAACACTGAATGCATTCTATTGATTTAATACATAAAACTAAAAGCTGTTTTTAAAAAAGAAGACAAACCATTAATTAATTTGATTTTTTAAATGAAAAAGCCCAATTACCAGTATCAAAAATGAAATAGGTAAATTCACAATAAATGAAAAAGAAATAAAGAAAATTATCAGAAAATAGTTTGCCCAAATATATGCTACCAAAACCAACAACTTAAACAAATAAATGAATACTTATGAAACTAAGAAGTACTCAGATTATGGAATTAATAAAAAAGAGAATTTAAATAATCCAGTCACAGGAAAAGAAATTTTAAAGCCATAAATGAGATTTTTAAAAACAGAATCGGGTAGCTTTACAAGCAAATTTGATACAGAATTAAACTGTTTGAAAAAATAGGAAAAGGAATCTTTCCAAATTACTTCTATGGGGCAAATATTGCTTTGATACCTAAACCAGGGAAAATCAAAACACAGAAAGAAAAACTTTGAAAAACTTGACAGTATCGATCAATGCAATTATCAGCCATTATTCCAGAGGCCTGATGGTGAAGCATGCTATGTATCTCCTGACATAAATTCAGGGTACAGAATGAGATATATATTTTTGGGATGTGGCTAGTGAAGGATTTGTTTTGCTTCACTATGCATATTTGTTAGCAGCATTCTGGTTCTTTTTCCTTCTTTTCATTCTTTTTCAGAGGGGAGAAAGATGAAAAAGGAAAAAATAGATTAAAAAAAGTTAAATTAAAAAAAAAAGATGACCTTATGGTAAGTGGGCCTAGGATTTCTGGGTCCTTGACACTTATGAGGCTAATAGCAAACTGAAACTATCAAATTATTTAGTTTTATTCAATTTGACTGCGCCAGTGAAGATCCAATCAAACGTTGTAGCATCACAGAATCATAGCTTTTGAGCTAAAAGTCATTTTAGAGATCTACGCCAATGCTTTCATAATTCAAGTAAGGAAACTCAGGGCTTTGAAAAGTGAAGCAATTTTATAATCAGTTCAAGCAAAAAATGAAAAAAAAATTAGCCAAACTAATTTTATTGAAGAGTTAGGTAGGTTTATCAGTACGGTAAAATCCACTGTATACATAATCACAAAGTGAAGTAGATCAAGCTGCCAAGAGAAAAGCAAACAGCCCATCAAAAAGCACAGATATATCCTAACTAGTTCTTTGGAAGAGATTTTTATCAAAAATTAGATTTCAAATTAGTCTGGAGTTTCAAAAATAAAGACAAACTTTATTAAGCATAGAAAGGAGGTTAAAAAAACTGCATAAAGTGATTAAACAAGAAAAAAATCCTACACCTACAACTAAGTTAAAGATATCTTGAGTTCCATGATTCTTCCAATGCATTAACTGAATTTCATCCTGTTTTGCTCCCTGTAGTTTCACTGAGAAAACATTCTGGCCCATATATAAATATAGATCTACTCTGCTTTGGGCCCTAAACATTGAAAGCGCAGTGTATAGCACAGCTTGAAATCTGCACATTCCATTTGTGCCAGTCATTCTCCCATTAAGGCTGCATTGGACAAATTAAATTTTATGTTTGCCTGCTCAACATGATAGACACCAATTGCTTCTCAAAAAACTGCTTTTGTCCTATTTATTCCAGTGCAAATTTAGTGAAAACCTATTTATAATAGTGTTTGCTAGCTTTAAAGGACCTATAGGATATAATGAAAGCGGTCTAATCTAATTAGCATATTAACACAATCACATGAATTGTTGACACCACACTTGACAACAGGAAATTGGATAAATTAACAAGAGTGTTTTTATCTCTGTGCTTTATAATTAGACTGAAAAGGATGGTTTAAATGGTGTCAAATGTATTTACTATGATTGTTTCAATTTACAAGACTTTAATCATTAGCGCCAAAGTTGAGAATAATTTTATCTTATGCATCTTCACATTTAAAGCATAAGTGGGTTAGATATGTTATACACACATATTTGCGTATAAGTTTAAAGGACATCTGTCATTCTCGCTTAGATTTTTCTTTTTGAGTTTCTGACTATCCTATTATGTTTTCGTAAGGACGGAAGAAGCTTCACACTCTACCTATTGTTCTAGGGTCTATGTCAGTCATAGAAAATGACTGACAGCAACCATGCAAATTCCTTTGTTTCTGATACGAAAATCACAGGAAGTTCTGAAAGAAGCTTACTAGGTTCCTTTTGTACTTTGTTATAGTTTTCTTTGTTCTTTGCTTTTGCTTTTGTTGTTTGCAGATCGGGTATCCCTGGGTTACCTAGGCTGGAAATGCAGTGGCCAGTAACAGATGTTGTTTTTCAGTCAATTCAAGCTCATCCAAGTTTCATGACCCCATCTGGGGTTTTCTTGGCAAAGATACAGGAGTGCTTTGCCATTTCCTTCTCCAGCTCATTTTACAGATGAGGAAACTGAGGCAAACAGGGTGAAGTGACTTGCCCAGGGTCACACAGCTAGTAAGTATCTGAGGCCATATTTGAACTCAGGTCTTCCTGACTCTAGCACTCTATCCACTGCTCCACCTAGCTGCCTTAATCATGGATACAATTCCACTACTGACCATTTTCTGATTATGACTGATATGTGCCTCTAGCACCTTGCTGGCCCCCTCCTTCTGGAGGCTCATTATATTATGCAGACCCAATAGGCTTAGCCCACTGCAACATCCCTCCTGTAGTCACAGAGTCAAGGACTGAAGGAAGTGACCTACAATCACTTGGAGCTTGGGGAAAGGTTTCTGACCACCTTACACACCCCTAGGCGAATCCTTTTATAGTTCAAACTTCCAGGTATATAAAGCACCACATGGAAGTAGAGCTAAGAGACCAGGTCAAAGAATTGTGGCCCCAGCAGCTGGAAAAGCCCCAGGAGCCCTCGCAAACCTCCTTAGCTCTGTTAGGGTTTCCTATGCTAATGAAATCACAGATCTGACAAAAAAAATGCACACATTTATGTTTTGGACAGGTGCTACAGATAGATAACGAGTTGGTTTCAGAATTAAGAGGATGTAAAAATGTGCTATATTTGAGAAATGGTACAAGGTTTTCAATAATTCCAAATTGCTCACTGTAAAACCAATATTTTCCTAGTAACATGCTACATAGCTGCAGATCATGGATTACGATGATCTAAGAAGAACTAAAATTGTACATGATGTAAAGAATTATGGAAAGGTATATGGTGGGTATAAGTAGGCTGCTGCATGCAGACGTGCTTATGAGAAGTGGTATTAAAAGATATTATTAAGGATGTGTATGAGGATGAAAAGGTATGGGCTGTTCAGGAAATGAAAATGAGAGACAATAGACAGGTAACCCAAGTGCTGCCTTGGTACTCATGAGTTATTTGTGAAATTCGTTTTACTGGTATCTTATTTTTTTCATCACCCACGTTTCCCAAAGTATCTCTTCTCCTTCCCTTTTCTACAGAGTACTCCTTTCCAACAAAGAATTAAAGAGGAAAAAAATCAGCAAAACCAATCAATATACTAAAAAAAAGTCCAATACTATGCAGTGCTCCACATTGATAGACACTCATCTCTGCAAATAAAGGCAGGGTGTAGGGGAAGTCTCTTTTCAAAAATCCTCTAGAGGCAGGTAGGTGGCACAGTGAACGCTGGTCCTGGAGTCAGAAAGATCTGTGTTCAAATCCAGCATCTGATACCTAGTATCTGTAGAACTTTGGGAAGTCACTTTAGCTGCCTCAGGTTTCCATACTGTTAAATGGGAATAATAAGAGCACTTACCTCATGGGGTTGTATGAGAATCAAATGAGAAAATATTTATAAAGCACTTGGCACAATGTCTAGCACTCAGTAAGTGTTTATTCCCTTTCCCCCTTCTTTGGGGCTTAGCTTGGCCATTATAAATTCCCAGCCTTTAATTTCTATCTTTTTATCATTATTGAGCTTTCTAATTACATTGCTGTAGTCATCGTGTGTATTATTTTCCTGGTGATGCTTACTTTGTATCAGTTCATATAACTCTTCCCATGCTTCTCTATATTCATTACCCCTAAGATATTAAAAGAACAAGGGGAAGGCTCCCAGGGCATTGAGTGGATCTTCCATGGGAGCTTTATGAAGGGTTATGGTCAAGAATCACAAATGATGAGGAGCTAGAGTAAATCTTGTCTGAACTGATGGAGGGAGTAGCCACAACTGTGAGATCACAGGTCCCTTTTAAGTATCTAATTAAGTATAGGAATCTGAGGCTCGGAGAGATTAAATGGCTTGGTCTCTTACTAATATTAAAAGTAGCATAGTGCCTGGCACATTGTAGATCCTTAATAAATGTTTATTGACTGATTTATTAATAAGTCTGGCAGCCAGCA
>CM053624.1:91502502-91519256 GCA_028646595.1 Phalanger gymnotis
TCAGGGGTGAGTCACACATGCGACTCACCCACGTGACCTAAAATCGTCACAAAGAGGCAGACTTAAACCCATGTGGTCTAAGAGTCTCTGCTGTCCCAGACATGTAAACTAGGCCCTCCCTGGAGTTAGCCCCACCTTGGGCCCCACCTCAGTCATCAATCCACACCTAATAGGGGTTTGGGCCTGGGGCTTAGCATTACTCAAAGCAAACAAAAGCCAAACTCTTCAAGGGCACTAAGTGCTAAGGAGCCCATTTTGCTTACCAACACAGGCACATAAGGACTGACTCTAGTCAGAGGAAACGCTTCTCTGTGTCAGCCTATAAAAGGAAGCCAAGAGATCTCTGCTGAATTGTTCTCCCTTTTTTCTATTTAGAAGATGGACCAGAGAACAACAGAATAGACCTGTGTTCTGGGAGGTTGGGAAGGAGAAGCCTATACTTGCCCAGTCTCTGTGGAGAGGCGCCCATCATAGATCTCCAAATAAAGGCTCATAAGATTGATTATGGAGCTCCCTAATCAACCTGTCCTCTTTTACAGAAGTTTAGATACCTTATGGTTTTCAATTAAATTTTGACCTAAAGAAACCAAAGTCTGCCATTTGATAATACTGTTGTCAAACATTATACTATGCAGAATATGGCAAAAGACCAAATAGCCTTAGACTCCATTTGAGGAGTTTTAGTTACTTAAGTACCAAAGGATCTTGCTATAGGGGACATATGTAAAAAGGTTCCCTAAAACATGGGTTTCCACTTAGCTTCAGTGTATTTGAATCAAATGTCCCTGGGTTGTTTGTATTATTTTAAATTATTCTGAGTTGGAGTTGCAAGTGTACCTCAATATGCATTATGCTAATTCAAACCCATATCTATGTCTGCATGTTCCAGTGACATATTTTATGAATCATCACCAAGAACATTAGCAGCATTGCAGATGGGGAATTAAATCCTCCACTAGAAGCTAGGAAATGGAAATTAGACATTAAAACCATGTTTCTACACCTGCATTGGAAGACAGTGCCCCTGATGAGTCCGTTCGACCATAATCTGTCTTATGTGGCTGGATGAGCAGCAAAGAGCAAGAAGTATACATCCACCTGTCTCATTGCTTCCTATACTATATTAATGAGACATAATTAAGTAGAATATCCAAATATATCAGTTATGCCGAGTTCCAATCAATCAACAAGCATTTATTAAAGTTTACTATGTACCAGGATCTGGGCTAAGTACTGGAGACACAAAGACAGAAATAAATCATTTTCTGCCCTTGTCGAGCTCATACTCTATTGAGGGAGACATGCATGTGCGTACATATGAAATAAAGTCAGTCCACAAGCATGTATTAGGCACCTACTTTGTGCCTGGCACTGTGCTAAGTGCTAAGGAGACACAGAAAGGTAAAAATGGAGGGCGTCTTTTATTTTAATTTTTGCTTTTAGAGGGGAATACATCAAGACAGACTCCATGAAGAAGATGGCTCTGGAGCTGTATTTTTTTTTCTTAAATTCCCCTCAATTATATGTCAAAACAATTTTTAACATTTTTTAAAGGTTTTGAGTTCCAAATCCTATTCCTCCCACCCTCCCGCCCCTTCCCCTCCCTGAGACCATAAGCAATCTGATATAGGTTATACATGTGCAATCATGTAGAACATTTCCATATTAGTCATTTTGTACAAGAAGACTCAAGCAACAAAAAAAGAAAAATTGAAAAATACTATGCTTCAGTCTGTATTCAGATGACATCATTTCTTTCTTGGGAGGTGGATAGCATGTTTCATCATGAGTCCTTTGGGATTGTCTTGGATCATTGTATTGCTGCGAATAGCTAAGTCATTCACAGCTCATTGTACAATATTTCTGTTACTGTGTACAATGTTTTCCTGTTTCTGTTCACTTCACTTTGCATCAGTTCATGTAAGTCTTTCTGGGTTTTTCTGAAATCATCCTACTTTTCATTGCTTACAGCACAATAATATTCCATCACAATCATATACCACAGCTTGTTCAGCCATTCCCCAGTTGATGGGCATCCCTTCAATTTTCAATTCTTAGCCACCACAGAAAGAGCTGCTATAAATATTTTTGTACATATAGCACCTTTTCCTTTTTTTTTAAATCTCGTTGGAATACAGACCTAGAAGTAGTATTGCTGAATCAAAGGGTATGCACAGTTTGATTGCCCTTTGGGCATAGTTCCAAATTGTGGAGCTGTGTTTTGAAGAAAATTAAGGATCCTAAGAGGCAGATATGAGGAAGGAGGACATTCTAGGTCTTCGGGACAATGAGAGCAAAGATACAGAGATGAAGGACACTGTGAGAGAAACAGCCATTCATCTGCCTGAATCAAAGAGTAAAAGAAGGAGAGGAATGGAGAGCAAGGTTGAAAAGTTAGATTGGGGTCAGGCAATGAAAGCCTTTAAAAGACAAATAGAAGAGTTTATATTTGATGCTAAAGGCAATAGGAAGCCACTAGAGTTTACTAAGTTAGGATCTCAAGGGGTTAAAATCCTTACTCCTCTACCAACTTGATGTGCAAGGAAGCCAGGTGACTCAGTGGATAGAACACCTACCCTGGAGGCAGGAAGTTTTATCTCCATGAATTCATATCTGGCCTCAGACACTTACTAGTTTTGTGACCTTGGGTAAATCATTTCACCCTGTATGCCTCAGTTTCCTCATCCGTAAAATGGGCTGGAGAAAGAAATGGCAAACTACTCTGGTATCTTTGCCAAGAAAACCCCAAATGGGGTCACAAAGAGTTGGACACAACTGAAACGACCAAACAACAAACTTGATGTGTGACCTGGGAAAATAGTTTTCTGTTTCTGGTTCTCAGTTTCTACTTCTATAACATGACGAAGTTGGACTAGATGATTTCTGAGGTTCTTTCCAGTTCAGATCTATGAGCGTATGAATAATAATAACTGTAACATTTACATGGCATTGTAAAATTTATAAAGGGCTTTCTTTCTACTACTCTGCAAGGTGCATAGTCTAATTTATCACTATCCCTGTTTTACTGATAAAGAAACTGAGGTTCATTGACATTGAGATTTATCCAAGGTCACAAAGCCGCTAAAGTGTCGGGCTTTAGTTCCCCTAGATTGTATTGTCTCTTTCAAAAGTTAGATTTGCTATTTTCCTCTAAAAGACTACGAATCCCTGCTATTCCTTTTTTCCCCTCTGTATTCCCAGTACCTGGCATATAGGCTGGGTGGTACAATGGATAGAGCACACTGGGCCCGGAGTCATGAAGACCTGAATCCAAATCCACCCTCAGATACTAGCTGTGTGACTTAACCTTGTTTCTTCATCTGTAAAACGAGTTGGAGAAGGAAATGGCTAACCACTTTAGCATCTCTGCAAGAACCCCAGATGGGGTCACAAAGAGTCAGACGTGACTGAAACAACTGAACGACAACTAATGCTTATTGAGTTGAATCAAATTTTCAAAATGTAAGTTTTAGTTAGAGAGGCAGAAGGGGGGGAGGAGCTAGAGAATTGGTTTCGGAGTCAAGATGACTTGGGTTCAAGTCCTGCCTTAGCATTTACTGTGTGACTGTGACCGTGGTCAAGTCATCTGACCCCTTATTTTTCCCTAGGTAACTCTCTAAGACTATAAGTTGTAGAGAATATGCTAAGCTTCACTGGTAAAAGATTCCTCAGCATGGGTTCACCAAACCAGTGTAATCCCAGGTCTAATTTCTACCCCTATCACAATCCTGACTCCAAATTCAACAGCTTTTCACTGTGCCCCACTATTTTTCTAGGCTAGTGTAATCTTAAATTCTGCTCTTCTCCTTCTCCAAAGGAAAACCCTCCCTTCCGCTCTCACTCCTTTCCCAGACTCTTCCGGGGCCATCTGTTTCTTTGGGCCTCCGGACGACTTCAGGACTACTCAGCCTACTGTAGCCTCTAGGGCCCATTCCCCAGAAAGAGTGCTGGCCTTGAAATGATATGAGCTTAGTTCATATGGCTGAATCTTTCACTTACTAGCTGGGGGACTTTGAGCAAGTAACAGTCTTTGAGCCTCAGTTTCCTCAAACGCAACACTTCGACCTCTCTCAGAAGGCTGTTTCAAGGATCAAATGAGATAAGGTATATTAAGGCCTTTGTAATCATAAAGCACTACATAAATGAAGCTATAATGGTTATTTAGCTTAGACCTAGTGAGGCTTCACAACAGTTTTATAACAGTAAAGATCTTTGCACACACAAGATTGTTGTTCAGTTGTGTCTGACTCTTTCTGACCCCATTTGGGGTTTTCTTGGAGGGGTCTGCGTTTCCTTCTCCAGCTCATTTTACAGATGAGGAAACTAAGGCAAACAGGGTGAAATGACTTGCTCAAGTCACACAGCTAGTAAGTGTCTGAGGCCAGATTTGAACTCAGGTCTTCCTGACTCCAGGCCTGGCACTCTATCCACTGCACCACCTGCTTTCCCCTTAATAGAGATGAATCTGCTTGGCTACATTCTCCTTTTTGTTTCCAATATGACTGGCAGCCTAAGGGCATTCCTGGCTGGGGTTTGGGATCCTGTCGATAGCCATGCAATCCACCCTGCACAGGGAAACTCCCATTATGTGCTGCACCAGTCCTCCCACATCTGAAGGATGGAGTTCAACCCGAGGCGACACATTTTATGAGGGAATTTGACAGATGAGAGAACAGCTAGAAGAGGGCAGCCAGGATAGTGAGGAGTCTGGGAACTACGGCATCTGAGGCATGCCTGGAGGACATGGAGCCACTCAGTCTGGAAAAAGCTAAAGGAAGGGCCCAGGTCGTGGGATCTTAAACAAGTCAATTAGCCACCACCACGCCTCAGGTTTCAATCTCCTCACCTGTAAAATGAAGAGGTGAGACTACACCAGAGGTGAGGAACCTGCAGCCTCAAGGCCACATGTGGCCCTCTCGGTCCTCAAGTGCAGCCCTTTGGCTGAATCCAAACATCACAGAACAAATCCCCTTAATAAAATGATTTGTTCTATAAAACTCGGACACAGTTAAAAGTCTGCGCCCAAGGACCTAGAAGGCCACATGTGGCCTTGAGGTCACAGGTTCCCCCCTGGACTAGATGTTCTCCAAGCTCCCTTCTAGCTCTGTGATCCTAAGCATAGTATTCCTGTCTTCTAATCCTGAGTGGTTGTCTTGTGGAAGACAAAACTATCTTCCTAAAGCACAGATCCAACCACGTCACTCACCTAGTCAATAAACCCAAGTGGCTCCCCATGAGCTCTAAGATCAAATACAAAGTGCTCTGTTTGGCATTCAGAGTCTTTCCAAATGGAGCCCCTCTTACATTTCCAGTCTTATATCTTACTTCCCACCATGTATTCTTTGATCCAGTGACACAGGCCTCCTGTTTGTTCCACAAACACGACTCTTCCTCTCTTAGCTTCCAGCATTTTCTCTGGCTGTCCCCCATGCCTAGAATATTCTCCCTCCTCATCTCTGCCTCCTGCCTTCTCTGGCCTCCTTTTGTTACTGTTGTTTTCAGTTGTTTCAGTCTCATCTGACTTTTCGTGACCCCATCTGAGGTTTTCCTTGGCAAAGATACTGAAGTGGTTTGCTATTTCCTTCTCCAACTCACTTTAAAGACAAGGAACCTGAGGCAAACAGGGTGAAGTGATTTATCCTGGGTCACACAGCTAGTAAATGTCTGAAATCAGATTTGAACTCAGGTCCTCTGGACTCCAGGTCTGGCGCTCTATCCACCATGCCATATAACTGCTCCCAGCCTCCTTTAAGTTCCAAAATCTCATCTTTTACAGGAAGTCTTTCCCAACCCCAGTGCCTTCCCTCTGTTAATTATTTCCTGTTTATCCTGCATATAGCTTGTTTATATATATTTCTTTATTCATTGTCTCCCCACCCCCACCCTCAGATCCGTAAGCTCCTTGAGGACAAGAATTGTCTGTTGTTTCTTTTTGTATCCTCAACATTTAGCACAATCCCTAGCGCGTAGTAGATGTTTAAATGTTATGGTATAATTTGAGGGGAGCTTTAGAGAAGTAGAATGAGGACCAGGGGGTGAAACTGAACAAAGGTAGATTTTAAGCTAGTCCAAAGCATAACATTCTAACAATAAGAGGTGTTCCAAACCACAGTGGACTGTTTTGTGAGACAGGGAACTCAATCCCTCTGGAAGTGTCCAATCAGAGAATGATAGAATGCTTGTTAGGGTCATTATAAAAGAGATGGGAAACATCATGGTACAGTGAAAATAATACTAGCTCTAGAGCCAGAAGATATGGGTTCTAACCTCAGACAAGTCATGTAACCTCCTTGAGCCTCAGTTTCCCTAGCTGTAAAATGAGAGGGTTGAGCTAGATGCTGTCTGAGGTCCTTTCTGTCTCTAACTCTATGATCCTATATGCCCCTATTTGAGTAGGAGGTTGCAGCAAATGACTTCTAATATCCTTTCCAACTCTAAGAGGAATGACCTCATTCTTTTCATCATGTTTTAAATAGTTAAAGGAATCAAGTACAGATAATAAAAAAATAATACTTCCTTCTCCACTCCTGCCGACCCTACCACTTTACTGTGGAGCCCTACTTAGAGGTGAGGCTAGGGGAGGGGTAAAGGCAGAGCTGATCTGACTACCAGGTGTCTAGAAAAATGTAGAAGGCAGGGTCCTATATAGGAAACCTATTCTTTTCTGAACTGGAAAACAGGCTACTTCAAAGAGAGAATACAGGAAGAAGTCAGAGGAAGCTTCTGAGGATCCAGTCCAACACAAAAGATTTGCCCAGCTTTAGAAGTGGGTTTTAAGGGCTATGCAGAAAATCCTTTTGGTCTTTTTTTTTTTGCAAGCTGCAATACCAAGAAAATAGCATTTAAAATGATATCAGAATCCAAAGAAGAGGTTGCAAATAAAAGCGTTTGTTGTATATGACACTCACGGAATAATTTTTTCCATAAATTCTTAATGCAATCTTCACAAAGCCTCCTACCCTGGTAACTTGGCAGAGGCTTTATTTAATATCTCACACATCCTAAAAGAATATTTTTTCAGATGCAATTACCATAAGCAGTAAAAGTGCTTTGTGTTGTACTGATTAAGTTAAAAAAATAGCTGCCTTGGGGTTGGGAAAGCAACTGACTCAGAGAAAGTCATGATAAACCAATAAGAATAGAACTCAAAAATGAAATTCCTCTTCAGTCTTCACTGATATCACAGATTCAGTTTTGAAGTTTTTATATTTCACTGTGTAGACAGCAAAAGCAAGAGAATAAATCCCCTCTCTTTATCTCCCCTGCTGTGGAGTCAATTGCTTTTCCAAGTTTAGGAATGAAAACTTGGCTGCAGGTTGGGATAGAGACACAAGATAGAGTTTAGGCCGATTGGGAGGAAGTTTGGGACAGGTCATAATCTCTCCTATCAGGTGAACCAGTAGCAACTGAACATATTGGAAAACTATTGGGAGTCAGGAGACATGGTTTCTCATTCTGACTCTGCCACCAACTATCTGGACCAATCTTGGATGAGTCATTCATTGCTAGCCTTTGATTCTTTATCTGCAAAAAAGCTAGGTTATTTCTATGGTTCTTTTATCTCTGAAATTCTCAAGATTCTACTCTATCAATAATAGAACATACAGAGGATCTTGATTGACTGTTTAAAATTTTCCCTTTAGTTTGGTGTAATCATATAAAATGAAATGGAGATCTAAATTATTAAGTATTTCACATGTATATTATATGTACATATTACATACGTGTGTATATCAAGAGAGATAGAAACAGAGAGAGACAGAGGTATAGAGGCAAAAAATACATAATTTGAACATTGTCTTCCCTGTTGGACTGTGAGTGTCTTGAGATCAGGGATTGTTTTTGCCTTTGCTCTTAGCACAATGCCTGGAAAATAGTAGGCACTTTAGTGTCTTCAACTGATAGAGATGTGAGAGTCAGAGACAGAGAGAGAATGAACTTAGTAAGCCAAATATTCTAAGCATAAACACAATTTTTTATCTTCATATTCTGTCCTCTACATTCTATTTACCTTATAGGTAGGGAAAATAGAGGGTTTTTTTTTTCAAGAATTGAAGGATTGACCTTTTATGTAAGTAATTTCGTTATCATCACATAAACCTAACCCTTGAGACTTGAGCATGTAGCTTACTCTTTTTCTTCCTTTGCTATGAGATTCCCTTAATGCTCTAGACACAAAAGGAAGACACAGTAACGGTGTGTGCCTCCAAGTAAATACTATCTCCTTGAGGAAACTTCCCATCACTTTGCACAGTGTCTTAAGTATAGAAGGTGCTTGATAAATTCTTGCTGGATTGATCATAGATGATATAGAATTAGAGCATGTTTAAGTTCTCAGAATTGTTTCTGAACTCAGAACTCCTTGGGTCTAAGATCTATGTCAGATTATGTACAACATTCTGATACCATGCTTTTACTGGCCTCTGCCACTTCTTGGGCTGCTCTTTATTTAGAAAAAAAACCAAATATGTATATGTACATTGTGTACTAGACATAAGTACAGCAAATGAAAAAAAAAAACCAACAACCTGACAAAACAAAAAACCCCTCCCCTCAAAGAGCTATTGGCTTCTGAGTTTCTGTATCTTGGGCTACTTTTCTACTGTCCTCATGAGGAATCATTTATGCTACCTGTTTCCCAGTACGCATTTCTTACTCACACAGGTAGAAATTTGATCCTTACCATAGAATCTTTGGATCCTCTGTAAAAGGACTTTAAACCTCATTTATCCCAAAAGCTTCAATAAATGAGAGGAAATAAGGTCTAGAGAAGTTAAGCGATTTCCCAAATCATACAGCTAACTCCTGGCAAAATCACAGCTATAACTTGGATCTCCAGATTTCCAGTCTAGGGCTTTTCTCATTATGGCATGCTGTACTATATACACATCATTCTCTCTTTTAAAACTTTAAAAAACAGAAGCCCAGTGGTATTGTTTAAACACCTACACACACACACACACACACACACACACACACACACACACACACTCACAGAG
Source organism: Phalanger gymnotis (assembly GCA_028646595.1). Classification (NCBI taxonomy): domain Eukaryota; kingdom Metazoa; phylum Chordata; class Mammalia; order Diprotodontia; family Phalangeridae; genus Phalanger; species Phalanger gymnotis. The sequence goes on from CM053624.1 coordinate 91,511,502, forward strand.
AGACAGAGAGAGACTCGTCCCTGTCTGTCTACATTCCAGGGTGGGTGTTTAAAAGAAGGGATGGGATTAAGAAAAAGAGACAAAAGACTATGATTTGTCTCAATGTCCTAAAACAAACACATGCACTGCCAATATAAGTGCTAATTTCAAAAATCTGAAATACAAGAAAAAAAACAGGAGTCTAGTAGTGCTAAACAATAGGCACTATATAAAAGTACCAAGTTGAATGAATAAAACATCCTAGTAATCTCAAGAAAACTCCCACTTATCAATGGTCATTTTATAGAAACTGTTACTTTAGCCTCCTAAATCAGCAAATTTAAGTTGTAGAACTGATGAGTAGGTGTTACATTTAACTTCATCTGAAAATTTTGATCCTAAAATGATATAAAGCAGCATAATTAATTTTCACATTAACAAAACTTGCCCTAAACACAATGAACACTCCCAAACCATATGCTTTATGATTCATATATTTGCATTTCCAAAATTGCAGGAATCCTCTTAAAGATCTCTACTGCCAGGATACCAGGGCATCAATTTTCTTTCTTTAATTGCTTGGTTCCCCAGATAGCTTTTTATTATCATCCAATTTCATTACCATGGCTTTACCATGCCAACAAATAAAGTAAAATTAGCATAGCTCCCCCCCCAACAAAAAAAAACCATAAAAGCAAAACTAATGCTTTTTTAGTGCAATGCTAATGTTATGAATAAACATTTAATTCACCAGAAAATATTCCTATAAATTTAATCTAAGCTTTCATTGATGCTAGATTAAGTGCTGCTCTTATGTGCAGATGATGGCGATGATTTTCCATTTGTATATAGTCTACTCTTTTGTAGCCTTTCTTTTTGAAATTAAAAACATGAAGATCTGGGAAATCACTTCAAACAGCCCATCAACAAGCATCTGCATAATAAATGGAGAAAGGAAGGAAAGCTTGGAACACTTTGCTCACTAGCTCTGAAGAGCTCAATTAACGGATAAATAGCAGCAGTATCAGCACACTCATCAGTAGATGGAGTCGGTTTTTATGGATTAGCTCTGCACCTGAATCGCACATTATTTTTGATTGGCAGGGAAATCAGCTGCATAGAATTCCAAAAAGGAAGAGAAGTTACGGGTCATTTGAGTCCAGTGGCTTCCAGTTTGTGGACCAGGGTTGCTTAGGGAAGAGTGGAGCTGTCACAAGGGGTCCATGGAGCCATAGGTGCTCTCTATAGGTTGAATAAATAACATTTCGCACTTATATATTACTATTTTTCAACATATCTAGATATTATTGTGATTAACAACAAACACTGATTTAATATTGTTTCAGAATTCATTATAGCTTTTTATTGATATTTTTAAATTACTAGATAGTACTAGAGAAATAATTAACATGTAGGAATCCTTAATTCCTTTACATAAAAGAAGGGGCACTCACAGCATCCACCTTCGTGATAGTTAATAAAATTAACAGTTCTAATTTAATCATCCCATAGATTCAAAACACATATTCAACTCACCATTTTGTGAGGTTTTTTTTTAACCTCTCAAACTCTAAAAACAGTTGCATGCAAATGAGCCTAGAGACTTGGAGACAGAGGACCTGGGGATTAGAATCCATTCTTATTTGCTTATCTGCAATGACCTTGGCAAAGTCACTTAATCTCTGTGACCTCTACTTTCCTCTCCTGTAAAAAGAGAGGTTGAACAAGATGACACCTAAGATCGCTAAATCTTTTTTGTTTTTGTTTTTCAATTTCCTTGATTAGGCAACACCAGGAGGTGGATTATTAAAAAAAAAAAAAGCAGATTTCAATGGGATGCAGCTGCAATGAAGTCCCAGTCATCTCTCTGCCCTCAAATAGGTCCTTCTCAGTTTTCTACTCAGTCCTCCTAAAGTCTGCCTTTAATTCTAATGAAAAAACTTTCTTCACACATCACTTTTTATCAGGTTTTCTTAAACATTCTTTTTCTGTTCTCTTTTCTTTTTTAAATAGTATTTCATTTTTCCAATTATATGTAAAGAAAACTTTTAACATTCATTTTTATAAAATTTTGAGTTCCAAATTTTCTCCCTCCCTTTCCCACTACCTAAAATGGTAAGCAATTTGATATGGGATATATATGTGTAATCATGTAAAACATAGTTCCATATTAATCATGCTGTGAAAGAAAAAACAGAACAAAAGGGAAAAACACCAAAAAATAAAATGAAATAGTATACTTCAATCTGCATTCAGACTCCATCAGTTCTTTCTCTGGATATGGATAGAATTTTCCATCATGAGTCTTTTGGAATTGTTTTGAATCATTGTAATGCTGAGAAGAGCTAAGTCTATTGTAGTTGATCGTTGCACAGTGTTGCTGTTAATGTATACCGTGTTCTCCTGGTTCTGCTCACTTCACTCAGCGTCAGTTCAAGTACGTCTTCCCAGGATTTTCTGAAATCTACCTACTCATCATTTCTTACTGCACGATAGTATTCCATTACTTTCGTATACCACATTCTGTTCTTTTTTTTTTCCCCAGTTAAACTGTTCACACACAAAAGGGGCTCTAACCTACAAGGCATTGCAAGTCAGTTTAATTATTTTTCTTTATCCAACAGATCATTTTCTGCTTCTTTCAACACCCAAACTGTTCAAATGATGACAATACCTTGTGTCAGAAAATGAAATTGGCAAAGAGTTTGTCTCATTGTTGAGGAAAATAAACTTAAACCTGAAAGAATTAAGAAGAAAAATTATTCCAGATGAAAGAATCACTTTCTTAGAGAATCTTTTTTGAGGTGCTTTAGTAGACTGGAGAGGGTATTAGACTTGGAGTCAAGAGACCTTAGGTTTGCTATTTATTACTCATATAACTTTTGGGAAGTCACTGAACAACCTTGGCCTCAGTTTGGTCATCTATAAAATGGGGTTTTCAACCAGATGATCTCCAAATTCTATTACCTTTGATCCCTGGTTTCCTCATCTATAAAATAGTAATAATAACCCTTTTGCCATCTATCCCACAGATTTGCTATGAATGTTGAATTAGATAATAAATGGTCAAGTACGTTATAAGCATAGAATGATTCAAGAATATCAGTTACTCAGATACCAGAGAGGTGAAGTTTGTTCCCTGATCTTGCCTTCATACATATATACATACTTGTACATATACAGACCCTAGGATTCTCTGGGTTAATTCTCTTTGGGCTTGTTGTTATGTGTAGTATGAGCACTCATTTTTTGAAATGAAGGGCAATAGGATGAAGTGGAAAGCCACTGGACTTGAAGACAGAGTACCTGGGGGTTCGAATGCACTCTTCCTTATTTGCTCTCTGCATGACCTTGGTCAAGTCACTTAATCTCTGTAGGCTTTACTTTTCTCTCCTCTAAAATGAGGAGGGTGAACAAGATGACATCTAAGATCCATAAATCTCTTTTTCTCCTTTCATTTTCTTGATTAGGAAACACCAGGAGGTGGATTATAAAAAGCACCACATTTCGATTGAATGCAGCTGCAGTGGGCCATAAAGGTTTAAGTGACCAAGAAAAATTATTTGCCTAAGATACTACACTGCAAGTTTTCCTTTTACATAATTAAAGGATAAATGTCACTGTCTGTGTTCTTTTAAATTAGGCTTATTAAACTGCATGCCACATCCTGAGAGCCAATTAATGTGCTGCTGAGTTTTTCTATTTTATTTAACATCACCAGGGATGAGTTTGACGTAATTTTATTTAGTATTTTAGTAGATGGTACAGGGTCTGAGATTCGGCATGCTGGATGAAAATTAAAGACTAAATAGGGCTCAATGAATCACTTCTTTTCTGGCACAAGCCATTCCTTCTACATTTTCCATCTTAATTACTTTTCAAGTATATGTTCCAGGGTTACTCTTGGGTTGGCTTTCTAAAATATTCAGTAGTCTACAACTTTGAATCCAATAAAACAAATAAGTCAGCCACCTCTGCCCCTTCTGTCATCATGCATCACTTGAATGCCAGTCTGGTGTTCTCCTTGGATTTCACAGTGGGCAAAGAAGCTGCTAAGGCATTTCCCATTGATTTCATATAGGGATACTTGCTTACTAGAATTCTAGAACAATGGTTCTCAACATTTGGTCCCACGATCACTTGTGATCCACAAGGGCCCTTGTGTTAGTCCAAGCATTGGTGGTCTTATTGTTACTATTGTAACGATATCTACACTTCTGTTTTTGGATGTGAATGAGTTATGCTACTTAATAACTACATTTCTGATATGACTATTATTCTTAAAATCTGTCCCATCCATCACCCAATGGGTATGTTTGTAAGTTCTGTACATAACAATGTGATGAAATGAAAGAACTTTAGAAACAAAATTAATATAACAAATATAAAAGCAGAAAGTTTCATCATCCCTCCTACTCCCACCTAAATACAACTAGAAAAGTATAGCACTAAGAGGTCTCATTCTTCAAGGTCACTTGAGCTCACCAAGCCAGTAATTGTTCTTTTGGGTCTGTCTTTCACATTCTGGATTTGCCAAAAAGGACATTATCAAACTTGTGCTTGTTAGTTTGGTTTATCTAGTGTCCCAGGAAAAAAATTCTAAATACCAGTTTTTCTATGTAATATATCTATTGCTTAGGCAAATCACAAGCCTCTCTAGACCCCTATTTTCTCCTCAACACAGTGGAAGAGCTTGACTAAATGATCTCTAGCATTTCTTTCAATTATAAACTCTAAGATCCTAACTGGTGATCTTCATAGGCATATGAGAAGACTTCAACCAGGGGTGGGGAACTTGTGGCCTCGAGGCCACATGTGGTCCTCTAGGTCCTCAAGTGCGACCCTTTGACTGAATCCAAACTTCACAGACAGCACAATCCTAGGTTTGATGTTTTGCTGAGAATAAGACCTTCTCATGACATTTTTTTCCTTTTCTTGATCTGAGCTTAACATAGACTCTAAAACGAATTAACTAAATTCTGCCTAAAAAGAACTAGGCTACAGCAAACAGCTAGTTTCCATTAAAAAAAAAACAGAGACCCCTGTGCTCAACAAGTTCTGACTTCCAGCCCTCTATGAATCACGGCTGATAAACTAAAAACAGCAGGAAAAGGCTAAGGAACATTTCTCAGGCTGGTAAACACACATTTTGCTAGCTCAGGGATTTTAAAAATCAATTTCCCAATGCTGGATCTTGGAGCCTTGGTTTTCTGACCTTGCACGACTCAAGGAGCAGCTAAAAAACTGAGTCATTCTGATAAAGAGCAGCCAGACTACATGACCCTTTGAGTCGCAGGGTCCTAGAACTACAGAAAAACTCGCTAATGCAAACTTTAAAAATAAAAGGAATATAGTTTAATTTCTTTCAAAGAAGTTGATTAAAAAACTAAGCTATCCAGTAGCTCCCAGGCTATATTGGCTAAGTGATATTATTTCATATTTATTTTTAGTATGCATAGGTTATATGTTCCTAAGTCAACTGTAAGGTCCATGCAGGCAGAGACTTTTTATCTTATGCAGTTCATGGGTCAGAATAGCCAAGAAACCACATCAGCCAGCAAAGATTTTATCTCTTTGCCAAGTAGAGAGAGACATGGCAGCCAAAGGCAATGTGGGTTTGGAGTATATACGATCTCATTTGTTATTGGAAAAAAAAAGAAAGATGATAGGAGATTACAAGCAGCATTGATTTGTAAAATGGTAAATCAATTAATCACAAATATTTATTAGGCACCTATTATCAGACAAAGTGTTAGGTGTTAGCAATACAAACACAATCCCTTTTCTCAAGTAGTGGAGGGGACAACCAGCCTAAAAAAAAAAAAGCTTGGCATGAGAACTTACTTAAAAGACACATCACCTCCAAGGACAATGGTGGACAAAACTGGAAGAAGGAAAATGAAAACAATGAGATGAAATTTGAATTTGCTAGCATTTACATATTGTTCCATTCTTATTCTGAAAGACAGTGGTACCATGTCATTTGCATTCTAATACTTCAGTACCTAACAAGCTATTTAAGGAGAGGAAATGGGACTTTAAAAGATAAAACCGGGAAAAATGGCTGGACCAAACCCAATATACACAGAAGAAAAGCATGACAAATGCAATGTCATTTTGTAGGTTCTCAGAGCTGATTTTTTTTTTTTGGATTTTCTTAAAGAGAGGAAGATCTCTCCAAAATGGAAAAAAAAAGATAATCCATACTATTACTATACTATTATCCCAAAATATGTCCAAGAAGACACCAGTAACTTCCACCAACATGGCTACATTTGCATCTCTATAAAATTTTTATGAGAATGGTCTACACCTATATCAAAGATATCATTAATTAAAATAATAATGACTCACATTACACAATTCTTTGTTTTTTAAAAGCACTTTTCTCACAACAACCTTGTGAAGTTGGTAGTACAAGTATCATTATCCTCTTTTTTATAGATAAAGAAACTTAGGCTCTGAGATGAAAAGTGATTTGCTTTAGTGTCATATAGCTAGTTAGTGTCTGAGGCAAGTTTTGAACTAGACATAGGTTAGATGTTTTTATATCTGGTGCTCTTTTAACTGTAGCTTTTCTCTCCCTTCCCCCAATGTATTACTTTCCTAAAGTCTGTAACAGTAAGGCAATAATAACAATGTAGATGATAATTGTCAAAATGCCTGTTCTGTATCACAAAGTACACGAGACTCTCCACATACAAGGTAGAAGAAGTAAACCATTTATTCAGACACCAGAGAACCATAACCCACAAGCCATTTTCCAATCTATCAGAGCAGTAAAGCATTCCATACACAATATTACAACATGGAGCCTCACCATCCCAAAACCTCTCCAACCCCCTGCTGGGGTCTTCCCAAAGTCAAACTCACAGTACAGCTAAGTCAGCCTATTCAGTTCTAACAATCAGGATAGATTTCTATGCCCCATTGCCTGTATATCTTATTTCCCAGTTGCATGTAAAAATAACTTTTTTTGAGCATTTGTTTTTAGAACTTTGAGTTCTAAATTCTCTCCCTTCTTCCCTTCCTACCCACTCTCCTTGAGAAGGCAAGCAATTCAATGTAGGCCACACATGTATCATTATGCAAAACACTTCCATAACAGTCATGTTGCAAAAGATTAACTATATTTCCCTCCATCCTATCTTGTCACCTTTATTGAATTTTATCCCTTTGACCCTGGCCCTTTTCAAAAGTGTTTGCTTTTGATTACCTCCTCCCCTGCTCTGCCCTCCCTTCTATCATGTCCTCTATCTTATCCCCTTCTTCCCACTTTCCTGTAGGGTAAGATACCCAACTGAGTGTGTATGTTATTCCCTCCTTAAGTCAAGTCTGATGAGAGCAAGATTCATTCATTCCCTCTCACCTGCCCCCTCTTCCCTTCCAACAGAACTGCTTTTTCTTGCCACTTTTATGTGAGACAATTTACCCCATTCTATCTCCCCCTTTCTCCTTCTCCCAATATATGTCTCTCACCCCTTAATTATATTTATTTATTTTAAGATATCATCCCTTCATATTTAACTCACCCTGTGCCCTTTGTCTATATATATATGTATATATATTCTATATATATATATGCCCTTTATATATATAGATATATTCTATATCTATATATATATGCATATATATGTATGTATATATGTTTGTATGTATATTCCCTTCAACTACCCTAATACTTAGAAAGGTTTCATGAGTTACAAATATCATCTTTCCATGTAGGAATGTAAACAAAACAGTTTAACAGTCTCTTATGATTTCTTTTTACTGTTT
>CM053624.1:91519756-91535029 GCA_028646595.1 Phalanger gymnotis
TTAAGGCGTTATTTTCTTCAGTATTTTTTGGGTGTCCTTTAGCAAGTCATTGACATGTTTTTTACGATTTTCTTTCATCACTCTCATTCCTCTTCCCAATTTTTCCTTAACTTCACTTACTTGCCTTTCCAAATCCTTTTTGAGCTCTTCCATGGCTTGAGACCAATTCATATTTTTCTTGGAGGCTTTTGATGTAGGCTCTTTGACTTCATTGACTTCTTCTGGCTGTATGTTTTGATCTTCTTTGTCACCAAAAAAGATGCAATAGTCTGAGTCTTTTACTGCTTGTTCATGTTCCCAGCCAACTACTTGACCCTTGAGGTTTTTGTCAGGGTATGACTGCCTTCGGAATGACGAGTGCTTTGTCCCAAGCTTCAGTGGTGTTGCATTGCTGTTTTCAGAGCCACTTCTACACAGCAAGCTCTGTCGCACCAGCACTCCTTCTTCCCCAAGGCACGCCAACTAGGAATGTGACCCAGATCCAAGCAGAGCCAGCAAAGTGCTCGCTGCATTCCTGCTATGATCCACTGCTTGATTCCTCCCACCGTGTGAGCCTGGGGCTGGAAGCAATCACAGCCGGAGCTCTGGAAGCAGCCGCAGGAGCTTCCTCCTGCTGCTGCAGCGGCCACACCACACCACCTCTGCAGCCCCTGGTGCTGGGGCTGATGGCACACTCCTCTCACCCAGATCCAGCAGTTTTCCCACTGACCTCTTAAGTTGTCTTTGGCGTTTGTGGATTGAGAAGTCTGGTACCTGCCACTGCTCAGTGATTCAGGGACCTATGGCTTGCTCTGCCGGATCCCCTCAGCACCTGGTCTGTTCTGGTGCAGCCCATGCTGGGCTGCGCTCTGCTCCCAGCACAGTGTGATAGACCCTTCTCAGCGACCAGTCAGGCTGTCTTGGGCTGGAGACCTGCTTCCCTCTGTCATTTTGTGAGTTCTGTAGCTCTAGAATTTAGAGCCACTTTTTACAGGTGTTTGGAGGGATTTGGGGGAGAGCTTAAGCGAGTCCCTGTTCTCCTGCTGCCATCTTCGCTCCACCCTCCGAATATAGTCTTTTCTGCTGCTCATCTCTTTATGCCCAGCCTCCCCCCTCTGATGGGAGAACTGGAACGAAATTTCTATCAAAGCTCTCCTTTATAGGGGGCATAAATTGAACTCAGCTCACTGCACTTTCCATCTGCAGCTCTACTTGGTTTCATCTCCACTAAACAAGATAGCTCCTGGTATTCCCTACTAACACTCCCACTTTCGAGCTTCCTTTTGTGTTTCATCTTCCCTCAATATACTGTAAACTCCTTGAAGGCAGGGCTTCTTTTTTCTTGTTTGTATATCTAGAGCTTATCACAATATCTGGCACATAGTAGGCACTTAATAAATGTTTATTGAATTGAATGTCCTTTGAAGCTGCAGTTGGCTGTCTTCTCTGTAGCCAGACATCATGACCCTTAAAACTGCTTCCTCCTTTGAGTCATTCTGTGTTTGTCTGTGCCTGCCAAGGGAGTGCATATTTCTGCTTCCTGCTTGGGTTTACTCAAACTGGCTCTTAAATTATTGAGTTCTCAAACTGACGAATGTGGTGCCTTCTACTGCATGAGTTGCAGTAGATTGTTGCTAAATTCTATAACAAATGGGGCCAGGGAGGTGGGGGGAAGAGAAGTCCCGTCTCCCCCACCCCCACCCTGACATAGTCTTGCACAGGTGCATAGGTCATATACTATAAAGCTGCCCTGATTAGTCTGGATTACCTTGCAGTGACAAATTGTGTTGACTGATTTTAAGGCTAGCAGGCCTAGCTATTCAAAGGCCTTCAGGGACCCAGGATCCCTTTCTAATTCAGTTAAGAAACTTTTTTGTACTTCATAAAGGTATTATCAGGCATGGCCTCATCTTTATACATAAATATCTCATTAACATGTTAATGCTTCATTACTTCTATCTGGCCATTGCTTTCTCATATAGAGGGAATTAATCAAAGAAAGACCAAGTACTTCCCTATACTATGTTATGCTACTCTTCAATAAGCAAACAGTCATACTTTTAAAACTATGCTCTAGAATAGATCACATTTCTGTAGTTATAGAATTACTTAAATATTCAGAAAATTCAAAAGCCCTCAGTGTTTGTTAATTACAAAACATGTGTGTGTGTGTGTGTTGTGTATGTGTGTGTAGTATGCTTATATAGAGTGGATGGATACAATCACAAAGAAAACTTGATTTAATTATCAATATCAAAGAAGACAAATTAGGAAGAGTTATGTTCACCACTATTATGTAAGACATTCTCTACAAAATCCTTATGGAGGATCCCTATAGATGGTGGAGTCTTCCAGATCTAGAATTAGGAAGATCCAAGTTCAAATTTGGTTTCAGACTCATACTGGTTGTATCATCCTGGGCACTTAAACTCTGCCTGCCTCGGTTTCCTTATCTATAAATAAAGATGATAATAACACCTACCCAGGGTCGTCATGAGGATAAAATGAAATTATATTTGTAAAAAAATTTGTAAACCTTAATGTGCTATGTAAATGCTAGCTATTGTTGTTTTATAATTATCATCTTATTAGTGAAATGCATTTGGCTGATGTCCAAAATATAATTCATTCATTATCTTTCCCCCCAATCACAAATGCTTTCCACATCCCTCTAGTTAAATAAGGTCATAACCTCAGTGTCATGAATAATTTCTCATTCTCTCTTACTGCAGAAATCCAGACCACCTGCCCCTAAAGTTGTCTTGTACTTTTTACTTCTCTCTTACCCCTCATATCCATTCAACCATTTGTCAAGTCTTGTAATTCTACCTCCATAGGTATTTATTCCATTCTCTCTACTCACACATTTGCCACCCTGATTCAGGCTAAATTCTAGTCCTTAATCATCCTAATCACCCTTTTCTGGACACATTCAGGCTTGTTTCCCCAATTTCAAAATGTGGAGCCCAGAACTAAACACTATATCCAGATAGTCTGACCAGGGCAGAATAAAGCAGTATTATTGCCTCCCTAAATACTGAATGGACTATGTGCTTTTATTAATGCAGGTATCTCATTAGCTTTTTTTGTTTAATGACACTAACTTTTTTCCATGTCACAGTCTTGATTCATGTTGAGTTTGCAGTCCACAAAAAGACATGTCTTTTTCACAAAAATGATTACCTATTCAACTCTTCTCCACCCACTTGAATTGACTTTTTGAACCCCAAAATGTAACTTTACATTTATCTCTATTAAACCGCACAATATCAAAATAAGCCCACCTATCTGTCTTAACTTGGTGTCATATACAAATTTGATGAGCACGCCGTCTAAGCCTTCATCTAAGTCATTGATAGAAATATTAAATAGAATAAATTCAAGAACATATCCTTGGTATATTCAACTACAGACCTACTACCAGTTTGACATTCATCCATTAATCATTGTCTCTTTGCTCTCTTTGGTCATTAAATCAGATCCGAATGCACCTAACAGTATTACCCATCCTACCATTATCTGTCTTGTCCACAAGTATGCTAATAATATTAATGTTCAACTTGTATTTTACCCTATTATCTATAAACATAATTTGGGTGGCCATGTCAAATATTTTGTTGAAATTGATGTATACTATTTCTATGGCATCACCCTTATTAATCAACCTAGCCTTGTCAAAAAAGGAAATTAAGTTGTATTGGCATAAATTTAATAAACCCAGGAATCATCCTATTGACTGATGTATTGTTTTGTAAATGCTCATAAGTAATATTTCATAATTTGGTACAGAATTTTGCCAGATATTGATGTCAAACTTATTAGACTTGGGACTTTCCATATCCAAACTTAACCTTGTTTTTAAATTTTGACACTTGTCTTCCTCTTATCTACCAACTTCTCATCTATCATCTGCAACTTTCTCAACCTGACCACATCTTCAAGCCCCTTTGGTAACTTTTAAGTCTGGAGTCTTGAATTCATTTTCTCCAACTTAATAAATTTTCCTTTTTTCCCCCTAGGTTTTAAAAATTATTTATTTTTAGCATTATTTTTTCAAATTTTGAGTTCTGAATTCTCTCCCTTCTTCCCTCATTCACTGAGAAATCAAGAAATGTGATGTCAATTGTACATGTGAAATCATGCCAAACATATTTCCATAGTCATGTTGCAGAAAAAAAGCATGAAAAACAAAGTGAAAAAAATTATCCTTCAACCTACACTCAGACTCCATCAGTTTTCTTTCTGGAGGTGGAGAGCATTTTTCATCATAAGTCCTTCAGAAATGTCTTGGATCGTTCATCAGAAGGACTAAATCATTCACAGATGATCATCATACAGTTTTGCTATTACTGTGTACAGTGTTCTCCCAGTTCTGCTCCTTTCACTTTGCATCAGTTCATATAAGTCTTCCCAGTTTTTTCTGAAATCATCCTGCTTATTGTTTCTTATACCACAATAGTATTTCATCACAATCACATACCACAACTTGTTCAGCCTTTCCCCAATTGACTGACATCCCTTCTATTTCCAATTCTTTGTTACCACAAAAAGATCTGCTATAAATATTTTATACATATATTAGTGTACATATAAATATTTTTGTACATATATGTCCTTTTCCTTTTCCTTTAATCTCTTTGGGATACAGACTAACTAGTGGTATCACTGGGTCAAAGGGTATGGACATTTTTATATCCCTTTGGGCATAGGTCCAAATTGTTCTCCAGAATGGTTGGACAACACCAACAATGCATTAGTATCCCTATTATTCCACATAGGCATGAGGTAGTACCTAAGAGTTATTTTAATTTTCATTTCTGTAATCCATAATGATTTAGAGCATTTTTTATATTTTTTCATCATGTGCATGGGGTGGCAATATGACTAGTGAAAAGACTTTATAGGTTACAGGTCCAGAGGATATAAGGGATGAAAATATTCCTTCTCTGATATAGGCAGGATCTTGGAACACTGTGAATCTACAATTTTGCATGACCTTAAAGTCCACGAAATTAGAGGTCATCCTAAAGTCATAGAATGCTAGAATTCTAAGGAGCTCAGAGATCATGTAATTCAACCTTTACCCAAAAGATGAAGCCCAATTACAACAGGATCAATAAATGGTTGTCTAATCTCAGATTGAGAGACTCTGAGAAAAGGATGATGACTATACCTGCAACAGTCATTTCGTTGGAGGTATCTTTTTAAAATATATTTTATTGTTGCCTTTTTTATATTGTAGTCACTTCCCACCTCTCTTATCAACTGAACCCTCCCTTTCAATAAATAGAAATAGAAATGTAAAAACACACAAAAGCCACATCTGACAATGTATATGATATTCTATCCTCATGGTCTCCCACCTCTTGGCTATAAGAGAGAAGGTAGACTTCATTTTATTTTCTCTAGCATCGTTAATAGTTTTCACTTACTCTGAGTTCTTTTTAGTGATTTTTTTCCTCTGTATTATCATAATATTTGTGTGTATTATCCTCTGGGATCTGTTTATTTCACTCTGAAACAGTTCATATAAATCTACAGCTCTGAATTCCTTGGCGTTTCTAATCATAAGGAAGTTTTCCCTCATATTAAATTGAAATTTGACTCCTTAGATCTTTTTCCATTGGTCCTAAATTTACCCCATGCATTGTTTCACAGAATAAATCTATTCCTTCCTCTAGATGATAGCTGTTCACATATTTTAAGGCAAGGATCACATTCTATTACACCAATCCACCACGATCTATTCTTATCCTTCTGTCACAGCTTAAACCTATAAATTAATTATTTAATGATTTTTATAGAACATAATTGTTGTTTCTGTTAAATAGAGATGAAGAATTGCTATGCATTTTATCTAATGAATTTACATTTTAATTAAGTGCCCATTCAACTTGCTTCTCTGATAAATTAATTGATCTGTTCTGTTTTGAAATTCGGAAATTTATCAATGATTTCTTATAAATCAAGTCTGGCAAGCTCAGTGCTCTTTAAAAGATGGTTCAAAAAGGGGGGAGACATCCATAAAAATACACACACTTATTCTCTATGGTGATTGACATCAGCAACGACTTGTTATAATGCAGCAGGATCAGTATTCTTTTCAGGCCAATGTGATATGCTCTCATCTATTATTGATAGTACATTTCATTTAAGCAAAAGAGTTGTTAATCGTATTTCATCAGCTATTCTGGCTGGCTGAGGCTAATTGCTATGTGCCCATACATCCGCATGATTCACATAAAATTAGTCAATGCTGTGAGATTTTCGCAGTTTCTGAAAGACACGCATTGACTTCAAATATGCATGAAGATGAAGAAAAGTGGGGGAAATGACAGGAGAAGGGGTGGAGCTGAAGAGAAGGGGCTGAAAGCTGCGCATAGAGGTATTTGGAAGTAAAGGCAGCATTAATCACATCACTGCTCCCAGGAAACCTCTGGAGCATTTGCTACTCTCAGTTCTTGGAAACAATTCTCATTAATATCAATGAAAGCTGCATCTGTAGATCAAGGGCAGATATGGCCCTTGGAGATGAAGATTCTTCAAAGCTAAACTTCTAATTTATTGTTTGAATTTTGGAAAGTGTCCATGAATGACCAGTAATAAAACATGGAGGAAATGTGTCCCTGTACTGGAAAAAGCAACCATTTCAAAGAGAATCCAACAGTATTTAGCTGTAAATTAAGCTGGGAAACAAACATGATCATTTGAATTCAACTGCATTAGCTCTCACAACAGTATCCTCCCCCAAACTCAAAAATAATTGAATGAAAATATAGTCAGTTTTCAGTACATCAATAAATTAGGAGCATCATAATAGTGAAAAGAGTCCTGGAATAAGAAGGAAGAACCTATCCTTTGGATGAAGTCGCTTTTCTTTCTTGGACTTCAGATTCATCAGCTGTCAAATGAAGAGGCCGGAGCAGGCAGATGACCTCTAAGATCTCCTTCAGCTGGAAGATTCAGTTAATTGAAAGATAATTTGAGGAGGTGGGACCTTTTTTAAGAAAAAATTAGTTAAAATAATTTCTGCTCAGTTAGAACTTGGCTCACATGCTGGCCTGTTTATTGATATTGTCTTTTTCGGGGTTAATATAATTTGTTTTGGTGATAAGAGGAAAAGTACAAAAGATAATATATAGGAGGAATCAAGATGGCTACTAAATTGGGGATAGGAGGTGAGGAGGGAAAGGTTGATCTCTCCCAATGTAATGAAATAAGTAAACCAGGGAATAAATTAAATAAAGAAAAACACAAAAGAAGATGCCCAGAACCTTCCTATCGCTTCCCTATTAAAAACAGACAAACAAATCTTCACCAAGCATCCTCAATAATCCCTGTGATGTATAGGGAAGAAAAGAAACACTGAGCAATAAGAGAAGCAACAAAGCAGAAATAAGGTAGGAAAGTGAAGGGAACAAGTGAGATTCGGTTTGGATAAGGAGTGGTGTTGCTCTTATTCAGTCATGTCTGATTCTTTATGACCCCATTTGGGTTTTTCTTGGCAAAGATACTGGAGTGGTTTGATATTTCCTTCTCCAGCCCATTTTAAAAATGAGGAAATGGAGGCAAACAGGGTTAAGTGACTTGTCCAGGGTTATATAGCTAATAAATGTCTGAGGCCAGATTTGAGCTCATGAACATGAGTCTTCCTGACTCCAGGCCCAGCACTCCATGCACTATATCTACCATCTAACTGCCCAGCATAAGGAGTACTAAGAATTAAATACTACAAAGGAATGAGAGTAGTAGAGAAAACCAATAAGAGGGTATAATTCATAGGACCATGACATCTATAAAGATTACAGATATAGAGCTAGAAGCAGTCTCAGAAGCCATCAGAATTAATGCCTTCATTTTACCTTTGAGGGAACTGAGACCCAGGAAGGTTAGTTAACTTGCCTCAGGTCACACAGGCAGTGTCAGAGGAAGGATTTTTGAACATAGGCCTCCAGAGCCAGTACTCTTTCCACTGAAGATGAGATTCTTTAACTAGAAAGATGAAAGAAATAGGCAATAGAAAAGAAAGCAATAGCAAAGAAAGAACTAAGAAAATACAACAACAATAATGACAGAGATAGATAGATAGATAGATAGATAGATAGATAGATAGATAGATAGATAGATAGATAGATAGATGTTTTATATGTAGTCTCTTCAGGTTTACAAAACTCTTGATATGTCTTATGGAGTTGCTGTGGCTAAAAAATTCAGCCCTACAGTAACTCACTCATCTCCACAGCAACATAGCTAGTAAGTGCTGGAAGCAGGATTCAAACGCTGGCTCCAAGTTTCACACACTTTCCACTAGAAGACCCTACTGCTTCTTTGAGAGAAGAGGACCTGGATTCCAATCCTACCTTGCTACTTACCACCGTTGTAGCCTTGGACTTTAGACTTCAGTTTCCTCAAGCATAACATGGGAGCAGTGGGTAAGGTGGTATTCTGAACTGTAGGGCAAGATTAGATCATCAGAACTGTATCTTCCAGATCTCCAATGATCTTGTGACAAATTTAAGATCTCTTAGAAAGGATTCCTGTTTCCTGGGGACTGGCTGTTGTGATGCCGCTCTTTACAGCTAACCCATATCCAGACGTGCAATAGTTTCACAGCATTCCCTATACATGTGAAGAAGCAGCTGGTCACTGACTCTTCTCCATCTAGTAACCCTTATATGTGCAGCAGCTGATTAAGTAACCTCACTAGCCTTTTTCCTCCTAGGTAAATAGTCTACTCCATTAGCCTTTTCACCCTGCTCTTATTTTTTTTTCCTTCCTATGTCATGGTTGCTCTCTAATTCCCTCCACAAACTCTGAAATTAGATGGGTGTGGGGGGCAGTGTATGACTATTGCTAAGTGGCTCCCTACTACAAGCCAGGACCTGTGAGAATTCTTTCAGAGCAGCCGGGCAGAGTGAAGAAAGCATTCTTCATTCTCACAAAGACACAATTTTCACACTCGGCTCTGTCACTTGTTAGCTGTGGAACCTTGGACAAGTCACTTTCTTTCAATTAACCTGTTTACTCAGCTGTAAAAATATAAGCTCCTTTTGCTAATATATACATATACATACATGCATACATACATTATATACACATATATACATTATATATACATACACATACGTATACACACACACACATATATATATATGTATACTGGATACTGGGTATGTGGTGCTGGTATTAAGCTCAGAAGCTATTACATAATAAAAAGGAAAAAGCGGTGTAAGGAGAAGCAGGAGAATAAAGAGAAGTACAGCTTCCTCGCTGTTACCACTTTGGAGTGGCACTGGAAGACAGACAAAAATAAGAGCTGTAGAATAGGCAGCATTCTGATAGAAAAGTAGCCTAGCTCAGATAAATTTCAGTGACTAATATCGATCTCAGAGAGCAGATGACAAAATATAATTTCCATCCTATTGGTAGAGAGGTGGGAAGCTATGGGAGTGGTATGTTCCAGAGGCTTTTTTTCAGTTTCATTTGACTATTTTTCTTTGTTATAAGGGAAGGTAAAATCAGGAATTAATAGTGACATAAAAAGTGAAAGACAGGAATAAAAATGTTTTTGAAAAGTCTACCCAACATGTTAGGGATCTTCTCCTATATCTTTTGACACTAGCTTGACAAAATGGAACACAGAAATTGTCCATCAGTTGTCTCTTCCTTTCACTACCAGTTGTGCATCTCTTTGATATAAAAACAGAAATTATTTTGATTACCATCTAATTACTGACATCAAATGAGGCATAGAAAGACAATCACCAAATGTGTTTGCCACTGTCATAGAGGGTATCCAACAAAGAGCTTAGGTCAAAGTATGATCCCTGTGCTTAATTAGGTCCTCCAGATGTTCCTGTTTGTCTATGACATTGAACAAATTGCAAGCAAGCTTTGGAACATTGCGGAGCTTTCTAAATGAAATCCGTAATCACTAAAAAGAAATCAGCCTATCTATTCACACAGCAAAAACCAAATGAATGAAGAATGACTATTGATTAGATTAAAATTTGCAGTTGGTTGAACAATGCATAAAAGTGTTTCAACAGCACATATATCCTGGAAAGAAATAGTGTATGTATGTGTGATAAACTGGGCCTAGAACTAAAGAGAGCAGAGAAGTGCGTTATGTGGCATTTGGGGAATTGTACAGTGCTTTTAATGACCCCAAGCTTTTCCCTGAAACAAACTGTTTAACAACAGTTTCCTACTGGTGATGCTCTATGGTTCCAAGTTCTAGAATACCATTGCCTCCTAATGAAAAAATGAAATATGGGTTACCTGATAGGCAACGAAAGGGTGTGTGGTGAGTACGAGTAGATTACAACAAATTACCCAAAGAGAATTACACAGGAGAAAGAGAATAAAAGATATTGTCAGAGATATGTACAATTAGAAATGGTAAACAATGGACATCATAAAAGAAATGGAATTGAAAATATATTAAGAGACAGAAGATGACTGATTATCAACAGCAGAATTATTTCAGTCTTAGATGCCTGTCAGTCAGCTGTCCATCAACTGTGCAATCAGACCGTCAACTGGCTAAAGGGAAAGTAAAAATCAATATCAAATCAGAAGAAAGGCTAAAGATAAGAAGACACTGTTTGCGATTCTAATAAACTGAACATAGCTTAGATAAGATTTAAACTTTGAAAAAATGGGGAAATAGATAAAAATAAAGACATTTCCTTTGGTGATCTTGGTTTCTTAGAGGAGTTTAACTATAAAAGTCACCACAATAAGGAGGCAAAAAGAACCTGGAACACTTCAGTTAGTAATGTGAGAGCTTCTCACTAAGCAGAAAGAGATAGCATCCAAGGACAATATCAGTTTAGAAAATAAGCGCATTGCAAACCATTACAGAGGAAGATGACAGAAAATGATAAGCAGCATCAACTGGCAAAATGGAGAAAAGCAGTGGAGGGGAAAATGAGTTTGCAAAATGCTTGGCACGAGACCCAGTTAAGCCACACAATCCTGAGAACAATTTAGGAGCTCAGAATATTTTTTTTCTATTAAAGACCCCAAGGTTAAAAGAAAAACTGTTGAAAGCTGTGTGCAAAATTATTAAGAGAAGCAGGCATTCCCTGACATACATTTCCTTACCATGTGGATAGTCTTCTGGAAGGGAAAGGATTTCCTCTGGCTTTCTACAGCTCCATTTTGGTGGCCCCTTGCCTTCCTCTGCATGAAGTTTCCTTCCTCTCTTCCCTTACCTTTCCCCCTGAGACTACAAAATCTTACGTTGCCTAGAAACATTATGGCTCTCTACCTTTGTCACCTTATTCTAGTACTTGCAGAGAAGGATTGTATTGGAATGGATAGAGAGCTGGCTTCAGAGCCAGGAAGATCCAGGATCAAGTCCTTCCTCTGACATGAATGGTTGTGTGACTCTAGAGCGACTCAACTTCTCAGTCGCTATAGGCAACGGTGAGTCGAGTTACAGAAAATGTGGCAGACTCTGCTTTGGTAGAGGAAATTCCTCATGGAATGCTCCCTATATCAGTGAAATAACAAGTCCAGTCCCTATGCCTACTAGTGCTACTTCAGAACAGGGCTGTTTTGAAGTGATTATGAAAGTAGTGGGTGGGGTGGGGGAAAGAGACCTCCCCTCTGACCCCCTCATTGCTGCCAACCTAGCCCAAGCCTTGTTCTCCTTAGCAGAATTCCCAGACTTGTTCTCACCACTCACTGCCAGCCAGAAAAGCTTCCTTCTCTGCCATGGACTCTGTGATGAAATAAATGTCTGTAACAGCCTAATTCTACTCTTCTCAAACGATTCTTATTTCAGATCTGTGTCTGTGCAAATATTTTCCATCTTCACTCTTTTCATGCAAGGTCTAAATGGAAAAAAAGAGAGAATCCCTCAAGGAGTGTAAGAAGAAATTATTTACTCCCTATTTCCCATTATTACTATCATTTAAAAAAACCCTCAGAAAATCCCAGAAAGATTGTCCTTGATTTAGGGATGGGAGTCTAAGGGAGAATCCATGAAACTATGTTTTATTCCATATTGAGCCAGGGAGGATATGAATTCTGGTCAAATGCAATAATAGATGGTAGCAGTGGAAAGGGAAATATTTGGTTAAATGTCTGAAATAAAAGGGGTGGGGAAAAGCAAGAAGAAAGGAGCAAAGGAGTAAGAAGAGCAAAAATAGTAGTAATGGTTTCCAGGAAGTCATCCTAAGACCAAGGAATGTCCGGGGAATTAAAGCAGTAGAAGATCTTAGCCTAGGGATGGGGAATCTGGAGCTTCAAGGTCACATGCGGCCCTCTAGGACCCCAAGTGTGGCCTTTTTACTGACTCCAAACTTTGCAGAACAAATCCCCTTAATAAAGGATTTGTTCTATAAAACTTGGACTCAGTTAAAAGGCCACCCCCAAGGACCTAGAAGCCCACATGTGGCCTCAAGGACATAGGTTCTCCAACCCTTCAGCACCAAGAGCTCCTATACAAGTTCCTCATCGTTCTCCTCAATTCCTATTTCTGTCTAGGGGAACTCAGAGGAATCAGGGCCCTCTTAATTTAACAGGTCTGTGCTCCTCCTCCTCCCCAAACTCCAGGCCTGGAGTACCTGAGAGGTCCTGATGTTAGAAAACTACCATCAGAAGACTTCAAAGCTCAGGGAGAGAAGCTCTTAAGTCTAGATGCCCTATATCCCTGCTTCATCTCCCTACCTTCCTCTAAACAGGCAGACAACTTAGAAAACTACTACAATAGTCCAGCTGAGAGGGAGGTTGAGGGTCTGAGCTATGATGACAGCTGTGCGAGGACATGGATGAGGGATATCGTGAATGGAGGGATGGCAGGATTTGGCAACTGATTGGATCTATGGGGTGAATGAGCGTGGATGACAGTATGGTTGCAAACCTTGATGGATGATGGTGCCCACAATAGAAATATGGTATTTTGGAAGGGGGCAGGTTTAGGGGAAATGATTCCAAGTAGTTTTTTAAAAATATATACTGTATTTTCTTCCTCTGTCCATGTGTAACGCTCCTCTAGTTTGTTACTCACAAAAATCTCTCTGAAGTAGTCTCTCTCACTAACGGAGTAATCCTAAGCCTCCCCTCAGTCTTGAGTCTCCCCCAACTGGCCACTCCCTGCAGCCTCCCAGGTGGAACTGAATCATCCTGCTTTCATGACCACTTTGTTTCCTTTTCTGGTCAACCCCACGCTGCCTTCACACACCCACCCCACCCCCCACACACACCCTGCTCAGTGCTCACATCCTATCCTGGGGATTACACCTGTCTATCTTCCATTGCTTCTCTTCACTCTTCTATGGCCAGTAAAGTAATCATGGGACGAGCAATCGTAAGAGTGTGAGAGAGCAGAAAAGCTAAGTAATACTGACTCCTACATATTGGGCAAGTCAGTTTCTCTGAACCTCCTTTTCTTCATTTATCAAATGCAAATGGCATTCGCCCTATCCTATATGACAATGTCGCTGTGAAGACTGATTAAGAGGGGTTGCGTATTCACTCTCTAGGTTGTAAAACTCTGCATAAATGTCACTACTTTATTAGTATTTCTGATGCCCACTTTTCTATTCAGCTGCATCTTTTTTTAGAAAATAAACAAAGGATTAAAAACACAAACCCCAAAGGATTGAGAAGAGAGGGAAGGTTCTTTTTTATTCAAATGTAGTTTTCTCAGGGATTTCTTCTTGACACATTAGTACGCTTGTCAGTGAGTTTCTAACTATTATGGGGAAGAGATTATAAAAAAAAAAACCAGAGACAGTTCTGGGTAGATGCTGAGTATGATGTAACTTTCATGTTCAACATAAAAGACTTTTCCTTATCTTTGTGGCTATTCACTAGGTCTTAAGCAAGTTATTTTTGTTTTCTTGTTCTGTCTCCCACCAAGCCACCAGCCCAAGAACAGCTGTGACCATGACAGGGACGTTGGACTGTCTGGAAACCTAAAGAGCATAATGACACTGTAGCACCAGCCTCTTCCTTCAGCAGATCAGTTCCCCCTCGGCTATGATGGTAGACTGGACATGAAGTAGGCCTAGAATCACTGAACTTTGCCATTAGAAGGAGCCTTGAAAATTTTCCAGTCCAACTTCCCATGTGATACACAAACTCCATTGATAGTGTGACTGTCAACATTACATTAGTGTTGCTTATATTTATATTTATAGTTTACATAGTTTGCATCATCTATCTTCATCCCCACAAACCTCCAGAGTAAGCAGAGCACAAATAAGGAATCTGAGGCTTCATGACTAAAGTGATTTGTCCGGGGTCTCATAGCTATCACTAAAAGCCACCTATCCTGCCCAACAGTTAAATATTTTTGGCAAGGGGACAGTATATAGTACAAAGAACATTGGATATGCTGTCAAATGACCTGATTTTTAATCTGGCTTTTCCTATTTTCCATCAACAAGTCACTCGACTTCCCTGGCTCTATTTATGCATTCATAAAATGAAGGGAGTGGATTAGATGTTCTCTAACGTCCCTTCCAGTTATAAATAATTTGATCCTAGTAATTCACTATTGCAAAGAAAAAGCATGGAACTCGTATTCAAAAAACCTGGGTTCAAATTCTGTCTCTGTCACTTGCCGGCTGTGTGACCTTGGAAAGGATCAACATCCCTAAATCTCAAAATCTTCATTTGTAAAATGGAGACAATAAAGTTGTTGTTGTTGAATCATTTCAGTTGAATCTGACTTTCCATGATTCCATTTGAGATTTTCTTGGCAAAGTTACTGGAATGATTTGCATTGTCCTTCTCCAACTCATTTTACAGATGCGGAAACTGAGGCAAATGGAATAAAATGATTTGCTCAGGGTCACACAGCTAGTAAGTGTCTGAGGCCAGATTTGAACCCAGGTCTTCCTGACCTCAGGCCCAACTCTATCCTCTGTGCCACTCAAGGTGAATATTTTTTTTAAATAGGAATGAAGGAGTTATAGCATTTCCTGACTTCAAGATATATTATAAAAGCAATAAGGAAAAGTAGTATCACTTAAAAAAATAGAAAAGTAAATCACTGGGACAATGAGGTTGTTATCAGATGTGAAAGCACTTTTTAAAATGTCAACAATGTTATATAAAAGTAACCCTTGTGCCAGTCAGGGGCACCTGTTGTATACAAGGTACCCTGTGAACATTCTGGGGCTTCATCCCAATTTTATTTCTGCTCAACTGTCTACTCAGAAACTTGGAGAAATCTGTCCTGTAGAGAGCCCAGAAGGCTGGCATTGACTTCCTACTGACAAGGCAGTGAGCCACAATGTACAAGACAAAAGTTTTTATTAAAATAAAAGTAAG
>CM053624.1:91535529-91586456 GCA_028646595.1 Phalanger gymnotis
TCAGGGGCACCTGTTGTATACAAGGTACCCTGTGAACATTCTGGGGCTTCATCCCAATTTTATTTCTGCTCAACTGTCTACTCAGAAACTTGGAGAAATCTGTCCTGTAGAGAGCCCAGAAGGCTGGCATTGACTTCCTACTGACAAGGCAGTGAGCCACAATGTACAAGACAAAAGTTTTTATTAAAATAAAAGTAAGCCGGTGAAAGTTATATTTTCTGTACTAAGTGGCTAACTGACTCTGCAACCCAAAGAACCTAGAATGAATATTTTCCAAGAAGCTCACTGACCTCCTCTCAGGAAGTAAAGTCAGCTACATTGCTCTCTGATGGTCCCATGGTTATGGTGTCCTCAGCTAACATTTCTTCAGCCCTTTAGGGTACCCACAGCTGGGCATCAGAGATACAAATAGGCAAGCCTAAGATTCCCTCCTCTAGTCTAACTGGTGTTTATAGCTATAGAAATGAGGCTTGTTTCCTTTGTTGCTGGCTCCTTGGATTCTGCCTATACATAGACATCATCAGGGAAAAAGCTGTTTATCACCTGTTAGTCAACCTCCCATGGAGCTTCCTCTGCATTATGTAGAAATTCACCCTGGAACAAAATCTTTGTTCTCTTCCTCCAATACCCTCTTTCCTTTTACAAACCTTATATCAGAGACTCCCTCCTGCCACAAATGACCTGAGTACGCTTTGGTGGCCCTCTCTCTTCCTTGCCTCAGTGTCCCCATGCTGATGATCTGGGGCTATCTTTATCTGGCACTGCCCAGGAGTAACTACGCCTGACAAAAACACAAGCTCACAAAACTCAAAATATCAAGTGTTGTTTGCAAATTCATAGACAGGACTAATTTCTGAGCCCTTAGAAAGTAAAATACCCTGTAGTCAGCAATCCTTCCAGATAGTGTTTAACTTGGAATCAGGAAGTCTTGAGCTTCAATCTAGCCTCAGACCCTTACTAGCTATGTGACCATGGACAAGTCACTTAACCTTTCTGTACCTCAGTTTCCTCATCCTTAAAATAGGGATAATAATAGCACCTACCTCCCAGGGTTGCTTTGAGGACCAGCTAAAATCACACTTTCTCCCTAACTCCTCTTAATGCCAATGCTTTCCTGCTTTTAATTATTTCCTATTTATCCTGTATGCTGCTTGCTTTGTATATATTTGTTTGCATGTTGTCTTCCCCATTAGATCGCAAGTTCCTTGAGGGCAAAGAATATTTTTTAACTCTTTTTGTATCCCCAGCACTTGGCATAGCATCTGGCACATAGTAGGTACCTAACAAATATTTATTGAATTGAATTGAATCATGTAAAGCGCTTTGCAAATCTTAGAGCACTCTGTAAATGCTAGCTATTCTTAGCTCTTTTAAATACATGCAAATTTCATGATTTACATAATAGGTCCCTAGGTGGATCTCTAGGTGGAGACATTCAGGGTTAATTCCCTCAAACAGGCACTCCTCTCCACATACACTGAGCTGTGCTGCTTATCCCCTACAACTCCACTAAGCTCCCAGGAGATGCTGCTGGCCACTGCTTCCTGCAGATGCTCCCGTCCACTCTGCCCCACCTTGCCATAGCTCTTCTTCATTCCCAGCAGATGATGGTCTTCTCACTGTCTCTATTATCTACAACTTGTGCTTTCTTTAATTCACTTTCACTGCTATCTCTAGTTCAGTTCTCCTCTAGCATCTTTCCCAGGGAACCATCTCACTAGCCAGACCTGTATTGGGTTCCCTGAGGCTGTTAGCTGCTCAAAAACATGTATCAGCATTTCCACCAAAATCTACCTAAAGCCAAGGGCTAATTCTATATGTAATGGAGAAATGATTTCCCAAGAAGACGAAGGGTAAAGAAAGGATATGCACTGGTTCCATAACTGGTGTGGTGTTGGAAATGCTAGTTATAACAGTAAGACAAAAAATATAAATTGAGGAAGTGAACTTAAGAGGAGGCAAAATGATAACTATTTGTCAAAAATGTGATGATTTACTTAGTGAACCCTAGTGATTCAATGAAAAAAGTAATTAAAACAATTGACGGCTCCAATAACTTAGCAGAATACAAAACAAATTCATAGAATCATTAGCCTTTCTGTAGATTACTACAAAACCCAAGAGAAAGAAAGAGAAATTCCACTCACAATAACTGCAAAATTAGTCAGATATTTAGGTGTTAACCTACCAAAAACACATTCAAGATTTACATAAATGTAACTATAAAACACTTTTGACAAGGCAGGCCTTAAATAAATGGAGAATCCATTATTCATAATTGGACCATGACAATATAATGAAAATTATGATACTTCATAATTTAATTTATAGATTTAGTGCTATACAATCAAACTACCAGGGGATTACTTTATAGAACTAGATATAATAATAACAAAATCTCATGAGAATTTCAAGGTAATTTTTTAAAAATAGGAATGAAGGAGTCATGGCATTTTCAGACCTCAAGATATATTATGAAAACAATAATGAAAAATAACATTGGTTAAAAAATAGAAAATTAGATCAGTGGGACAGACTAGATAAGCTAGATAATACAGACTAGATAATAACCTGAAGCAATCAAATACAATATCCCGTTGTTTGCTAAATTCAGCAATACAAAGTTCGTAGGTAAATCAATTTGGAAGAAATTAAGATTCAATCAGCATTCTATTATAATAAGGTCCAGTATGGATATATGACCTAAAAATAAAAAGTCACATAAAAATTAAAGGAGAACCAAAGAATTTAGCCACAATCACAGCTAAAAGGAAAAATCACAGCTGAACAGGATAAAATGATCTTAAAAGATAACAGACTGTTTTGATTACATTAAATTAATAAACTTTTGCATGAACACAATACTACTGCTATAAAAAAAAGTGACTAAGTGGGAAAAAAATCTTTGCAGCAAATATATCTGATGAAAGTCTGATATCCAAGCTATATAAGGAACTGACATGAACATATAAATTGGACCAAGAGACATCTTCCAATGGTTAAAAGACATAGTTTTCAAAGGAGAAATGAAAATAATCAATAGTCGCATGAAAAATATATTCTTCATCATAGATAATAAGAGAATGGCAAATTAAAGCAATTCAGAGGCCTTGTGTCCTACCCACTAAATTGTCAAAGATTATGATAAAAGATGGAAATAATCAGCATTGGAGGAGCTACAGGAAAATGGGCTCTGTAACGTACTATTGCTAATCCTGTGAATTGGTCCAACTCTTCTGGAAAACATTTTGGAATTATGCAAGATAAGTCACTAATACTTTTCATGGCCTTCAACAAAGTGATTCTACTATTTGGCATATACCCTCAACAAGGTCAAAAATAGAAAGATGCCATATATACCAAAAATTCATAGCCGTAGTGTGTGTGTGTGTGTGTGTGTGTGTGTGTGTGTGTGTGTGTGTGTGTGTACGCATGTGTGGTCACAAAAACCTGGAAACAGAGGGAGTGGCCATTGACTGGAGAAAGACTAAATAAAATATTGCATGTGAACATAATGAAATAATGTGCCTTAAGGAACAATGATTATGAGAAATTGAAAGAGTTGTATGAACTGACGAAGTGAAGAGAACAGAACCAGTAGAAAAATGTACACAGTTATTACAATAATGTAAATGAAAACAGTCCGAAAAGGCAGTTGGACTCAGATTAATTGCAATGACCTACCTTAGTCCTGTAGTACAGATGATGAAAGACACTTTCCTCCTCTCAACAGGTAGAGTGTTGCATAGGCTGTCAAACTGCTTTTTCAGGTAGTTTTACTCAACTAGAGGATTCAAAGGGGAAGGGGAAGTTTTTTTTTTTTAAAAGGGCATGGATAAAGCATTTAAAAATGTATTTCTGCATGTCTAAGCCATTTTTGTGCACGGCCTTTGCACTCGTCAAGCCTTACGTAGTAAAGCTTATTTTG
Source organism: Phalanger gymnotis (assembly GCA_028646595.1). Taxonomy (NCBI): domain Eukaryota; kingdom Metazoa; phylum Chordata; class Mammalia; order Diprotodontia; family Phalangeridae; genus Phalanger; species Phalanger gymnotis. The sequence continues at coordinate 91,539,458 of CM053624.1, forward strand.
GGGGAATAATGTTTAAAGGGAAGATCTCCCAAAAAAGGTACCCAAGAATGTAAGTAGCAAAGGAAACAAATTTCCCTCTCCCGGGCTTAGGTAAACAGTCAGGACCATTTTCCTGCCTTGATATCTTTTAAAGTGTGTATGCATGTGTGTGTGTGTGTGTGTGTATGTGCGCGCGCGCGTGTGTGTACACATGTATGTCCTCCCACATGTGAAGCAGCTCCTCAGGGTAATTTGAATAAACAAACTTAGCTGCCCTGGAGGAAGATGGGAAATGAGGTTAAAAAGAGAAGGTGTGCCTTAGATGTCTGAGGCCCAATAGGAGAAGGGGCATGGATTGCCGATGCACACAAGAGATGTACAGCTTGGGTACCACTATGGGAAAGAAGAAGGAAATCATAAAACTACATGGGTTGAGGAGTAGAGACTGATTTTTAATTTTATCATTTCTCCCACTTTTCCCCTGCCTCCCTCAGAGCCTCTCCTATTCATTTCTTCTCCAAGTCAAGGGTGCTAAAATCTCAGAGTGCGACTGCAGGATCTGTAGCTAAGGAATCTGTTCTCTTTAAAGCGGGGTTATGGTTAGTCTGAGCCATTTTATTAATTATTCTGCCTTTGAGATGCTCTGAATACAAATGACATTAAGAGACCAAGAATCATAGATGTAGTGATGGAAGGACTTCAGAAGCCTTTTGATTTTGGTCAGGGCATAGGAGGGTGGATGCGTTATACTTTTGTAACTGGGGTTTGGTGAGTGCTCTGAGCACGTGAGATGGAGGAGTCCATCCATGGGAAAAGCCAGAGACTTATTCCTAGAACTGAAAAGGACAAACCAGACAGATCCAAACCCTAAGCCTACTCCTTAGAGCCACGTGGCTTAAAGGTAGCTGAGGAGGCGGCCTTCAGACCTGTCCACCTTACCGCATGATGTCTCCTGTCATGAGTGAATAAATCTAAGCCAACATGAGGATTCAGGGAAAAGGGTAATTGTGCTTAGTCAGGTGGATTTAAAGGCACAAATAGCTCTGCCTATGCAGCCAGTAGAAAGAAGCTGCTGATGCTAACTACTTGGTAGGACAACACAGAATGTCCACATATGAGCCCTGGTTCTTCTGTCTCCCAAGAGCAGGTACCCAGGGTCTTCCACATGGGTGTCTCCCTATCTTGGATGATCTGGGCATTTGCCAAATACCCATTATACCTTAACAAAACATGAAATAATGGGAAGAACAAACTAGAAGTTACCCTAGGTTCAGTCCTGACTCTGCCACTAATTAACTGTGTGGCTTTGGACAAATCACTTTCCCTAAGTGAGTCTTGGTTATTTCATCTGTAAGAAGGAGTCAGACTAGATAATTGCTTAAGGTTCTTTCCAGCTGTAATAATCTATGGTTCTAAACTGAACGACTTGTATTACTTTGCAGCTTTTGATATGAGCTTGTTTTCCTATCAACTTCTGTTGTTCGGTTGTACCTGACTCTCTGTAACCACATGGACCATATTGTCCAGGGGTTTTCTTGGCAAAGATACTGGCGCAGTTTGCCATTTCTTGTTTCAGTGAATTAAGGCAAACAGAGGTTAAATGACTTCCCCATGTTCACATAGCTAGTATCTGAGGCTGTATTTGAGCTCAGCTCTTCCTGACTTCAGGCCCAGCACTCTATCCACTGAATCACCTAGCTGCCTCCATCAGCTTCTACCTCACTTTACATTTTTAGCCATCTGATAGACTAGAATATTTGCCAAATTTCTCACTGAAGTATAGGCCTCTTTTCTTCTCTACTTTAATTCAACAAACATTTATTAAGCAATTACTGCATGCATATACATATAAACTCAATGTGGATATAAAAAAAATGCAATAGTCCCTGCCCTCAAGAATTTTACAGGCTATTAAGGAGATGCGAAATCTCCACAAAAATGATAAAAAGTTAAATGCAGGCAGAAGGAAGCACTAACTTGAGAGATGGGGTCAGGCCCCATAGGGAATAGAACTGAATTTTAGGCTTAAAAAGGATTCTAAAACACAGATATAAAGAAGAAACACATTCTAGACATGGGAGAAGACTTGCGCAAATAAATAGTAGAGACACAGGAAATTTGGGATAGCAAAAAGGCCACATTGGCTAGGGCATATAGTTCATGAAAGATCTGAGTATGAAATAAGTCGGAAAATGTAGATGGAAACTAGATTTAAAAGGATTTTAAGTGTTGGATGAGGAGTTTGTATTTTTTTCCCTAGAGGCAATAGGGAGCTATGAAGCTGTTTGAGCGAAGGAGTAATATTAAGTAATTAACTAAACTAATTAATTAACTAATTAAATAGTCAGACAAATGTCTCAGGAATAATGATTTTGGCAGCAATGTGGAGGTTGGATTGCAGAAGCGAGAGACTAAAAGTGGGAAGACTGAAAAGTAAACTAGTAAAATAGTCTACATGGGAGGTGATGAAGCATATTTCCTTCCTTTAATTTCTGCCAGCCCTCTGTCTCATTTTCTTGTACTTACCATATTCTGCTTTGGGTTATGGTTATTTTTGTATATCTCATGTCCCCCACAATTTCTTGAGGGTCATCTTTTGCTCGTCTTCATCCCTTGCCCAATGTCTACCATAATACCTTCCCCACAATAGGCTTATTAAATGGTTCTTGAATAAGCACCCAAGAAAATGAAAGAAGGGACTCTATCTCATTCCCATGCCAAATCTCTGACCTCTGACTCATCTGCTGAGGCTCACAGAAAGAATCCTCAGAGCTCATGTATTTTTTATCATTATAGTAAACATTTTAAACTACAGTTACCTCATTTGGAGGACAACATATAAAAATGGCGGCACTGCAAGAGACAGCAGCATGAGGTGGGAGAAAGAGGCCTGGCCTGGGAGTCAGGACAGTTCTCATACCAACTTCGGCACAAAAATGGCTGCGTGACCTTGGGGACATTGTTTCTCTACTCCGAGTTTCAGTTTCTTCAACTCTGAAGTGAAGGGGTTGGATTTAATTTCAAAGATTCCTTTCAGTTCTAATAATTTAATATTTTACATAATCAATGTTCATTTACATAAATACATCTGTATTTCCTAAGAACAAGCATCCAATAAATATTTAGAAAACAAATTTCGATCGACCTGCTCTGATAAGATAAAGTCAATTATGCTTTAGTTTTTGGAAATTCTGAAGAACAAACACTAGCCCAGGTAGAGTTTGAGATCCATATTGCCTTCTGCCGTGTGTTGTTCACTATGATTTTTCACTCATTAGTGTACAGTGCAGCGTAGTGTAATGGATAGTGTAATGCAGATCATTGCAATCATTTGGACCTGGGTTCAAATCCTATCTCAGATACTAATATCTGTGAGATAGTGATTCTGAAGAACCCAAGGGTTACACTGCTATCCATGAAATACTGAAAAGACCTCCAGTGTGTTTGGTTGAGCTTCTTTATTGTTTATAGAAATATATATTCAAGAACTTTACAGGAGACGGATGGAAGGGCTATCTATGTTGCTGAGATGAGGAACCCACAGAATTACCAAAGGGATGGCTGCTACTGGTAGATCTGGGACTGATATTGATAAGCTATGTGACCATAAACAAGTAAACCTCTTTCAGCCTTTGTTTCCTCATCTTTCAAAATGGAATTAATAATTCCCATAGCATATACTTTAGGTTATAGTGAAGCTCAAAGGACATAATGTCGCAAAGTTCTTTGTCAATCTTGAAGCTTTAAATTAGTGGCAGTTATTAATACACGGGTAATTAGTTTAGATCAAGCTTTATTACAGCACCCTTTCCCCCACATAGCCATAGCCATACTTGTGACCTTATATTCTTTCTCCTTCTTACTGAAGTATCAATACATAGGCCCTCAGTCACCCCAATGTTTTTGCCAACACTGTGACCAGCTGGGGTGTTTATGAAAATTGTGGTGTGAAATCAACGAGAAATCAAGGGTATAATGGCACGCAAGGGACAGAAGTTCCCAAAAGGCCTTATGTCCCAACCAAAGGACTTAGGGAACAGAGGCTGGTGCTTTTCTTTCTCTTTTAAGTTTCAGATAGGTGTTCTGCCTTGAAGAAAGGAGACAAAGATGAAGTATAATGGCAACAGTAATATTAAGAGCAAACTGAGCTCCTAGCTGCACACAGGAAAAAGTATCCCTGCCTCATAAAGGACAGAGCATCTGAATCAGTGTTATGGATGGTCTTTAAAAATCATCAATACCCTTCTTGTCAAAATTCCACTCATCTGCAAAATTGGCATTGGGCTCATCAGCACTGACCAGCATCATCCATTCACTTGCCCACATTCTATTTACTGTTCCTTGTAGCATTAGGCCAGAGAATACAAATATCTGTATAATGAGAGGGGATAGGGGAAAGGACCCCTCCAATTACTACAAAAGCACAGCCTCCTAAGGGAATGAAATCGAAATGGGATAAGGGCACTTTTTTCCATTGAGCAGTATGCTGACTGATTTTCATTTAGTTCCATGCCTTATTTCACTTAGGCACTGAGAATGAGGGTCATCTTTTATTTCCACGGACTCTAAACTAACAGAGCTGGAGGTGAGGAACCAGCTACGTGAAACCTTCTAGCAAAACCCTCCTGTAAAATGCTTCTCTCTAGAAAGGCATGATTCACAGAATTCCTCAAACTTTTGATTAATAGTCAGAGACTGCAGCATGGTAGGAAGGGCATGAGACTGGGAGCCACGAGGTCTGGGTTCTAGTTCCAGCTCTGCCACTGTGATGAGCAGCCATCCTTCGATGATTCCCTGGGTTCCTCATCTCGGTAGTATAGGTAACCCTTCTCCTCCTGTAAAGTTCTTGAACAAATACTTCTGTAAATACTACAGAATCTCAAGGAAACGCATTGGAGGTCCTTTCAGTATTTCATGGACAGCAGTGAGTTCTTCAACTGTCATCTATTATTCATGCCACAAGCCCACCATACCTCCTTTTCCAGCTATAAATGCCATGGATAAAGTCTTTAGACACTATTTCTGTGTAATTTATCATTGTTAAGATGCCATGGTCAACTGACTCTTACCATAAATTTTATCATTTCTCTTTCTGGGTTACCTGCAATCCTTCTGAGTTCATGGCATCCCATCAAAAACATCAGACTGTTGTCCTCCATATTTTAGAGTCAAATGACCTAGAGCTTTGCTGCTTACTATTTATATAACTTTGGACAACTTCCTTCACCTCTACGGGTCTTAGTTTCTTCATTTGTAAAACAAAATTGCCAGACTAGATCATCAGCTCTTCAAGTGTGGTCCATGAACCACTGAGCTCCATGAGGTCAAACCTATTATTGTAATAATATTAAGATGTTATTCACATATTAAATACTCCTCCCTTTTTCAACTTCATATTTACATGAGCCTGGCTTTTCTTTCTATACATCACCCAAAACACACATCACAGCAGATTGAATGCAAAAGCAGATGAGAATCTAACAGTCTTCTATTAAAGAGATTTGTACCAAAAATAATAAAACAATGATATTCTTTGCAGTACTTTTGTTTTGGAAAATATAGGTATTTTCATGAAAATATATTATTTATCTTTAATGAATAATAGACTTATTGTTTTAAATGAGTTAATATTTATTTTTAAAATGTATCAGTTTTTATGTCTAATATATTAATAGCCCACATAAGCCAAAGGTCTTTGGGGTCCTCAATCATTTTTAGGAGTAGCAAAGAGTTGAGAGACCAGAACATTTTGAGAACCATTCAATTGCACGATCTTTAAAGACCCTTTTGATTCTGAATCTATGGTCTAGTGCAATTTTTACCATTGCTTATTGAACATCTGTAACCAGTCAGTCAGTCAAGCATTTATTAAACAGTCACTATGTGCCAAGAACTATGATAAGTGCTAGGGATACAAAGAAAATACAAAAAAAACCAAAAAGCCTAGCCCCTACCCTCAAGAAGGTTATAATCTAATGGGGTAGACAGCATGCAAATGACTATGGCATACAAGATATATGTAGTGTAAACTGAAGGTAATCTGAGAGGGTAGGCATTAATAGCTGATAGGATTGGAAAAGTCTCCTGGAGAAGGTGGGATTTGAGTTTAGTTTTGAAGAAAGCCAGGTAAGTCAGGAAGTGGAGTTGAGGATGATGAGTATTCCAGACATGGGAGACACCAGTAAAAAGGCATGAAATTGGGAATGGAGGGTCCTTTGTGAAGATAAGCAAGTAAGCAAGTGTGGCTGCATCACAGAATATGTGCAGGAAAAAATGTAGGAAGTAAGGAAGGGGATTGGTTGTGAAGGGCTTTCAAGGTCATAGAAGGTTTTATATTTGATTCTAGAGGTAATAGGAACTGCTGTAGATAAATGTGATTGTGAGTGTGTGAGTGTGTGTGTGTGTGTGTGTGTGTGTGTGTGTGTGTGTATGGACAATCTGTCCAATTACGTATCATAATAAGAGCAACGGGCAATTTTATCCATTTTACTTCTCAGTGTGGATTTTTTTATCTATCTTTTTCAAATGAAGACAGATTTCATTAAAAGGCTATATGTCAAATGGAGGATTGGGTAAAATGATTTACAAGTGCTAACACAAAAGTTCCATGATTTTAAGTATTTTCTCTTAGGATGAAAAAATGAAAAACAAAACTCTAGCTTGTATTTGTTTCAGAGATATATACATTTCACAATGAGAAATGGCAACTCGGTGATTAGGCAACGTCACCCACACCACCTACCCCCCAAAAACCGTGGAATCAAATTCTCCCCAGGTCCTGTGTGATTCTGGGCTAATCTCTGTCCTTAACATTCCTCGATTTGCTTGTCATTCCTCACATGTATTATGGGAAAAGAATCCTGTAGCTTTCATGGACAGTGGGAAGGAATAACTAATTAGATGACTGTAGCTCTTTGTAAACCCCTCTTAAAGCAAAGAGCAGTAGGAGAGTGGTGGTATAGCCTGGGATGGATGGGAAGTTGGAAAATCATTTATCTAGTGTTCAGGAAGTCTTTTCTACAACAGTTTCAGTGTACAAATGATGTTGAGGTCAAGGTCATCAATATAATCTCTATGTAGCTAATTAATTTTGTTCTAATTCATTATTCTTTTTCATCCACAATCCTTTGCTAGGCACTTCGCAAATATATGACCCAGGTTACAAAGTGATTGGTTTCTCTGCTTCTAATCCAAGGTTTTTAACTTTTTCATGTGTGTGTGTCCTGGACCCTTTTGGCAATCTGTTGAAGTCCATGGATCCCTTCTCAGAATAATATTTTAAATGAATAAAATATGGAATTACAGAGCAAAGCAATATTAAAATTCAGTCATCAAATTTTAAAACAAAAACAAGTTCGGAGACCTCAGGTTGAGAACCTCTAGCTAGCTTCCCTCCTCCTAATCCATTTTGAATACTGCTGCCAAATTAGTCTTTATAAAAGACTGATTCGACCATGTCACCCTTCTCCACTCAAAAGAGTAGAGTAAGGAAACTGAGAGGAAGGTGATTTCCTAAAGACTATAAGCAATATCTTTGTATATGAAAGGCAGGATGCTAAATAGGGTGTAATATAATTTATGACTCAATTCCCTCAAGGTTTGAATGGGAGAGCATGTTCTTTCCCTACCTATAGCAAAGTATTGTTAGTCAGTGAGTAGCCATGGAGGCGTTAAACACTGTGCTACCTCCACACAGATTGGGATTGACAGCTCCTGGTGGGTAAAATGTGTTTCAGTTGCAACTTACTGGTAACGACTATACTGTGTAGGAATGGATTCAGTATTTATGGAGCTAAAATAAAGAAACTAAAGTGCTAAGTAGGCTTTTATTTCTTCAAAGCATGGCAGGCTGGTTTTGTTGGGTTTTTTAGGGATTTATTAATGAACTCACTTCCACTCTTGCCAAAGAATATCATCAGCATTTGGTTAGTTTCAAAAACCAACTGACCTAAATGCTATTAGGAAGTTTCAAGGTAACTCAATAAAAATACGAAACACATTCTACCTTCCTACACCCACCCTAGAGATCACAGACTATTCATAGAATTGAAAGGGACTTTAGTTCATAGTAACTCACATTTATATACTTCATGTGCATTATCTCATTTGAGACCATCTCATGAGGATAGCTAATGAGAGTATTATTATTTCCATCATACAGATAAAGAACAGTTTCAGGGAGAGAAAATGCCTTACCCAAGATTACATAGCTAGAATTCTCAATTCTCCTGATTCTAAGTCTTCCTACCATACCACATGGCTTTCAGCTATCCTTTAGAGATCACTTACAGATGACAATACTGGTGAGATGACCTGTGCATTTAGGAGAAACATCTTCACTCTAGAAAAAAACTAACCCTAGAAATTAAAGAAATAGAGCTACAGGGTTGTGTAAATAGAGATAGTCTCTAAGGTCAGCACTGACAGGGTAAGCCTTACTAAATTCTGTCTTGAAGGAGGCCTCTGTTATTTCAGATTTCCTGCCAGGATATCTGATAAGATTAACTACAGAGAAAACATCACCCTGGAGCAAACCTGATCTTTGGCAACTCCTGAGATCCTAAGGTTTACACAGTTTCCCTCCAATCACCTGACACTCTGTCCCTGTTACTCAACCTCACAAATAAGGAAAGTGGCTGAGCAGCTTCACCTGATGGGTTGCTTTTATCTCCTGTAATGTCATTCAAAGGCTGTGTAAAATCTTGTATTGATATATTTCCCAATGTTAGTGTGTTGCTATCCATCTGGCAACTGCTCTTGGCTGATGCTAACTAAACTTGTGATCTTCTAGCCATGCCTCCGGATTTATTCACCTCCAGCAAATGGGCTGAGATGAAAGGAGTTACTTTCAGGAGAATATTAGGACCTTTGGGTTGAGAAATTCCACAAAACTGAGGTCCACAGACATTGTGACTTGTCCAAGGTAACAAAGTGTTGGTAGAACCAGGACTAGAATCCCAGTCCCTTCATTCACAGTCCATTGTTTTTTACACTACCGTAAATGAAAAATTTCCTTCTATAGCCTTCATTGTAGCTGAGTATTAAGGTGTTTCTAAATTTAGACTTTAAATCTGCAAATTAAATGGTTTTCCCAGATAAGAATAAGGGTCACTGGACAAGAAGCACTTCTAAATCAATGCTTATATTCCATAGATCTTCAGGTGGTACCAAACACAGGCAGACAATTCTACACCTGAATTTCGAATGATGATTTGCATGACAGAAGTAGCACCAAAGACATCATCGAGACAAGAATGACCAAAAAATTAATTAGGCTGGACATGTACTCAGGTGAGATAAACTGGCTGGTGAGGCAGCTTCCAGAAGAATGCCATCTAATTAGTTGTTAAATATAGTTTGTCTATGTGACCTCAGGCAGCTTCATCACTTACACAATGAAAAAGTTGGACCAGATAACCTCTGAGGTCCTTTCCATCCTTTAAATTAAATCTATTGTTCCTTTGAATATCTGGACAGATGTAGTGTCCACGGAATATTAAAACGATCATATACACACCGCAAAAGATACAAACTAGAGTCTTCCAAAGAAAATTTGCAAATTATAAATGACAATATGAAAACCTCTTTCAAATCACAAATAAGATAAATGCAAATTGAAGTAACTTCAGCATTTTCTCTCTCACTCTGAAAATTGACAAAGGTGACAAAAGTACAGTAAATATCGGAGACTATACAAAGAGAAGCTCACTAATACTTTGTTGATAGAACTATGATTTGGTCCAACCATTTCAGTTTGGAAGTATGCAATAAAAGTAACCATAAACTTTGATCTAGTGATCTTACTCCTGGGCATGTACCTGAATGAGGTCAAAGAAAGAAACTAAGGCACTATATATACCAAAATATTAACAGCAGCACTTTCGTGGTAGCAAAGAACTGGAAATAAAGCAGGAATCCATCAGTTTGGGACTAGCTGAGCAAACTATGGTTTATGAATATATTTGAACATCATCATGCTGAAAGAAACGAGGAATATAAGGAATGCAGAGAAACATCATAAGATTTGTATGAGCTAATCCAGAGTAAAAGAAGAAATGGAAGGTCACTATATCACAACAAAAATGAAGAATTCCTAAGAAAGAAGCCAAACTCTGAATAAATAATAATGGTCCTGAAGCATAGATAATGAAATGCCTCCATTCTCTTAGAAGCGAAGTAGGAAGCTATTAGAGCAGAATGTTGTATACATTGTCAGATGAGCTCACTACATAAGGAGTTTTGTTCAATCGCTTGCTTTTCTTTGTTATAAGGTGTGGTTCAATTCCTGTGGAGGTGAAAGGAGGGTGTATAAAGATTAGGAGAAGAAGGAAGGAATGCCATTTTCCAAAATGGTCATGATGTTAAAACAAAAGGTATCAATAAAATATTTTGAAATTTAAAATAAAATGTGACCCAAGACAATACAACAGAAGAAAGTCTTCAACATAAATTCTCTATGAAATACTTCCAAAAAGACATAGACAATAGATTGCAGTTGGGTTACAATCTGTACTGGTGGAAGGAATAACCAAGGAAATCCCAGATGTATATAAATATACTTTTAGATTGAGGATGTTATTTATTATTATTATTAAGTGCCTCCAGTGAATTATGTTCTCTATAAAAGAATAAAATGTAATCTTCAATAACTCTCATTTTTGACTTTTGGTAATCCCATCCCTCATTAATCATAATTTATTCATTCAACATATTTTAAGTGTGCATTATATGCAATGCATTTGTTTCCATTTTCCTACCCACATTGCACTTGTAACCCACCTGGAATATTAGTCCTTTCCCAAATTTTTAATGTATTTCCCATCCCCATACCTTTGCTTATGCCATTCCTTTAGCCTAGAAAAAGCCCTTCTGGTCCCATTGTTATCTTCATCCATCAAAATCCTAGTCATCCTTCAAGGTCTAGCTCAAATACCACCTTCTTCATAATGCTAACTCTGATCACTCCCAGCCAGATGGGATTCCTTCCTTCTCTATATTTCTACAACATGTAATTCATACTACTTGAATTTATTCCTCTATACATCCTTCTTCTGTGATTATCTGTGAATATGTTTTTATGCTCTACTAGACTAAGCAACAAGACTATGTCTTGGGCATCTTTACACCTCTCACAGGGGGAAATATGATTCCTCTACACTCTTGTAGAGATGGCCAGGCACAGTAGAATCTTGGAGACGAGTCAGAAAGACATGACTACAAGTCAGACCCCTGATGTTTGCCTTCTCTTTGGGTCTCAGTTTCCTCATTTGTAAAATGAGGACAATAATATCTGTAATAAATATCTCACAAGGTTGCTATGAGACTCAAGAGATACCTGAAAAGTATTTTGAAAACTTTAATGCACTAAACCAATGCCAGTTATTATTAATGTAGGTGCTCAAGAAATAGCTGTCGATTTCTGTTGGTTTCAGTCAACAGGATACTCAAATTCCAAATCTGTAAGTGATTTCCTCTGACAGCCACAGAGAAAATGGATCTCTGTTGTTTTCCATCCCCACAGGTGCTAGCATGCACTACATTTGAATTCAGACCTCCTTTATTTCTAATCTTAGCTGCAGCTGAAATGCAATATGATGGTTTTTGTCCTCAGAGAGAAAATAGACTACATGACCTACCTTTTGGCAAGTTCTTTCCTGTCGCCCAGTATTTACAGGGTCCTTTCTGCTTGCCCAGCCTCTCTTAGATGAGTGGTGAACATGGGATGTTTCTTCTAGATAATTGATAAGTGCCTGAAGATCAGATATAAAGGTACTCAGAATCAGGGGTTCTTAAACTTTATTGTGTCATGGACCCCTTTGGCAGTCCAGTGAAGTCCATGGGTCACTACATATTATTACCTACATTCATAATCAAAGGAAATACTAAATTTTGGTTAAAGGTTAGTGAAAATAAAGATGTATTTTTTCCCCGTCCAAGTTCATGAAATCTATCTATGGAAGCCTCAGGTTAAGAACTCTTGCTGTGAATGAATAATTTGTTCCACACATAGGGGAAATGATGACTTTTCTTTCCTCAGACCTTGAATCAAATGATCGATCAGCAAACATTTATTAACTGCCTACTATATGCCATGTGTGGTGTTAGGCACAAATACAAAAGCAAAACAATACCTGTCCTCCAAGAGCTTATATTCTATGGGAGAGATTCAGTAGTTCACAGATCAGTAAACAGGATAAAAACAAAGCAAATACAAGGTCATTTTAAGGTAAGGTTGGTAGTAACAATTGGAGGGATGGGGAAGGGCCTCTTGAAGGAGGTGGTACATGATGTGAGCCTTGAAGGAAGTAGGGGTTTCAAAGGGCTCAAGTGAAAAGGTAAATCATTGTAAGCATGGGGAAACTACCTATGCTAAGGCACACAGACAGGATATGGAAGGTTATGTCCAGGGAATAGCAAATAGGTTCAAGGTAAATGATCTCCAAGCAATCAGACAAAAGATCAGAATGTGAGGGGTTTTTAAATACCAGAGAAGTTTCTATTTTATCATCCTCCTCATCATCATTGTTAATCCTTATATAGCACTTATGTTCCAGGCACTGTACTAAGCCCTTTACTAGAGTAAGTAGGGGGCTTCTAAAGCTTAATGAGCAAGGGGGTTCATTATAAGGCCAGTGCTTTACAGCACTTTGTTTGGACTTGCATACTTTTAGGATTCTTTTTTATATTAGGATTATTTGTTTATGCAGATCCAGGAAGAAGGATAGACAAGGTTGGTAGCCACCTAGGATGGAACAAAGGTGGCTATAATAAGGGACATTTTAAAATATTTTTATAAATGTATGTATTTTAATATCAGAAATTCTCCTCACTGGGGTGAGGATGTATTTATTTTGTGTTAAGTTTATTGATCAACCATCATTTATTAAGCCTATTCTAGGCCCTGGAGATACATCGACAAAAATGAAGCAGTCTCTGCTGTCAAGGAGCTTACATCCAACAATGGAGTGAGACAATATTCCAGTGGTGGGATTCAGCCAGTTTGCACCAGTTCAGTAGAACTGCTACCTAATTTTAGGTTGAGTTAGAGAACCAGTTGTTAACGGGGGCGGGACCTATGCCTGCCCAGTCAGCGGCTGTAGCAGTGCCTTCGCTGGGTTCCATGGAGAACTGGCTGTTAATTCATTTGAATCCCACCACTGATTTATATTCCCATATAAAGGTACAGCCAAGGTAATGCTAGGGAGGAGAGTCTAGCAGCTTTGGGGACCAGGAAAAGACTCATGCCGAAAGTGGTCCTTGAACTGAGTCTTGAAAGAAACCAGAGATTCCAAGAGGTGGAGGTGAAGGAGGGGTGTGTCCTATGTCTGAGATCAGCCTGAGCAAAGGGACCAAGACAGGAGAAGGAGTGTCATGTGTGAGGAAGAGCGAGACTATTTATTCTCCAGGCATTTAGTAGGTACTTACTTTGTACAAGGCACCACACCAGGCTCTGGGAGTACAAAGACAAAAGTGAAGCAATTCTTGCCTGAAAAGATTGCATATTCTATTGGGGAACTGTGTGCATTATGGCATCCAGCCTCTGCTTGAAGACTTTCAAGGAAGGAGAACCCATCAGCTCTGGAGGCAGCCCATTCCATTTTGGGAGAGCTCTCATTGTTAGACAGTTGGTTTTTTCTGACATCAAGCCTCAATTGGTCACTTTACAGTTTCCTCCCAAGGCTCCAGGGTCTACCCTCAAGATATCATATGTTCCCAAAGTGGGTGATACAACCCGCTGGGGGTGCTGGAGCAATGGGGGGTCAGTTGTGGCCTTGGATGCAATTGGTGGGGCATTGAATAAAAATAAGGGGGCAGCAGAAGCCTAAGGAAAGAAGAGAATTTTGAAAAACCATTCATACATGTTTCATCCGTTGCATAACCGAGTTAAAGTCGTAAGGATTACATTATTTTCCAAATAAACATACAAAAAGCAAGTTATAACTGATCGGTGATCAAGTTCTCTGGCAGGTCTTAACAAGCCTTGACAGGCAAGCATGTTGTGCATTGTCATGAAGTCCCAGCATGTATCCACAGGAATATGTGCATGTAATGACTTGTTTATAATATGATACTATATGGTTACATGATGCAATATTATGTCATCAAAATTGCAATGCAGGGGGGGAAACCACAGATTTACAACAAATTATTAAATTTAAGATGTGTCATTTTAAAAGAAATTTATATTTTTTGAAATGACACAAATTTCAAAAAAAATATTAAAAGGTTAAAGAAAGTAGATTTCCAGGGGGATGATGAGTATTTTTTTTAAAAAAAGGGGGTAGTAGGCCGAATAAGTTTGGGAACCTCTGCTGTAGAACCAAGCAGAACAAGCCTAATTCCTCTTTGTGTTTATCTAGGTCCAGCATAGAGGACTGTCTCCCGTGCTTAAGATTTGAGGTTTTGAATATTTGATGCTTCCTGCCTTTAGTATGGGCTCTGGATCCATGCATCCTCACCTCCACCTGTACCCCACAGCAGCTCACTGCTACTGAAGTATACGCAGAATCCCCTGCCTTCCTTGTTAAAATGGAGATTAGAAAGCTTAATTGAGGTTTTCTCCCTGGGGGTAATCATCAGGATGGAAAAAAAAAGTATTGAAGTTAAGGAAAGAGAGGGAGCAGATGGTCTAAACATTTTGTGTTGGAAACAGCACGGATGTTGTCTCTTCCTGGAGATCAGTAGAACTTATGCCCCATGAAAGAAGAGTCTGCTCTATAACTATGACTCTCCTTATGACTGCCAGCAGCTCAACTGATCTCACAAGTCCTGAAGAAAGACTCTCAAACTAGAATGTGTTGCGTCACCTGGTTCAACTTCAATCTACACATACAACTTGTTCCACAGAAGGGCAGGAACTAGAAAGGATGGAGGATTTAGAGTGGAAAGGGACGCTTAGACATCTTTTAGCTCAAGTCATCATTTTACAGATGAAGAAATTAAGACCAGAGAGGCTAAGCGATCAGTCTCAGGTTAGTAAATTGTGGACCTGAGATTCAAACTTTGGTCTTCTGGTTCCAAATACTTCTTCGTTTCAAGTACTTTCAATCTGTGATCATGTGGTAAAGGAAGGCTAAGGAACAACCTTCTAAATTAAGAGAGTGGGTGGGAATTATAGTTGCACCATGTTCTTATACCCACAGTACCCCACAACTGCTGTTGTTGTACCCAGGAGTCAATTCCACTTTTTGATTCAGAGAAAAAATTCCTGTCGGAGTCTATTATAAATGTCAGCATATGCCAATATTAATATATGGCTTTGCTCTAGAAATAGTAACTATTATGAGCAGAAAGGCACAGTGGTAGTTTTGCCACAGAAGAGGAGAAATTAGACAAAGGAAGGGTTTGAGGGAAAGGTAAACTTCATCTTCACTATGTCTATTTTGAGACAGCAGCAAAACAAACATGAGGACTGCTAAGGAAGAGATAGGGCTAAACAACATGGTGAAGGGCAGGACAGAGATACCAACCTGGGGGCTGTTAGCATACAATTTTTAATTAAAACCTTAAAGCGTATGGCATTTTCCTCTCTCATGTAGATATGATCTGCTTCCTCCAGGGAGAAGAAATATTAGAGGTAGAACACAGAGGGCCCAAGACTATGTACTTACTGATAGTGAATTAGAAGAAAGGAGGGAATCTGCAATGGAGGAAAGCTAGGCATGCCTTCTTCGTGGTCAGTTGTAAAATAGGTATGATTCTAGGCCCCACTGAGGCCAGAATATCAGCCCCATTGGCTGGTCATAACACTGCCCTTCCTTTCCCCCCATCATTATAATCTCAGGGTCAGAAAAGGAAAGATCCATCCCATGTCTGAGAGCATGTAAGCTCCTGGGACAGCAGGGAACATTTGATTTTTATTTGGCACTCCACTGCCTAGCACAAGGACTGGTTGTTGGCTGATTGACTGAAAAGTAGGAACATTGTCTCCAGAAAGCTAATTTTAAAATACAAATGTTACCCAACAGAGGAGGGAGAACCAGAGTAAGGAGGCCTTCTCCTCTTACCACGGGATCATAAGATTTAGACTTACAATGGATCTTAAAGAACTTCGTATTGCCAAGGTGGAAACTCATGCCCATATAGAGAAAATACCTTGACCAAGTTTTGGCAAATCCTTCATCCTCTCTGGATCTCAATTTTTCATCAGTAAAATATGAGAGGGTTGATCTAAAAGATCTCTCACATCCCTCCCAGTTCTAAGTCTTCAGAGCATTTGGCCCCGAAGGAGTAGGCAGATGGGCAGAGGGTAGGGTTAACACCAAACTGGAGATGGGAGGGGAAAAGGAAAATAGAGCCCACCAAAAGTGAAATTGTTTGTGGAACCATAAAACCACAGACTGTACAATTAGAAAGGTCTCTAGAGGTCATCTAGATCTAGCCTCATTTCACAGTTGAAGAAACTGAGAACTAGAGAGACAGTCACTCCCCTGGAGTTACAGAAGTTGGGGCTAGAGCTGGAGTTTGAACCAAAGTCCCCTTGATGACTTGAGTCCAGGGTTTGGAAAACAAGCTAGGACAGAGGTCCTCTACATTTTTTTGTTGAGGGGCTGTTCAGTTTATAATCATGAAAACAACTTGAGGGAGGGCATGCAGTAAAAAGGTAGGGAAGAAGGATTTCTGACTGAAAGGAGGGGGAAGGTTCTGACAATGTCAAAGGTGATGTAAACAATATGAGATGTAAAGGCTAAGTGGAAGGAAGTAGGGGAGTGGAAAGAATGCAGTCAATAGTTGAGAGTTTATGTTTTTGTGCCAGAGGTGGAGGCGGTGCTAGTGGTCCTTTGGAAGAGAAGAGATGATGATACTCCCTTCATAGTGTGTGGGAAGGGCTAAAAGGGAGTGCCATCCATTCCTTGGTGGTAATTCAATTAAGGAGATAAGTTGTCCTTGTTTATTCATTTCAGTTTTGTCCAACTCTTCGTGACCCCATTTGGGGTATTCTTGGCAGAGTTAACTAGAGTGGATTGCCATTTCCTTCTCCAGCTCATTTTACAGATGAGGAAACTGCGGCAAACAGGGTTAAGTGACTTGCCTAGCACTACACAACTAGTCTGAGGCCATATTTGAACCCAGGAAGATGAGTCTTCCTGACCCCAGCACTCACTGTACCAACTAGCTGCCACAAAGGGGATAAAAGAAGCTGCCAAATTGGAAGAAGGCCCTGGTATTAGTTCTGTTGCCTTTCTCCCCCAAGACTAGGTTGTAAGTGTCCTCTTCCTACTTTCTCAGTCTTATTATTTCTCAGTCTATATTCTCTAGAAGTCAACAACATTAGCTTTCTTGCTGTGCTTTATACTCTTTCATGACTCTGCTTTTTCCTTGACTGTCCTTCATTGTACTCTATTCTCTCACTCCACCCCCGCCCCCTAGATTCCCTTCTTTCCTTCAAAATTCAGTTCAAATCCTACCTTCTGTAGGAGGCCTTTCCAGGTCCCCTCAGCTGCTAGTGACTTCCCTCTGAGAAAAGGAAAGACATCTTCCATTCATGGATGAACAGTTTTTTGCACATTGATCCCCATTAGAATGTGAGCTCCTTTATGGAAGGGACTATGTGGCCTTTCTTTATAGACCCAGCCCTCAGCACATAGTAAGTATTGAATAAATGCTTGTTTTCTTCTTGACTGACTGACTGCCAAGGATCAATGAGGGGAGAGTAATGGGCTGTGGCTTCTACCAGAGATCAATCAGATTGGTCTTTGAAACCTGGGGGCCACCACATTAGAGAGTCTAGAAAGAGATTCAGTGAAATGCTAGCGTCATTGTTTTCTGACCTCACTCCTCTGTGTGATTTAAAGAAAAGAGATCAGCTGGTACTGAAAGAGTATGCTAATTTAATTAATAAAATATTGCAAATCCTATTATATAAAGTGTTAATGAAAACATCAAGTGATGGTAAACATTTATTTTTAACTCCATTTGTGTAATTCCATTTATCTTAATTGCTCAAACATAAAAGGATCCGTTTTAGTGGCCAACCACTAATGCCAGAGTTACCTTTAGAATATAATCATGAGAGTCATACCACTCCCTTACATTTGTGGGATTTTTAAAAGCACTTTCACATTGATTATCACAACTGATCCTCTCAAGGTCATCATGGAAGCTAATATTTAACAAAACAAATAAAAATGCAATAAAATATAGATAATATTACATTTTAAGACTTAGTTAATGTACAACCTGCAGGAATCCTTATGTGTGGGTCAGTGGCCCCATTTCTAATTGAGTTTGATACCACTGTGCTATACCCCCACCCCACTCCCCAGGATCTCCTCTCTTTTTACTATGCTGAGCTGCCTTTCTCCTCAAGTCAATCTCCTAATAGCTTAAAGATAGTTCACAAAATTTTAATAATCTATATAGCAGGAGGAAGAAGGACAGAAAGAAACATAGGGAGGCAAGGGAGAATCCATGTGTCTCTGAAAGCATTGAAAATAGCACATGGAGAATTGATGAGGGAAAGAGATACAGGAGCTTGCTCCAGATGGTAGGAAATAGAAAAAGAGAAACTGTGGGAGGGGACCAAGAAGAGGTCATTGAAAGACAAGCTGGGAGGAGAGCAAAGGGACAAAGATAGAGTAGCAGCCTGGAAGCTAGGCAAGGACAGCTGAGCTGGACCAAGAGCCAAGAAAGGAAACAGGAAGGACAGAAACAGGACTGCTGAGGTCCTCCCGGCTGGGTACTCTGTGTTCTTCTGCATTCCATAGAATTAAAGGAGCCTGCCATTGTAAAAATGGCAATTATACAGCTAATCTGTCCACATGGACAGCCAACGTATGATGTGGTAGAGCACTATACTAAGAGATCAGACACATGGGTTCTAGTCCAGGTCCTTCAACTAATTGAATATGAGGCATAGGGTAAGTTATTGAGCTTTGTTACCTGTAAAAATGAATAGGTTGGACCAAGTGGTCTCCATGGTCTCTTCTAGTTATAGCACTATGTGATTCCATGAAAAAGGCAAAAATTTCTACTCAGTTAAATGCCATCATTGCAGCCTCTTCAGGCTTTGTGTTTTGCTGTATTAATGAAACATTATTAATGAGGCTTTATACCTTCCTTCTCTCTAGCAGATTGGGCTGGTATTGGCATATTACAAAGTGTAAGAGAGAATTAATTAACGAATATAATTCATGTAACCAACAACTTTGAAGGGGTCAGGTTTTCCATTAGTGGCCATATCCAAAATGACATTGAGGATACAGGGAGGTCCACAGATGAATCATGCTAAAGATATAAGTGGATAACTGAGGCAGAAGTGGAGAAGTTTTTATTTTGAATGATCTGTTTTCAGATGCTACTGCCTGCTAGTCAATTGTACTAACTTTGCTATTGCTTCTGCTAGTGGTGCCAATGTTAGTCCACTCCATTAACTCCTCAGTCTCTTTTATTTCCCTGAAACCAAATCAAATCCACAAACATCTACCCTGTACATGGTCCCTGCCCTCAAGAAGCTTAGAGTATAATAAGGAAGACATGTATAAAACATGTATTGTACATATGTTTGTATGTATATACACATAGATGCATGCATACATACAAACATAGAAAGTCAACAATGGGTACAAAGCAATATGATGATAACCAACATAACAAATCCTCTGGAGACAAAGTCCCTCCTGATAAGGTGAGTGTAGAACCAGTCTATTGGGGAGAATGCTAATCTCCCTAGCAGAGGAATCAAAAGAGTAGATAGGGATTTAGGAGGGGTACTGCCTTTGATACTCCATCTAAGGCAGGGTTATGAACCTCTTTGTGTGTCACGGACCCCTGGCACCCACACAAACTTATCAGCTAGGAATTGGGTGGATCCTTTGGGATTATAACCATGCGTGATTTCCTTATCACTGGGGAGAGGACTATCCTCAGAGACATGCTAATAATCTCTGCATGGGCCAAAGTAACTAAGATGTTACAACCTGCATATAGGTACAACCTACATATAGCCAGGTTATAAAGGGTTTTAAAAGCCAAAAAAATAAAATTACATTTGATCCTAAAGGCAATAGGGAACCATTGATGTTTGTTGAGTAAGAGTGACAAGGTCATACCTGTGCTTTAAGAAAATTGTCTTGGTAGCTGCGTGGAAGATAGATTCAAATGGGGGAGAGTATTGACATAGAGAGACCAGCTAGGACACTATTACAATAATCCAGAACGGAGCTGATAAGGGTCTGAACTAGGGCAATGGCCAATGTCAGTGGAGAGAAGTGGATGGTTAAAAGAAGTTATGGAGGTATAAAAAACACAATTTGGTAACTAATTAGGAATATGGGGTTAGTCAGAATGAAGAGCTGAGGATGACTCCAAGGTTGAGAATCTAGGTTGCTGAAATGAGGGCGATCCCCTGAACAGTAGGAGAGAAGAGAAAAGGGTTTTGAGGAAAGGTGATGAATTCTGTTTTAGGTATATTGAGTTTGAGATACTTACAGGACATCCAGTTTGAAATGTCAAATGGTTGGAAATTAAGTGACATTTTAAAGACAGAATCTGCAGGGCTTGCTTATAGGATCAAGAGAAGGTAGGAATCAATATGATTTTAAGATTTTGAACCTGGATGAACAGCAGAAAGATGGATATAGACAGGAAGATCATTTAGGGAGTTAAGTAAGAACCAGCATAGATTAATGATAGCAGTAGGCTGAAAATAACAGAAAATAAAATTGCAAAAATGAAGAAAAAAAGAAGTCAGGGGGTCAAGTAAAAATTGCTTTTTCCTGAAATATCCAGAGACGTAAGGCAAAGGCATATGGATTAAGGGGAGTGGGGAAAAGGAAGGAAGATAAGTGAAGGAAATGAGCCTTGGTCGTCTGAATATTTGCCTCCACTTTCTTAGCTTTTGTAGATCTGGCCTTTGGTGCAGGAAAAGAATCTGCCTCACTAATTAGTTTAATTTCCAATCACCTGCAAAAAGCGAATCCTAAGTGTCAGTCCAATAGTATCCTTTGACAGAGATCTTATCTCCAGATGTGCTTTGAGAAATGTTTTGCAACCAAACAGGGTTAGAACTTTAATAATAAATAACTAGTGTAATCTGAGGCACATCTAGCTTTTTCCTATTACTCTCTCAGATGCAAAACAAAGCTGACACTATCTATCTATCATGCCAAATCTAACTTCTTACATGAAAACCCAGAGCACAAGCACCTATTTCCATTAACCAGTTAAGAACTGATTTTTCTCAGTATAGGACTCCTTTGTTTTTATCTTTGTATCCTCAGAGCCAGTAACAATGCTATTGCACATAACAGGCTCTTAATCAATGATTAGGAAACATGGTGTTGCGATGTAGTCTCAAGGCATAGGAATATATCTAAAAAAGAAAACCATTGAGGTGTAGAGAGCCTGAATAGAAGTGTGTTGATAGACATGGGTACCTGCACATTTAGGGAGAAGAGGGGTACATGATATAGTAGTCAGCAAGTTCGAGTTTTCAGTCAGATGACCTAGGTTCAAATCCTAGATGTGCTCTTTACTACCTGCATCACCTTGGGGAAATCATCTCACCTTTCTGGCATTCAATTTCCTGATCTGTAAAATGATGAGGTCAAATTGGATAACTTCTAAGTTATATTCTAGTGTATCGTTAGCCTATTGTTAGAAGCCTAAAAATACGTGAATAGGACCTAACTTTCAACACAAGAGGCAATTGGAACACCCCAAGGAGGTTAAAGACAGAAACAAATATCAATTTACATCAAAATGCTGGTAATAGCACTTCTTGCAGAACAAAGAACTAGAAACAATATGAATGAATGTTAATTGGAAAACAACTAAAAAAATTTTTGATCCATTAATTGTGTAGTAAGAAATGATAAATGTGAGGAATGTAGAAAAACATGAGAAGAATAGTATGGGACTGATGAAGAATAAAATCAGCAGAACCAGAAGAGAAATACACAATTATACTAGTGCAAAATGAAAGAGTAATAAAAGGAACCTGAACCTAGATAATTAAAAAAAACAAGCAATAATGGTTCTAGAAAATAGATAATGCAACCTACCTCCCACTGCCCAGAGGAAGGACTTCTTAGGCAGAATGTTGCATAGATATACTCAATGTGATAGTTGTTTTCACGTAACCATTTTTCTTTGTCATTAGGGAAGGTTTATTTCTGGAGGGGGTGGGGGGAGATAAAAATTCCTTTGACCAAAAAATCCCAACCCAAGACCTTGATAAAATTTTTTTTAAGAGAGAAGTAATTGAGAAGCGTGGCACCTTGCTTCCCAATCCACTGTGCATACTTTAATGATCTATTTACCGGTCCTGTTAAAATCTTTAAACTGTTAGAATCAGTGCTTAAAGAAGGAGATGCGACTGTCACCTAAAAGTTCTTCATGCAGTGATTAAAGGAACATCATTTATTCCTGTGCTCTGTTAAAGTCATTTTCTTGGCTAGGGTCAGAAACTGTGGTTCAGCCAACACTTCTTGAGTCTTTTTTCCTCAATATTGGATTTTTTTAAAAACGAGAATGATTTTGTTCTGCTCATATGCAAATATAGTCTTATACATGAAATATTATATACAACACATGATTGAAATGCCTATTAGTGCTTGGTTTCTAGAGCAGAGTATGCTGTAGGATGCATTAACCAACAGATTTTCCCATTAATCATAATTTTCATAACACCATGTAGAATTGAGAAACGTTATTCCTAGTTTAAGACCTAAAATGAAGCCTCTCATAGATTTCCTGAAGAGGGGATGATAGACAGTCTGAAGCATAACTGCTGCCCTCATCATCTTACATCAGCACTATAATGGGCATTTACAGCAGAGCTAAGTAACACATTCTGGATAGTCAGGACTCTGGAAAACACATACAGGTCTACAGACTTGCCAAGAAATTAGCTCTCTATCACTTAAAAGATTACAAAGAAATTTGTTGCTGTTGTTCAGTTGTGTCTGACTCTCTGTGACCCCGTTTGAGGTTTTTTGGCAAAGATACTAGAGTGATTTGCCATTTCCTTCTCCAGCTCATTTTACAGGTGAGGAAATTAAGGCAAATGGGGTTAAGAGACTTGCCCAGGGTCATACAGCTAATGTCTGAGGCCACATCTTAACTCAAGTCTTCCTGACTCCAGGCCAGGTGTTCTATCCACTGTGCCACCTGGCTGTCCTTAAAAGGAAATAGTGATATATAGGAGCTGTATATATGATCAGGGGAGTTAGCGTAGAATAATGGACAGAGTCAGCTTCTGAGCCAGAAAGACCTGGTTTCAAATCCTGGCTCTGATTCATATTGGCTGTGTACATAGTGGCTGGGCAAGTCATTTAGCAGCTCAGTCATCAAAGCATCTCTCTAAGACTATATGTAGAGAAGGTACCAACCTGTCTTGGCAGAAGAGGTGTCCTCATTTCAGAGTTCCTTATACAGTACTAATGAAATCACAGGTCCAGTCCCCATCTTTGTATGAGCATATGTATGGATGTATGCATGCATGTACGTATGTATGTGTGCATATATACATATACATATGTGTTTATACATTCATACTTCTCTTCACTCATACAGCCCTCTCCACAATCTCTACTCAGGGTTCATGCTCTCATCACTTTTCACCTAGACTAATACAATAATCCTCTAACTGGATTCCCTATTTCTAATCTCTCTCCTCTCCAATTCACCCACTTGCCAAAATAGTTTTCCTAAAGCACAGGTCACTACCCTGCTCAAGCATAGTCAGGGGCTCCCTATTATCTCTAGGCTAAAGTAGAAACTGTGCTGCTTGGTGTTTAGATCTTCACGCTCTGGTTCTAGCCTGCCTTTCCATATTCACTTCATATTACTTCCCTTTGCCAGTTCTACTTCCCAACAAACAGACTCATTTGCCATTCCTTAAACTCAGCAGCACTCCATCACCTACATTTGTACTGGCTGTCTGCCATACCTCAAATGCATTTCTTCCTCACCTCTACCTCTTCAAATCTTTAGGCTTCTGCGAATCTCAAATCAAGTCCACCACTCAAGAGAAATCCCTTCTGATTCCTGCTTGGTCCTGGAGAAATTAAGGCTGAGCCTTACTCTGCTCTGCCTTGGTCTTTCAAAGATTGGTATTCAGCCTCTGAACTCGAACTCTCCTGACTAGGTAACCACTACCGAGCTCCAACTGTCTCCCTTTTGTCTTCAGCTCTCAACTTCTTTCAAGCAATATCTTTAATTTATTTATCTATTTAAATGTTATATCTCACCATTCTCACCACTATAGGATATAAGCTTCTTGAGGACGGGGACTATTTTTCATTTTGTCTTTATATCACCAGCACCCACAATAGAATCTTGCACATGGTAAACTCTTAACAATTGTGTGTTGAATTGAATTGATTTTTTCATATGTATGTATGAGAGTGGTAAGCTAAATTATCTCTAAGATTCTTTCCAGCCTTGATAGATCTCTCTCTCTCTCTCTCTCTCTCTCTCTCTCTCTCTCTCTCTCTCTCACACACACACACACACACACACACGCACACACACACACACGCTCACTCATTGTTCCCCTTACTGTCTTATCAAATCCTAGAATGCTAGAGCTAAAAGTACACTTGTATCTAATCTAGTCCATCCATTACTTTCACCAACCCTCATTTTACAGATGAGGAAGATGAGATCCAGAGTAAACTATCTTACCTAGGTCTTTAGGGCTTACCCGCAAGGAAGAAGGGGATGGAAACCTAGGACTGGTAAAAATTCAAGGACATCAGAAATCAAAAGAAACATTACAGAGTGGTTGGATAGGATTGGTTTTCTAGGTGAATAATTAAGAGATGGGGTCAGTAAAGGGAGCTGAGAAATAGAGGGGCTAGCACCACTTACAACTCAAGAATGGCTAAGATGGATTGTAATTCTTATTTATTTTGAACTCTTGTCTACATCCCTGTAGTCACTGTGAGTATAAACCTTTTTAAAAAGAAAAATAATATAACCCAGCAGGTGGCAGAGCACTTGCAAGCACTCCTGATGTGTGACTTCATGGTTTCATGCCATCAGAGATGGCACCTGTTCAAAAGCAGACCCTCAGACACTCTCAATCAGATACTTCATCTTGTGCAGCTTAGATGCCTCCACCAGCCCTTTAGCAGTCCTGATCCATGTTCAGCCCAGACTTCTCTATTTTACTCCAGAAAAGCAAGAGTACTTTACTTTCCTCAGATTTCTATCTCGGATCTACAATATCTGTCTGCAATGAAAAATCTAGCCTCAGTCTTGCCCATGGGAGATGCTCCTCTATATGAGACTCAAAGGATCCATCCCACACCTTGCTCACAGGTAGCACTTCTCTGTCCATTTCCCAGACCTCCAACATTCTCACTGGTACCACTGAGCTGTGCTACACTACAAAAGGTGGGGTTTTCTTTCTGATTTATAGAGGGAAGAGAAGTTGGAAACCTTTGGGTTTAGAGGAAGATGAATCCAGAAAGCAGAAAGCAGCAGTCAAGTCCTTAGCATTATAGAAGAGAAGAAAGTGGTATGCTTAGAACCACCTGGGTTATAAAAGCATAAAAGTATCTCTGTGGATTTGACACTATCAAGAGGTCCTATAATTTGCTTACCCTGTACGTTACTTGGATATAAGACTGCTCATATGCTATAATTAACTTATTAGACTCTAAAACCACAAGTTAATATCATCTACATTATATTTTTATTTATTTTATTAAATAGTTCCCAATTACATTTTAATTTTGTTCGGCCACACTCAGGAGTGTTGTGGGCAACGTGGTTGCATGTTTGATAGCTGTGTTGTAATAGACAGAAGTCCACACAGATGGCCAGAACACAGCTTCAGGATTAACTGGCAGAAGACAAAAGGCAGATAGTTGGAGCTAAGTAGTAGTTACCTAGTCATAACAGCTGGAGTTCAGAGGCTAAACATCAATCCTCAAAAGACCAAGACAGAGGGGAGCAAGGCTCCGACTTAATTTTTCCAGTACCAAGCAGAGGGCCAAAGTTGACACTCAAGCAAATATATCCAGTACCCTTGCTGTTGCTAGTCAGTCATGGCAGTTGTGTTTGACTCTTTGGAAACCCATTTAGACTTTTCTTGGCAGATACTAGAGTGGTTTGCCATTTTCTTCTCCAGCTCATTTTGAGGAAACTGAGGCAAAGAGGATTAAGTGACTTGCCACGGGTCACACAGCTGAGGCCAGATATGAACTCAGGTCTTTCTGACTCTAGGCCTGGTACTCTATCCACTGTGCCATCTAGCTGTCCTATCTAGTATCCTAGTATGTGATAAATAGAAAATCCCAAGTACTGGGATAAAATCTCTCTGACAAAAAACTCCTGGGAAAACTGAACACGAAAGTATTGAAGAAGTTCGATTTAGACCAACGCTTCATCCTTTATGCCAAGATAAGTTCCAAATGGATATGTAACTTAGATATAAAATGGTCACATCATTAACAGATTAGAGAAACGTGAAGAACTATCAGATCTACCGAAAAAAGAAAAGGTCATGACCAAATGAGATGGAGCTGATTGCACAAGACAAAATGGATTATCCTGATTACATAAAATTATAAGGTTTTATGCAAACAAGTCCAATAAAGCGAGGATTAGAAGGGAAACAGATTGTTTCTGATAAAGGTCTCTTTCATACATACATATATACACGTGTATGTATATATATACATATATGTATATTTGTGTGTATGTATGCATGTATGTATGTATAGCCACCATTTGAGGCTTAAAGGGGCCTCTTCATTGGGCTATAATCTAGAGATTAGCATACGTCTTTATTCCGACAACAAGCCTCCACCCCTTAGTACTTTCCCAGACATCATCCCTGTTCAGGCCACACTCTCCTCCCTTCACATTCTTGACCACTCAACAAATCGGTTCAACTCTATGCTATCCTCGATTTGCAAGTGCCTTGTTCCCTTGCCCTGTAAATCATGCCTCACCAAACCATGGCCTTGGATGACTCTTAACATCTGACTCCTCCACTCTTACTCATGCATTGCTAAATAGAGCTGCAGAAAGTCACAAAGTCATGCCGACTAGATTTTCTACAAATTTATATTGTCTAA
Source organism: Phalanger gymnotis (assembly GCA_028646595.1). Classification (NCBI taxonomy): domain Eukaryota; kingdom Metazoa; phylum Chordata; class Mammalia; order Diprotodontia; family Phalangeridae; genus Phalanger; species Phalanger gymnotis. Next base: position 91,566,472 of record CM053624.1, read on the forward strand.
TAACATATGGACCCTCATTGCAACAGGGTAATCCTTCATTTTCCTCCATAATTGATTCTCTATCCAATTCATCACAGAGATTGTTCGAAACCTTCAATTCTCTCAAGCCAACCATGGCATCCCTGCCCCTATTGAGGAACTCACCTAATTTTTTACTGAAAAAAATTGAGGCCATTTATTGAGAGCTCCTTCTTCCTTTCTCACATTCGTTTGACACCTCCCCTTCCTATTGCCTTATTCACCCTCATTTCTGATAAAGAAGGGTCCTTTTCCCTTGCCTTCACTCTCCTCTCTATCCCCCATGTATCTTGATCTCATTTGTCCTCCTCTTCTCTAGGAGATTCCTCCCATTCTTCCTCTAATTTTCGGTGTCTCCAGAGGCACTGGTTCTTTCCCTGCATCCCAAAGAGACACGCCTAGGTGACTCCCATCCTAAAAAACCAAACTAAGCCACTAGATCCTGCCATATTCACTACCATCCCATAATTTTCTTCCCCTTCTTAAAAAGTTTATGATTTCCTCAGGGTGGGGAACTCCTGGTATGGAAACTCCCTTCACTGATGCAGACTGACAAGTCATCTCTAACTTACAACCTTAGAGAGTGCCTGGAACATTAAGAAGTTAAGTGGCTTGTGTGTATTGCATAACATGTATCAAAGGCAAGACTCTAGTATTACCAAGGCTTTGCTCAAGTCTTCTTGACTCCAAGGCTGATCATTTACTCAATATGCCCAGCTACCTCTCAATTATTTTGCCAAATAATTACTAAATTATGGCTGTTATTCTTGGGGCCTCTGCTTCTCCTTTTCCCTCGTAATAACCCCTTATAATCTGGCTTCTGACCTTTCCACTCAACTTAAACTACACTCTCCAAAGTACAAGGGATGCCCTTAGTCATATTTAATGGCCTCTTCTCAATCCCCATCATCTTTGATCTTTATACAACATTTAATACTGTTGACCACTCTGTCCTCTGTATACTCTCTCCCTCTCTAGATTTTGTTTCCATGACATTCCTCTCTTGGTTGTCCCCCTACTTATCCAACTGCTCCTTCCCAGTCTCCTTTTCTGGATCTTTATCCATCATGGTCCACAACAGTGGATGTCCTCCAAGGCTGTGCCCTAGGCCTTCTTATCTTTTTTCTCTCTCTCTTGGTGATTTCATTAACTCCTATGGATTCAATGATCATTTCTATGCAGATGACTCCCAGATAAATCTAGGTATCTGTGTCTCTATGTATCTATCTATCCAACTCTAGTTTCTTTCCTGAGCTTAACTCACACTTTAGACATCTCAAAGTGAATATCCCCTAAACATCTCAAACACAACAATTCCAAAGCAGAACTTATGACCTTTCCCCACAAAGCTACCCATCTTCTGAACTTCTCTACCACAGTGAGGGCCCAATATTTCCATTTGTCATCCTTCACTCCTTACTCTCCCTTACCCTACACATCCAGTTGGTTGCCAAAGTTGTCTCTACCTTCTCATCTCTCAAATAGACCCTTTTCTCTCTAGTCACATGGGTACCACTCTAGTTTGACCCCTAGTCACCTTTCACCTGGACTTTTACAAGAAACTTCTAGTTGTTATACCTGCCTCAAATCTCTGCACTGCAACTTATATAGAGCTGCCAAAGTTATTAACCTATACCATAAATCTAACCATGTCATCTCCCTACTTGGTAAACTACAGTGGCTCCCTATTACCTTTAGGATCATATATAAAGTCCTCTGTTTGACATTTAAAACTCTGCACCCACTGGCCCCTTTTGACCTTCTTCTATTTTACTCTCCTCCATGTACTTTGCAAACACTACCTTGGCCTCCTTGCTTCTCCTTATACATGATATCCTATCTCCTATCTCATCTCCTCTCTCCACACCTTCTCACTGGTTGTCCTCTTTATCTACAGTGCCCTTCCTCATCATCTCTGCTCCTTAGTATCTGACTTTTTTAAGGGCTTGGTTAAAATGATGTCCACTGTAAAAGGCCTTTTCTGCTTCTTCCAACTGATGGTGCCTTCTCCTTGAAGGTTACTTTCCATCTACTTAATATGTATTTTGTGCGCGTGCAAACTAGTTTTATATGTTCTCTTGCTCACTAAAATGTAAGCTTCTAGAGGGGGAGAACTGTTTTTGTTTTTCTTTTTGTATCCCCAGTACTTAGCACAGGGATTGGCACATAGGAAACACTTAATGGAAGCCTTTTTTAAAAACTAATTTTTTTTCAATTAACAATCTTTTTTTTCCTCACTCCAACCTTCCCCGCAAATGCACACTGAAAACATCCTTCCTCTCTCCCATAACAAATATATATATAGTCAAGCAAAATAAATTCCCACATTGGCCATGTCCAAAAACGTATGTCTCCTTCACATTGAGTCCATCACCTCTCTGTCAGGAGTTGGTTAACATTCTTCATCATTGTTATTCTGGATGGGTGCTTATGGATCTGACTGATCAGATCAGATTGCTCAGCGTCTGACTTCATTCAAGGAGCATATATATTCAAGAGATGCTCCAAAATAGACAAATTTGTGAGTTTCATTTACAACTTTAAAGGCTTCAGAACAGCTGTCAACTTTCTCTCTAAACCACCCCCTTTCTCAAGGTTCATCTAGTGCTCCTGATTCCATTTGAGAGAAAGATGAACATTTGCTAATGTGGAAAGTATGTCCTAGGACTCCAAATAGGAAGGCGAGAGATTCGTGGATTCATAGAATTTAAAAGCTAGAAGCGAATTGAGAGATAAACTACTGCAATCCCTTTATTTTAGAGATGAGAGACCTAATACCCAAAGAAGGGAAGTGACCTATCCCACAGGTGGACAGCTGACTCCATCTGGGGACACACAGTGAGTAATAAATACTGTTAATCTCAATGGCTCAAATTTTGAGTTGTGTTTATGGATAGAAAGGACGTAAGGTTCTAATCTCTTCACCTAGTTGCACCATAGTGTTTGAAGACTTCAAAAAATGTTTGAGTGTATTATGGACTTTGTGATCTTGTTATCCCAGTTTAAGTATTTCATATATTTTTATAAGAGGGTCTAAAGTATCCCCAGGGATGAATCCCATATTCATTTAAATCTTGAAGTAATCAGCTACCAGACATCTCCTGGTTTATATGTATCAGGCAGAGTTATTTTGCTAAATATAATATTTTGTATAGAAATTTTGTTTCAAAACATTTCTTCTTCTTGAAAGGGGAGAATTAGAAGGTAGAATATGGGGGCCGCACTAGGAATGAGGGTGAAAACCAGGATACTAGATTGGATAGATTAGATATAGGCAAACTCTACACTGTTTTTGCTGTTCATTTTCTCTTTCCCTCTCTAACAACTATAGGATGGCAAAGAGGGAGCAAACACAGAGAGCATAAAATATGATTAATATGGAAATACGTTTTGCATAACTTCACATGTATAATAGCTATCATATTGCTTACCTTCTCAATAGGAAGGGGAGTGGCTTGAGAGAGGGAGAGATTTGGAACTCAGAATTTTTGAAGAAAATTAATGTAAAAAAAATAAAACTGGCAAAAAATTTAATTTTTTTAAAAAAGAATAAAGGCATAAATAAGGTAAGGACTTGTGTGTTGGCTCTTGGCTCTGGCGTGTAGATAATTTCGAGAAGACTGTAAACCCCAATGTGTGGACATTACGTTATTCTAAACAGCATGAATGGGATGACATGGCATTTTGAGAGCAAGCACTTAAATACTAGCTGTGTGCCCCTGGGTAAATCACAGCCTTCGTGCCTCAGTTTCCTCATCTGTAAAATTGGGATAATAATAGAGGATTATTGTGGAGAATAAACAATATAGTGTGTGCAAATTGCTTGGCAAAACATAAATGTTATATATATGTTAGCTATCATCATCATCATCATTATCTATGAATAAGAGTCAAGAGATACAGGTTTGAGTCCTGGGTCTACCATTAACTATGGAGGGAACATTGAATAAATCTTTTCACCTGTCAAGGCCTCAGTTTCCTTGTCTGTAAAATGAGGTAATTGGCCTGAACTTCAGCAATTTATTATTCAGCAATTTATTCATTTTATGAATAAATCTATCTTACAAGTTTTTCACTTAAGAATCTGTCATCGACTCTCACATCTCAAATAAAACATACATTGTCTGAGAAAAAACGGTAAATAGGCTCAAATCTGAACTTGCTCTGTGATACATTTATAGTGTCTACCTGACAAAGTGAATAGAAACTGAAGTTCTGAGGAATGATATGCTGTGCAAATGCAATGAAACTGATGTGCTAACATCATGGGGCATGCTGTGTCATTGGGTTGAGGCAGGAAGCCCAGAAAAAGGAGAATGAACAGTGGTGTTCTGAAAACATGAGCTCAATATTTTGGAGATTGTCCAAGAAAAGATTTACATATTACCTTAAAAAAAGAGAATAAGAAGAAATAGAGGAAAGAGAGAAGAGAAAGAAGAAATAAAGGAGAGATGAAGGAAGAGAGAAATTATTAGTTTACCCAGGGATCTTAAGTCCTTTTCGCCATCCTCAGGGAACAATGTGTTGTTTTAAACAGATTTCACTTTATAATTGCATTCCATTTTTTCAGCTGGGATAGAACAAAACATTCTCAGAACATAAGCACAGAAGTTCCAGTTCTCTTAAGTGGACAAAACATGTGATAAGAATAAATGGCAAACTGAGTGCAGAAGTACATGTCTATTATCCCTGCTACCAGGAAGGTTGAGGCTGGTGGATCTCTTGAATTTAGGTCTGAGTTGCAGCAGGCTAAGCCAGTGGGTATACACACTAAGTTCAGCATTGATATGGTGAGGAGGAGGAGGAGGAGAAGGAGGAAGAGGAAGAGGAAGAGGAAGAGGAAGAGGAAGAAGAAGAAGAAGAAATGATATAAGGATTTCCAAAGCATTTACTATTCAACCAACATAAAGAACCAAATTCTCTACTCCCCTGAGGTACTCTTTGGGAGTAAGGTTATGTCTGTGTGAAAACCATTGAATCTGATCAGAAAGATGGAGTCGGTGCCACACAAGAATACTTTAAGGGTGCTGGGATTGATCTTTTTATATTCTCTCAATTCGGGGGGGGGGTCTATAAGTGAGTCAGAGTAAGTTTTTTTCATTCACACCCAATTTAATATAGCTTTATTTCTGTCTCACAAAATGAGAAAGAGCAAGAAAATCCTAGAAGCTTTAAGTTTGAAATAACCTTAAAGGATATTTAGTCTAGCCCCCCTCCCCCCCTTCCCTACCCACCCAATGAGAAATCCCTTCTGATGCATCTCTGACAGATGGTCCTCCAGCCTCTGTCTGAATACCTCCTAAGGCAACCAGCCCATTCTGCTGTTGGACAGCTCTAATGATTAGGAAGTTGTTTCTTATAGTGGGTTGAAATCTGTCTCTTTGTAAATTCTATCCACTGAAATAATGCACTTGCCTTAGCTCTTTAGTTGCAATATCTTTCAGGTGAGATCCCACTGTAAATAACTTGGATACTTTTCTCACTAGAAACCAATTTTACTTAGTACATTTCTACCGTGTCGAATTACTGCTATTTATTCAGAGATGATTTATGGAGACCACTTGGAAGTTTCTTCAGGTGCAGAAAACAGCAGACTGCATTTTGTGTGTTGTTTTAAAAATCCATATCACTGCTCTGCAGTCTATGTAGGCTTCCTATTTTCTTTTTAATTGATTCAAGATGTTTCTTTAAGTTTCTCTGAAGTTCGCATTGTATTTTAAGATCTTTGAAGAGAGGGAACATTGTTATCATTTCCATACAGCCAAGAATGGTGCTAGGCATATAGTAGTGCCTGGTGAATGCTTGTCGAATGGATGAATAACCTCCTATACCTTATTATGACATAATCAACTGGATCATTGTTGACCTAGTTGCCATCCATACAACTGTTCGCAAAGGCAGTGAAGTACTGTTGCAATACAAAATGTTCTCAGTTTAGAATCAAAGGACCTAAGTTTTTTTCTCAATTTTGCCTTAAAGTTGAATTGTAACTCAATCTCAATTTTAAACTTAAGATCAAACCATGACTCTAAGAAAGTCACTTAACCTCTCTGGAACTTCTCAGTTTCTTCATTTGAAATGATGATCTCGAAGGTCTCTTCCAGCCCTAACTATGAGTTCTAACCAAGAACAAAAACCAAAACTTCAAAATGTATTTATTCTAGTTTATCCTTCAGAGGAGCAAATGAGTTGTGTGAGTGGGAAAGGGCTCATGATCTTAAGTACAGCACCTCTACCACAGGTGAACAGAGAGTTCTAAGAGGTAGACAGAACAAGGCAGCTGCCAAGGCTAGGAACATCCATCCCAGGTCCCTGTCCAGTTACCTGTGTGCAAGGAAAGAACAAATCAGAGGAAGAAGCTAGGGACTTGAAATCTAGTCTCGCTCAGACTCACCTAGACAAGCGCAAGCTCTCACTGCCATGTATGCCATAGATATTGCTAGGAACTGGGAAAAGAAAGATAAATCCCTCCCCCCAAAAAGTCTAAGGCTGTTACAGCTCTGAGCTGCACATTCAAAAGGGGGAAAGGAGAAAGGAAGATGTTACTACTTTAAAGCCTACTGAGTAGGTGGTTCCTCCCACTCAGTAATCCATCATTTTTGCCACAATCACCAATCATAGGAACCAAAAGAACCAGTAAGGTATTCTTGTGTGTTATCCCAAAGTTCAAATCTCCAGGCACCAATAAAAAGTGTGCTGTGTCATCCCCAAATTCAAGTTCTTCAGCACTAAGCCAGAGCACATGTCACTCCATGTGGTCAGCTCCATGATGGAAAGTTCCTCATTCCAGGAGCATTCCATTATACATGCAAAACTGAGAGAAACAAGAACTCCAAAAACATGGAAGTCAAGAGTGAGGTGGGATAATGTCTCCTATCTTACCATTAGATTCCTAGCACTTGAAAATCGAATCTAGGGGGATTTTCTAGAGCTTGGAATTCCAAATCTAGTATGACCAGTTCCAATGTAAACAAAGCATTAGTCTAGGACTGATGTCAGTGGAAGCAAGATATAGCACTCCCACTATTGCTAGGTAACTGTTTCTCTTTGGAGCAGCAACCCTGAGGGTCTTCCCTTCTCAGCTTGATTCTTTTTTCTAATTAAAAGGGCCATCCCTTGACTCACTTCTTAAAGAGGCTTATTTACTGAAAGGGTGTTACCTCACTCTAAGTGAGTACATGAAAGGGCTTTAGTTTAAAAGGGCCAGGGTCTCCCATTGCATCCTGGCTTATCTCCGGTCATCCTGGTAAATATCTAGTCACTGGATCCAGGTGGCTCTCGAAGAGAAAGTGAGGCTGGTGACTTTGCACAACGCTCCCTCACTCAAATCAAAGTCAACTGCAAATCGCGTCATCAATTCCCTGATGCCATGGTCCTCTTTGAAAACAAAAGACAAACACAACAACAACAACAGCAACAACTCAACACCCCCCTCAGTTATGACGTTGAACTCAGCAATACTTAGTGAATAGCAAACAAAAATAAGGCATTGCACTGACTGATATGGAAGATATAAAGCAGAAGATATGGTCTCTGAAATCTAGTAAAAGAGAATAAAGAAGTATGGTAGCTTGGGACCAGAGCATATTTTGTATGTCTGACTTAAGAGTTTGAACTTTATCTTAGAGGAAATCAAGAGGTACTGAAGGTTTTGGACAGGGAAAGCACATTATCGGAGCTATGCTTCATTAGAGAAGTAATGGAAATAAAGTCAGAGGACTCAGGTTCAAATCCAAGCCCCTTCACTGATTACCTGCATCGAGGTAATTACCCGGACAAGCCACTTAACCTCTCTGGGCGTCAATTTTCTCATCTGTTTTATGAGCAGGTGGAACAAGATGTCCCCTAAAGTCCCTTCTCTTTTTAAAACCTATTATTATCTAAGAGTTTTCTAACGGTGATACATAGAATGGATTGGAGAAGGAAAAGAATGGACAGAGACTAACTAGGAACTACTATAAAAGCCCTAGGAGAGACTCAATATCGATGAAGGCAGAAGAAATGGAAAGAAGGCTTCAGTTTCGGGTGACATTACTGAGGTTGTATTAACAGAATTAGACAACTTATTGAATGTGGTATCATGGGGAAGAGGGAGAAATCCGAAATAGCTCCAAGGTTTTAAGCCTAGCTGACTGGGTGTCTTTAGCAGAAATAGGGAAGTCATAAGGAAACACTGGGGTTTTAGGAGATGAACTCAGTTTTATTTGAACATCTTGAATTTCAAGTGTCAGCATGACATCCATGAAAAGATACCCAGCAGACAGATGAAATCACAAACTCATTGAATTTTAGAGCTAGAAGTGGTTTTGACACTAAGGCGGGAGTAAAGCTGGGGACTGTGATTTAAGAGTCAACAGCAGAGATGAGAGTGGCCGATTTCACCAAGGGGAAGTATAAAGAATAAAAAAGGGTTAACCATTGATATGTGTCAGTGGGCAGATGCTCCTGAAAGTGTATGAATGAAAAGTAATAGGCAGCTTTTTTCTAAATTTTCTAAAACAAGAGTCTAATCTTTGTCGTCCTCACCCAGTGAGACATATCCCTTTGCTTTGGAGTTTACTTCTTTTCGGAGCTATAGTCAAGAAAAGATCACTACTATAGCCCACTCTAGCTTAAGTGACCCCTAACCACTACCTAATTGGAACTGGAAATCATTTCACCAAAAGGTGACATCCTAGTTGTTGAAAGCAATTGTTCTCCAATTATAATCAGACCCTGGTGATACATGGGCGAATAACCCAGAATTTTAGGATCTGTGGCTAAGAGGAGGCGGTAAGCTTTTGGGTTGGCATTCAGAGCAAAAGCCCAGAGGACTACTGCTTTCCTCCTCTATTAGCTGGGGCTTTAAAAAAAATTTACCAGAGTTAAAATAATAACTCAGCAACATATTGTATAGTTTATAAATCTCACTCATGAAATTTTGGACAAAGAGTTGGAAAAAATGCCCACATAGAAATGTCACAGGGGATGAGGTTAGAGAAAGCCCATGTGGAAATGTCATAAGTCTGGGAAATTCCACTGACTTATACTTAATGTCCCCAGGCCCACTCCCCAAAGGGTAAAATTTTGAAAGTATGGACTAAAGTATAACTCTTCAACTTATTTTTCAAAATGCTGTCAGGCAATTCCCAAATAATATTTTTCAAAAATTGTTTCTGCCACTCACTTTAAGGTTTGCCCTTCAGTTTCTTAAGGGATTCAGCCAAGCAACACATTGTGAGAGGAATATAGCTTCTTTACCTTTAAAATGTTATGGACGCTGTGGCTATTGATAGAAAACCTTCTTATCTGGTCTCCAAAGCTGTGCCTCCTCTCTTTCTTTCATTATGAAGACCCAGTGGATTGCTTACTTAGCATCCACCAGAGGCTATGGATAGGGTGAGCAGTCACTGCAGCCAGAATTTCTCAGTCAAGATCGCATGCAATTATACTCAACATGCAGATCCTTTGGAGCTGAATTATGCTGGATCCAGCAACTCGCCAGCTGACAGAGCCATGTGGGGCTTGGGAGAAGAGCCACTTACACACAGCTAAGAAAGCATTGCAGTAAGTGACTGGGATACTGCAGCAGGCACCGGCTGTTTCCTTGGGTTGGCTAGGGATGGATGCCTTGCAGCTTTGTGGGGATAGACAGTCAGGGGCTAGAGGAGCGTGAGGTTGGGCAAGGGGGGCATCATCAGCCAGAGCTTTCGGCATTTCTCCTCGATCTGAATTTGGGGAAGGAACTGTGCTGAGGTTCAGGGAACCTTGGGCATCTCCAGCTACATTTGCCTGTGTATTGCAGAGGAAAGGTTGTGCTGGCTGGTCCTGTTCTGAACAAGAACTGTTAGGTCTGTAGCTCTCTCTAGTTTATTTCTCTTAGTCTCTCTGGTAGTTAATCCTGTGTATGTATATGTGTACGTGCACACGTGTGTGTGTGTATGTGTGTGTGTGCACGCATGCACATATGCTGTGCAGAATTGTTTGCTGTGATAAGATGACCAGACTGCCCATTGCTCCTGATTATTTACTATGCGTTATAATCCATTGCAAACTATTTTTCGTACCGGTAATCTGGCATTGAAATACACTCTGTACACTGCAAATGAAAAGTAATAGGCAGCTAGCTTAGCTATCTGTGGTATGAATAACTTGGTATAGGTTCTGGGCAGGTAACAAACAGTATCTGTACTCACTTGGCTAAACCAGGATCAGGTTTAGCTTTCTAGCTTTCTGTGGGAAGGGATCTAGGCTGCCACTATGGTAGCCCTTGTTCTAAGGGTTAAATGTTTGAAAGAAGCACTGTTTTTTGCACCAGTCCTGTATTCTGACACTTTGGTAAGCTGCTGTTCTGACTGGGCACTTTAGAAACAAAGATGGAACTTTGTTAAAGCTCTCATTTATCCGTAATTAATGTAAGGCACTTGGAGTTTGCCCTATAACAGACACAAGATCATTCCCTTTTGAAAATCTGTAGACTTCGCTTAGTTTTCTGTATGTATATGACTTCATTTTCTAAAACAAAGTTTTCAAGGTGCCGGGAGGGCCAGTGGTCTATTGCATTTGCATAGTGGATATGGGCAGTTTATCATTGTCTTGGCTGACCACTAGCTTGGTGCCTTCAACATGGCTGCCATTTTGGGTTTGCAAGCCAGAAGTGGAACAAAAGTCGAATATTTTCCTGAGTCCAGTAGAGGTTATGAACTTTCTTCTTATCTTACTGTTTTGAATAATATCAGGCAGGGTATTGTTTTTTCCCCAGTGTTTCCATTGAAGGTCACAATTGCTTTAACTTTTGCAATAAACTTAAAGTGAAGAGTATGATTTGTATAATTGTGTTCTCCCTAAATAGAAAATTCTTTTAGGTAAAAGACTATTCTTGCCTTGAAATCTACAGCAAACTTTTTCATCTTGGTTCAAGTTCTATGTGTGAGAAAGTTCATGTGGAAGAATGATTTTAGACTTCTTCTGCTAGACCCTAGAAGGCAAAGTTAGGACCAGTAGGTGAAAGTTATAGGGAAGCAAATTTCAGCTCAACTTAAGGAAAGACTTAACAATGACAGTTGTACGAAGTGAAATAGGATGCTGTATTGGGTAAGTACTTGACTGTCACTAGAAGTCTTCAAACAAAGCTAGATGACCATTTCCTGGCTTTGAGTAGGGGTTGCTCTAAATGACCTCTGAGATACCTTCCTACTCAAAAATTTTTCACTTCTATGATAGTAGTCTTTTGGGTATGGGATGAAACTGAACCTCTAAGTACATTGATTTTCTCCAGTGCACTGGGTAAACTGGAGTGTTATTGTAAGTCATGGAAAGAAAATGAGACTAAGAGAACTACAAAGTCAGGAGAATCGGAGCTTTCCCTTCATGGCCCTGCCTCCCACTCTGGCTCAGCGGTCATGGTGATTCACTCCCACAACACCAAGGAAAGGGAGAAAACTCTTCCTTTTTCTCCCTAATTTACTCCTTGCTAGTTATCATCACTGCTGGTCCCACCACTTTTATGCATGCTGTTCCTAGCGACATCAGAGAGTGATAGACTTACTGCTTCTTATCTGAGGGGAGACTTCTGAAGGGCATGTGAGAGAGCTAGTCCCTGGGGAGCACAACCTCTTTTTCCCCATCTTTGTAGGATAATCGTACTTTTGCAGATTTACATTTGCTAGCAAAACAACAATATTATCTCATATTCATATAGGGTTTTACAATTATGAAGCACTTTATAAATGTATTCTCATTTTATCTTCACCAACATCTTGGGAGATAGGAAAGTATGATTAGCTCCATTTTACAAACTGAGTCTCAGGGACCTTAGGTGTCTTGCCCAAAGTCACACAGCTAGTAAGTGCCCAAGAATGAGGAGTTGAACCCCAATCTTCTGATTCCTGGGCCAGTGTTCTTACCACTGCACCAAATGAACTAACCAGTGATAGGCTCCAATTCAATGTTAGCTAACCTTTCTGGTTTTAATTTGAGCGAAGATTTGTTATAGTGTTAGTTTTATTGGACTCTATTATTGAAGGTTTTTTCCCCTTAAGTTCCTGCTCTTCCTTCCCCCCACTTCATTTTTTTTCTTTCTTATTTAAGCAGCCATCGGAAAGCTATCAGAAAGTGATTTGTTAGTCCTTCTGGAAAATTCACTTAGGGTCTAGAGCATCATAAGTTTAAAAATCGAGTAGCCATGAATATGATTTACCATTTTAGTTTGGATTAAGGCTGTTTGTAAAGATGTCTTAGTGAACTTATTCAAGATATATGACCCTTATAGAACAAATGGGGGGGGGATGTACACAGAACAAGATTGTGTTGAGAACCGACTATAAAGAAAATGAATTTTTATTTGGTCTGAGACAAAAATTTTGGTTAAATCATCTTATTATTTTAAGTGGGAGCTGAATCAGTGTTGACTTGTACTGAACTGTAAATTTGCCAATCATGATTTCTAATATAGCTCTAATTATTACTTTTATGTGATTATATATAGGATCAGAGATTTGGAGCTAGAGATGACTTTAGAGATCATTTCACCCACATACCCATTCCACCCCCTCATTTTACAGATTTGGAAACCCAATATCCAAGAGAAAACAACTGGCAGAGAGCAGTTTTAAACCAAAGTCCCCTGGCCCCCAATTCAGCCACCTTTCCACTCTACCACATTGCATTCTAAGAAAGATACAAAACAGAGAGGGCTGACCCAAGAATCAGGAAAACCTGGGTTCAAATCCTGTTTCTCACACAGACTAGCTGTGTGACTATGAGCAGATGATTTAATCTCTTTGTGCTCCTAGCCCACTCTCTAATATAGATTACAAATGAGTTGTAGATCTGCATGGGTAGAAAATTTCCTTCACCAATGAAATCACAGGATCATAGATCTGAGCCAAAAAGTATGTATATAAATACAAGCACGCACACACACACACACATATATATATTTGTGTATATTTAAGGTGAACCTACAATTTCCTCGGTGTAGGGAATCCCCAACGTGGAACTTCCTTTATTGAGAAGTTAAATGACTTCTCCAATGTCACATAGCCGGTATGTGTCAAAGACAGGGAGGATCAAACTCAGGTTTTTCTGAATTTAAGTCAGGCTCTTTATCCAATACTCCACACTGCCTTGTACATGTTGGGCTGAACTTGAGACCTCATTGGTGTGAGACACTCCCAGAGAGGAGATGCCTTCTATTAAGGGAGGTTTGCAACAGTTTTACAATTTATAATCTTGGAGAGTTGCCCAGGGTACTGAGAAGTAAAATATAACTTGCCTAGAGTCATGCTGCCATCTAGTCATGTCATTTGTATAGCATTAAATATGCAAAAGGACAGTTAGGTGGTGCAATGGATAGAGTGTCCAGCCTGTTGTCACAAAGACTTATCTTTCTGAGTTCAAATTTGGCCTCAGACACTTACTAGCTGGGTGACCCTGAGAAAATCACTTCACCCTGTTTACCTCAGTTTCCTTATCTGTAAAATGAACTGGAGAAGAAAATGGCAAACTACTCTAGTATCTTTGCCAAGAAAACCCCAAATGGAGAGTTAGACATGACTGAAATGACTGAACAACAACAAAATATGTAAAGGCCATAATGTAGTAGGTAAAATAGTAAGGTTAGACATGATGTAAAATTTTTATCTGTAGATAATGAAAACTCTGACTTTTCTCTGAGCTCAAAATACAGTTAATCATGGCATATTCTTGTCACTTGGGCTTTAAAAGGTATTGTACAGACTTAAAATTATGAAAAAATAAACATTTCCAGCTTTAACTTTAGTTGTTTAGAAAAAGAGACGTTGATCAAAAGCAAACTAAGTCACAGATAGAATAATTGCAAATTAAAGAGTGTACATCCCTGGGGCATTTCAGCAATGTTAATAGAAAGAGACATTCCCTTTGAACATGCTGGGCTTGTTGCTCTCAATCTATCTCCAGCCAGTATCTCTACTATCAAACATTCAGGCAATGCAAAGAATAGTTAAATCCATAGGAGCCATGTGTTTGACAAAGTAATGGTCAGGTTTAGTATTATTTCCATGACTAAAACTGAAGCTGGGGGCACTGCAGTGATCTCCAAGAAGAATGAGCTTGAGTTCATCTGTTCTGCCATAATAAAAAGGGTACTGTTTATGAAATTGTCATCACTCCAAGAATCTGTGCTTAATTATTCTAACAAGAATTTGAGACAAATGAAGTATAGTAATGCCTCATTTTTCTGTTTTGAATGAGGAATGAGCTGCTGTACATGTGTAAATGTTCTCGATAACTGAAGCTTATCATTTTAAGTGACAAAATCGTTTTTTTAAAAAGTATTGTGCAAAGGAAACTTTTCTTAAAATACTACATCCTTCCTTGGCCTCTTTACAGAAGCAATGAACCTATGTGTGCATACATATGTACATATATGTATACATGCATATACATATACGCTGTGTACATATACACATGCATATTTACACATATATATATACATATATACACACACACACTACTCAAGGGACCTCATCATACATAAGTTACGATGGGGAAAAAACTAGATTTAAAGTCAGAAACAGGTTCAAATCCTGACTGCTACCTGTGTGACCATGGACATATCATTTTATTTCTCTGGGTCTTAGTTTCCCCGTGTAGAAGATGAGGAGATAAACTTCCTTGATTATTTGTTCTAAAACAGAAAAGAAAAGCAGTTTGATAAATTCTAAATGTTATGTAATCTCACACTATACTGCATTAATATGAATCCTTTAGATAGTTAATAAATGTCAAGCACAGTACCCTCCATATTGAACAGGTCCTGTATGTAGTACGGTGTACGTCTTCAGAATTCATTGACCAGTCTGTGTAGGGTTATTTGTCGTCTACCCTAAATAACTCTCCTCATAAATTTTTTAAAGTTCATTTATTTGCATTTTTTAAAAGAATAATTTTCCTGTCTCTTCCTTCTCTTTGAGGTTGTCATTTGCTTCTAGCTTCTTTTGGAATATATTCTGAATGCTCAAACGTTTCCTTCTCCAATTGTCTTGTGGAATAGGAAATCTGATTAGTTTGTTTTAATTGTGTATAAAAGAGAAGTAAATAGGCTCCAAGGAAGCTCCCCTATGAAAGAAAAGGATTGCAAGGAATCTATAGCATCTCTTTTGGCTACTTTAGGGGCTTTTTTTTTATTATTTCCTTACTCTCGATTGCTTTGAACAATTAAGGTTACCTGTCTTATAAATGGTCTTTGAATAAGTAAGGTATATGTAAGACCTCAAAATACTACTTCATTGGAGAATAATGATCTCTTTCACTCTTTTCTACAACAAAAAGGAGGGTTAACCACCATTTCTTTTCAGATATTGAAAAATCAGACACTTTTGGGGGAAAATCTATACAACTATGTACACTAGTGCAATACTATCTCCGCGTGTGTGTACACATACAGTTTTGTTGTTGTCGTTGTTCAGTCATTTCAGCCGTGTCCAACTCTTCATGACCGCATTTGGGGTTTTCTTGGCAAAGATCCTGGAGTAGTTTGCCATTTTCTTCTCCAACTCCCTTTACAGATGAGAAAAGTAAGGCAAACACGGTGAAGTGACTTGCCCAGGGTCACTCAGCTAGTCAGGTCTTCCTGACTCCAGGCTGGGCATTCTATCCACAGTGCCACCTAGCTGCCCCTACACATATACATACATACACACATTCATACACAGCAGATGGATAGATAGATAGAGGGATGGATGGATGGATTAGATAGACAGACAGACGGATAATTTAGTGCTGATATTATGGTATAAAATTGATAACCTCTTCTAAGGGTGATCATGCGTAATGCAGCTCTTCTGTATGTTGTTACTTCTGAGAGTGTGATTTGACCCGTATTGTTTCAATGTACCGCCTCATCAAGAGCAGCAATATAATGGGACGCCATTATATTCAGCAATGACTTATGACCTACAGAGAAGACTAGGATTTAATAGTAGCTTCAGAAAAGGGGTAAACACAAAATACCTTCTAATAAAGACGATGATGCACAAGGAGTGCTGGTCTGATGGTATTTGGCTTCATTCTTCCTCTCAAACGATGACAATCCAATTATAAATCTATTTTACTAGATGATATTTGGAAAGAATTCTCTTCTTCCCAGTGTTAATTTATAGTATTTGGCAAATTAACCATTCTGACTGAACTTAAATGGAATCACTAAATTTCTAGTGTTTTTAAACATTAGTGCAGTAATAGTCAGTGATGGTGACAGCGTTTAATTAAATAATGCCTGCATTCCTTTAAAAAAAAAAGATAATAGATCAAAGCTGAGAGGCATCATATTAGTCCAAACATGGGCCCTACTTTTCCTCTTCCAAATCTAATCTAAGTGAAATTTATAGTATTATTTTTTTTAAATCTGTATCCATACTTTTTTTTTCTTTCAAAGAGATGTGATTTTATGGGTGTGGCTAATATTTGACCAATAGGGTACATTGGGCTTTATAATTACAAAGGACTTTGGTATATATTATCTCATTTCTTTACAACCTTTGAGGGAAGTTGTATGAGAACTATTATCCTCATCTTTCAGAAGAAGAAAATGAAACTCAAAAAGGCCAAGTGAATAAGAGAGTTAGGGTATGACTTTCAACTCCAGGTACAGTGTTCTCTTCTCCATTACACAATGCTATCTTTCTTATATCATTCTTCTCTCTATCATTGTCTTTTTAAAATTCTGGTTTTAAGATTGTCCAGGAAGAGCACTCAGTATGTTATCCTTGAGGTAGCTAGGTGGTGCAGTGAGTAGAGCACCAACCCTGGATTCAGGAGGACCGGAGTTCAAATCCAGCCTGAGACACTTGACACACTTTCTAGCTGTGTGACCTTGGGCAAGTCATTTAACCCCAATTGCTCTGCCTTCCCCCCTCAAAAAAATAAAGTATATTACGCTTGGCAAATGCAGCTAACATCTTCACCCCTGCTTCTAGAATAACAATGACAAAGATAATTGTTAGAAAAATTAATTAGAAGCTATTTCTCTCAAAATGAATTGCCTTTCCTCCATTTATCTCATTTGAATGGGGGGGCAGGGTAACAAAACCAAACATGCCTCTGGGGCAAAGGGGATGATTTACTGTTGGGTAAAGGGAGATGATTTGTAAATAGTTGAATATGGTGTTAATTTAAGTATTTCCCTTCTTTTCAAAGTCCAGGTTTCACGAACCTGACTTTTCTTCATTTCAGAGGAAGGAGGATCAGGCAGCTGCCGAAGACCTACATTATACTGTCATTTCTTCAATAGGGAGATGTTTTAAGATCAAGTAGCTCTCCCCTTTTCCAACCCAAGTTAAGATCAAACCTATAGCTACCCCTTTAACTTCGTCTTCCCTGGCAAATCCAAGGAGTGTTACTCCAAGTGAATCCTTTCTTGGCAGTCTAATTACTGTTTCCAGTGTAGGGGTTGGAGGGTGGGGAGGTGCGGATTGAGTGGAGAGATGAATGTGTTGTTAGAGGGAAAATTTTCTTAGAAAACTAATTCAGGAAATATTTGGAAAAATAAAAAGATACCTCAAAATGTAAGTATGAAAGGAGAAGTAGAAAAAAGGAAATCTAGGAGTAAAACTTCTTCATCTGAAAAATTAGGTAGTGGGAGATGGTCTCTGAGGCCCCTTCCAGCACTAACAGTCTTTGGTTTATAAATCTATTGAAGGACTAGGCTGAGCACTCTCTCTGTAAGCTGTTAAACAGTTTGTGTATGATTGCAAACTTGTCAACCTTAAAATAAATACAACTTTGGGGGTCATTTCTGCTCATACTCGAGGCTAGCCCTAAGCAAAATATTGAAGCATATGAAGCTTGGTTTTGGTGACAGTAATTCTACCTCTGTAACTTTGTAGGGGTCTCTTCCCACTTTCCATCCTCTTAAACTGGTATCCCTCCTGTGATGGAGAAAAGGACGGGTTTCTGTGTTTTTCTTGTTCCGTCATGTCTGACTCTTTGTGACCCCATTTGGGGTTTTCTTGGCAAAGATACTGGAGGGGTTTTGCCATTTCCTACTCCAGCTCCTTTTACACATGAGGAAACTGAGGCAAACAGGGTTAAGTGCCTTGCCCAGGGTCACACAGCTAGTAAGTGTCCTAGGCTCAACTTGAACTCAGAAAGATGAGTCCTCCTGATTCCAGGCTGGGTACTCTATCCACTGGGCCACCTGGCTGGTCCTGATTTTGTTCAGTCACTTGCAGTTTAGTGTGAATTAATTCAGTTACCCCTCTCAGAAGTACTTGCATCTTAAAAGGAAATAGAATTTAAAAAAAATCAGGGAATGAATGCGATTTCAGACACCTAAACTGAGGAACTATTTGGGATTAGTGTTAATGCCTATTTGATTACCACCAACTCTTAGAATAAAAAAATCAGGCCTTCACTGAGCTGTCAGGATGTGGAAATATCGAAGAGGAGAGTGACATACAATTTGCTGAGGGAAAATGAAAAGTTTTACATATGAAGATCTCATGTTTATTCCATACATAAGCAAAGGAAAGCAGGAAGCCAGGTGGTTCAATTGATACAATACTGGGTCTAGAATCAGGGAGACCTCAGTTCAAATCCAGTCTTGGATGCTTATTAGTTCTATGACTCAGATAAGTCATTTTAACCTGTTTGCTTCAGCTTCTTCATCTGGAAAATGAGAGTAATAACAGCACCTGCCACCCTGGGGTTCTTGCAAAGATCAAATGAGATGATATCTGTAAAATGTTCAGCTCTGTGACTGGCACATAGTAGGTGCTGCATAAATGTTACTTGTTATTATTAGAAAAAGACAATAAGTGATCTATAAACTAGATATTTAAAACACTCAGGATCAGCTCTAAAAGTAGCATTGTTAAGGAAGTACCTTGAAAGGATTATCAGAAAAGTTTAAGGGTTAAATGGTGATGACAGAGGGAAAAAAGTCTAAGCAAAAAGGAAACAGAAAACGGGCTTCCGATGAGACAAAGCACGACGTATGGGAAAGGCCACTGGACTTTGTTTGAATCCCATTTCTCCTATTAATTAATTCACTTGCTGAAAGTGATTTTCCTAAAATACAAGTTGACTGGTATCAGTCTCCTACTCAACAGATTTCAATGGCTCCCTATTACCTTCAGGATCAAATATAAAATGTTGTTTGACATTTAAAGCCGTTCACTTCTGCAATCTTTACTAACTTTTCAGTCTTCTTACGTTTTACTCCTTTCTATGTATAATTCAGATACCAGGAATTACTTGCTGTTCCCATCTGGTATTGCAGCTCCAATATCTATGCTTTTTTACTAGCTGTCTCCCATGCTTAGAATGCTCTCCCTCTCGCTTCCTTGGCTTCCTTTTAGAGTAAGCTCAGATTCCACCTTCTGCAGTGAGTGGCCTTTTCCAGTCTCCCAGCTGCTAGTGCCTTCCTCCTGAAATCACCTTCCATTTTACACTATTATGTGTATGTCCAGAATAGGGTAGCATACCTTGCTCCATTCACTGAAACATCTTAAGATATCTTGAGGTTTACAGGCTAGATTTCTTTCTTAAGGACCACACTTCCAACCCAAGTCACTCAGGTTCTTACAGATTGACCAACAATAAGTCCCAGGCTCAGCCCCACTTGGTCATTGTTTGGGCCCTGATAGGCTCAAAGTGAATGTAAATAGCAATTGTTTCTGTTTTGGCCAGAAACCCTGAGAGTCTTCCCCTCTCAGATTGTTAATTTTTCTTAACTAGGTAAAGATGCCATTGTCTGCCTCCTTTCTTACCTAGCCTCAATGGGCATTGCCCCAGTCAAACTGAGATCTGTTAAAGGTCAAGGTCTCCCACTGCATCCAGGGCCATCTCCAGTCATCTTGATCTGTATCTGGCCACTGGATCCAGATGGCTCCAGAGGAGAAAGTGAGGCTGGTGACCTTGCACAGCCCTCCCTCACTTAAATCCAATTCACTTTCTGGCAAGAAAAAGCAGTTCTGTAGGAAGAGAAGAGAAGGCAGGTGAGG
>CM053624.1:91586956-91670194 GCA_028646595.1 Phalanger gymnotis
GAATCCAATATATCTTCTACGTATAACTTCACATTGAACTTATTTACATACTAGTCAAGCTGTGAAGAAGAATTATGACCAATGGAATGAATCATGAGAAAGAAGAAACAGAACCAAAAAAACCCAAAAACAAAAACAAAAGAGAGAAAAAAAGGCAAGGAAAGGCAAGCATAAAGTGTGCCTCAATCTGCATTTATACTTCATAGTTCTTTCTCTGGATGTAGATAGCATTCTCCATCATAAGTCCTTTGGAGTTGTCTTTGCACCTTGTGTTGCTGAGAAGAGCAAAGTCTATCAGGGTTAGTCCTCACAGAATCCATATATCTGTGGTTGTGTATAAGGTTCTCCTGGTTCTGCTCTGCTCACTCAGCATTATGTCGTATAGGTTTTTCCAGGTAGTTATGAAGTCCGTATCATCCCCATTTCTTATGGCACAATAGTATTCCATTACCTTCATATACCACAATTTATTCAGCCATTCCCCAGTTGATGGGCATCCCCTTGATTTCCAATTCTTAGCTACTACAAAAAGAGCCACTATAAATATTTTTGTACATATGGGTCCTTTTCCCACTTGTGTGATCTCTTTGGGATACAAGCCTAGAAGTGGTAAGCAATGTGGAGTTACTGCATCGAGTTCACGTGAATCTTGCAAAGCACATTGACCTTTGCATCACAAATTTTGGAAATCATATTGAAGATGTTATTTGTTCATATTCCAATTAAATAAAACATTGTTGAAAATTTCATTCATTTCTTGAAAATATGCATTTTTCCCATGTGTCCAGACTTTAGGAACACCCTGTAGAGTAGTTTGCCATTTCCTTCTCCAGCTCGTTTTGCTGATGAAAAAAACTGAGGTAAATAGGGTTAAGTGACTTGCCTGGAGTTACACAGCTATTAAGTGTCTGAGGCCGGATTTGAACTCAGGTCCTCCTGATTCCAGCACTCTATCCACTGTGTCACTTACCTGCCCCAAGTTTTATCCTACTTATTATTATCTACTAACTACTACTTGTTATCCTCACTTTTACAGATGAGGAAACTGAAGCAGACATCGATTAAGTGACTTGCCCAGGGTCACATAACTAGGAAGTAGCTGAAGCAGAATTTGGCTCAAGTCTTCCTGATCCCAGACCCAGAACTCCATCTACTGTGTCCATCCACATGTAATTGTCTTACGTACAGGATAGTTTGGAGAGGGGAGAGACAGGAGGCCATACGTTATCAAGTAAAGGCACACAATTGATAATAAGACAATGTACCTTTGCCAGATCAGTGTCAACGCATAACTCGGGATCGCTCTCCTTGGCTGAGTTTCAGTTCTTTGGTAACGAACAGGTATTAAACCTGAACTGTATGAAAAGAGATGCACATTCTCAACTGCAAGCAAAATCCTTTTATTCGCAACTATCGATATTCTGATAACAATGTGCATAGGTCAGAACCACAATTACTGCCTGGTTAGGTATTTGGCCATGCTCTGCAGGGTTTGGGCATAGAGGATTTTTTTTTTAAACACTGCTTGCTAAATTGAAAACTGACAAATTTCTAAGAACTCGATTTCCTTTGTCAGGTGAATGAGCTATGTATGCATCAGTATCCCAGTTCAAAATGTGAAACTCTGAAGATTCCTTCTACCATGATCTTTTTTTCTTCCATGTATAAGATTCTCTGATACAATAGGAGAAGGAGCTAGTCCTCCAGCAGGAAATCTGATAGCTTGAAAAAGAAGATTAGGAGGAATGTCAACCAACAGAGACTCACTCAGCAAGAACATTGTTCTAGATGCTACAGACTATACACCATGTAAAAGCCCCGTGCCCTCAGAGGGCTTATAACAGTGAGGATCAAGAGATTTACGCACGCAGAGAGAAAACGACACGTGCTCATATAAGAAAAAGTGCCGTATGAGTAGGCAAGTGCTCCAGGAGCTCAGAAGTGGGAGAGATCACTTGGAGGCTAGCACTGGGAGGGAAAGTTGGGGGAGAAGAAAACTGGGTTTGGGAGATGGGTACTGTCTATATAGTTGAAGAAGACGGGGTTCATTCAGGTGGGGAGAATAAATCATAGACACAAAAAGCAAAAAAAAAACCATTTTAAATGGAAAGTTTCTGGAAAAAGCAAGCAGCCCAATAGAGTACTGGTCCTGGAATCAGAAAGATCTGAATTCAAATCCAACCTCATGCACTTACTATATGTGTGATCCTGGGTAAATCACTTAACCTCCATTTGTCTCAGTTTCCCCACCTGTAAATTAGGGACAATAGCAGCACCTGCCTCAAACGAGACGATATTTGTAAAATAACTCAACGCAGTGCCTTGCGCATAGTAGAAATGATATAAATGCTTATTTTCTTCCTCTCTCTTCTCCCCCAATCCATCTGAAGACAAGGATTCACAGTGACAGAAAGACTGTAGAATCGAGATTGACAGTGGGAACTTTTTCATTATTTGTATTTATATCCCCAGTGCCTTGTTTAAAGAGATAGATGATGAGGACCAGATGTGTGATTTCATTGGTGTGGAGAACTCTCAGGTGAGGAAACTTCCTCCTCCAATGCAGGTTGGCTCCTTGTCTGCAACTGAGAGCCCCAGAAAGTTGCCCCAGACACTGAGAGGTTAAGTGATTGCTGCGGGTTATACAGCCAGCTTACGTCAAAGGTGGCACTTGAATCTATGTCTTCCTGGTGTCAAAGCCAGCTCCCTATCCACTATGCCACACTGCTTCTTCCCTGACACATAGGAGGTGCTTAATAAATCCTTGTTGATGGATTGAAAGGCAGCTATGGTGAATGACCTTAAATGCCAGCTTAAGAAATAAAATCATAGAATCTTAGAGTTGGAAGAGATCTTAGCAATCACCTAGTCCAGAAACTACAAAAGGTTTTTGGAGCAGAAAAGTGATATAGAATAAAATTATAGAAGAAGGGACTTTGGAGATCATTTATTATAAAACTTAACCCTCCCCCACCTACCCATCTCAGAAATAAAGATATAGGAGCAAAGCAATATTTCAGGAAGTTGTTATGATAGTGGAATGTAGGAGGGATTGAAAAAGGGAAGAAACAGGAGGCAGAGAGACCAGTTAAGACACTGTATCCTGGCATGAGGGGATGAAGGTATGAACAAGGATGGTAATAACAATGAATGGGGGAAAGGGGTAAATGGATAAATGAAAAACTTCAAAGAAAAAATCAAAAGGATTCAGTGACTAATTCGATATGGGATTGGGGGAGAGGGTATGAGAGAGAGGTCAAAGTGACTTTAAGGTTAGAAGCTTATGCAACTGGGAGGATGAAAATGCCACTAACAGAGACGGCACCAATATGGGGAGAGGAGGAGGGAAGAGAAAGACTTTAGTTACACCCTTCCTATGTAAACTATAAGCTTCATGCTCTCAGGCATGGTGAAACACGCTAGTAAATCCATTATCCAAACAAATCAACCCCAAATTCCTTTTTTTTAAAAAAAAATCATCTTTGGGCAAAAGAACCATATCTGCTGCTAGGGATGAAAAAAAGAAGTTAGGTCTGAACTACTATTTGTTGTGGGCAGCTAGCTGGTGCAGTGAATAAAATGCTATGCTTAGAGTCTGAAAAATCAATTTCAGCTTCGAACACTTACTATCCGTGTGGACCTAGTCGAGTCACTTAACTTCTGCCCGCCTCAGTTTCTCAGTTATAAAATGGGAATAAGAATAGTTCCAACCTCCGAGGGATTATGAGGATCAAATGGGATGTTTGTAGAGAACTTAGTACCATTCCTGGCTCAAAGTAGGTGCCTAATAAATGCTTATCTCCTTCCTTCCTTTAAGTCTCTACCTTTCATTTCATTCTAAGATCTGTTATATCTGTTTCTGCCTCCTTAATGTTGAAGATCCTGGCCATAAGAAAATTTTCCTCTCATATGTGGGCATCTCAGAATACTAATAATAACCTGCGGTTTATCTGCACCAAAGTCTTCAGAATGTTACCAGAATGATAACAGGAAATTGACCTGCCCCAGAACCATTTCTATCTTAACTCCATCTAAACATAATGAGAAGATGAGATAACAAAAAATAAGCACAATGCCTGACACATAAATGCTTGATAAATGTTTTTGATTAAATTACATTTATGCACTTATATAATGATTTAAATTCATGAAGCACCGTTCTGATATTACCTTATAAAAGACACACATATGGATACATATTGAAATGATCAGTTCCCATTTTATAGATGAGGAAATTCAGGCTCAGAGGGGTTAAGTTAACTCACTCACAGTCACACATTGCATAAGCACTAGAAACTGAATTAGTCCCTAGATCTCATTTAATTCTTAGGCATTTTCTCTAGCTGTCTTCCATGCCAGAAATTCTTTCCTTCCTTATCTCTGCTTTCTGGCTTCCTTCAAGTCTCAACTAAAATCCTATCTTCTACAAAAAGCCTTTCTCAACCCTTCTTAATTCTACTGCCTTCCCTCTGCGAATTATTTCCAATTTATCCAGTTCATGGCTTGTATGTACGTACTTGTTTGCTTGTTGTCTCCATTAGATTGTAAGCTCCTTGAGGGCAAGAACTGCCTTTTGCCCCATCCCCCTTTTGTATTCCCAGGGACTTAGCACAGTGCCTGGCATGTAGTAGGCAATCGATGCATATTTATTGACTGAGTCCCTCTAATACCTGTTTCTTCCAGGTTCTTGCAGCCTTCTCATTATTTGTAAATACCCAGGCTCCCCCTGACCTCCAGTTCTAGCCTAGTACTCAACAACCTGATCTGAGCTTTTCTGCTCTCAGCTCTTTCCCTAAATTTAGATCCAATTCTGCCTCTACCCCCATAAAACTGGGTTTGAGGAGTGATTCTTAAAGAAGAAAAATACAGGATGTCCTTTCCTCTGGAAAAAGTTAAGGATAACAATGGTTGGCAGTCTCATACTTTATCTCTACTATTATAATATTTTGGATGTCAGCTTTCTCTCAGGGAGTTCAGATCCCTGTTGGGTCTTTAACAAAGGCAAACCTTCTTTGGAAAATGGTTATGAAAGGCTCTGATGTGTTACCTTTATTCATTGTTGAGAGCAAATGCCAATATTTTAAACAACTTTTATCCTTTTGAAAAGCAGCATCTTTTATAGTCTGCAGATCTTGGGCTTTTTTTCAACTCTTACTTTGACAGGAAAGGAACTCTAAATCTATGCAGATGGGATTTGCATAATTTGGGGGAAAGTACTATGAAAAGGAAAGTGTCACCCAGCCACCTGTCAGCATAAATCTTCTTCAGAGGTAGTTGGAAGACAAAAGCTAGAGGGAAGTGGGTTAGGGCAGCTTCCCTGGGATCTCTGGAATACACTCTGCTGTGCTTTCCAATGAAAGGTGAGGCTTTGTCAAATACCTTTTAAAATGTAAATTGCGTGTTGTTAAGCAAGAAAGCAAGTGTATTCTACCTTCAGCAAAGAAGGCTGCTTTGCCCAAAGGCTCTGGAACTGAAACAGCTGCCAAAATGCCTCATGGAATTTCCTTTGTTAAGTGAATGATTAGTGTAGCATGCAGTCAATCCCATTTGGAGAGGAAATCCAGATGCCACTGGCAGCGTCATCTGGGATGTAGTCAGGAGGAGGGCTGCCTCCTTGAGCTCAGGGTCATGGTGCCCTTGCTCAGCAGGTTGAAAAAATTCCGATGATGCAAGGGGGCTAGGCAGGGTCTCCAGGCCCTGGCTTTGAAGAAACGAGACCCTCCCTTGATTGTATTCTATAACCTGAGGGGAGAGAGAGCTTCTTTTTACCTAGGGAGAGAAGGAAGGCAGTGAAGCCCCCTCAGAGACTGGGAGGGGTTAAGGAGGAGGGGGCAGAAGTGTGACTAGTCATAATATGAATAACAACATAATTTATATAACATTTTTAAAGTTTTACAAAGTCCCAACCTCCAACAAAGCTATGAGGCAGTCGATATGAGTATTACTGTCTCCAGTTTTAGAGGTTAGGTTAATTAACTATGGGCACACAGCATAGTGAAACAAAAACATCCCAAACTGAGCAAAACAAGAATAGTAATAGCTAACATTTATAAAGAGCCTTAAAAATTCTCTAGCATTTTGCATGCATTCAATTTTGATCCTTGCAATATCCTTGTAATATAGGTGTAACTATCTCCATTTTAGAGAGAATAAGCGCTTGGTCTGTGTTCATGCAGTTAATAAATATTCGAAGCAGGATTCAAGCCCAAGTCTCAATTCCATATCCATGACTCTACCTTCCTCCTTCCAGCATCTCTCTCAGAAAGGGGCAACTACTGCTGGCTGTATTCTTCTTCTTACTGAGCCTCCTGCAGTAATATAAGCTCAATTTATTTCAATTTAAGCTCCCCTGAAGGCAGGGCTTTATTATTTTTTTTTCATTTCCAGCACCTAGCTGGAACTTTCAGTACCTTTATCACCTGGCAAAGAGTAGGAATTTAGTATGTGCTTTTTATAATTGTATATAACATGCACTTAATATTCATGAAGTTGATTTGAATCTCCAAACCATATACTGAGAACTACCAATATGTCTATATCTATTTATGGATCTCTAAGCTGAACGTTTCCATTGAGTCCCCCTCTTTACCATGATTTCCACTTCTGACACAACCCCTCTCTGCTTTGGTGCTGTCAGTTATGCCCTGAGAAGATTTAAGGTGGTTTAGTGAGCATCGTAGAAGATGGTTTGGAGTTTTCTAGGAGTGCATGGAGAAGAAATATGGATAGACAGCTAGCTTGTTTGGAATGTGTTGTGGTAGTTTAGGAGGCATGATTGTGTATAAGGGAAGTGACCTGAAACCCCAATCATTAAGTTATATAAGCAGAGTAGATTGGAAGAAACTTCCTTCCTTCCTTCCTTCCTTCCTTCCTTCCTTCCTTCCTTCCTTCCTTCCTTCCTTCCTTCCTTCCTTCCTTCCTTCTTTCCTCTTTCTTTCTCTCTCTCCTCTCTTTCCTTCTTTCCTTTTTTCCTTCTTTCTCTCTGTTTTTCAGTGGTTCGAATAGGTAGGAGGAAAAAATTGCATGATAACTAAAAAATGTATTTTTAAAAAAGAATCATTATGAGGAGAAGGCCGGTTTCAGTATAGCCCCAGTGGTTGCACAGGGATTCAGGATGAATGAATACAGGGTGGGAATGGGGACACAGAAGTGGTGGTGGTGGTGGCGATATTAGAATGTAAGATCCTTAAGGGCGGAGAACATTCTCACTTCTATTTTTTATTTGTATCTCTATTGTATATATCTATATCTATACACACACATGCACACACACACGAATACATTTTTTGTTGTTCTTCAGTCATTTCATCGTATCTGAATCTTCATGACCCTGGGTACCATTCTGGCCATTTTCTTGGCAAAGATACCTGTGGGGTTTGACACTTCCTTCTCCAACACACACACGCACACACACACACACATATATATTTATACACATATATATACATATGCAGTACTTATATATAGTGTCTTATGTGTGGTACATTGTAAGGGCTTAATAAATATTTTTCATTTATTCATTTTTATATTAATACTACTCTAATGCATCAGTAGCCAATCAGATTATGTACATAGGGCATTTTGTACATCTTAAAGCAAGCACTCTATAAATGTTAGTAATTTTAGTTCTCATACCAATATTGGGAGCGATGATGAGTGTGCTTTATCAGATTCTCTATCTGAATAAAATTTTTCAGATTTCTGTACTCTCCATGAAAGACAGCATGTTATAGTACATAATGAGCTGACCTTGGAGTCAGGAAGACTAGAGTTCAAGTCATACCTTTGATGCCTACTGACTTTGTGACTCTAGGAAAGTCACTTAACCTTTCAGAGATCTCAGCAACTCTAAAGCTCTAAGTTGCAGAAAAGTGCCAACCTGTACCAATAATGGGAGTTTCCTCACTGAGGAGTTTTCTTCAAAAATTTAATCACAGGTCCCCATCCCTCTCCCTGGAGTTTCCATAAGTAAGGAGAAAGTGCCTGGGGTGGGACTAGGGGACCAGTTTTGAGATCAGTGCCAATAGAGTGGCAGCAATTATGAGGTCCTTGGCAGTCTTTTTGGTTTGGTGGATATGATCATCCCGTTGAACAATAAACTAGAATAGAGAAGAGTGGATGGCAGGGAGAAAACTGAAGTGGGCTCTATTTGGATTGGCACTCAAGTCCAGAGTCCACTCAGCTGGGAGTGGTTTGGTGTGGACAGAGACATACCCCGCCGGCACTGTAGGACAATCCATTCTTGTTCTTTTAGGCTGGAGCCCAAGGTCATCAAGCCCACCAGTACTTCAGGACCTGGGCTTCAGGTGAGAAAGGAGCCTGTGGAGACACAGTAGAGACAATAGCCAGAGGAGTCAGATGAAGATTGCCCTTTTGAGTTGATGTTTTTAAGATGAGGTTGAGGGAATTGGGCCACCTTGTGGTGATGGTGTTACCCCTGCTTCTGTAGATCTGAAAATGCCCCTCCTCTAGACTAGAGTGGGATAAATAGCGCAAGATGCCCCCATGATGCCTCCAGAAGAGGAGCTCAAGGTCAAGAAAGGAAGAGGTAGGTACTATCAATGATCAAGTTTTGGGGATGTTCAAAACCCATCTGTCTTTGAAGGGATAGGATTGGGGAGGACTTGTCATGTGAAGAGTCTCCAAATAAGCCCCAGTTAGAGAAGATTGAAACAAGGCTGGTACTGCTTTCATCAGCATTTATCCTAGAACAGGAAGATGCTGGTATTTATCACTAATTCAATCTACTTCAACTAACATCTATGAAACACTTTCAATGTGCCAGCCACTGTGCTAGGCACTGAGTACACATAGTTCAAAATTGGAATCTTTGCCCTCAAAAAGTTTATATTGTTCTGGGGGTTGGGGGCGGGGGGGGGGGAAGCAGTATGTACATAAATATTATAAATAAGTACAAAATAAATACAAAGAAATCTTGGGGGGATATTGCTGTTGTTCAGTCATGTCTGACTTTTCATGACCCCACTTGGGATTTTCTTGGCAAAGATACTGGAGTGGTTTACCATTTCCTAGTCTAGCACATTTTACAGATAGGAAACTGAGGCCAACAGGGTAAAGTGACTTGATCAGGGTCATACAGAAAGTAAGCATCTGAGGCCAGATTTGAACTTAGGTTTTCCTGACTCCAGCCCTGGTACTCCTGCTAGCTGCCCACCCACACACTAGCTGCCCCAATTTGGGGGAGTAGGAAGCACTAAATAATGAAGGAAGCAGAGAGGAATCAGGAAAGACTTCCCGTAGGAGGCAACACCGGAGCTGAGCTTTGAAGAGAGCTAACATAACATAAAACATAACTCAAACCAAATTTGCACATCCTGGAGCTGATGACCTTAACTTTCATAGGCCCTGATCCTCCCAGCCTGCTTCTTAGAATCCCCCAGCTACTAACCACAATCTGACTCCCTCCCACAGCTGTAGGGGCTGCCAATTCCATACAATATTTATTCTGTCTCTCTGTCTGTCCATGTCTTTGTGAGTGTGTGTGTCTGTCTGTCTGTCTCTGTCTCTGTTCTTCTGTTTCTCTGTCTGTGTGTGTGTGTGTGCGTGTGTCTGTCTGTCTCTCTGTGTCTCTGTCTCTGTGTCTTTGTCTCCATCTGTCTCTATCTCTCTGTGTGTCTGTCTGTTTGTCTTTCTCTCTTTCTCTCTCTCTCCACACCCCCCCATACTAGTTCCCTGTCCACAATCTCCCTCACCATATCCAGGGATTACTTTCCTCCCTGAAGTCTCAAAATATTAGCATTAAAAGTATACTTCACTGTACCTGAAACATGACAGCCTCCCACACACAGCTGTTTGTCTTTTGTCAGCATTCTCTCTCTCTAACAATAAGGGAAGTATGGCATGAACATAAATAAGGATAAGGTAGCTTGTTAAAGGGGCAAAGGCAAAATCCAGACATGACAGGTTGGAGGTATAGCTTGGAAATAAAATTGCCCTGCTCCATCCAGTCCCAGCAGCTAATAGCAATATGGTGCACCTGTATAGAAGCAGTTCTACAGTCTTTTTGCCTCATAGCAACACTAAGAGGTAGATGATACAAATATTATGACTCATTTTTAAAACGTAGGAATTCAGACTCCCACAAATTGATTTGTCTGTTTCCCATAAGTGGCAAGTGGCAGCGATCTAATCTCCAACCAAGACCTAGAGCAGAGTACAGGAACCAAGGGATTAACCAGGAAAAGGCACCGATTACCTGCAAGAAATCTGCCGGGTACAGAGATTGTAGCGCAAAATCAATTCCTAGTGGCAGGCCAGAGATAACCGAACCACCAAGTACAAGATACCTAGCTGCTGCCTGGGTCGACAGATGACATGGACACATGGTGGAGCAACCTCTATGTTGCTTATCTATGTAGTACCAGCCGTCATGTAGGTAGGTATCTGCCATCTTTAATCAGCACAGATGATCTGTTGGCATTTGATTGGTCATTTATGGACATCTGATACTTTGTGTCCCTGGCTATCAATTCAGAGCACCGGCACTTTGTTTCCCAGACATGTTGTGGGAAATGAATGAGATATCTGTAAAACATTTAACACAATGCCTGGCACATAGTAGGTACTTAAAAAGTCCTTCCTACCTTCTACCTTTCCTTCCTTCTTTCTTTCCATCTTTCCTTCCTCTATAAAATTAGGGGGGGTTAAATTGCCTCATCTCTAAGGCCCCCATCCAGTAACTTTCATAAGAGTTTTTCAAGCATGAATAATATCCCTGAGTAGGTTACCAAGCATTCACAGAGCAAGTCCCAAGGTAGAGCTGTTACCCAGTTTCCAATCTGCCCAGCTCCATTCCTCTCCCTCCCTCATAGGAATTGGGAAATACCCAACCTCTGGTAACTCTCTGTTGCCCTTTCTAGACTTAGGTAAAAAGTAATATGGCCATGGTTAATAAACATTTATTAAACACCTAGTATATGCCAGGCACTGTACTAAGGACTGGGGACACAATAAGGAGGTGAAAAAGACAGTCGCTACCCTCAAGGAGCTTAAAATGTAATGGGGAAGATAATATATACTCCATAACTTCATAACTTTCCAGCAATAGCAACAACAACATCTTTGAATCTCGAATAAACAATCTCTTTGACATTTATATCAGCTGGTCATGCAGTTGATAATCATATATTCAACCCTATCCAATCCCTCAATAGCCTAGAAAATCTTGAATTGTCTAAGCCACTGTCGATATTTTGTAGTATTGCATATTAGAAACTATTGAATTTGGAATCAAGGGATGCGAATACAAAGCCGCGGTCTGCCCGTAACTACCTGTGTGACCTTGGACAAATAATTTAATGTTTTAGGACCTCGGTTTCATCAAGCAGGAGGTGAGACTAAGTGGCCTCTACAATCCTTCCCAACTTTTAGTCTGCGGTTATGCAGGCAAACATTCAGAAACATTTCTAAGATGGGCAGAGGCTGTGGGCCATCTCAAAAGCTGTCACACATCTATATTTTCCCCTTCCTGTTACTACTTTCTCTGATTATCTTTTCATTGTTTTTTTTTCTTCTTGTTTCCTGGATGACTATTGTGGATGCCAAGTTTCTGTCAGGACAGAAACCACCATTGAAATAATATGCTTGCAGAAAAGTTGCATTTTATCTTTGTTTTAAAACCTCGTTACAGGCAGTTGGAATGTGTTTTAAAATGTTATGGTCTTGAAAGCAAGCCTTGTGCCTTTAAAGGCAAGCTGTCTCTATCAGAAGCTAGGCTGTAAAGAAGTCTGGCAGGAGAAGTATTTAATGAGTAAACTTAAAGTGTTAAGTGCAAACTAGCATTGACCCAAGTTTTAGGGGGGTAGTTATAAGGAGGCAGATTTAAGCTTAACATAAGATAGAATTTTCTAACTAGAGCTGCCTAACAATAAAATATGTGAGAAAGATCGTCAGCTACACATCGGTGGAAGGGTTCAAACGAAGATAGGACAACTCCCTGCCTCGTGTAACGGGTTAGAGCTTTGTCTTTTGCCTTTCTTTGTATACCCAACACTAACACATAGTAGGTGCTTAATAAATTTATTGATTTGACTGGATGATCTTTAAGGTCATACCATGATAGATTTATAGCTGCATGGGACCTCAGAATTCATTTACTTAAACTCCCTTGTTTTACAGATGAGCAATCTAGGGATGAGTGAAATTTGCCCAAGGTTATACACCTACTAAGTGCCAGGGTCAGGATTTGAACCAACGACCAAGCACCATGCTGCTTCCCTTCTAATGCTAAGACTACAGGATCCTATTACATGTATTACCCTTCCTTTGTCAATTCTCTCAGAAATTCCTTAAGCTACTGGGAGAAAGATTTCTTAAAGTTATAGGAAATATTTAACATAATTTTAACTGGGTTTATCACAGAGTCATAACCAACAGGGCAGCTAGGTGGCACAGTGGACAGACCACTGAGCTTAGAATCAGGAATACTCATCTTCCTGAGTTCAAATCCAATCTCAGACACTTACTAGCTATGTCACTCTGGGCAAGTTACTTAGCCTCTCTGTTTGCCTCAGTTCCTCATCTGTAAAATGGCAAGTCACCACTACAATATCTTTGCCAAGAAAACCCCAAATGGGGTCACAAAGAGTAGGACATGACTAAAATGAATGAACAACAAAACATAACCAACATTGTTCTAAGAAAGAGGCATATGATCAGACAACCAAGTTTACTTCCCAGTGCCTTGCACATATGTGACTACCCATGGTATGAGAGCTCCTTCTATCCACACAGATCTCAAGCAGTTTATGCCTTAATACAGTGGTGTCAAACTCGGATAAAAATAGGGGCCTCTAATCCATACATAAAAATCTCTGAGGGCCACATATTGACTTAATTTTAAAATATATTATCTAGGTTTTACTGTATTTTATTTATTTTGTTTAATATTTCCCAATTATATTTTAATATGATTCCACTGCCCTCAGGGAATGTGGCAACAAACTGTATGTTTGACACCTCTGACTTCATAGATAAGTCCTAGAGAATTTCTTGAGGTCCATTTGCAGAGCTTCTTAAACTTTTTCCACTTGAGACCCCTTCGGCCCTTCTTAAACTGTGGGTCATGACCCCATATGGGGTCTCAGCCTCTAGAAGAGGTTAAGTAGCTCACCCAAGGTCACCCAACTAGTAAGTGTAAGCAGCCAATCCTTCCTGATTCTATATCCAGAGCTCTAATGACTATGCCAGGCTGCCTTTCTCATAGCAGGTAGTTCAGAAACATTTGTTTGTTGATTTGAATTGAAAATAAGTGTTCATATTTGCCCCATCTCTATCCCCACACTTCCCATTCCAGCCAGTTACCTTATTTACCATTGTTTAAATACGGTTCACCTTTTCCCACCATCGGCTTCTATGCAGCAGGTAGCAGAAAGTGCGTCAGAACTTGAATCAGAAAACCAGGTTTCAAACCCCTGCTCAGCTACTGCTCTGCCTGACTTTGGGCAAATCTCTCAACCTCTAGAGAATCAGTTTCATGGTATGTGGGACTAATTGGTCTCCACAGCTCCTTTTCGGTTCTGAATCCTGTGTTTCTATGACTCCTGACCTGGTAGCAAGCATATAAAAGTCTTACTTGCATCATGCAGAAATTGCCTTTAGTTGGAAGTCTCCTTGCCACCAGTATCATATCTGCTATCCTGAGTACTTGCTGGAGTCCCTGTTATATCCTGGATCCAGCTTGCTTCCATTTTTGCCCTCCACCTTTCCTTTCTAGCCTTGTCCTTGTTTTTCTAGTCCTTGTCTCCAACACTGTTTCTTTAATCCAATATAGCCCAGAATCCTAGTTGGTGGCTTGTGGGGAAATGGAGATAAGACATTTTTTTGAGACAACCAAGATCCTCAGTCCCACCGCAGCTCCAAAGAAATAAGTTCCCTAATCAGAAAGGGCCTACCCAGTGTGAGATCAGAACCTAAGAATGTTTTCCCAAGGCTGTCTCTTAAAGACACGTCCATGAGATACCCTCAGAAGTAACCCGGAGAATTCTCCCCGATGCTTGAGTTTTTCAATGGATGAATCTCTAGGAGAACAGAAAAACAGATTAAAACAATTAATAAGATTTTGCATTCCTATAATACTTGACAATTTCCATAGCATGTTCATGTGCATTATCTCACTGGTTTTTACAACATTCCTGTGAAGTACCCAGAGATATATCAACACCCTCATTTTTACAAGTAAAAAAAAAGTAAACTGAGAAATTAAGCAACTTTCCAAAGTAAACCACATGGTAAGTCATTGAGCTAGAACTCTCTCCTGGGTTTTCTGACTCTGGTGTTCTTTCCACCTCACCATACTGCACTCTGAGGTTCACAAAGATGTTTTTGGCCCCGCAAACAGCTTAGCAGAGAACATTTGTCAAAAGTTCATGAGAAATGGAAAACTGGCCCAGCAACTAGCACAGTGCCAAACATTTATGAGATGATGATGGCAGTGATAACAATGATGCTGCACCTCTGTAAAAATATCTCGGTGATTAGAAGCCATTGCAGCTAAATTTAGAATCTCTAGGAGCTGTTTTCATGCACCATTAGAGAAATGCCATTTTCACGAATTGACTTTCTTTTCTACTAAGCCCCGTGGAGATTTTGAGAATCAAATCTGTATTCTTCACCTGACATTCTACTAATTTTCAAGCCTGACAGACAGATATATGCAACCCAGCTGTAACTCCTTGTCAGATTGCTAAGAGTTTCAAGGTTATAGCCATTTTTAAAAGCCTAGGAAATGCTATTATTAGCATACTTTGTCTCAAGTCAATAGGAAAAAAGAACAGTGAAGACATTTTCAATAGTGTTGGACGGTGTTGGGAGAAATTGTTCTTTCTGTTTTGTATTTAGGTTGAAAAAAGGGTATTGCGCCCTTCACAACCTGGCCCCTTCCTACCTTTGCAATCTTCTTACACTACTCTCCTCAACATTTTCTATAATCTAAGTCCTCAGACCTATTTGCTGTCACACCCACAGCTCTCCAGCTCCAACTCAGGCTTTTCACTGGCTCATTTCCAGGCTTGTCCCCTTACCTGTAGCTCCTCCTTAAAGGTGCAATCAAGTAAATTAGACCATTTTTTGTTTCAATTCTTATCTAGCCTTCAGTCATTGAATGTCCATTGCCTGAGACAAACTGAGGCCTGGGAAACGACTTTGATTTTGAAAGGCCAAGGTCATCCACTACAACCCTGGCCATCTCCAGTGGTCTTGACTTTCATCTTCCACTGGACTTCATGACTCTGGAAGAGAGAATGAGGCTGACAACTTTGTTCAGCTCTGCCTTACTTAAATCCAATTCACAGGCAAGTGCAGACATCACCGTAATGAGGTCATCAATCCTCTTTGAAAAGGAAGGACCATCTCGAAGCTCCTCCTCAAAGGAGAAGCCTCAGCTCAAATCCCACTTTTTTTCATGAGGCCTTTCCAAATTTCTTTCACTGCTAGTCTATTGCCTGTGAGATTGGCTTGCATATATGCTATATGTACCCTGTATGCATACAATTATTTATAAGTTGTCTCTCCCATTGACGAGTGAGTTTCTTGAGGACATGTGCCTTTCTTTGTGTCCCTTCTCTCTCCCCTTGCACTTAGCTCGGTGCTCAGCATCTTGGAGGTGTTTAAGAAATGCTTATTGGCTGCCTTGCTGGGCCATCTTCAGTTATCCTGATCTGCATCTTACCACTGGACTCAGATGGCTCCAGAGCATAGAGTGAGGCTGGTGACTTTGCACAGCCTTCCCTCACTTAAATCCAATTCACTTGCAAGTCATAGTTCTGATGTCTTGGTCCTCTTCGAGAATGAACAACAAACCAAAATTGGCTGTCTGAAAAAAGGGCTACAATCAGGAGTTGTTTATTTCCATTCCAGTCATCAAAAAAAAAAATCAGTGTTTTGTATTTTTTAGCTTTTTGTATTTTAATCAGTTGAGCACAAAACAAAATCTCGTAATAATAATGTTAAATAAAACAATATTCTCATACCATTTTGTATTACTGGCATTGATAAGCAGTCTGGCAAAGTAAAGAAAAAGCCAGCGCCTAAGTCAGGAAAATCTAGTTTCAAGTCCCTTCTCAGACACATTCTGGCTAAGAGATTCTGAGTAAGTCACTTAAGCTCTCCTCAGGCCATTTTCGTTTGTTTGATTTTTTTTGGGGGGGGGGAGAAGGGAAGGCAATTGGGGTTAAGTGACTTGCCCAAGGTCACACAGCTAGTAAGTGCATCAAGTGTCTGAAGCCAGATTTGAACTCACATCCTCTTGACTCCAGGGGCAGTGCTCTACTCACGGTACCACCTAGCTGCCTCCAGGCCTCTAAGATGTGCATTGGAGTTTCTTCACATCAGTGAAATCACAAGTATAGAGCAAAAAATATTTTTAAATCACTTGGAGTGACTCTAATATCTTTCCTCAAGAAATTCAAGGCACTTAACAAACACTCATTCCCTTGGGGTTGGGGAAGGTGGGGACTCATAGAAGAGATGGTGGAAACAATTTGTTTTCTTTTAGAGCTAAGAAAATAAAGTCATGGTAACAGAGTACAGCATAATTGACTTTTAAAGCTAGGCATCTTCCCCAATTGGTAAATGGTCGAAGGAAATGAACAGGCAGCTCTAGGATAAAGAAAGTAAAGCTATTTATAGTTATACGAAAAAATCCTCTAAATCACTACTGATTAGAAAAATGCAAATCAAAACAACTCTGAGGTACCACATCCCACCTAACAGACTGGCTAACATGATAAAACAAGAAAATTATAAATGCTGGAGAAGATGGGGGAAAATTGGAGCACTAATGCATTGTTTGTGGAGTTGTAAACTGATCCAACCATTCTGGAGAGCAATTTGCAGCTATGCCCAAAGGGCTGTACATACCCTTTGACCCAGCAATACCACCACTAGGTCTGTATCCCAAAGAGATCATACAAATGGGAAAAGGACCCACATGTACAAGAATATTTATAGCAGCTCTTTTGTGGTAGCAAAGAATTAGAAAATGAGGGGATGCTCATCAACTGGGGAATGGCTTGAACAAGTTGTGGTATATGAATGTAATGGATGCATTGTTCCATAAGAAATGGTGAGCAGATGGATTTCAGATGGAAGGATGTCCAAGACCCGCCACATAGACACCTTGAAATTCCAAGTTTCTTAGTCTCTTTTTCTAGCATTTACTCCAACTTGGATCAAATGCTTTCTCCACACCAAATACCACAACTCTGCAGCATTGTTTCACAGATAACACACACGAGGCACTGGAGTTTTTGGACTCCTGGAAAGACTTGCAGGAACTGATGCCGAGTGAAGTGAGCAGAACCAGAACACTGTACACAGTAATAGCAGCACTGTGCAGTGACCAACTTTGTTAGACTTAGCTCTTCTCAGCAATTCAATGATCTAAACAATTCCATAAGACTCACGATAGAAAATGCTACCCACGTCCAGAGAAAGAACTATGGAGTCAATACAGATTGAAGCATACTGTTTCCTTTTTTGTTCTTTCTTTCTTGTGGCTTTTCCCTTTTGCTCTGATTTTTCTTTCACAACATGACTAATATGAAAATATGTTTTAAAAAGATAAAATTCAAAATAAAACCCTGGGCATCCATGCCATTCCCCTCATTTTACAAAAGAGGAAGTGGAGGCCTATAGGTCTTGCCCAAAGAACCCAAGTTCCCTGCTATCCAAACCATTTATCAGTTAATAAGATCACAGATTTAGAGCTGGAAAAGATCTTCAAATCCAACCCCCTCATTTTGCAGATGAAGAAACTAAGTCCCAGAGAGGTCGATGGGTTTACCCAAAGTCACACAGCTGAAAAGTTTCTGAGGTGGGCTTTGTACTCACATCTTCCTGACTCCAAATCCCAGTGTTCTACCCATTGGGCCACCTACCTGCCCAGTAAACAACTTCTGTCCTCAGGCACTGTGTTGGGGATACAAAACCAAAAATTAAATAGTCCTTGCATTTGAGGAGTTTAAATAAATGTATATATAAAAAATGGGTACAAAATAAATACAAGGTTAGAAAAATGGGGCTGTGGGGTAGCACACCAAGATCTGAGTGGAAAATAATACTAACATTTGTATAGGGCTTTAAAGTTTGCAAATAACTTTATAAATATTATTTCATGTTACCCTCAGAGCAACCCGGGGAGGTAGGTACTACTATCATTGCCATTTTACAGATAAGGTATCTGAGAAACAGAGGTTAAGTGATGTGCCCAGGTTCATGCAGCTGCTGAGAGTCTGAATCTATATTTGAACTCAGGACTTCCTGATTCCAAGTCCAATGCTCTATCTGCTGCTAGCATGAAGTAAAAAAGGCTCTAGGTAGAACGGGTTTCTTAAGCAAGATTTTGAAGGAAAGAAGAGACAGAGGTGAAGAGAGAGTACATTTCAGGAATGGGGGACAGCCTAAGGCAACAGACAAAAGATGAGAGAAGGAAGGAGAGGAAAGAAGGGAAGAACCTTTACTCTGCCCACCTTGGTAAATTGGTTGTGACAGCTGAGTTCTGTGCCAATAGAACTGATAGTTCTGGATGGGAGCTGATGGGCAGTCAGGCTCTTGTGTTAAGTAATCTCAGTTCCAAATGCTCAATGGTCATCAGTAATGCCCTGTCTTGGAAAAAAGACCTGGAAATTTTGGAGCGAGGAATGTTAGAGCTCAGAGCTCATCTAGGTCAACCCCCTTCTTTTACGGATAAGATTATCGAGGCCCAGGGAGCTGAAATTACTTGCCCAAGATAACACATGTAGACAGTCAATTTTTGAACCAGTTTTCTCTCCACTTTAGCATTCGACCTCAAAGCCAGCCATCATAATTCAGAGAGAAAGTGCTAGACTGGATATGACTTCACAGCTTTATCATTGCTTGCTCTGTTTCTTGTATAGTCTATTTGGAGACTTACATGACTAACACCACTAGGTATTTTCTGGACTGACAAACATCCCCACCCAGCATAATGGCAATATGATGGGAGGATGTCCAAGACCCACCACATAGACACCTTGCAATTCCAAGTTTCCTGGTCTCTTTTTCCATCATTTACTCCAACTCTGATCAAATGCTCTCTCCACATCAAATACCACAACTCTGCAGCATTGCTTCACAGATAACACACAGGAGGCACTGGAGTTTTTGGACTCCAGCCTCTAACAGGTTCACTCTTGATCTGGTCAAATAGGCAGATAGCTTCAGAGGGGATAATAATAAGCTTTATCCTAGCCTAGTCTCCTCAGAAAGGTGCTGGTAATTGGAGCACCAACTCTTACAGCATTCCCTAATCACCCTTCTCCCAAGGGTGGGCAAGAAGGGGGGACAACTACCCCTAAGTCTCGATAGGGTCAATCTAGACAGACACAGCTTGTGTACTCTCCTAAGTCCCCTCAAACCTCAATGGGGACTGGTTGAGGCAGGTGCATGCATTTCTCTATGCATTACCTGTGGCTTCCCCCATGGATTCCCCATGGATTTCTCCCTCACTGACTGGTGGGCATTTGCTTTTTAAGGCAACAGAAAAAGAAAGCATCTTGCCAACATTAAGCTCACAAGTTAACTTTAGCAATATTGTCTTTCCGTATAAGTGTAGTAAATATCAATTATGTTACCCCTCTATCTCATGGCACAGCCTCAGTAGGACTGCCTACCCCATGATTCTGGGAATTACTATCCATTAGGATCCATGGGGCTATTCTGGGAGTTATTGTCTAACACCTGGAAACTAGACATTCCCATGGCCATGAATCCTGAGAAACTGAACTCTAAAAAGGATAACAAAATCCTCCTTATTTACACTCATACGCTCTCTATACGAGTAATTACCTGTCACTTCTCTAACCAAGGCACTCAAACACTAGCAGCCTTCCTTTTTCCTAGGACACTTAAACACTTTTGCAGAATTGCCAACACAATTTCTTCCTGTGTCATCTGATCCCACAGAAGGGAGAATAATACAGGAAATTCTTCCTCTTAATCAGAAATAGCAACAGCTGTGCTCATTCACTGCCTTCTAGTCCTGTAGAAACTCCATCTCCTGACATCTTGAAGAGTGGTGCTTTTGGGTTTGCCATCACTGCAAAGTCACTCTGGAACAATAAATTCAAGGACAATCCTAAAAGGGGATGCTCACAGAAACCTCTGAGCTACCAGAGAGTTCAGAAACCAAACTCTCAATATGATTTCTTGAACCCTCGAAATGTTCTGAAGTTGAGGTCCTCCTCCTTAGTGGAAGAAAGTCCCTGAGGGTTAAAAATAACAAATAAGTATTAGAGGAAGAGAGACCACACCTATCATGAACATAATTTTTCTTTATATCTACACATGTAAAGGTGATGGGGGGAGGGGGAGAATGTGCATGAATCTGTTCATTTAATAATGAAACCAAGAGCCTTAGTCTTCTTGCTTCCTCTCTCTTGTCTCAACAAGAATCTGGCCCATTCATTATTCTCTTTCTCTCAGTAATAAGCTGTATTTTCCTTCAAAAACACATAATGAAGCAAAGGCAGAAGTATCATTTCTAAAATGCTAGCTTATAGCCTTGAGAATCCAGAAATTTTAACAATTATGCCTGAAAATAGTACATTTCACAAGGGAGATAATTTTAGTTTTTTTAAATAATTTTTATAGTTTTGTTTTCTGAAATTTGGGAGGAATGGAAAATGAAAAGTTTTGGTATGATATTTTTATTTAGCATGAAGAATAGAAGATTTATAATCAGCTGCTTCCCAGTCTCCCTACCCCAATATTATTTCAAATGCTTCAAAATGAAGATTTTAATATAAATCTTTGCATCAGGCAGTTACTTAAATTGGACAGTCCTTGTCAAACAGTCCAAGTAAAAATCAACTGGTTTCTCAAAAAATCAAATTTTATTCTTCTTTCATGAAAACAAAGAGAAAGACTATGTTAAGACACAAGAAGAGGTTTTTTCTATCAACCAGTTTGTACTTGGATCTCCCCAGTCCAGTATTCAAAGACAGAAATATCAGTATGATAATACAGTTTACTGTACTTCATTAGATTATAGAAGCACACTGAGCACTATTAGAAAGATTTACAAACTATAGGATAATAGATTAAGGGCTGGAAGGAACTTTAAAGACTCCATTCTTGTACAGATGAGAAAACAGAGGACCCAAGAGGTTAAATGACTTGCCCAAGGTCACACAAGCAATAACAGAGGAGCTAATGGCTTCAAAAGCAATGTTCTTTCCATGGTTGTAGGATAAAGAGCTTCATCCCATATTGCAGGAATGTTTTCTGTGATTCTACCAAGTTCATCTCACCAAAAAGCTGGCAGCAAAGCCTCTATATGAAACAGCCTCTAAGTCCTCTAGCTTCTCACAATGTTCATATTTCTCTGAAGGATGTGACAGAAATGGCTCTATGTTTTGAAATACTTGGTCTAAATAAATAAATAAACACCATACAAACAAATAACCCAAGAAATGAGAAGACAAAGATAGGTTTGTCTCAATTTGGACAAACCTTTTATTTCAGGAAGCCTGTGAAGATAATTAAATAAGAAATGCAATGGCCAAAAGCATCTGGTATAGTGCGGAAATCATGAAATTGGGAATCAGAGTTACTGGGCTTAAACTCTCTTTTTGCCTCTTTCTACCGATGCGAACAACTTCTCTGGTTCTCAGTTTCTTCATGTATAAAATGAAAATGTTGAAGTAGATAATCTCTAAGTACTCTTTTTAGAATTAAATCTTTTTTTTGGTCCAGACCTGTAATTTTACTGTTTTTCCTCATCAGGAAATTCCCTCTACCATTCATATCAGCTAATTCTCCTCTTGGAGAGTCACTTAGCTTCACTCAGAAATAAAATGCTTGCCCAGACTCACACAGCCAACATATGTCAGAGGCAGGATTTAAACCCAGGTATTTCTGACTCTAAGAATAGCCCTCTACTCCATGTCATCTTTCTAAATCCTATTAGGAACTGTTGCTACTGATAGCTCAGAGTATGGGCAATTTGAGAGAATTCTTAAATGTTTTTGTATCATGGAAGTCATTGATGAAATAGATGGACACTTCCCCCCTCAAAATAATATTTTTAAATGCATAAAATAAAATACATGTGGTGGTCAAGAGAAAATATTTTTAAATACAATATTCAGAATTTTTTAAGTTTATGGGCCCCAGATTAAGAACCTCAGAAAAATCTATGGAGCAAAATTTATATTTGATTGGCAAAGGAAGAAGCAGATCCTTTCTTCACCCCTCCCAGACTTTTTTACGAACATGAGAACTCTTTTGTTATCTGCTCGGCACTGTAGAAAACATGTGACTATATAAAACATATAACCATAACTTTTTGAGAATGCTATGCTAAAAAGAGTACTGGGCCAGTTCCCCAGAGTTTGCTTCTAGGGAATTTCCAAAATAAAATTTAAGTATATTTCATGTCTTAGTTTCACCAAATATAGGTAATCAGATCCCCAATTCTCACATAGGTGCTCAGCATGCAATATGTATTGGGGTATAGGACATCTCCACAAAAAAGACACAAGCTGCAAAGGAGACACGGGAGCTCAGAAACATACAACAAAGTAACCCATTAAATTCCTCCCAGCCCCTACCCAAAACACACTTTGGGAGTGGAGGGGAGGAGCTCAGTTTATCAAACTCTACCCTTTCACATAAGAGCTACACTGACTAAGCAACTCATATTATCAGGGAGGACTGTCATGGTCCAGTATTTCTGTCCCCTTATAGTATGCCTCTAGTCCTCCAACTGGGCAGGACATGTTGGAGATCCTCTTTCTTCTCCATGAAGCATGCTGGTATGGAAAGGTTCCCTCTGGGAGGCTCTGGAGTTAACCCATAAGGAAATTTCCATAGCAGGTACTGCCAGGGACTCTCTCTCCTCTAACTAGAAGACTAGACTCTAGAATTATTCTAAGAAACTGGGAGGGGAGAAAACACTTCTCTCTTATCTACATGGCAACTTATAGTCCAGAAACAGTATCACTGAACTCCCTTCTCATTCTACATAGAAGCACATGCCTTCCATTGCCATGTGTTTCTGTTCTCATTTTCCATGATTGTTCCTGGAGGTAGAGGGAACAGAGAAGTGAGTGCATGCACACGCGTGCACACACACACACACACACACACTGCTCCCACCAGGACAGTAGAACTCCAGTCTGGAATTCCAAGAGAGAAAGAGAGAGGTAACATGGCCAGCTTGCCATTATTACCACTGGAGAGGGGCAGCTCTTCTGAGTCTGTCATCTTTAGTTGCCTGTCATCTTGGAGGCAGCCATTGTCACTGGGAACTAATCAAAGGAGTTCCATGTGTCTCCTCAGAAGTGTGAGGGCACACTCTATGGGAGCTGTCCTTCAGATATAGGTCCATGTCCTGTAATCTTATCAAGTATTTTGCATCTATCAATTTAAAAATAACTTTAAAAAGAGAAATTAACCTGATTGGCTAGCAACATTGATATAATTATATGAATCATTAACTACTAAGAAACAATTACCAGTCTTCCCTATCCTTCAGAGCATGTACAGATTTTTTTTTCAAAAATAGCGAAG
Organism: Phalanger gymnotis; assembly: GCA_028646595.1. Lineage (NCBI taxonomy): Eukaryota > Metazoa > Chordata > Mammalia > Diprotodontia > Phalangeridae > Phalanger > Phalanger gymnotis. The sequence goes on from CM053624.1 coordinate 91,610,510, forward strand.
TATATTCAATTATATTGCTCCCTCATAAAAACATTAATAATAAATTTTTGAGCAAAAAGATTTTGTGTGGTATCAATAAATTAAATTATTTTAAGGTATTATTTCATTTTATGTCATAATTTTATGTCTTTTGTGTATCTTTTACAAATTACAAAGAACATTAGTTGGTTAGTCATTGGACTCCATTAGACCAGGAGATCTTTGAAAGCAGTGATGTCTTTTTACCATTCTTCATATCCACTTAGCACAATGCCTGGCATATAGTAGGCATTTAATAAATGTTTGTTAACCAACTTACTCCATCCTCTACCATCTTCGTCTGGGACTTCAGTATTCACATTGATTACTCTGTTAACATTGTGATCTCAAGTCAACTCTTCAATCTCATTAACTTTAATGACCTTAATTCAATTGAGCAACAATTTGATAAGCATCTATCTTCTTAACCTTGAGCTAGATGTTAGAGACACAAAACCAAAAATTCAATAGCCCCCACTCTCCAGAAACTGACATTCTACTGGACCTCCTCCATCTCCTTTAATGCTGACCGGCTTCGGTCATACACCCATGTGGCCATTCCTCAGATCTCATCATTTCATGAAATTCTGAATTTATTCTGGAATCCATTTCACAAATTCTGAAATTCTACTCAGACCACAACCTTTCTCTACCTTTGTTTCTGTTTTTTTCCCTCAGAACATCTGCTTTTGCCATCTTGAAGCAATCTGACTAACGGTGAGTCATTGGCAGACATGTGGACAGTAGACTTACTTGAAAGAAATCCCCAAGTCTGAGGGGAAATGAGGGAAATAGGACCATGCCAAGTGAACAAAAAGTTTCCCTGTGAAAGTGCATCTGCTTTGAAATTATGCTGCATATAAATCCAGTCCTATTGTTAAAACAATATTCTAGTCTCGTACTAATAGTATAATAATTTATAATAGAGATTTGAAATGAAATTGTAGCATGGCGACAAAAACATTTTCTTTCATAACTAATATCTAAAAATATGTTGTTTAGTGTTGCTTGCTTCTCTGCAGCAAGTTTTGAAGGTGGCTTAAAGGTTATCAATTCAAATATATGGGGAAGCTAACTAATGATAGGCCCAGAACATTTACTTGCAATGATTGCAGGAAATGAGATTACATTTTATTCCATTAATCTTTCCAGCCAAAGAAGTTGGCATTGTTTTAATAGTATGTTAACACATATATTCTCCATCTGACAGCCTTTTTTTGGTAAATTGTTCACCGAGAGATACAAAGCTACTACCTTCAATTCCATGTGATGGTATAATTAACAATACCTGTGAGTCAGTGACACTGGAAACCATCACCCACTTAACCCTGTTGTAGGCTGAAAAAGCGATTCCGACAAAGCCATCTTTCAAGATGAGTTCAATTCTAGTTATAAACACATACCCTCTTTTCCTGTACTTTGTTAGATATGACCCCCCTAATGTAGGTGAAACTAATGACCCCCCTAGCTCAGGGATTTGGAGTCAGGAAGATCTGAGTTCAGATCTTACCTCTGACACCTGCTACTATGATCATGGACAAGTCACTTAAACCTCTATAAGCTCAATTTCCTCACCTGTAAAATGGGGTCAATGTTGCCTCTAGTGTCTACCTCATAGGGTTGTTATAAGGTTCAAATTAGATAATGTATGTAAAAAGCTCTAAAAATGTTAAAGGGATGTATGTGAGTGTGTGTGTGTGTGTGTGTGTGTGTGTGTGTGTGTATACACTAGTTATTATTACAGTCTCCAAGAGTTGTTGGGGCCAAAAAAGTCATCACTCTGGGATCAATTCCTTGAACCTCTATGAATTTAGCTAGGCTGGTGCTCAGATGGTAGGCCTGTATTCTAACTAGGCAGGATCTGCCAGGGCTTATACTCTGCTGACATAGCCTTCAGGGACATGGAGTCACCTCTATGCCAAGATTAAAGTTAAAAATAGGACTATAGTGGAGTAAAAACTCTAAGTAGATGGAAACAACCAGTTTAAGCTCTCATTCTCCACTGCTCAAAGAAAGGCATTTCTATTGTTTTTTTTTAAGTAAAGAACTAATTAGCCAAGCTGTACTGTACTTCATCCCTGTCATTCTCCAAAACACAAGAAAGACTGCTTTAGCTCTTAATTATACATAAATAGTAAAGGCAAGTATTCACTCATGTGGTAGCTGTATAAGTAGATACTCTTTGCATCTATATTTGTTGGATGGTTTTTCATGATAGACTTTATATATACATACCCACATAAATATGACCAATTGGTAAACAATAAAATAGAAATAATGAGTTGAAAGAAAGACAGTAGTGAGAGAGCACCAAGCTGGCTGTCCTTGAGGTATTCAAGTCACCAAGTCTAGACAAACTATATCTCAGAGTCCTGAAAGAAGTGCCAGATGTGATTGGTGTAACCCTACAAGTGATCTTTGAAAAAAATTACCAAGCATACATTAAGTACCAGTGTGCCAGTCACTGGAAATACAAACACAAAAGTATGACAGTCCCTGTCTTTGAGGAGTTCACAGTCAAAACTAGGCATATGCAAAAAATGCATTGTGCAAAATAGGTACAAGGTGATTTTGGAAGGAAGGCCCTAATAGCCTGGTAGGGGAATTTGGGGGGAAAGAGAGGGAGGCAGAGGAGGGAATCAAGAAAAGCTTTGTGTAGAACGAGGGTTCTTAATACTTTTGGCATCACAGACCCTTTGGCAAGTCTATGGACCCCTTCTCAGAATAGTGTTTGTCATCTACATTCATAATTGAATGGAATGCTAAGTTTCAGTTAGATGTTAGTGGAATTAAAGATGTAAGTTACTCCCATCTGAAATTCCCTGCCCTGAAACGTCTCCATGGATCCCAGGTTAGGAATCCCTAATGTAGAAGATGGTGCTTGAGCCAAGTGTTGAGGGAAACTAGGAGTTCTATGAAATGAAAATGGAGAAGTGAGAGAGAAGGAACAGAAGAAGAAAAAGATGGAATTTGGGGTGGGAACAGTAGGACCTGCTTGAATGGACTCTAGAGTACAGGAAGGGGAATAATGGAAAATCCAACTGGAAAGGTTTTCGGGGGCCATACTCTTTTGTATCACGGCCAGATTGTAGGCCTTACTCAAATAAAAAATCTAAAATTAGCTAAAGATCAAATAACTATCAAGAACTCCAATTAGAGGATTTCCAAGGGCAGAGCCAAGATGGCAGGGTAGAGAAAGCTCTCAGCTGACCTCACCTTCCCAAACAAATCAGCTAGAAGGTAATTGGTTATGAGCTGTTAATTGTGGTATTGCCAAGGATGGTTAAGCAGGCAGCCTCATAATAGAGTCTATGTCTGTGACTGCTCATTTGTATGACTTTAACAGTAGAATAAATCTAATAATACTTTTTCCTTCCTTGGAAAAGCAATTCTGATGGCAGTCTGGATAAAGGTTAAGAGATGGTAAGCAGTAGGCAAAAACAGAGAGGTACAATGAGAAAGGATGATGGGGGAGACTATCAAGGGTGCTTCTACATTGGCAAACCCTTTATGCTAATCCATTTTCAGGACTGTGGGTCCCCAGGTCTCATGTTTACATCCAATTCTCCATATTGATCATTGTCTATAACCATAAAGGGGACCAGCTAAAACCCAACATCACCAAGACCTTCCCTGTAGTCTCCCTTGCCCTACCCCCTTCCCAGATCCAACTTACTGCCATAAGATTCATTAACACTTTGTTCTTCAACCCTCTAATATACTTGAATGTGTAGATGGAATGAATGAAAATGCATTTCTTAAGCATTTACTATGTGCTAGACTTAGTGCTAAGTGCTGAGGCTGCAAGTACAAAGGAGAGAGTCTCTGCCCTTGAAAAGCTTCCATTCTGATGGAGGGGGACAACACATACAGGGGAGTGGTGGCCAGGGCAGGGTGAAGTTACAAGGATGGTGAGTGAAGATGAAACACCCTTTGACCATAGTGATGGAAGCTTTGACTTACTGTGCCCTCCATAGAAGGTGGAATAATGCATTTCTGGAGCTGGCTAGATATAGTGAGCCTTCACCAAGTCATAGAACATCAGAATTGTAGGGGACTGTGGAGGTCATTTAGCTCACCAGAAAAGGAAACTATTTTACAACATCTTTTATGTGGTCTAGAAGATTCCCCCCCCCCCCAGTGTAGTAGCACTTTCTACTATCCAAAGCATTGGGACAGCTATAATAGTAACAAAAATTTTCCTTATATTGAGCCAAAATCATCTCTACATCTTCCACCTGTTAATTCTAATTCTGCCATCTGGGGCCAAGAAGAACACGTCTAATCCCTTTTCTATATAACAGCCCTTCACATCTGTGAAGACAAATGTCGTGTTGTCTATCGCTAAGTCTTTGTTTCTCCAGGCCAACCTTCCCCAGCTTCTTCAATTGATCCTCCTGTGGTATGATCCTCAGTCTCCTCCCTACCCTACTCATACTCCTCTTCACACGCTTCACCTTGTCTATTCCCTCCTGTGCCTAACCTAGTATTCTGCACACAGCAAAAGAGGATTGGATTTTGTTTTCTATTTGGCTCAAGACAACAGAAAGTTGCAAACAGGCAAACTTGGGCTTTGTACTCACTACGGCACTATCCACAATTGGAACGGGCCACTTCGGGAGGTCAATAAACATTTATTAAGTACCTCCTTCGTGCCAGGCACTGTGCTATGCATTGGAGATATAGCAAGAAGCAAAAGACAAACTCTGAGGTCTAATGGGGAGACAACATGCAAATGACTATATACAAACGGGCTATAGAATAGGATAAATTGGAAGTAATCAACAGAAGGGAGGCACTAGAGGCACTAGAATTAAGAGGGATCAAGAAAGGCTTCTTGTAGAAGGTGGGGTTTTAACTGGCACCAGAAGTCAGCCAGCAGACAGAGATAAGGAGGGAGAACATTCCAGGCACGGAGGGCGGCCAGTGAAAATGTCCAGAGTCAATAAATGGAGTGTATTGTTCAAGGAATAGTAGAGAGACCAGCTGTCTGGATTGCAGATGGGGTGGTATAAGGCATAAGAAGACTAGAAAGGTAGACAGGGGCCTGATTATGAAGGCTTTCAAAAGCCAGACAGAAGGCTTTCTATTTGATTCTAGAGGTGATATGGAGCCACCGGAATTTATCGAATAGGGAGGTGACATGGTCAGACTTGCACTTTACGAAGATCATTTTGGCAGTGGAATGGAGGATGGACTGGTGTAGGGAGAGACTTAGAACAAGCAGACCAATGAGGAGGCTATTGCAGTAGTCCAGGTGTGGGGTGATGAGAGCCTATGCCAGAGTGGTGACAGTATCAGAGGAGAGGAGAGGTTATATAGTCAAGACTCCTTCACTCAAGCTAAAGCTTGATGACCACACTTTAGGCATGTTGTAGACGGAACTTTTGTTGAGGTTGAATTCGAAGGCCTCTGAGGTCCCTTCCACTTCAGAGATTCTCCTTTGCAACATTTATCAATCTGTCACAAAATCATATACTTTTAGAACAGAAAAGTAGCTCAGAGATCGTTTAGTCCAACACCCTTCTTTTCCTCTCCCCTCCCCACAAAAATGGTCTCAAAAAGTTGAAGTGTCTTGCTTAAACACATAAGAAATTAGGGATAGAGTCAGGTATGGAACCTGAGTCTCCTAACAGCCAGTCCTGTGTTCCAGTATGGTATCCATCTGAGTCAGGCTATCCCTGGGTGGGGCACAAGTAGGAGGAGGTAGAGATTATTTGCAGATTCTGTGCCTTAAAGAAGGCGGAACAGCACCAGGATAAGTGACAGAATTTGGTTCTGGCGCAAGACAGCATTTGGGCCTGGGGCCTTAAAGACAGTGTCACACCTGCCCCTTCACTGTTCATGTGCCCCACTATGACTGCTGATTCTAGCAAGAAGTCACCCAATGACACGATCCTGAAGTCCCTTCCTACTCAAATCTATGATATAAAGCCTGACCACTTTTTAAAGTGGACCACATAAATGTTTGTTGAATGAAAACTCACTTAACAAACATTTATTAAACACCTACTGAATGATGGAATTTTAGAGGTGGAAGGTATCTCAGCAGCCAAATAGTCTAACCCATAACCAAAACACAAAGCCCATTACAACATGCCTGACAAGTAGTCCCCCAAACCATCTGCTTGAAGACTGATGATAATGGATGACTCATTGCTTCCTAAGAAAATCCATTGTACTCGGGATAGCTCTAGTTTTGGGCAGTTTTTACAAATGTTGATTTTCTTTTTTTACACCTTCTACCCATATCTCAGTTTTTCCTTATAGGGTCATACAGAACAAATCGAATTGCTCTTCCACGTGAAAGTTCTTCCTATGGAGTGAGTTTTGAGAGACTTTACCAACCTGGTAGCTCTCCTCTGGACACTGTCCCTATTACTGATGCCAATTATGTCACCCAACAGCAGAAATTATGCTTATGGGGCTGCATAATGTCAATATACAACCAATTTATTCATAGTAAAATGTCCATCGGGTAACACGCATTTATTTAGCACCTACTATTTGCTAGGCACTGTGCTAAGCACTTGGTGTAATATAAATATAAGAAGAAGAAAAATTCCCTACTCTCAAGAAACTTACTTTCTAGTTGGGGAAGACAACATGTAAGAGGAAGCTGAAAAGTTAGGGGTAGGGCGGGATGGAGGATGATCGAGAAAGTTGAGAGTAGAGCCTACAGAGGAATGAGATGTGGCTGGCCTGGGCACCCTCTAAAATGGAGGAGCCATCCAATCAGAGGAAGAAGACACAGGGCCAGGGGGTACTTCTGATGTGTGAAAATTCCAAGGCTGGAGCGAGCTTCCAGGATGAAGAGGCTTCTAGAGCATAATAGAAAATGTATAGTATTCAGCTTGAGGAGGAATGAAAACCATTCCTCCTCAAGAGCAGAGAAATTCCTATCTGCTATCTCCTATCTTCCCAGTAAATCCCTCAGAATCACCACTCTTCCTGGATCAAATGACCCCAAAGAAGTAGAAAGTGAGTTTAGATCCTCATTGGCTATTTGCTGAAGGATGATGCAATTATGTCGGTGATAATTATATGGAATAGAAGTTGACCAAATGAGAGGCCAGGAACCAGACAGCTGTTGACTTCTTGCTGAATGTCAGCTGAATATAAATGCGCCATTTACTGAATTAAACTGGATTAGATTTCTACCCATCAAAATAAGCTTAACAATGAGTACCTTCTGGCTGGGACCAGAAAGAATAGAAAAAGTTCTCTGAGTTAGACATTTTTGAAGCATCATATCATAGATATGGAGATTGTCAAGGCCAGTCTTCTAATTTGACAGATGAGGATCTCAGATCAAAAGGATGAAATGACTTGTCCAAGGTCATACAGCTAATTACAGGGAGATTGGAGACTAAAACTCTGTTCACCTGGTACCATTGCCGACACTGGAATGGGAACTCCTTGAGGTCAGATACCACATTATTGTCTTTCTTTGTATCCCCAGCACTGAGCACAGTGCCTGGCACATAGCAAGCACTTAATAAATGCTTGTTGACTGACTTGTGGTTAGGCAACACAGGCACAAGAAGCACTTTTTTTACTATAATTTTTTAATTATAAATATACACTTAAAATAAATGCATTCTAAAAATTGAATTAGTTTTTATTTTGGGCTACCATGTCACACAGCTGACACATTAAGTTAATGGTCTACTTCAGCTAGGTACACAAGGGATAGAATTCTGGACCTGGTCAAGTTCAAATCCAGCTTTAGATACTTACTAGCTGTGTGACTCTGGGTAAGACATCCCACCTCCATCTGCCTCAGTTTTTTCATCTGGAAAATAGTGAGAACTGAAACAACCTCCCAGGGTTATTATAAGGGTAAAAAGAGAAAATATATATGCATATATTTATGTAACCTTGTAAATCTTAAAGTGATATATAAATACTAGTTATTATTATCGTTAATATTATCATAAACCTCAGATTTTTTCATATAAGCCATCTTCTAGCCTCACTCTATTCTTCATTTTTGAAGCTGAGTTTTTTAGACTAAGTTTTGGACTTTTCACTTATCCACATTAATTCCTAGATTTGATCCATTATTTCTTGGCTCTCTGTGCTCACATCTTATTCCCTCACTGAACCATAAACTCCATAAAAGCAAGGCCATTTCTTAACATTCTATTATTTGTGATAAGTTAAGTTGAATCTGTCATAGGAAAGGTTCTAGGTCCCCATTAGATGGGAATATACAGAAGATTAAATTTTCCAACCTTCCCTGGGACACATAAATGGCTGAGACCAGCTCTGACTTCCATTTCCAGTCTTTGCAGCACCACATGCTACATTGGAATTCACCTTGGCTAAAGGGTGTCCAGAAAGATGCTAATAATCTTCCTCTTGTCACATTATGGTTTATGATGCTTGTTATTGGTCCCAAAGGATGAGGAGTCACCCTCACAAGTTAGTTTGAAGTTTCAGCGACTTTGTTCTCTAACTTTTCTTTTTTTATTCATGTGCAAGTTCCAAGACTGAACAGGGATTGAAGAAGCAGAGAAGAATTGGCCAAAAGATGATTTAGAATTCTGCGCTTATCTCTATTGCTTAACTCAGAAAACGTTCATTGAGTACCTACCATACGAAAGCACTGTGTGGGTGCTGTGGGGCAGACAACAGTGAAAAGTGTATCAGAAGAGGTGATGTCACAAGGGGAAAAGTGCTGTACTCAGTTAGGACACCTGGGTTTGAATCCTGCTTCTGACGCTGGTATGACCATAGAGGAAGAATGTAAGCTTTCTGAGCCTCATCTTTAAAATGAGGTTGACTTTATACTACCTACCTCACATGATTATAAGGAAATCCTTTTCTAAATCTTCAATTTAGAAAACTGTGAATTTTTATTCTTACTACAATATAGTCCCTACCATGGAGGGATAAACAATCCATATTTGTATAAAACATGTACATAGATACCTAATGCAAGGCATGATGTGAGTAACATAAAATGCCATGGGGAACTTCAAGGTAGAGAGAAAGCTTTTCTATCAGAGGGCATTATGGAAAGCTTTTGGACTTAATGCAGCCTAAGCTCTCATTAATGTTCTTATCTGTCATATTACATAGTTCTTTCATATTGACTTTCCAGTTTGCTAAGACCCCAATATCTCTATTGTCCAGCCTCACACATACACATCCCATCTTGTGCTTATGACACTGATTTTTTTAAACCAAACATAGTATTTTACCTTTAGGGGATAATCTTTGAGGAAGTCCCTGAATTGTAGAAATGAGTTTGAAAGCCAGAGATAAGTATAAGGACATTGCTAGGCTGATTCCACCAGCCATTGCAAATTCATAGGATGAGGTTTTCTTATATACCTGGAAATCCTAAGTAATCGGCCAGAAAAGGAATCAACTTTTCACTTAAGGAAGATTATTATTCCTGGCTAATGTATCAGTATTTGGAAATATCAAACCAATTCCTGATTTTCTGCATTGAATTTTGTCTTAATCAGACCAAATCTCCAATGTTGTATTCAGTTCTGGGCACCAACCGTTGACACATTTGTTCTATCCATGTTTTTGAAGTAAATATTGTGCTTCAGTCTATTTGGGGTCTTCTGACAAACACACTGGAGTGGTTTGCCATTTCCTTTTTCAGATCATTTTTATAGATGAGGACACTGAGGCAAACAGGGTTAAATGACTTGACCAGGGTCACATAGCTAGTGTATGAGGCCAGATTTGAACTCAGAAGGATGACTCCTGACACCAAGCCCAGCACACTATCTACTACGCCACCTAGCTGATATTAAATGGAACTGGTATGATAGTCACTGGCCCCTAACAATGGGGGAAACACAACTAGTCAGGGTTTGAACCAATGGCATTAGAGAAGAAACACTCTGCAAATCTCTCGGAGTACCCTAGAATCCTGTCAGACAAATGTGGCCTGACTGGATCTGAGGGAAAGAGCAGAGTACATCAGATACATGTGGGGTCTAATCTGTGATAAAATTGGGCCTTTATATTTGTGTGGACCTCCAGATATATTCTTCACCTAGGAATTTTATTTGTGGAGACCTTCATTTTGGGGAACTTAGAGAAATTGGCAAAAGTCCTTTAGGCTGGAATGGTATGGGAAGATTATCCAGTGTGTGTTCCTTGCCAGTCAGTTCCATCAGGGATGATTTTGCAAACTTTTTCATCTGTTGATTCGATGAGTGTTTAAAATATTAATACCAATATATTACTAAATACTTACTGATATTGAGTCTCATATGAAAAACATGGAGTTTGCTTTAATAAAGTAATACTGCTCAATTGAGAAATGTTCACATTTTCATGTTGCATTTAAACAGATCTAGATCGTTTTCCTTATTACAAGATCCTTATGCCTCTCAAATTCACAGGATAAGGTTTTCTTATGTATCTGGAAATCCTAAGTACTCAGCCTTTAGTACTTTGTTCCTTTTCTTGGGAGCCTCTCCCTTATTTTGGGTTTATTTGACCTTGCTTTGCTATTTTATCTAACTGATCCCCACTTGTTTTATTACTGAGCGAGTCTGGGATTCTATCTGAATTACCCTTGCTGCGGCAGGGATCCACTGGGGCGGGGCGGGGATATTAGGTAGCCTTCGAAATAAGTATCCAAAGGAAAGGTGCCTAGACCTCTAAGGGGACTGATCACCTATGGTACATGTACTCCTAGCAAAATTTTGCTGTGCTCTGTGTAGAAAGGAGCACTTAAAAACTTGTTCATCCCCTGCCCAGTTGGATGGCCCTCCAAATGAAGAATTGAGGAAGAGTTTTCATCCAGGACAGCATGTTTTTAATCAGAGTGTGATTAGATAACTTCCTTCCACCCTAGGTCTCAATCTCTGTGCAGCAAGTTCCACAGACAGTGCTCTGATATTATAAAAGGGGACAAGCTTTCCTGAAGTGAGAACCTTCATTTTCTTTTTCTTTGGTAGTCTCTCAATGATTGAATTCATTTTGTGAATGTGGGTTTGGAGGAGATGCAAGGGGTCCTATTGAAAAAAGAGAGTAAAGTCCCTCAGCCTAAAAAGACCCAAAGCTGGGTTGGATCACCGAACCAGATCAGTTTGGTTTCTAGCCTAAGAGTGAAAGGCTGACTTCTGGTTGTCCCTAACACCAAAATCCCTTCGGGGAGAACTACACACGGGCTAGATAACTCTCTGGGGACTAGATTTCCTTCTAGTTGACAATTTTTTTCACCTTTTTTTTATTTGGATTAGACACTTATTGAGCATTAAGCAAACAGCAATCTTTGGTAAATTTTGTAAAATCTGCATAAATTTGTAAGTGTGGACAATTATGATTTTAACTCATACAAGTTTCTGCCATATTGACTTTTTTGAATTCCTTTCCTATATGGCACTGGGGGAACAAGTGAAAAAAAAGTTTATGCCTCCCCAGACATTGTTCTGGATTGAGGTCAAGGAAGTTATGTTCAAAATGCACCCCTGCCTGTTTGATGAGTACAAGATAATCTTCCATCAAGGAGAAGTGAGTAACAGATGTCTTTCAAATGTTCAGGTGACTCAGATAACATCTCTCCATGTGGAAAGACTGGGAGCCTACTTCTGGGAGAGTTGCAATGATGTTTAAGGGCAGTCAGTACTTGAGAAACATTAGAACACGTGTGGACGTTCTGTAAATGGTTCTGGTTTGCCAGCCATATGGTCAATAAGAGACTCTCTAATTGGTTTTGAGGACATTGAAAAGATCTTGATCAGCTCCTGCCATTATTCTTGCATCAGTCATTTTGAATATTCCTCATTCGATGACTCTTCCACCCATGGTGTCCAATGAAAGCCCATACAATAAGAGGAGCAACCTTGGTGCTTCTCCCCTTTAAGGCCAAATGGCCTTTAAAAATGAGCTTCAGTCCTTGGCCTCTCTGTTTGTTCTTTTCTATCTTAGGTGGGGAGATTGGAACCTCAGGCCTTTTTTTGAGTTTTGAAAGGTTAGCAGGGTGTCCCAATGTCCTAGCATACCAGGATAAGTTTTAAAGCCAACCCAGCATCAATACCCCAAGAAACAAGAAGTAATCTGGATGATTCAACCCAATGATAGCCAAAACAAGTACTTCTCTGGCAAAGATACTATCTTTGGACATGACCTTAATAGAGCTAACACTGTGTAAGAACTGAATTTGTCTGAGCCTATTCTCTACCCCGCTCAGGTGGTGTAAGGGGAAGAATGTCCCTAAAGTGTTGAAGAAAATGTCTACACATTTATTCTTGCAATATCTTTAAAGTAAATATCCCTTTGTTAAAAAATAGTTAATGTTAACTGGTTAAATAGATCTGAGGTATCAGTCACCGGCCCCTAACGATGGAAGGAACACAGACAGTGGGGGCCTGAGCTGATGGCAATAGAGAAAAGACCCTCCATGCTAAATGGTAGATGTAGCCCTCTTGACTCTAGGGGAGAAAACACAGTGTACTCAATCCATACTCAGGAGACCAGTTATGAATTTGGGCTTGATTTACAAGTATAGTTGAGGCATAATGTCTTAGTTCATTCCACAAATTGCCACAGCCTTTGAAGATTTTCTTAACATCAACTTAAAAGACAAAGACAAATTATGAAAAAAGTTGGGGGATAAAATCATCCTGCTTGCTTTAAAAGCTTGTGACAACAGAGCTATACTTAGCTGCTCCAGAGACAAGAAAACTTGCAATCCAGACACACAAGCACAGATATATAGATATATGTAGGGCTGATAGAGGGGTGCGGTACAGTAAAAAGGGTGCAGGATTTGGAGTCTGCAGGTTTGGGTTCAGATCTTAGCTCTGTACCCAGTGTTACCACCTTCTTCCCATGGATAAGTCATTTAATTTTTCTGGACCTATGACTCCTCACCTATAAAATGAGGGGGTTGGACTAGATATCCTCTAAGGTCCCTTCCAACTTGAGAGACCTAGAGAGAGCATGGGGTGTTAGAGAAAATGCTGAACACGGAAGCAAGAGATGTGTTGGATTCATGCTCTACCACTTGCCATCTGTGGGACTGCAGGCAAATCACTTACTCTTTGTGCCTTAACTTCCTGACTGTAAAATGGAGGTTTTGATAATGTGCGCTGCCAACCATAGAGCTTATTATGGGGAAAGTACTTTTTAAGTGAAGCTATCTTTGAGACTGGCCTCAATTTTTAAACCAACTAGAAAATTAAATCAATTAGCTGGGTGATTGAGGTGATAGCACCTGAATTATTAGTGAAAATCTCTGCTTTCTCACCTTTGTTCTGGCTGTGAAGATTAGATCAGCTTATAAAGGGTGGGATTGAGAAGCAGGGTAAAATTTGGAGTTAAAGCCACTAACAGCTTTGAGTGCATGAGAAGAACAGAGATGAGGAGCACCAGATAATATGAGTATAATAGAAGGAGCATTGGATTTAGGGATCAGGAACTGATTTTTTTTTCTTAATCGTCTTGATCACTAGCTGTGTGACCTTGGGAAAGATTAATCTCGTTGGGCCTCAGTTTCCTCATCTGTAAATTAAGAGGTTTGGACTAAATAAGCTTTAGGTTCCTTTCTAGCTGCAACATTAAATTTAATGGAGAGAAAGCATGAAATAGAAGGCAGAGTGTTAGATTGAGGGTCAAGAAGAGGGGGTTCAAGTCTTGTCTCTGATATTTATCTATGTGACCATGGGTAAGGCATTTAACCTCTCTCTGACTCAGTTTCCTCATCTAAAATGGGGATCATAATATCTGTAGTACCTACTTCACAGGGTTATTTGAGGCTCAAAGACAATACTATTGTCACGTTCTTCAGTTGTTTTCAGTTATGTCACTCTCTGTGACTCTGTTTGGGGTTTTCTAGGCAAAGATACTGCAGTGATTTGCCATTTCCTTCTCCAGTTCATTTTACAGAGGAGGAAACTGAGGCAAACAGGGTTAAGTGAATTGCCTAGGGTTACACAGCTAGTAGATGTGTGATTTCTGCTTTGAACCCAGGAAGATGAGTCTTCCTGACTTCGGGCCCAGCACTCTGTCCACTGTACCACCTAGCTGCCCATGATACTATATTACTATATATAAAACATCATGCTTGGGGTTGGAGGCTGGGGAGGAGGGCAGTTTAAAGATATACAAGACATTATCAAGCTATTACGATTTAGTGGGCTCTGTTACTAAGTTCAGGAGTTTACAATTTAGTGGGCTCTGTCATTCTTTGACAAGGTTTAGGTTCGGGAAGTGCATCTCTCAAGAGGAAAGGAACATGGACGATTATCTCTACTGACATTACTGCCAGCTGGGGCAGATGGAAAGTGAGAATTTTCCAGGCCTGTGACTTCAGCACTGGAGGAGGGTAGTCACACAGCAGCCAGAGAAATGTCTCAAGGGCAACAGAAGGCACTGTCGGAAGTGATAGAACAATAGCTGTATCAGCAGCTCAGAACCAACAGCGGCAGACAAAATGGGCCAATAGAAAGGAATCAACTCAGATAGTGAAAATGTGAACCCTTGTTCCAAACGAAAACAGTCCCTTCTAGCTAGAGGCAGCTTCCATCTTGGGGATTCTAAGCCCATCCCCACTAGTGTGCTACAGAGGCAAGCTGTCCTGTCTCTCCTTCGTCCCATAGAATTGAGTTTTGATTTCCAGATATGTGCTTACCTCAGGCAAATCACTGAAACTCACTGGGTCTCAGTTTCTTCAACCATTAAGTGAAGAACAGAAGGTCAGAAAGTCTTCGAGAACATTCTTTGATTCTTAGAAGTCACACTGAAAAAGGGGATATGCTGTTTTGAAGATGAATTATTTGCACTGTTGGCCATGGTGTTGGCTGCATTCAGCCTGAAACTTTAATTGTTGTCATCCATTATGTCCCAAAAGGAAAAAAAAATGGTCATGGAGACAGGGAGCAAATTTTGGGTTAGCCAGAGGAGATTTGAATGACTGCATCAATCTTCTATCCCTTAAATTGTAGGATGTGTCTACACATTTAATGGGACTCTAGTATTCAATATACCCAGGTTCATAATCAATATTATGGATGGCTCCAGTCACATTAATATGCATATCAAGGCAAAAGCATAACTGTGTTGGCAGAAACCAGCAGGCATTTCACTGTATTCTCTCCTGGTACTTCTGATGTTATCACCTTATAAATTAGGTCATTTGGCAACTAAATTCACTTGTATAGGGTCTGACTATTTGCACCATAAGACAAAATTGTCTTATAGTGAACATGATAGTCTGTTCAAGTGTTTGGGAGTGGGAATGTCATAGGGAAGAGAGATTAGATTTATTCTGCTTAGCTCCAATGGGGCTAAGAGCATTAGATGGAAGGGGCATATTTAGACTTGATCTTTCTATCTCTCCTCCTTCCATCTCTTGCTTACTTTGGGAAACATAGTAAAAGCAATACTGCCATTGCTTCTAGAAAGAGCGCATTAACCAAATTCTCTGCTATTCTACTTATCAATCCAGTGACTTTTTAGACCAAAATGCCCATTCCCAGGCAACCATTCCCATTTTCAAATGCAATTCCTTGAGGGCAGGGGCAGTCTATTTGTACCTCCAGTGCTTAGCATAGTGTTTGGCATATAATAAGCACCTAGTAATTTTTCTTATTCATTGACTGGTGTCAGAAAAACTTCCGAATACTTGGAGCTGTCCAAAAGTGGAATGTACTACCTCGGGAGCCAGTCGATAAAAATGTATTAAATGCCAGCTATATGACAGGCACTCTGCTAAGTTCTGGGGAGTACCAAAAAAAAAAGGTAAAAATAGTCTCTGCCCTCAAGAATCTCACAAAGGGGAGAATCAATGGTTGAATAACTATGTACAAACAAGATGTAGATAATATAAATTGGATGTAACCAATAGAGGAAATGTACTAGAATTAAGCCAGAATAAGAAGGTGAGATTTTATCTAAGACTTGAAAGAGCCAGGGAAACCAGGAGGTAGAGATGATGAGGGATAATATTCCAGGAATGGGGAAAAGTCAGTGGAAATGCCTGGAGTTGGAAAATAGAGTGTCTTGTTCAAGGAGTAGCAAGGAAGCCGGTATCACTGGATCACAGAGTATGCGGGTGGAGATGGGGAATGAAGTGTACAAAGATTGAAAAGATGTAGGTGGGAGCAGGTTGTGAAGAGGAATGCCAGAGGATTTAATGTTTGGTCCTAGAGTGATAGGAAGCCACTGGAGTTTATTGAGTGGGGGGTGTAGGGATGATACTGTCAGACTTGTACCTTAGGAAGATCAGAAGGGTAGACTGAAGTGGAGAGAAACTTGAGTCAGGGAAACCACCTAGCAGGCTATTGCAATAGTACAGTCATAAGGTGATAAGGGCCCCCAACCATCTGGTAGCAGTAACAGAGGAAAGAAGGGAGTCCGTGTAGGAGAAATAATGAAAAGTAAAATTGACAGGCCTTGTCAACAGATTGGATATGGGGAGGGAGAGAGGAGGAGGAGTTGAGGGTGTTAGCTATGGTGGTATCTGCAGAGTTATGGAAAAATTAGGAAAAGAGGAAGATTTAAGGGAAAGATAATAGGTTCAGTCTGGGGCGTGTTGAGTTCTGCTCCATCACTCTGTCTTCTCCCCAGAGGCTGTGGAAGGCCAGGGCTGAGAAGTATTGGCTGGGGAACCAAAGGGGAGGGCTTATGGCAGCAGAAGGCCCTGGCTCCCCACGGCTCAGCCTTCATTTCTACAGAGTGTATCACTCTTGAGCAGATGTATTTCCAACCCCCAAAAAGTAGACACCATGCTTAATCATAAGAAGTCACAGACTGGAAGAAAGAAAAGATCATAAGAAAACCAAGTAACGAGAAATGAATCTTCAATGTGTTCATGGGTTGATTCCACAAACAAGCAATCAGGCAATCAACCATTTACCAAACTGACAAATCATGTGAGCAATCTTATTCAGAGGCATGCAAATTCAAATGCCATTGCTTCAAAAACAGAGTCATTACTTGCTTTCTTGTATTCCAGCTTCACACCCAGAGGAGAATGCAAGAATCATGACTCCATTTTGTATTTCAAACAATCCTAGGTTAAGATACCTTATGCATGTAAAAACCTCCTTTGGGTGGACAATTTATTTGTTGGAAAGGGTAGGAAAAGAGACATGGTGTGAATCAGAGAAAAGCAATTTGAAAAAAAACCATTCTGAGAAAACAAGCAGACCCTTAAATAAAAGTGCTTGAGATGACATACAGAGAGTTCTGAGAGGACCAGAGTGAAAGCAGGTCACTCAAAGGCTAGGGATGACAGGAGTACATCATTTCCCCAGAGGCTAATTTGAATATGATTCTTTCAAAACTTTGGAGTGTGTTGCTAGAAAATGACACTAAAGAATTAGTTGGGAACCATTATGTAATAACTACTTGTGTCATATCTGACAGAAATGTGGCTTTGGGGTTTCTCAATCTAAGCTAGAGATGGGGCACTAGACATGAGATGAGGCCCTGATTTGAAGCATTAGAAGAAAAATCTGAAGCTAGATCAAGTTAGGAAACAAGAAGCCACATTCAGGAGAGAGATGAGAGAAGTTCATGAGAGAAGCTGATAAGAGAAGCCAAGATATTGGAAGCTAAAACATAGAACACAGAACACACAGGCCACTAGGGCTACTATGCTGACAAAAGCTGAGACCAGCCTACTAGAGCTATTGATGAGAGGTGGAAGCCAATCAAATTGGAGAAAAATTTCTATTTGAAAAAGTTGACCACAGAAAAGGAGAATGTTTGGCTGTGGGGCAAGAGCTGGTTGGGGGAAAGGTTCTTTATTCAACTTGTGCAATTTAAGAGAGAAGAAATCCCTCAACGGTTTGCCCGCATTGCCATTTACTACATTTATGGCTCAAGGGGACAAAATCCTCAAAGCCTCTAGAGGACAAAAGCTAAATAGCTTTATAGATCCAAGATTAGAAAGAACTGCTTCTCAATGAAAGTGTAATGCTGCCTCAATGCAAAGTCAAGGAAACACACCTGGGAAGTTCTTTAGATAGCAAACTTAAGCTTTCTGTTGTCTACAAGAGATTAACACTACTTCGGTGGCCCTTTAAGAACAACAGAGAAGTGGCTTCCTCTGTCAGGGGAGCTGAGAGGCTTAGAAAAAGGCAGATCTTACCTAATAATTAATGTGTAGTGCAGTTATTTCCTACAGTCCACAAACATCCAGGCCCATAGTCCAGGGTCAAGCTGCTCCAAGTACATAGGTTTCCATATTCATGTCCCTTACTCCTACCCATTCCCCCACTCCCACCACTTTGGATACTTCGTGCATGGGTGGAGAGTATAAGTCAAGTTTATGCGCTCTCTGATGTTTTAGTTTTTCCTATTTTTTGCTTCTACAATGTTATATCATGATTATTTTTGCTTTTGCTCTATTGTTCAGTAAATGTTTTACGTTTAAGAGTTAATAGTGTCATTGTAACTGGTTTGTTTAAATGTACACTGATGCGGGCTCAGAAGTTACAGTCAAGAATATAAATGTATTTTTTCTCCAAACCAGAATTACCCGAGTGAGTTGTAACAGCATGACCACTCCTCTGAGGAATCACCAAAACCTGAAATTTTACATTTGGAGTGGTTTGCAAGCCAGACGGGGGGAAAGCAGACCCCATCTGCCTAGACCTTATCAGGTAGGGTTTTTTCTTTTTTTTCATTTGCTACATAATTGTTTTTAATTATTTTGTCCAATTATGACATTAAATGCTTACAAAGCAGTGTTTTGGACAAAGTTAGAAAATTAGTAGTACTCCTATCTGCCATGTAATTAAAAGAAACTAGAACATTAGAAGAAACAACTCCAAAGTCTAAAAATCTGGAGATTCTTTGATATTGTAGAAGAAATTCATATATTAGACATGAGGTTGGACCAGACAACCTCTGAGACCCTTTCCAAGTTTGAGATTTGAATTTAGATAGCTGAAGCTACTTGCCTTGATAGCAATTCAAAGTAACTCACTAATTGTCCACTTTTTAGCAATAAGGTGCTGTGCCCTAATAACAGAGCATGTACCTTGTTCTTAAATTACTTTTGTGATTTCCTGTGATACTCAGGGATTCACTCAGCTTAAATTTGGAGCTGGTTTAGTTGGGGGGAGGGCACAGGAAGACAGCACTGAAGTAACATATGGCCAGTCCCCAAAGTATGAATAGATTGTGTTCCCAAAATCTCAATTATAAATAGGCTATTTGAAACTCTAATGTATTTTCCAATAGAAATGTGATTGATGATTTGATACCCAGGCTAGCCTATAAAAAACCCGTATTAAACACATAATATATTTGAAGTATAGTACTATTAATGGTACCATAGAACTTGCAATAATATCTATAGGAAATTGCAGTCCAAGTTTCTTAGGATCTTAGCAGCATGTATCCCCCATTATGGTATAGTAATAGGACTTGCCTCAGTATCATGCCACAGTAGCATCAATCACTTATTGTATGGAAAGTCCTATTCTTTTGGTTGAATGAACTGTGGTTGTTCTTATGGTCTATTATGGTAGCTTCGACATTATGGGAACTGATAAGGAATGAGGGACAGAGATGGAACAGAAAAGGACAAGAAGGAACCATGGAGTTTCTGTTGATATGACTTGTTTTCCATTTCTTCTTGGGACTGCTGGGATTTGGGGATGCCAATGATGATGCCACCAGGGCCCAAGTGAAAAATTAGAAGTCTCAGCCTTCCACAGTTGCTCCATCCCAAGGGAGCCCTTTCCATTTTTGGATAGCTCTCATTATTAGAGAACTTCATCTTACATTGAGCTTAGTTCAGTGTTTGCAACTCTCATCCTTTGTTCCTAGCTTTTCCCTTTAGGGCCAAGCCCTTCTTTAATATAACAAACCTTCAAACACTTAAATAAGTTACCATGGCCCCTTGCGTTCTCCAAGCTGAAGATTTTCCCATTCTTTCTGTTGCTCATTGTAAATCATGGCCCCCAGTCTCTTGAGCAAGGGTTGACCTTCTCAGAATAAGCTCCAAATATTTAATGTCTTTCTCAAAATGTGGTGGGTGTCCAAAAGAAACCCAATACTAAGATTCTTTTTTTCCAATCAAGACAGAATATGGAAGGACATTCATCACCTTTTTATAAAAACTAATGTTCCTCTTCATGTATACTAGAAGAAAATAGCTCTTTTGGCTCTGATGTCACACTGAGAACTCACTTTGAACTTGCACAGAACATGAGCAACTTGTACAGTAGTCAATTATTCTTCCCTCTCCTTTGCGCAGGTATTAATTTGAATCTATGCATATAATTTTACATTTGTCCCTATTAAGTTCCATCTTTTTAGATTCTTCCCATTCAGGTTCCTGCCAAAATCTTTCTGAGATCCTAATTCTATAATCCAAGGTCTTAGCTGCCAGAGGCAGCAGAACTTGGTGGACACAATACTGGGTTTAGATCAGAAAGACCCATATGTAAATCCTGCTTCTCTTGTCAGACAAGAAACATGACCAGAGCAGTCCCTTAAACTCCTTAAAACCTTATTTGTTCATCTATAAAATGGAGGTAATAATAGTACCTACCTGATGGGGTTATTGTGAAGATGAATGAGATCGTTTATCTAAAGTGTTACACAAAATTTAAGGCAACTATAAACAGAAGCTGTTTTCAGTAGTCTTCCTTCTTTGACTTTTTTTAATCAAGTGAAAATTTGTTGATTGTATTGTTATCCAAGTCACTGTTCAAAATATTACAAAGCAAGGTACAAGGATGTATCCCACTAGAGACCTCCCTCCAAGTTGACCTCAGACCATTAATAACTACTCTTTGGTACAGTCATTCTACTACCTGAGGGCCTCCTGTATCATCTAACCCAATATCTTCATCTTGTTTACACAAATAACATGTGAAATTTGGTCAAATATTTTGCTGACATGTAGGTATACTTTCTGTGGCATTCCCCTCACTTACCAGTCTAATTACTCTGCCATAAAAAGAAATTAAGTTAGTCTGTCATGATCTGTTCTCCAGGATGTTATATTTTCTGTTAGTGATTGCTATTTCTCTTTCTAAATGTCTGAAACAATCCCATTAATAAGACATTCTAGAATTTTGACAAGAATGGAAGGCAACCTTGCCAGCCTATAGCTTATTGAATCTACCTTTTTTGAAAATCAAGATTTGCCCTAGTTCGGTACTGCAAGACCAAGTTTTAGCACAGTGCCTGGTATGTAGTAAGCACTATGTAAGTGTAAGTTATCATCATCACCACCACAACCATTATCATCGACATCATCATTATCATCATTGGAAGCTAGGTATTACGGATAGATTGCAAGACTTAAAGTTGTTAAGATTTGAGTTCAAATCCTACCTTGTAGATTTTTCTAGCTATGTAATCCTGAGTGTGTCATTTATCCTCTCTCACTCTCAATTTCCTCATTTATTAAAAATAGCCATAAGTAATAAAGCTGAGAGAAAGAGAGGGATAAGGAGAGAAAAAGAGACAGAGACAGAGAGAGAGAAAGAGACAGACAGACAGACAGACAGGGACACAGAGAGAGAGAAAGGGGGAGGGGAGAGAAAGAGAATTATAGAACCTTGGGTGATGCAAAGAAGTGGTAGAGAAAGATAGAGACAAAGATTAAAAAGTAGAAGGAGAGCCAAGATAGATGTATACTATCTTTCAGGCCAAGGAAATAGAAATTATTCAGAAGGAGAGGGTGATCTCCAAAATCAAATGATTCAAGAGGATCAAGGAGGATAAAAATGAAAAGAAAAGGCCGTTGGATTTGGAAGCTGTTGGTGATCTTCAAGAGAGGAGAGTCTTAGGACTGGGTCTGAAACCAGAGTAAAAGGAGTTGAAGACAGAGTGGGTCAAGATAATTTTTTCACCTGGCTTTCTGTAGAGCAATAAAGTTGTCATATAAATAAGAAATAGCCCTTTAAATTATTACGTAAATTAGCATGCTACCATTCCCCATGTAAATTAAGTTTGTACCTAAAAGAAACCAGTGAAGTTCATGCAAATTTTTTTTTAGGCAAACCTTATTCTCTTTTAAATTTTTTTTTACTTCCCATATTTATGAGATAACTAAGTGTGGTTACAGGCCACACTTGAATTCTTTTAATATAAATAGGGTAAAGAAGGGTAGAGTGCAATAGTTCTAGACAATGTGGACTGATTTGTCCAAAAGCATATATAAAATTAGTGTTCTAGGGTCCCCTCCACCTTACAGCTGTACCCCCAAGTTCTTCATCTCTCCTTACTGTACAGTCTGAACCAAGGTGCATGTCAAGGCAACAGCCTTGTACGAAACAGTGACCAATTCTATCCTGCATTTCAGTTCTTTCCTGTACTATGCCAAGATAAACCAATGGGGTAGAGTTTGAGAACTGAAGAATTTGAGAATGAATTCAGGTGGGTTCACCAATTACTCCATTCTGGGATCAGACTATCAAAACCAACAAGCCTTTGCCCGGTGAAACCACTACATCTTTACCTGGATATCCTACCAGTACCCCAAATTAAACATGTCCCAAACTAAATTATCTTTCTCCTGACTTCACTATTTCTCTCAGTGGCACCATCATTCAACCACACTTTCATGGTTTTCCTGTATGAGAGAGAACAGTAGTAACCTGCCACTTAGAAAGCTTTATCTAAAGATTCAACATCATGACAGTTTACCCAACCTATTTTGTAGAGGCTGTCTCAGCCCCACTTTTAGATACCTTTTTTCCTCAGTAGCCAAGGGCATCTGGACTTTTAAAATTAATAAATAATTTTATTGATGTCATTTCATTTACATTGCCTATATTCCAACACAACTACCTTCTCTCTCCCAAAGAGCCATTCCTTATAATCCAGACTTTATTTTTTAAAGAAAAGGAACGAAAAAAACTCAGCAAAACTAATCAATAAATAAAAAAGTTTGACGTTAAATTCAATGTTCTATGCATGGAATTGCTTGCCCTTTAGAGGTGGGGGTAGGGGTCAACATGAAGGAAGAGTTCAACTATTTAGCTCCACATCTGCTCTAACACTTGACTTAGCCCTAACGACATTCATAGCTAATGTACACAGTTCTACAAGTTATGCCGGCATTATGGGGCATTTACTCAGCTTGCTAGGTGGGGAAAATTTAAAGTCTATCTATAATGTTTGGAGTAAATGTCAGCTATCCTTCCTGGGAAACAAAGTCAATTTCTCTCACCTCAGTTTCCAAGAATGAGGTAACAATTGTACAATTAATAAAATATGAAAACTTCCCAGAGTTGGAACTAGTTAAGAGCCAATTTCTGTTCAGTAATTATTACCCTTCCCCTGGGCTACAGGAAACATTTTCTAACGCTTGGAAATTTTTTTTGTAGGAATAGAAGGATGGTACCAGTCAGAATAAAACCAGATGAGGAGACAACCTCACAATGGAAGAGCCAACCCCAATGCCTGTGCATGTCGATGTGGACAAAGGATTGACTTTGGCCTGTTTTGTCTTCCTTTGCCTCTTCCTCATTTTAATGATTATTCGCTGTGCCAAGGTCATCGTGGACCCCTACAGTGCTATCCCCACATCTACCTGGGAAGAACAACATCTGGATGACTGAAAGCACCTCGCCTCCTTCGGGGAGGCTGGATGAAAATCCCTACCCTGGGGCCTCCTCTTTCCAAAAAAAGCATGAGAGAGTTCCAGCTGTTTACAAGCCCTTGCCAAGCAAGGTCTTTGAGCACACAAAATAATGCAAACCTTTGCAAGTAGCCACTTGCAAAATGGAGAGTCATGGATCCAACCAAGCGTGGAAGCAAGAATGGTCACTTTCAAAAAAATTTTTTTAGTTTCCGCGTACCTCCTGTCAAGTGGGCAGCCTAAAGGACCATTTATGTGGACTGGTAAATGCTTTGTACTTATTTGCAATGCTGTATTAACAGATCTTATGAATCCTTTTGTTGGTATTTCCAAGTTCCCCCTGGCTATTGTTACATAGAAGTGATCTATTTCTCTCCAAGCTAAAGTATAGGGAAGCAGAACCCTTAGCCATTGGAGGTTGCGCTGTACCTTTAAGGCTCTGGTTGGCTGGCATCGTCCTTGGGAACCTGCTTCTCTTTCTCAGAGTTTTGGAGTGAAGACTCAGTCCCTCTGTGAAAACAGACAGGACGTATCCCAACTGAAGGATAATCGATAGATGTGGGCTTTCCTCAGGCAGTGACTTTAGGCCTTTTGAGGGACCATCGTCAGCTGAAACAAGTTTAAGTCAGAGACACCTGGGAAGCCAACTTGGCTGTGCCACTGGTTCACTGGGTGAGTCTGGGCAAGTCACTTGCTTCTAGTGCCTCTGTTTCCTCATCTGTAAAAAGGGGACGATAACCTTAGCCCTTTCTTACCTCACAAGGATGTGAGGATGAAATTAAATCACAGGTGTGAAAATGCTCTAGAGTTAAAGGCAGTCCAGCCGAGCTAGGGACGTGCCACTGGTAATCGCTGTGCTCAGGTCCCCACCCACCAAATAGCCTCTGTCATCCCCGCCTGTACCTGTAGAGGGGTGGCCAGGAGCCTGGGTGATTGGAGGGCAAGTGTCTATCAGGAGCTTCCCCTCTCCCTAGTACCAAGAGCAACGATCCTTCTTCCATCACCTGGATGACACAGCTTCCTTCCAGATTTTATCGACCTTGACTACTCCTCCCAAACTGAAAGTCAGAAGGGACCTCAGAGGTTACCAAGTTCAAACTTCTCATTTTACAGACGAGGAAACCGGGGCACAGAGAGGTTAAGTAACTTGCCCATGGTCCCACAGCTAGTTAAGCATCTATGGCCCCAGACTATTCCGAGGAGCTAGACTGTTGTTCAGAAAGTAATTGCAGCCACTTCTTTTGGGCCCTGGACCTATTAGGGCAGTGACAGCTGTCATTCTAGTGATCCGTGGTATTAATAATATCATTCATGTTTTTTTGGAGCAAGACAAAAACTACAACTATTCTGGAAACCCTTTCTTTAACCAGGAAGGGTCACAGATTTAATCCCTCAGTGATCTAAGGTCCCTTCATCACCGAGCACCCAGACCTTTAGAGATCATCTGAAGCAGGAGATCATGACATCGTAGGCTCATAGCTTCTCACCTGCTTGAAAAAGTGCATTCTAGCCACCCTAGCTTTTACAAGCCCATCTGTAGATCTGGGTTCATGGGGGAAGCAGCCTCTCAGAGCACCATCACCACTTGGAGATAGCTGACCAGGTGCACAGCTACATACACAGAGGTTCCAGGGCACACACCTGACAGTTCATCCACTCATATGGGAAGCACAAACAAACAGAAGGCAATCAACCAAGCTGCAAAGTTCCCAGGGAATGTTCCAGATCTTAGACTCTATGGAAATAAGGAACAGGTCTCTGGGGGGAGGGAGAGATGGGGGTGGGGGTGGGGCAGGAATCTTCTCCTCTGCTACTGGGTAAATTCTTCTATTTAGCCAATGCAGCAGCCTTCAAGTTTGCAGTCTACCTCGGAGAAACAAAGCACCTTCTAAGAAAAAAAATGCCCATTTTGTGAATTTGTTTTGCAAATAAATATCTTCTCATGATTAGAGGAGAGAAGAGAGCAGAGGAGAGCCCTTGGGATTCATTTTGCCCACCCACATGCAGTTCTGTCTGATCTAAGATGATTTTCCCCTGCAGCCTTTCTAACTGGGTTCCATTTGGAAGCTTTAGACAGAGATGGAAACTGGAAATTGGCTCTTAAATCCTAGCCCTGTGAGCTCCAGGAAAGAGGAAACAACCTGCCAAGTTCTCTTTCTGCTGGGGAAGGCTGGCTTAATTGTTCAATCTTTTCTTGATCTTTCGCCATGATGATCTGTGCACACAAGTGCAGTCAATAAGACAGAAGAGAGGCAAACCCAGGTGGGGATTCTGAGGCCTGCCTCGTTTCCACTCATCAGATAATAGACAACTGGGGCTCCCAACCCTCCAATTAGAACTTGCGGATAATTCCACTGGCCAAATACTTTATAGAATTGATAGATTTGTCAGTAATATTGCAGTGCCTGGAGATCTTTTGAAGACAAGAGGAGTATTCTCCTTCATTTTGTCATGGGACTAGAGCATAGAAATCAGAAGTAGAAACCTGGATTTACACAATAGCTTCCTCGATAGCACGCTATGCGACTGAGGGTAATTTGCTTAATTTCACTGTGCCTGAGTTTAAAAAAAATCTCTGCCCTCTACCTACCTCACATGTCATTGTGGGGATTAATGAAACAGCACCAAGAATTTAATGGAAGAAGCACTATAGAGAAAAGCTAATTCCTAACAATCTACCATAAATATTGGAGAAGAAAAATATACCAGTAGGCCGTATTCAATCCTAATCCATGACAGTAAGGTGAGCTTCTTAGGAGTCAGTGCAACTTCTGTGCTAGGGGCATGAAGGAGCAGAGACATAGACATAAGCATCCCCCACATAGGCAATAGGTAACTGACAACAGGTGAGGTTTCAGGACCAGAAGCTTACAACAACTCCTCCACCTGCTGGCCATTGCCTGAAATTCTACCATTATAGCTTGGTCCCTTTAGGTTTTGAGCCCCGAAATTGTGCAAATTCCCAAGGGCAGTGTTATTACAATATCCTGGTGTGGACCTTATATGAGGAAGGAAAAGAGGAGGTAGGGAAGACCAGGAGAGTATTTGGAGCCTGAGGAAGGTTAGGGAGAAGTTTCCCAAAGTGGAAGGGAGGGAGTAGAACAGGCAGGCTGGAGACCCCAAAGATGAGCAGAGTTCAGAATTTCACTTCTCAGCTAGAGTGATTGGGAATTCATCAGAAGAGGGAGTTCCTGTAAAAACAAGGTATCTCTGTGGGTATGGTTATCTGGAGAGCACAGAATTCTGCCTGAAGGCTCAACGCTTAAATTTATTTAACAACACCTAAGTTGTACTGCTACTAAATACTTCCTAATTTTAAAGACAGAATGACCCTCCTTCCTTCCTAAAGATTATGGTCCAGATGAGTGACTATATTTGTTGATTAAAAAAAGTCAGCATTTTGCAGATTCATTCTCTTGCCTATGCCTTCCCTACAGACTTTTATCACATTAAATTCTTTCCTAATGGTGAGTGCATCTGATTTTCAGATAAGCCTGTCTTACCTTGTTATCCTAACCCAAGTCTTCCTCCAGTCCCTCTTTTCCCAAAATCCACTAAGGTAGATAGGTTACTTCCGTAATGACAGGAAAATTAAGAAGGGAAATAAAAATTCTTCCTTCTCTGCTTCTGGTGTTTGACCATAATGTTCATCTACCAATGGCCAACAGAGATATTAATTTTCTACGAATCAATGGACCACTGACCTACCTCACAGGGTTGTTGTGGGGAAAGCACTTTGTGAACCTTGAAACGTGATACAAATGTGAGCTGTTGTTTTTTGCTATTCTTTTCAGCGCATGTAGCAAGTGCCTCTGCTGAGTCATCATTTTGGTTTTCAATAGTTAATCTACCCTGGAGAGAGATACACTCTGAATAACTCATTTAAATGAATAGCAGATTACCATCTGATAATAAAATTAATCACTTCAACTGGAAAAAATGTAATCTGTCAATGCCTAGCGCTAATCCTGAGTCCCTGTCCCTCCTTCTCTTCCACTGATTACTGACTTATGGATTACTCCATGGCTTACCTCAATCTCATTTGAATTCAACAAACACTTGTAGAGGGTCTACCAAGGTGCCAGGTACTGCGCTAGGCAGGCTCTGGGGATATAAAGATAAAAAGTCAACCAGTCCTTGTCCTCAAGAAGCTTATATTCTGCACAAGAAGTGGGGGGAGGTAGGAAAAGGTGGAAATAAAACACATACATGAATACAAAATATCTTTGAATTTCTTGTCATTTAGGATTTGTTATGTAAGAAATTTATTCTGTAAGCACGGCTTATGGATCCAATTTGGCATATGGAGAGCATCTGCTAGGGGCAACTAGGTGGCACAGTGGATAGAGCACCAGATCTGAAGTCAGGAAGACTCATATTCCATAGTTCAAATCTGGTTTACTAGCTAGGTGACCCTGGGCAAGTCACTCAACCACATTTGCCTCAGTTTCCTCATCTGTAAAATGAGGTGGAGAAGGAAATGGCAAAAGCACTCCAGTATCTTTGCTGAGAAAACCCCAAATGGGGTCACAAAGAGTTGGACACAACCAATACAAGTCAAAAACAACAAAAGAGCTTCTGCCATTTTAAATCAGGCCTGCAAAAATTCAATTACTCTAACTGCTCAGATCCAAGCAGCAGGGAGGATATTGCTTCCAAGAAGGTTCTTTCACGACTTCCCTGAAAGCCTGGATGGTTGCTCTCTTAAGAAATCATGTTTCTGAAATACAGCTTATTCTTCATACATCCTAAATGGCCTAGGCATTCAACTGCTCAGTCACCCTCATGGGTTTATTCATTTATCCGATATTAGCAATGGGCTATTGAGCTTTGTCCTGTGAACAACAGAGTGGTGGGTTCTAGGGGCTCCCAGACTAATAGATGTGGGCATGGGCACTGGAATCATGAAGTGAGCCAATGGCAAGCCCACTGGATTGAGAGTCAGAGCACTTGGATTCAAATTCTGTCTTTGCCTCTTACTACCTGTGTGACCTTGGGCAAGTCTCTCGACTTCTCTGGGCCAAAGATTCCTCATCTTTATGCATACGATGGGCTCTGCTGCAACTAAGACTAGTGAGCAAACGACAATAACAACACAAGATTACAAAATAGGGGGAATGGGGAGTCAGAATGACAAGTGTGTAAAATATAAATAGAACAGCCTCAAGTCACAAGTCACACATCCCTGGACAATTATCTGAGTAACTCTCCCCTTCAAGCCTCCCCCCCACCAGATTGTCCAGCATTTGGGTTTAAAAGCAATTGCAAGGAGAGGGGCTATCATTCCTTTGTCCTTTTGACACCCTCACCTTGAGCTGGAGGTATTTGCTGTGAGAAGGGAATAAGGAACAAACCTCACTGTGCAAGAACAGAGAAGGCATGGGGGGACCAATGGGCCAGTGGACCACCAATGACAAATGTTATCGGTTCTGATCCTGCTTCATGTATCCTTGCTCTGTGTTGGACAATTCTACCTTTACCAGGTAAGGAGATCCTTTTGCAAAAAAAAAGTATATGTGTATATATACACATATATGTTTGCCTATATGCATGTATATGTATGTACACACATGTATTGCAATATTATATATAATATACAGTATGTACACATATTTATTATGTCATTATGCAATATATACTATATACAATATTGCAATACTTGTCTCATATATAGTATGTATACATGCATGATATTATTGCATATTGTTACATTATATATTACGATACTTGTACCCTATACATAGTATGTACACACATAGCACACACATGTATCATATGCATATATATTATTTATGTATGCATATACGATATTTTTATGTATAATATGTATGTTGGACATGTGTGTATATATATATATATATGCACACACATGCTATTGTAATACTTGTCTGCTTGCAAAGAAAGTTTTGGATCCCCCAGGGGCGATAGCACCAAGGTTTCGAGCAGTCACTCGGGGTGCTCCACCTGTGCAAAGTAGCACATGGAACTCATTAGTCGTACTGTGTCAATTCATTTCAAACTGTGTATATGTGAAGCTCCTGGCATTTAAGACTTCCCAAATACCTTGGAACTCTATTTAAAGTCTAGAAGAATAGATGAACTTCAAAAAATAACTCATAATTTTCTTAGATTATAACTCTACCCACTTGGATCCCCAATTCCTCTTCTCAGCAAATTCCAAAAAAAACACCCATTTGACCCATAGGACAAAAGAATTTACTGCAGTGAAAACACAAGCAGAGGGTTACACAATGCTTGGAAGGGGCAGAGCACAGCTGCCATGATAAAGCTAGATTTTCAGTTCTTCTTTTCTGTTCTGTCCCCTACTTTTACCATGTTCAAAGGCCCCTTTAGTGAGCATTCTGAGACTCAAAGTCAGAAGGGGGGAACTGCCTCACTCCAATCACCTTACACTGTCTCCCATGGTTGATCACTGACCCCTATGCCTGGAGAACCTGCACTCCCCTCTTAGCCAGTCACTCACTTGGTACTTCCATGAGCTGGCTCCAAAAAATTCCCCTATGCTCCCTGCAGCCAATAAAGTCTCTTCTGCATCTTTTCTCAACAAGTCGCTTGTGCCCCAGAGGGCCCAGAAAGGCTAACTTCACAAAACTTTGCACATGCCATTGGAAAGGTCTTGCCATGAAGCATGGCCTGCTCAAATCCTGCCCGCTGCCCTTTACCACTGTCCTTCTTGGGACTGCTAGGCTCTTGGCTTCCTTCTGTCTTTGGTGCCTGAAGACTCAGAAATAAGCAGGGAACAAAAGGTACTTCCTGAACAAAGTTTCATGCAAATGATAAATAAAAAACGGAGGAGATTGGGCTAAATGACCTCCAAGGAACTTCTAGCTCTAAATTTATAATTCCCTTATCCTCTGAAATGTGAATGAGAAAAAACAAAGATGGAAACAGCTCACTTCACATCAGCAGCAGGGGATACCTGGACAATCTACCGAACAAGAATTTACTCCATTCTAGCATATCCAGCAGGGGTGGGGAACCTGCAACCTTGAGGCCACATGTGGTCTTCTAGGTCCTCAAGTGTGGCCCTTCGAATCCACATGTGGCCTAGAGGCCACAAGTTCCCCACCCTTGATGTAGGGGTTAGGACTCTAGTCACAATTTTTTGCTAAAACACAACAATACCTTCAGTAATATGGAGCGAATATCCAAGCATTTTTAAGCACCTTCTCTGTGCAAGGTACCATGTCAGGTACTAGAGATACAAAGATTTCTTAAATGACTTAGTCCTTGTCCTCAAGTTAGCTATAGACTAAAAGTGGAGACATAATATGACCAGAGGCTATAATATGAGACAAGGAGTCGGGGAGACAAATGTATAAATATAAATAGATACGAGACACATAAGTAGACCCGAGATAACCTTGCAAGGTAAAAATCCTACAGAAACCACAGGGATTCCTTTAAGAATGTGAATTCAATCCTCACTGTAGCCACACTACATCGGGAAAATTCCTTCCTCTCTCATCTCAAGTGAGCCAAGTTATGGATTTAGTGATCGACTCCTCCATTTCAGGATGCCATCATCGTTTTCCACAGTGGTTCCCAGAAATCAATGCAAAAGCATAAAATTAGAGACATCGCCTCCACAAGGTCAATGTTCAAATGAGTACGTTATCTGGGAGGCAAGGGAAAGCTGTGGATGTAGCAGTTTGGACTTTGACTTGGGGGTAAGGGAGAACAAAGGGATATCCTAAATTCTACTTTCCGTATTTGGATGAATTAGTTATACCAGGTTAGCTACCTGTCACCTTGAAAATCTGAAGGCAAAACCCAAGTAAAAATGAGATAGGGCATAAGCAAGTTTTGTTTTGGAAGCCAAGTGGCCGAGGTCCTGGATGCTAGGGAGGACAGACCAGAATGGATAGTTACAGTAAGACTATGTAGGAAGCTCAGGCTATCTATCATAAGGACCTGGGGTGTTTTGTAAGGCAGAGTGAAGAAAGAAGGGTGCCAAAGATAAATTACACCTACTTCAAAGTTTTATAGACTAAGGATGCTTGGAATATGTTCAGAATCAGTATCACACAGAGTATTGCTAAAATGGACAGCGTATTGCTCTTGGACTCAAAAGATAGAGATCCAAGGCCTAGCTTTGGAGCCAAGTAGATAGATGTCACAATAACCTATCTCCATCTCAGTTTCCTTATCATTAAAACCAGGACAATATTTGTGCTACCTAGCCCAAACATTTGTTGGTTTGTTTTTGTTGTGGTGGTTGTTGTTTGTTGGTGAGGCTCAAATAAGAAAATTTAAATAAACCACTACAGAAATGCAAACATTCTTCCTGGTCATTAACATGCAATCAGAATCTTCAACTTTGGAGAGAAATAGACTTTCTGCCTTCCAACAACTCAGTCACAGACCTGATAGCCAGAGAATTTTTTTTCTCCCTTCCTTCATGAAATTTTTAATAAGCAACAAGAAATCACCGATCCATGGAAAGTTAGATCTGTAACATACCTTAGAAGCCATGAACTCCAACCCCTGCATTTGACAAACAAGAAAACTGAGGCCCAGAGATTTGACTTGCTTGGAGTCATACAGAAAATAGAAGAATTGGGACAAACACACATATTGATTTTTCCAGTTCATTGTTCATTCTCTTTTGCTATAATGCTTCTCTTATTTTTTCGATGACTTTTCTTAAATACCATTTGAGAATCTTGCTTTTCAGACTCTCTGTCCCTGCCAAATATGCATCAACATTATACATTTACCCAATTTCAGTAGCTTTAGAATTTTGTAAAGCACAACCAGTCGTGAGTCTTTCACTTTGGTGATGAGAAGAAAATCCTGCATATCAAATCCAAGGAGAGGCTGCTCACATAAAGCACCATTTAATAGAGAAGCTATACAATTTATGGCTCTGACAATGGGAATGGGCAAGATTAATGACTGACTATAGGGCTTCTGCTTTGTCTACCATGCCCTATCGAAGTTTCCGTAGAATTAAGATGGTATCCATGGCCACATTAAACTCTACAGTGTCATTTACTACCTCAGACGTCTAAGCTCTAATTACTAAATTTTGATCAAGTAGCCATCTCTTGAATTCTTACCAATTTACTGAAATACCAAAGTTTGTTTATGTCTGTATCATGTCTTTCCTAATGTCCAGTTCCCTCAGCCGAACCTCACATAGAATGACCTAAAAGTCCTTCACCATCCTGGTCGTCCTCCACTGATTACAGCATGGTGTCGCAAGAAAGAGCGTTGGATGAGGGTCAAAGGATCTGTGTTCAGATCCTGTCTTCTCTACTTTCTAGCTTTGTGACCTTGGGCAAGTCACTTAACTTCACTTGGTCTCAGTTTCATCATCTGCAAGAAGATCTCTCTGAGCTTTAAATCGTATGCTGTCCAACTTATCAACGTTCTTTGTAAAAATGTATTGCCCAGAACTGGATAGAATACTCCATATGTGTGGTCTGAGCTGAGCTGCCCCTTTCTGAATAGTATCTCTCTTAATAGTCTAAAATTGCATTAGCTATTTTGGCCATCACTGCTGAATGAAACTGAGTGTGAAGTCCCCTAAAGAAATCCTAGTTTTTTTCAGATAAGGTATCTAACCAAGTATACCTCATTTTTACCCTTGTGAAGTTGATTTATTGACCACAAGTATAAAAATTTGCATTTCATTTTATTAACTTGTGTATTACTGTAGTTGGCCCAACAATCTGATCTCTCAAGATCTTTTTGGATCTTGACTATGTTTCCAAAGGTTTAGCTATCCTTCCCATATTTACAGTGTCTGTATCTTTACACGAGTAATTGACAAAAATTTTGAACACTATAGGTCCACAACAGAATACCGGGGCATTTCTCTGAAGATACTAAGTTACAAACGATGGTTCTTTGGGCCCACCTATTTAAGCCATTTTCAAATCCATGTAACTGTGCTATTGTGTAATCTATGTTTCTCCATCTTTTCTACAAGAATATCATGAGAAACATTATCAAATGACTTGCTAAAATCTAGGTAAGCTATATCTACAGCATCTATTTGTCTAGTAATCCAATTAAACAAGGAAATGAAGTTGGCTTGGCATGGTCTCTTCTTGATGAAGATATGCTGACTCTTTATTGATCACTGTTTCCTTTTCTAGATCTTCATTAATCACCCCTTTAATATGTTTCAAAATCTTTCCAGAAAGGCAAAATCAAGTTCATTGGACTCTAGTTAGCAGGCTCCACTCTTCTTTTTTCAAAAAAAAGTCAAAGTTTGTTCTTCTCCAGTTCTCATTTTTACACATTTAAAAAAATTTAACTTATTTCTCCCTATATCCTTCTCCTTGTCCTCTCTCAGAGAGCTAAATCATATGACAGATTTTTTTTTCCAAAAAGAAAAAGAGGAAGAAGAGAAAAAATCAACAAAACAGAAAATAAAAAATAAAGCCCCTTTATAATATATTCAGTGTTCCATACCTCTGCAAAGGAATGGGAAGATCTGTTTTTCTTTGGGCCAAACATGTTTTTTGCAATTGTACAACATTCACTTTTATTGTTTTATGGTTGTTCTTTCAATTTTCATTATTGTAATCAGGGTGCGTGTGTGGGTGTGTGTGTGTGTGTATTTGGCTCTGCTTACTTTACTTCATATCAGTTCACATTAGTCTTTCCATGCTTCTCTGTATTCGTCATAATCATCATTTCATACAGCACAGTGATATTCCATTCCATTCACGTAGCACAATTTGTTTAGCCATTTCCCAATAGATGAGTGTCTGTTCTGTTTCTCTACACAGTCTTTCAGTGATCAGTAATTCAACAATCATTTCTACCAGTTTTTTTTTTCAGTACCATGTAGTTCAGTGGGGCTTTAATGACCTGAACTCTTTTTTCCTACTTATCTTGGATTTCTACTGTAGGTTCATCATTTTCATTTTATGTTTGTTAGGGGAAAAAAATTTGAATAAAAATTGAATATTCGTGCCTAAGGCAATTGTTTCTTACCATCATCTTAATCACTACAAGAGGCAGACCTAGTCCTTATATCCTCTTCTTATCCCCTATACACTGAAGAAGGATTCTTTTGTTGCCCTTTGCACTTTTTTCAGCCTCAGCTCATTCTGAACTTAAATATTTTTTACACTGTTCTTAGAGGACCATTCCATTATGTCTTAGGTATATGAATTTTTAATTTTTTCTGCACTTAACAAACACCAAATACATAATTTCCATGTAATTTTTCTTAAAATCTAAGCTGAGTTGATGGGTTTTTTTACATCAGCATTGATCCCTTTAGACAATACTCTCTTTCTCATCAGACTTTTTTTTCTTTGTAGCTTCAGAATTTTATTCTTGAGAGTTTCCCCTTCTTCCCAGACATTTTAGTCCTATAAAATTTTAGTCCACTTGCCTTTTCTCTGAACTTTTTGAAATAGGCTTTTTTCAAATCTGTGGGGCATGGTAGATGAAGTCCGTCTTCTCTCTCCTCTATCACAAATTCTTTGATGGGGTGGTCACTTCCTCCAAGTTTCCCAACATTTCTACTTCAGCAACTTCTTTGTTAATGACAATCCAGTCCAGACTTGTAATTCTTCTTTCTGCTTCCTCCGTAGTTTGAAGAATGAAGTCATCATTAAAGCAAGCCAAGAATTTATTAGCATCTCTGCTTTTGGCAGGGAGAGAGGTCAAACAGATGTCCAGATGACTGAAGTCCCCCAACAGATGACCAGATAATTGAAGAGCTACTGTGTTATCAATAGCATTTTTCATGAATATCTAGTAAATGTGACTGAACTTGCAAATCTGAGGAGTGTGAATTACTGAATATTTCCCATCTATTTAAAAATAAAAGAAGATATTGATTTCCTGTGGATGAGATCTTATGAGGACTAAAATGAAAGTAGTAAAGGACATGCAAATTTGAAAATATTATCCCCATGTTGAATAATCCAGGTATGGTGCCTGGATTATTCTAAATCCATTGGTCCAAATTCCATGTAGGTCAGCTAGTTTTACCCTTTTCTCATGGTTTATTTACCTCATTCCCATTAGCCAATGAACAAAGACTCTTCTTTAGTAACAAGGATTAACAAATGAGTTAATGTGCATGAGTCAGCATATATCCATTTCCATTACTAAAAAAAACACCTTGGATTCAGAGCATCATCTTGGTAAATGGAGGGAGATACATTACAAGTTAAGCAATGACAGCACATGAATCTAAGGACTCTGAGAATAAATATTGTGACTCCTTGCTCAATGGTATCAAGACAAATATTACAACTCTCTTCATAAGGACACTTTTCTCCATCCATGAAATGAGTAAAGATGGAGGGTACCTCAGTACTACTCTTTCAGACAAGAGCCGGCTTAACCCAGTTTAAAACCAGAGTGAATCATTATATCTTCTCAGAGGATTCAGAGCTCAAAATGGGGCCTTAGATATCTATCAATAAACATTTATTAAGTGCCTGCTATGTGCTAGGGCACTATGCTAAATTCTGAAGATACAAAAAGAGGCAAAATATGTTCCTTGCCCTCAAGGAGCTTACAGTCTAATGTTTAGATATCATCTAATTGCAGAGGTTCTTAATCTTAATATCTTGAAAAATGTATTTCAACATAATTAGTTTCCTTTGGAATCCTATGTATTTTATTTTATGCATTTAAAAACATTATTCTGAAACAGGGTCCAGAGGCTTCATTTCATTGTCAAAAGGGTCTATGACATAAAAAAAAAAATTAAGAATCTCTGATTGTAATATAATCCTTCTCTCT
Source organism: Phalanger gymnotis (assembly GCA_028646595.1). Lineage (NCBI taxonomy): Eukaryota > Metazoa > Chordata > Mammalia > Diprotodontia > Phalangeridae > Phalanger > Phalanger gymnotis. The sequence goes on from CM053624.1 coordinate 91,646,814, forward strand.
CCCTCATCTTAAAGTGAGACAGTTAGATAAGTTGATTCCTAAGAGCCCTCGTAATTTAAATTCTATGATTCTGTTTTCCTTGCCCTTGTGTTTTTGAGAGGCTCCTCCCCTATTATGTGTCCTTGCTTGGGAAATTGGGGAAGAAGGGAAGGTAACATGGTATGGTAGACAGAACACGGGCCTGAGTCAGCAGATCTAGGTTTAAATGCTATCTCCAGTGTTTACTACTTGTGACCATGAGCAAGTCACTAGGTCTCATTAGGCCTCAGTCTTGTTATCTGTAAGATAAGGGCATTGGATAAAATGACCTCTGGGTCCCTTCAAGCTCTAAACCTACGACCACATAAAATAGTTTCTCCTAAGTATGTGAGATTGTGTCTACCACAAGTCATCTGCATTAGAAGTCATGTTGGTTATTCATCATTGACACTCCTAGAGGTCAGAAAATGGATTCTCTCTTGTTCTATTCTAACTGAAGGAGTGCCATGGTTTACACCTGTCATGCTGTCAGCCAAACTGCCCCCCCCAATAACCTTCAACCTCTGCAAAAGAGTAACTGAATTTGTTTTTGCCTGATTTAAAAAATGTATAGGTTTCTGTCTGTCATGCATATCTCCTACTACTTGTAAAATATAATTAGTCCATGTGTAATCTGGTCAGTCTTTATTAATAACTCAGCAGTAGCTAGCGAATGCCTTCTACTCAATTCTCCAGAGACTAACCTTGTCCAGAGAGCAGACTGGGCTGAGGGCCAGATAGCTGGCCTGAGAACCAGAGATTTAGTTCGAACTCTCAGTGTGAGACCTGCAGCAAGTCTTAAGAAAAAGAACACTTAGGAAGGCAGTCTAGCTTATAAATGCCCCCAATTAGCCAGCCAACCAAGAATTTTCCAGTCCACCTGGTTAGAAATTTACTTTGAATTTCTGGTGCAATTTGGAGCCCAGATGGGCCTCATGACCTTTTCAGACCAAATGCCTCTTTCCCCATTACCCAAAACAAATCCAGCACATAAAGGTAAGATGATGGTTGCCATGAAGTTGGAGAACAAAGAAATCCTCTAGACTTTTTAATTTATGGTTGAAAAAAAATTCACAAAATCAAATATGCCCCATTTTGAACCAGTCACCTTCATCACTGCTAATAGACTTGAGTCAGTAAACATGTAGGTAGCTCTAGCTGTATGTAGAGAGGACTTACTGGATTTGAGATGGAGATTTTGAAAGACTCAGTGTTCGAGAAGCATCATTCAAAATGTAAATTGGTATATACAGAGACTATCAAAGCATGAGGAGCACTAGTCAAATACAAAACAGCTGAGATCATCAGAGATTCATCATCAGTGTGGTTTAAGATATGCTTGGGTCCAAGTGTACTGTTAAGTGTACTGTCAAGATCCTTTATTTTTCCTTTTTTTAAAAAAAAATTATTTATTCGTAACATTCTTTTTTTTAATTTTGAGTTCCAAATTCTCTCCCTTCCTCTCACCTCCCCCAATCACTGAAAAGGCAAGCAATATGATATCAATTATACATGTGAAATCATGCAAATGATATTTCCATATTAGCCATATATTTTTAAAAGCAAGAAAAATAAAGCGAGAAAATTATACTTCAATTTGTACTCAGAGTTCATCAGTTCTCTCTCTGGAAGTGTAGCATTTTTTCATCACAAGTCCTTTGAAATTGCCTTGGATCATTGGATTGGTCACAGTAGCCAAGTCTTTCACAGTTGATGCTCATCTGTGCACATTAATCTTCCGTTTCTTCTCCCTTCTCTGTGCATCAGTTCATACAGGTCTTGCCATGTCACTGTTAAGATTCTTGCTGAGTTGTCAGTCTGGTATAGACAGTCTCCTCATTAGACCTAGTTCAGAGAGTGAATCAGGTTCCAGGAGGTCCCAAGGTAGCACATGCAAACACTTGAAGGAATGTGAGAAATGGAAATATATACAACCTCTATCAGCTTAAAACAACACCATCATTTCTGCCATTTTCATGCAGACTGGCGAGGTCTCAGAGGCCTGCAGTGCTAAGAGGAAAGGACACTTTTGTGCCAGCTTGGTGTCAGAGTGGATGGAGGGCTGGGCCTGGAGTCGGGAATCTGGTCTCAGATACTTATTAGCCGCGTGATTCTGGGTAAGTCACTTAACCTTTGTTTGCCAAAGTTTCCTCAACTGCAAAATGGAAATAATAGTGGCGCCTACCTTGGTAGGGCGGTTGTGGGAATCAAATGAGATAAGGTTTGTAAAAGAAAGCACTTAGCACAGTACCTGGCACCATAAGTGCTGTATAAATGTTTATTCCATTCAACCACAGTAGAAAGAGCCCTGGATTTGTTATTGAAGGGCCCAAGTTCAAATCCTGACTCTGCTACTTATTGCCTGTCTGGCCTCGAGAAAGTTATTTCACCATATGGGCCTCAGTTTCCTCTCCGTAAAGAGAGGGAGTTGGACGAGATCACTTCTGGCTCCGTATCCATGATTCTATAGTCCAAGACATATACTAACTCACCTTGAGATCATGCCTGAAGAAAGTCAAGCCTTGATGAAAGGGGAGGAACTTGAGTCCCAGAAATGCTTTGTTAAGCTGCTGACTCAACTGGAGTGGGCAGAAGTAGAGGATCAAAAGACCTAGGTTCAAAACCTGCCTCCCTTGCTTGTTATTTTTGTGACCTCGAGTAGCTCACTCCCCTGTCCTTCACTTATAAAACAAGAGTATAGGTTAGATGGTCTCTAAAGGTAGCTAGATGGCTCAGTGGATAGAGTGCCAGGCCTGGAGTCAGGAAGACTCATCTTCCTGAGTTCAAATCTTGCCTCAGACACTAATTGTGTGACCCTGGGCAAGTCACTTCACCTTGTTTGCCTCTGTTTCCTCATCTGTACAATGAACTGGAGAAGGAAATGACAAACTACTTCAGTTTCTTTGGCAAGAAAATCCCTAAATGGGGTCTGAAAGAGAATCTGAAACGATGGAACAACAAAAATCTATTCCACCTTCAAATCTCTCATCCTAAAGGGAAGAGAGCTTGAGAATTAATGGGGCAGATTTTCTTCCTTCAGAGAAGGTTACAATGCAGTTTTACTTCAAGAGGGAGGATGGGTGTCTCAAGGTCCTTTATATCATTATGATTCTATCAGCAGTTTGTTGTTCTTGAGAGAAAGATATTAAATAAATCAAGGCTCTTGTCAAGGGCAATGGCTGATTATCAGATTTTCCAAATTGGGATCTTTGCTACAGCGTCAGCCAGGCACTCAGTAGGCACATTGTCAATACCATGGCAGACAGGAGTAAAATTGGTGACACTCGGAGAAAGGAACACAATGGGCGATATTTCCGTTTTACAGGTAGTATCTGAATGAACTTTAAAATGTAATTACAAGTATCGTGTCATTGGTTTCCTCACAGTATCTCAGGCATCTCTCCATTCCTATAAGCACCTTTATGTAGACCCTTAAGTCATGTCTCAGCTATTGCCTTATCTATCTCTCCATTCATTCCCTCCGTAAAACCCAGCACTCTGACTTCTGTAGCAGTCGTTCAACTGAAACTATTCATCTGAAAGTCATCACTTCCATACTGCTAAAACCAAAGGTCTTTTAACCATTTCATTCTCCTTAACCATTCCAGAGTACCTCAAACCAGTGATTGTCTTGAGTAATGGTGGCAGAAAAAGCACTCAACTTTGAGTCACAAAACCTGAGTTCAAATCCCAGTTCATACCTATGTGACCTTGGTCAGGTGACTTAACCTCTCTGGGCCTCAGTTTTTTTTTTCATCTGTAAAATGAGGATGGGCTTGATAGCCCTGTGGTTCCTTCATGTTCTATGTCTATCACCTTGTGATTCCTTCTCTAGGACTCACCTCTCTTGCCTTGTATGACACTGCATTATCCTAGTATTCCTTCCATTCCTCCAACAACTTTCTCTTCTCCTATCACTGACTCCAACTCCTACTGTCTCTGACTGTGGGCACACACCAAGGCTCAGCATTTGATCCTTTATTATTTTGGGTGGGGCAGGGTGGAAGGGAAGGATAATTTGTGCATTTTTTTAAAACTCTCTCCCTCGGAGAGTTAATTCATTCTTATAATACTTCATAAAGCCTTAACTGATTGCTCAGTCCTTCAGAGCAAGAGCTCAATGGCTGCAGGCTTACTGAGTGAATACAGAAATTTGAGGTAGAGGTAGCTCTTTATGGCGTTTGAAGAAGCCTGAAACAAGCCTTGGGAGGTAGGGACCCTCAGATACAGACAGGAATGACTGCAGCAGAGAGTTCATCCTTACTCTTTTCTACAATTTGAAAAGATTTCTTTATTTTTAACACTCCACTCCTTTCTCTGATAAAGAACTGGTTAAGCCCTTTGAGATCCAGGTACCGATGAGAGAGACCTCAAAACAAGAATCACCTAACACGGTAGCCCAATCCAAGCAGCTTTTTTCTAGGAGGAAGAACTATGGCTAAATCCCACCACCAAGCCAGAACCACAGTTCTTAGCTATTTTGCAAAGCTGACTTGAGCATCTCCTTACCCTTTTATTTTTTGTTTCTCTTAACTGCCATATCTCAAGGGTTTCTTGATGGAGCAGAGATTACCATTTTTTCAGTAGTTTCAGGGAATACTACACAGCTCCCTTCCACTCTCTGTTCTAGATGTTTCAGGAAGTAGCCATGGATAATTCAAGTCTCAACCAAGCTGCCTAGGAGGAAGGAAGAAAGATGGAGGGATGGTCAGGGACAGAGTGGGATGTTCCCTACCAATCCCCTAGAGTCAGCAGGAAATACTAAGTAGAATATACATCACCTGAGTGCTCCTGGACACATCACCTAGAAGAGAAGACACAAAAGGTAACAAGTCCCCATTAGCCTACAGAAAGCAAAGTAGAGACACCAGTGTGTAAAGTACAACAGGAAAAAAAATGTCTCTGGTTCCCAGGGAAGTCTCTTGTGTTTGACACCTGAGGCTGGTGGAACCAGTGCAAAAAAGCTCAGAAGAATGGGAGTATTCTGGTCTAAAGGTTCATTTATGAAGTGTAAACAGACTTGGCCAATTCAAAAGCTCTAGAGCAGGGGTGGGGAACCTTCGACCTAGAGGCCACATGTGGTCTTCTGAGTCCTTGGGTCAAACCTTTTGACTGAGTCTGTTTTACAGAACAAATCCTTTTATTAAGGGGATTTGTTTTATGAAGCTTAGATTCAGTCAAATGGCCACATTTGTGGACCTAGAGTACCACATGTGGCCTCAAGGCTCCAGATCCCCCAGCCTTGGGAGCATTCTTCTTCTAGGTAGTACTTATTAATGAAATGGTCCTCTGAGAAAGGGAATAAGCACCACCTGCTGGAGACTGAGGAGAATGACACGGTGAACTACAATGATAGGAGGTGGGGGAGGGATTGTGATTTATGACTAGCACCTGCTGGAATCTGAATGGAGATGCAAAGGAGAGTGAATGGAGCTTCTACAGAACTACCTCCTACTAGGAGGAGGAGCTTATAAGATGGCAAGAAGTAACGTTGAGGACAACAGCAATGGGAAAATGGGAAAAATGATGGTGATCAGCAACCAGTCTCCTGAAAGACTAGAGGTGAGAGTTGCTAGAAACAGAAAACAGACAGAGAAACCATGGAGAACAATGATATGGAAGGGAAAATCCCAGTTACCTCCACTGGATCCTTAGTCATGGCAGTGCAGTAAGTGACTGCAACCAATCAGGTCTCTAAAGGAAGGACTGCCTACTGATAGGAATAGTTATTTTCCTATGGATTCCAGATATGAGTCCTACCCATTTTTCTTAACATCAAAGTAAAAATGTTCACATTTTAAGCCTTGAGAAAACTGTGTGCTTGTGCCACATACTAAAGATCTCAGGTCATCTGTGTACAGACAACAAGCCAGAGAAATGAGGAGTCTCCTAAAGTGAAACCAGGCTCTTTGTGTCAGGAGTAACCCTCTGAAATAAGGAATTATCTTTATCAGCAGTTTTTATTCTTCTCTTCCCTTCTGCAATCTAATACTCTTTTCTGTCTTCTCTCTTCATTTATTCATCTTTTTCCATACCATCATGGAGCCTTTTTTGATGCCCTTTCCTATGCCCTAAACATGGCAGCCTGTTCTGGTCCTCAAGACTCAAGATATAAGTTCTAACATTCCAGAGAGCTGTGTAAGGAATTCTCTCTTTCTGCCTACCTCATCAATCACATCAGACTCATTAGTGCTCCTCATTAATTTCCTCTTAGCTCTTTCTAAATGCTAATCAATGTCTTATTAACAAGAAAGATAGAAGAAAAACCACACTCAAAGGCAACTTGGGTCATATTTGCTGAAATCATGACTCTATTCAGGTTGCAGCTCAGCTTCCAATCTGCTGCATAATAAATCATCATTTGACTATATTCTGTTTTATTACCCCCATCTCCTGCATTTGGCTCTGTAGTGAGCAATAAGCTCTTATTGGTGGGTTTTGGCATTAACCCACATCACTAAATCAGTCAGTGGCCCAACAGAACATTCAGTCTGACCTTTACTTAGGATGACTTGTCAAAATATCATTATTTATGATCCCAACTTGGCTGGAAAGAAAGACCAAATTAACCTTTCTTCTTAGTCCTCCCCACTATACTAATCAATGCCCTATTAATGAGATAGTTGCTTGGGGATGGCCAACTTTTTTACTTTCTATTTATTTATTTTTGGTCAAGGGCCATTGAAACAGAAGGGGAAAGAAAACAAAGACCACACATGTTTAAAATTTTTTTTCTTTATTATTCATTAGATTTTCTTTCAGAGAAATGTGGATCTTTGAAAAGTATAAAAGGTTCAACATACCTCTTTTTAAAAATTAATAGGCAATCTAAACATTCACTAAATACTGAAATACAATGAAAAGAACTCTGGATTTAAAGTCAAAGGCCATGGGTTTGACACTTGGCTCTGTCACATACTCTTTTTGTAAATTTGGACAAATTACTTAACCTCCCTAAGACTCAGTTTTTTCACACATAAAAATAGAGGTTGTAATAGATGGCTAAGTTCCTTTGCAGCTCTAAATCTGTGGTCCTATGACTCAGTCATAAAAACAAATTATTTAATTCCATGTTATGAAGAGAAAGATAAAAAGATATTCAGAGGAAGGAGCCAGAGAGATGCAGGGTAGGAAGGGAAGAGATGCAAAGAGAGGAAGAAAAATCAACATTGTCCTTCCCCAATCACTACATGGCTTCCCCACTCCATCAAATCCTCTACTGCCTCAACTGTTCCTTCTCCTGCCCCACCAAAGGCAACAGCTGCTTGTTACCAGGCCCCTAGTTCCTAAAAACTCCCCCAGCCAGCCTTTTGCCTAATAAAAGTAGTTTACTAATGCTATCTCTTTTTCATCTCTGAGCACATACTTTGCATAATCTACTTTTCCCCTCAAAATGGATTTCAGGAACTCTTATTTTGCATTTTGGAATGCCTTGTCAAACAATTCTCAAAGATTTTTGGCCTACCTAATTTGTATCAAATGAGTCATATATAAATATATTCCAACTTCTCTTCACCTGGCCTATTTTTCTATTTTTTTCAAGGTTACATTTTTTTCCTCCAATAGTCTCTTAGCCACAGCCAATTAGCTGTACCGAGTTTTTTTTTTTGTTTGTTTGTTTTATCTTGTAAGTGTTTCTGAAATTCTCAACATAATCAATCCTGGGCTTCTAAAGTATGTTTTTTTAAAAAATTTTTATAATCTCTAGGCTTCCAAAGTGTTAGACTTTTAAAATTACTTTTCCATTCTTCTCCCTCTCTAGTCCCCTGACTATTGCTTTATAGTTTATTTTCCTTTTCTAAAATGGAAAAACTGTAATGAATTTCTTTGATCTTCCCTTTCCTATCAGGATGTTGAATTTATTTGTGTTGTGATAACATTTATTATGGTTTTCCCATAGATTAACGCATTTTTGCCTTCTCCATCAGATTACTCCACCATCATCCCTGCTCTCTCTTCAGGCTCTCCCTATCTGCTGGTTCCTTCCCTCCTGCCTAAAAACAAAAAAATACAACAAACCATGTTTCTCCTATTCTTAAAAAAAACCCTCACTTGCCCCTACCATCCTGGCTAGTTATCACCCCATATCTCTCCTCAACCCCTCAGCTAAACTCTTTGAGAAAGCCTACTCCACTTCTCCTCTCATTCACCCCTAAACCCCCTACAATCTATTTTCCCGTCTCATCATTCAACTGAAATCGCCTTCTGCAGTTACAAATGACCTCTTGGTAGCCAAATCTAATGGCCTTTTCTCATTTCTCATCTTGACTTGTCTGCAGTGTTTGACACTTGATCACCTTTTCCTCCGTTCAACTGTAAGCTTGTTGAGGTCACAGACTGTTCTTTGCCTCTTTTTATATTCCCTGAGCATCGTGCCCTATACATAATAGGTGCTTAAGTGATGTTTACTGATCACTTGAATGCTGGATCATTAACCATGTTATGCTCACTAAGTCTGGGTATCCCCCAAAGCTCTGTCCTGGTTCCTCTTCTTTTTTGCTGCATTACTATTTCACTTAGCAAACCCATCAACTCACACGGGTTCAGTTATCATGATTTCTAAATCTGTCTATCCAGGCCTAGCTTTTCTCCTGCACTCCAGTCTTCATCTCACCAACTGCTTTTGGAACATTTTGAACTGGATGCCTTCTAGGCATCTCAATTTTAACATGTCCAAAACAAAAATCATTCTTTCCTCCTAAACCATACCCTTCCTCTTCTAAACTTCCCTATTATAGGTGAGGTTAACTACCACCTTCCCAGATACCCAGCCACACAATCCTGGTGTCATTCTTGACACCTCACTCTTCCATCATAAATCTAGTGCGTTGCCATATCTTGTCATTTCTGCCTTGTCAATTACATATATTCTCAATTATATATATATATTTATGTTTTTTCAATTATTCTCTCTACATACATACACATATGTGTATACGTACATGTATATATATATATGTATATGTGTATATATATGTATATATATACATATACATACATACATATCTATCTTGTGGAATGCAATCAGGACCTGAGTTCAGATCTGGTCTCAGACACTTACTAGCTGTGTCACCCTAAGCATGATATCACTTAACCCTGTTTGCCTCCATTTCCTCATCTATAAAATGAGGTGAAGAAGGAAATGGCAAACCACTCCAGTATCTTTGCCAAGAAAACCCCAAGTGGGGTCAGGAAGAGATGGACATCACTGAAACAACTAAATAACGAAAATATACCCTTCCTCTTTGTTCATACAGACACCACCCCCATGTTCATGTTCTCATCACCTATCACTTGGACTATTGCAATACCTTTCTAACTGGTATCCCTGACTCATCTCTCCCCACTCCAGTCCACCCTCCACTCAGTTTTCATTCCTCAAGTATAGATCTGACTCTGTCACTCCCCTGCCCCACTTAATAAATTCCAATGGAAATGTAAGCTCCTATGTTTCTCACTTAATCTTCACAGGTTGGCCCCTTTCAACCTTTATCATCTACTTGTACTCTACCTCCCTCCACATACTAGTCTGGCGACAATGACCTTCCTATTGTCTTTCCTATAGGACACTCCAACACTTGTCTCTGTTTTATGCTGCCAATTCCCCATGCCTGGAATGTACTTTCTCCTTTCTTCTACCTCTTAGTTTAATTGGCTTCCTTTAAGACTCAGCTCAACTCCTATATTTTACAAAAGGCTTTAACTGGTCCCCCCGGCCCCTAGCTGCTGGTGACTTACCCTCTGAGATTATCTTTCATCTACTCTGTATATATCCTGTGTGTATCTAGTTAATTTTTTCTGAAAGCAAGAAAAGTGTATTTGCTTGAGAACAAAGTGTCTTTCCTCCTCTTCTGAGATCAATATACTCAGAATATAAGCTGCCATTGATCCAGGTGTATTTCTGATTTTCAGAGAATTTAATTCAGCAAGTACTGATTGAGTACCAACTATCTGCTTATGAAACCAAATGGGATTAAATGGCAATTTGGTGAGAAAGATATAGAGCTATATCCCCCAGTTTATACCTTACTTAAGTTAAGAGTTTATCAGAGTACTCAATACTCTAAAAAGTATCTGTTTTTAAAAGGAACTTCCAAAATTAATAAAATCCTTTTAAGGAACCAACTACTTATAAATGTTTGAACTGAAAAAGTTAACAGGAAAATTGAAAACTATAAAATATATAAATGGCAAATGACTATATGATTTATTAATTAAATTAGTTAAGAAAAATGAAAAGAAAAAGGAGATAAAATATTTTTAATATTAATAACTCATGAACACGAGGTGTTACGGCCTGATGCTCACCCCTGGGCATATCTTCATTATGGAAAAGGGATTGGCAGTAATTCATCTGATACAATTCAGATAGCTCTAGACTGGATGTGGCCACAGAATTATAACCTACTCCTCCAAATATATGCCATGTCTGGATCCTAGAGGAGCATGAGTCATGCCCTGGGGCTACCAAAGCTCCCCACAAATACCACCTCCCACTACCTTCTCACAATGGAGACACAACAAAGGAGAGATCTGGGCACCAACAGGTCAGGTGCTACAGCTGAACTACTCGTGTCACTCCCTCTCACCACACATTCTGCTTAATAATATACATGGGCTGTTTGATCCCTATTTGCATCATCTGGCTCCCATAACCACCCAGCAGAAGTATCAGTGCAATGCTTCTCTTCCAATCTGTGGCTCCCCACAGCAGGGCAGCTGTACTCTGGGAGAGGAAATCTACTGTGTGCTAAGCGAGGCACCACAAATGTCCTCTTCTGCCTCCACATTTGGCAGCTAAATTTTCTTTTTATTACACTCACACCAGGTTTTCAAGTACAAGGATGAATTATGGTAAAGCAAAGGTGCCACTGTATTTAAATGATGGCTTGAAACTTGGATACATAAAGAATAGTTCTTTTCTTTTAGATAGTGGTTAATAAAAGTAAAACCAGTTACACCACTGGAAGACACACTGGAATTCTTTTTATTTCGTCTTTAGGTCAGATGTGAAACTTTTATAACACCGAAGGTGCTGGAAGTACCTTTCCAGTGCACTGGCCAAATCCAACCCTGTAACCATTACCGAGGCAGTATCCTACAAAAGAAAAACAGAAAAGGCCCATTAATGAGACAACTAAATTTGCTATTGCAATCAACCACAAAGAAAGCTAGGAAGTAGTAAATAAGCAAACCAGAAGATGCAATCTGTGCAAAAGAGTGACAATTTATTTGAAATTAAGTATTTGAAGGAAACGGTAGAAAGAATACTGAACTAGAATTTGGGAGATTTGGGCAGAGTCTTGAATCTATCACAAACTGCATGACCTCAGGCCAAGTAACTTAGTATCCCAAGACAGTTTCCATCTGTTAAATGGAAAACTAAATTATTTGATCTGAGGGAGCTAAGGATCCTATGAACTCTTCAGATGAAAACTATTATTTAGATGCACAATGCATAACAAATATCATATGGCAAAAACCTTGAGAGATGTTGAAAGAATATGAAGTAGTTTTTCTGCCTTCTAAATTCCCATAGTACTTACCACGAGCTTACTACAAGCTAACTGTTATTAGGGTTCTATAGTTTGTCCATGTCCTATCTCCTTCACTCAAATGGAATCTCTCTGAGAGAAGGGACGATGTTTTCTTCATCTTTGTATTTCTCCAGTATTTAATATAGTGCCTTGTACATAGAAAGTGCTCAGTAAGTGTTAATATATTGACCACTAACAGGAAGCCTTGCTTGTACACAAAGAGCCTAACTCAGATGAGCCTCTGGGGCAGGGGTAGGGAACCTGTGGCCCTCTAGGTCCTCAAGTGCAGACCTTTGACTGAATCTAAACTTCACAGAACAAATCCTCTTAATAAAAGGATTTGTTCTGTAAAACTTGGACTCAGTCAAAAGGCCACATGTGGCCTCAAGGCTGCAGGTTTCCAACCCCTGCTGAGATTTTAGAAAGGTGGGGATTTGTGGGAAGCTTCCTAACCAAGGTAGGTATTTCTATGTGGTTATCTCTGGATATATTAACCCTTGGGAAGGCAGCTGGAGGATCCATCTGAGTGTTTGCCCTTCTCTTGGGTATACTGTGGGCTATAACTATACTTGGTACCCTCTGTTGGCTAGGGGTTAGCCTTCCAGCATAGGTGAAAGTCTGATGATAAGGCCTTCCTAAGACAAGACTACTTTCTGATCTCATGATATGGCAACTTTCTGAGATTGCTCTTTCAAGCCCAGAATGTTAGCAACCTAACACAAGGACAGGATTGTGGTTTCAAGAACTGAAGTAAATGTTAGATACATATTCTACCCTCACAATTTATGATCTAGTAGGAGAGTTAAGACCAATACACAAACAACTATACATGAAATAGGATGTGACGTGTCATAAGAGAAGAGTTCATTGGGATGGGAATTAAGGGGAAGGAACTGTTTTTGGCTGGGGATGATGTGGGAATTAGGAAAGGCTCTTTGGAGTAATGGTAGCATTTGAGTGGAGCCACAGAGCAGTTGGGATATTCACAGAATCACAGAATTTCTTAATTGTAAGAAACCTCTATACCTGCCATCTAGTCCAAGCCACGCCCTAATGGAAAAAGGTATCACCATACTTTTTCAGGTAAAGGGAAAAACTTGAAGGGAGAGGAGGCAGACTTAGGTTTCAAAGACTTAGACAGGATCATGCTAAATGAGCTCTTAGAAACTCAGATCCTTTTTTTCACAATTGACAGGAAGAGAAACAGTGACCTATAGTGGCTCACAGTGGAAATGGGCTGGCAGAATTGTTTTTTTCCACATCATTACAACCTTGAAGCTTGCTGTTAATTGAGTCCCACAACACTTAGGTAAAATATTGCAAGTCAATTTCGGGAAGGTAGGGAAAAAAAGGAAAGCTTAAGAATAGTTGAGAACAAATCTGAAGGTAAAATAGGACAATGGGAATTGGAATTGGAACCTACTCCAGAGGCTATGAAGTCCAGCCCTTTTATTTCACAGATAAGGAAATCACAGCACAGAGAAGTTAAGCAAATGGCCCAGAGCCACACAGTTAACAAGTAGGAGAATTAAGACTCAAATAAAGATTCTTAGACTCCAAATCCTGTGCTTTTTCCCATTCAAATCATTCTAACATTCTAAAATGAGTCATCCAAGATAGACCTAAAGATCTATCTTTTCTTCCTTCTTCTTTCTTTCTTCCTTTCCTTCCTTCTTTCTTTGTTTCTAAAAATAATTACAAAAGAAACATAAAACCAGAGGCACAGAAGATCATCCACTTGCTCATAATTTATCAGTTACCACTAAATTGGAAAGAAAACTCCCTGAATGACCATCATTTGATCGTGCAGTGGATGAAAAAAATAACAAATCACTTTTTTGAAAACGAATTCTATACTCTCGCCTTTAGGTTATTTTTAAAGACATACTCTACCAGCAATATAAGAACAAAGAATGCATCCAGGGTTAATTGTTGTAAAAATTTTGGAAAGAAATATGGAATTATGCAAATAAAGTGACTAAAACGTCCATACCTTTTGACTCAGAGATTTTACTGTTGGGCAAAGAGGTCACTGATAAAAAAAAAAGTCCTTACATACACCGAAATATTTATAGCACAACTTTTTGTGGAGGCAAAGAACTAGAAATAAAGTAGGTGCCACTGATTGGGGAATGGCCAAATAAATTGTGGTTCATGGCTATAATGTAATATTACTGTGCTGCAAAAAAAAAACCAAATGATGAATATAGGAAAGATCTACATGAACATATGCAAACTGAAGTAAACAAAGTCAGAAAAACAATATATACAATGACCACAACAATGGAAATAGAAAGAACGATCACTAAAAAATTGCTGAAACCTAATGTTGTAACATTAGTGAAACCAAACCAAACCAACAAGATTATCCCTAATAAAGAGATAAGAAAATGCTTCTTCCCTTCCCCATTGTCTCGCCTTGTTTCATGATGGGCCATGAGTGTGGAACACTACATATAACATCAGATTTATTCAATATGTTGATTGGTTTTACTGAAATTTTTTCTCTCTTCCTTCTTAAGAAAATGTCATAAGGGATAGTGCTATGGGAGCAAGAAGCAGAAGGATACAAGTAGGAATGTAGGAGAGTTTAGAAACAAAAGATACCAGTAAAAATCTATTTTTAAAAGAATGCATGTAGTCCAGGGCTGAGGGCACACGGCTTTTAGGGTTTCCTGAACAAACCAGAAGGAGCAAGATAAAGAGATATGGGGAGAGACAGCAAATGCCACTCAAGAGACCCAAGAAGTTCGAGGACCTAGGAATACATAATAGGATATATAATATACAATAAATAAACCTAAGATATATAATAGAATCACAAATCCCAGAATTCAACATTTGGAAGGAGGCTCAGAAGTCATGTAGTCCAACTGACACATAAAACTTCACCACAGCATTCCAGATAATTGGTGAACTAATTTCTGCTTGAATTCTTCCAATAATGAGGAATTCATTACCTAATGAGGCAGTCCATTTCATTTTCAGACAGCTCTAATTTTTACAAAGTACTTCCTTATATTAAATCAAAATCTTCTGCAATATAATTTATACACATTAGTTCTCTTCTTCCCTCTGAGGCTGAGTACAATAAGTCTTATAGCCTTCTTCCATGTGACAGTCCTTCGAATATTTGAGAATAGCTATTATATTTGTACCTTTTGCCCATCAGTCATCTTTTCTCTCACACATCCTCCATTTTTTCCAACCATTCCTCATGTGGCATGGATACAGTCCTTTTTACTATCTTAAATAATTCTCTCTGGATACCAATGAATGAACAAATTTAAAAGAATAAGAAGCATTTATAAAGTACTTACTATATACTAATCACTGGGGATATAAATACAAGGACAAAACAGACCTCGTCCTCAAGGAGTATACATGCTAATGAAGGAGGAAGGAAGGATTAAGCACCAACTATGTGCCAGGTGGTTAGGTGGTGCAGTGGATAGAGTGCCGAGCCTGACATCAGCAAGACTCTTCTTCCTGTCTGGTCTGAGACATTCACTAGCTGGGTAATGCTGGGCAGATCACTTTCCCCTGTTTGCCTCAGTTTCCTCATCTGTAAAATGAGAAGGGGAAATGGCAAACAAATCCAGTATCTGCCAAGAAAATCCTAAATGGGGTCATGAAGAGTCGGACACTACTGACGAATGATAACGTGTGCCAGGCACTATGCTAAATATTTCACAAATATCTCATTGGATCCTCATAACAACCCTGTTATGTAAGTGCTGCTGCTACTATTACCATTTTGCAGATGAGGAAGCTGAGATAGGCAGAGGTTAAGTGACTTGCCTAGGATCACACAGCTAGAAAGCTTCTGAGGCTAGATTCGAATTCAAGCCTTCCTGACTGTAGGCTCAGTGGTCTGTTCACTGTGCCACCTGGAAGCCTCTAAGGAGGCAACACACATGAGGGTTAGGTAGCCAGAGAAGGGAGCTAAGCTGCAATTTAGCAAGTTCCCGCTTGTCATTCCCCAAATCAAATAGAACATTCTAAATGAGATCTGACCAATACATAGTATAAGGGGACTGACTATGCCTTTCCCGGTTCCAGATATTATATTCCTGTGAATGCACTCTAAATTTATACTAGTCTTGTTACCACACACTGTTTGTTGGTTCGCACTGTTTTTAGTCAAGTAATGCCTTAAAGTCTTTTGCAGAAAGTCCTCATGTATGTTTGACCCAAACCATCAACCTACCAAAAGGACCAACAGCATGATGTAATGTGAAAAGCACTGAACTTGAAGTCAGATGACCGGGACTTGACAACTTTTCTGAGCCTCAATTTCCCCATCTGAAATCCAGCACTAAACAATCTATGATCCTATGACTTTGAGCAAATAACCACTATACTCAAATAAAATTGGCAAGCAGAAAGACTGCTGTTGGGCACCATTTATTTTACCAAATAAACTATATAATAATATAAGTGGTATGACTGGAAAACTAATTAGAGAAAAATACATTAACGATAACCTTTCTTTTTTAAAATATATTTTTATTTATTTCATTGAATATTTCCCAATTATATGTAAAAATTTTTAACATTCTTTTTTTCAGATTTTCAGTTCTAAATTCTCTCCCTTTCACCCCTCCCTCCTCTGTGAGAAGGCAAGCAATGAGATATTAGTTATACATGAATCACAATATCTCTTAATCACTAATGAGCTCCTGATATACTAGCTCAAATCAGAAGAAAATAATAAATCATTTAAAGTTAGAAGAAATTCTACCCTAAGTTTAACAGTTCTCTGGGCTTTTTCAAGATGGGAAAAGTATTAAGCAAACCAGGCTGGACAACATATCCTAGAATGATTTTCTTAAAAGACTGTAATAGTCCACACCAGTGACTCTAATGCCCGGGCTCTATATCTCGGCCTATGGCAATTTGCTACAACCAATGCAAACTGCATTAGAGAGCCATCTCTAAAACATACATTTTCTGTCACCAAAAACATTCATCTCCCTTTCAAAATCAATATCACATCCTGATTCTCTGTCTTCCTAGATCCTTCCTCATTTCAGCCTGACACCAAGTTTTGCCATCTATCACTCTGGTTTAAACCAAATGCACCAAGACGACATTTGTCAAGAGACAAAGTTCTTGTTCTCTTGTTCAGTTTCATTATTTTTATGTCAGTCATCTGTTGAATTACGATGCTCAGAAGACCCATTCCAGGGAAAATCCTATCAGGTAAAAGAGTTTTTTTGGTTTGTTTGAAACACATTAATAATCTATCAAAATTACTAACTCAGAACAGCAGTTTTTTCTGAGATAGGGAAGAATCCATAGCACATAAGACAAACTTTTCTTTCAACACTTTATAAATCCTCCTGTATGACAGGTAACTAACTCCTGGACTGCTAAAATGGGTGTTTTGAGAGCACACTGACCCCTTCAGATCATTAAGGCATTAGGAAAAAAATCATTAAACTGTGAAATACACAGATTGGAAAGATAACCCTACTTTTTGCAGGAGGACATGAAACATAGTGACAATAAAGTACATTTATCTTGAGTTTACTCAGAAAGTCAACTGCAAGGCCAAATCTGTTGTCACTTAATGACGTAGGAAAGGAGATAACAGCCACACTGCTTCAGTGAGTTCAGCTCTTTTAACCAGCCAGATGGCATAGCAGATAGAGTGCAGGAAGTGAAGACCTGGGCCCAAATCCCATATCAGGCTCAGTCATTTAACTTCTCTCAGCCTCGGTTTCTCTATCTATAAAATGGGGATAATAACATCACCCTATGTCCCGGGGTTGTTGGGAGGATCAGATGAGAGCATATGTAAAACGCTTTACAAAATTGACACTTAAAACATTATATAGATGTTGTTGTTCGGTCATTTCAGTCATGCCCAATTCTCTGGGACCCCATTTGGGGTTTTCTTGCCAAAGATACTGGAGTGGTTTGCCATTTCCTTCTCCAGCCCATTTTACAGATGTGGAAACTGAGGTAAACAGTTCTAAGTGACTTGCCCAGGGTCTCACAGCTATTTAGTATCAGAGGCTGGATTTGAACTCAGGAAGATACAAATATTAGCTATTACTATTATTATAAAAATAAAACTTAAAACCTCACTCTCTTGTTCTAGAATACAATCACTTCTCCTTTAGCCAGGGGGAAAAAAAGTTGATAGTCATTGATGTAGATATTTGAAAAATTAAAAGAAACAACATCCATAAAACTTTTTTCTTTTAAAGCAGACTATAGGGCTGCAAAGAACCTTGGAGATCATTTAATCCCACCCCTTCATTCTATAGGTGGGGAAACAGAGATTTTGAGTTTTAAGTTAGCTCGAGGTCACACAGCTAGTTAGTTGCAGAGTTAAGACAAGAATATCTTCTTGTGCAGTGTTTTGGGTTTTTCAGGGAGGGGAGGGGAAGGGGAAGGTTGGGGTTTTTTTTTCCATTATTATTCAAACAGTGCCATGACTCAGAAGCATGAAGTCTTCATGAAGAGGCATGGAAAGTCCCTTAAAAATAACATGGCCAGTCTAGCCATTAAGGACAAAAGTCCAAAGTTCATCTCTCTATATGGCCCCAGAGACTGTATTCTCACCACTTGTTTACTTGAGAAAGAATGTAAACTCGAGGGCAGTGACCATTTCCTTTTTTGTCTTTGTATTCCCAAGGCACAGTACAAAGTAGATGCTTATTGAATAAACCTATCACAGCTTGGCTTACAAACAAATGAATTCCACTCAGCCTGGCAAAGGCGAGAAGCACTGAGCTGAGATTTGAGAGATGTGAGTTTTGATTTTGCCAGTGACACTAATTAGTTGTATGACCTTGAGTCAGTCACCGAGGAGGGTTTCAGTATCTGTAAAAGGAGGAACCTGAAACGAAATCATTTCAAAGGTTACTTCTGGCTCGAATAAGCTACAAGGCAACAAACTAGTAATAAGATTGATATGTCACTGCTGTTAGTTCCCAACCCACTCCTTCAGAGAGCTAATGAGTGGTGAAAGGCCCAAAGGCAGGCAACAAAGAGGAAAAACAGAATTAAAGGAAATGGAAAATCCCCGAACTGGATAATAAACTTCTGAACAGCCAAAGTTGATGGTAGTTATTTTGTAGAATCGTAGAAATTGAGAGTTGGAAGGGACATAAACTATAATAAACATGTCAGAAACAAAAACACCATAATGCTGCTATGACATAGAAAAGAGAATTATAAAACTAATAGGATTTTAGACGCGCAAGAGGCATAAATTCATGCAGTTGAAGCTTCCTTTGAGGTCCTAAAATTTTGTGCTTCTGTGGTTCTGTCCTCTGTGTCAGACAATATAATGAGCTCTTTATTTTTAGTCCACTAATTAGTTACTCTTACCTTGTCTACAAGTGAACCTCTTCCTGTGGGGACAGAAAGGCTACAACAATGACAAACTACAGCAAAATCCCATTTTTTTTAATAAAATCCCCTTTTAATAGAAATACTGGTTTTACAAAATGAAAAGGAATAGACAAGAGGAATGCGATAGGCCAAAATCCCCTCCCTTCCACAACATGTTGGGTTAATTTTTCTCTAAATGGTGATAAAGCTGTCTATAGGATTTGATTAACCAAGCCTCAAGCTGTATCTGTCTCAACACAGGTTCCTGGTAGCCTCTGTCCATAGCAGTATGTGTTCTAAGGGAATAAAAAGGCCACCCATGTGGGGTCAAAACCCTTTAGATTTGGCAAATGCCCCCAAGATGGAATAAAACACCACACCCTGCCCTGCTAACCAGATATCTTTCTATATAGAAATGAGGGGGCTGAGTCTACCAGAGCTAAGTGCTGGAGTATCCTTGTTGAATATCTTTCCTATGCTATGGCTAAGTAAATCTCCTTTTGTTCTTTGCTGAATAACCAATGAGTGCTTCATTTCATTCTAACATCCATCTTGAACTAAGCGGGTACCAGCTGAGAAAAGGCCCACCCACAATGAGGGGCCTAAAGAAAATCACAGGCCTCTTAGGTCATTAGTACCTAATTTCTGGATAGTGTTGTTATTAATAATGAAAAAGGAGAGAAACACAAATTCTCAATACTTCAATTATTAAAATAGAATTGTTTAAGTACAATTCTTAGTGTTATTTAGAAATAGTGTGGTTCAGTAGATCAATAGCCTTGAACTCTAATCAATCGGCCACCTTAACCTCATCCCCTAGTAATCTTAACTTCCTTTTTAATATTCCATTAATTCATCCAAAGCCCTCTAAATTTAAGTTCTATGGGTTTATTTTCACTTACATATCACTTTGACAGAAAGGAATTGAAAGGGACCGTAGAGTAAAGGTCAGCAAACTACAGCCTGTGGGTCAAATCCAGCCTGCAGCCTGTTCTTATAAGAATGGTTTTGACCTTTTTACTTTAGAATATAATTTGTAATTTAATTTTAATGTAGTTTGCCAACCTCTGCATTAGAGATCATCTAATCTAACTCCCTCATGGAGCAAATGGATGAGGAAAATGAGACCTAGCAAAGTTACTTGCATAAGGTCACAGTAAGTTAATGGCAGAACAAATACAGGGATCCAGGTCTCCTGATAGTGGGGTCAGCTGTCTTCCCACATTATGACACACTGTGATCTATATGAAAAACCAATTGGGAAGGGACATTTCCAAAGCATTCAAAAGTGTTTATAAACACGAGGCATCCCTTTCCCACTCAAATGTTACTGCAGATGTTGTATCATTGTTATGATTATTTAAAAAATACTTTGTTCCTCAAGCAGAGATAGTGTGGGAAAAAACCAAGTCTACAAATCTACCTGCCTGGAAGGCTGATAATGAATATTGGGTGGAGAATGGGAAAGGGTAGAACCTCTGCAGTGGAAAGAATGATCATACGAGAATGTGACAAAGAACTGGCGTTAACAGACACTTGTTGACTTGACTTGGCAACATGTGGAGGGATCGGGGCGTTCTTACCTGTTATGATGACTTCATCTCCATCTTGCAGAAATTTTCGGGTCTGTCCATTCCCAAGATCAATGACTTTAGTTCCCCGCCATGATAATTCCAACATGGACCCAAAGTTTTCAGGATTCTTAACAATGGAAATTGGAAAAATAGGAATAGAAATACCATTTATTAGGCAGAGTGACTTACAAGTTTAATAAAAGCTGATAGTATTGAGCCTTTCTTTATTAATCATAATAGGTATGGTTTGCCCTCATGAGTCACTGGATTTCCTGCAAATTGAAGTCAGTGATTTGCCCTAGAAGGGGAATCCCACCTCAGGATGTCACAGGGAGCCAAAGGCCTGACCACCAGCATCTTGTGTTAACTCATTCCTTAAGGATGGAGAAGTAAGTGCTTACACTGGGGGTTCTCTTATCTTTAGGAGACCGCCATATCACTAGCCAGTTTTCTCATAGGGCTGCTGAATAGAGCTCATGAAATAACGGGCCTGGGAGCACACTGGAACCTGAAAAGCATTATCTGGCCCTTTCTTGCTCTTCTTCTTTGAAGTGGGGCCCACAGAAGAAAAAGTACAATTCTTTGAACTCAACACAAGTAAAATCAACAACAATAACAAACATTGACACAGCACTTAGTATGCACTAAGGCCTTTACAATTATCGTCTCATTTGACCTTCACAATAACTCTGGGAGGTAGGTCACATAACTAGTAAGTTTCTGAGGCAAAATTTGAACTCAGGTCTTCCTGAATGCAGGACCAGTGCTCTATCCACTGTGCTACCTCCATGCCTTGCATAAAAGCGTTATAACCCCCATTTTACAGATGAGAAAAGTGAGGCTGAGAAGTAAAGCAACTTGTCCAAGTGAGCACGTAGCAGAGCTGGGATTAGAGCTAATGTGCTCCAGTTCCAAGTCTGGTATTTTTTTCCTATTGTAGCATACCCTCTCCCATTACACTGCAGAGGCCGCAGTTAACCAAATACATTCTGTCAAACACCCTCAACTTGCAACGTGCCAGAGCGAATGCAGAAGACAGTGTGGCACGGGGTTGAGAGTCCCAATTTTGGAGTTGGAAGATCTGGATGCAAATCCTGGCTATTCTCCTTTCTCCCCTGTGTGACCTTGTGATCTGAATAAGGACAAGTCACTCAAACTCTTTGAGCTTCAATTTCTTCATCTGTAAAATGAAGGTGTTGAATGAGATGACTTCTAAAATCTTTTTCAGTTCTAAATATATAATCTTTTATCACTTAACCTTGTTAAACTTCTGTTTCTGCATTTGCCATATGGCATTAGACAAGAAGGAAAGAAGGAAGGAAGGAAGGAAGGAAGGAAGGAAGGAAGGAAGGAAGGAAGGAAGGAAGGAAGGAAGGAAGGAAGGAAGGAAGGAAGGAAAGAAGGAAAGAGCAGTTAGATGGCACAGTGGATAGAATGCTGGGCCTGGAGTTGGGGAAACTCATCTTTGTGAGTTCAAATCTGGCCTCAGATACTGACAAGCTGTGTGACCCTTACTAAGTCACTTAACCCTGTTTGCCTCAGTTTCCTCATCTGTAAAATGATCTGGAGAAGGAAATGGCAAACCACTCCAGTATCTCTGCCAAGAAAACCCCAAATGTGGACATGGAGAGTCAGACACAACTAAAAACAACATTGGACAAAAAGATTGCTAAGGTCGCTTCTCAGTCTAATTTATATAATCCTGTTCAATAAAAGGATCTCATCTTGATGGGAGTGTATCCAAATACATGTGCTGTCAGACAGATGCTAGCATTTTTAAGAGCCTGTGACTCTTCAGGTGGTTCATAATTGGACCTACCAATGCATCCCTAATGATCCAGGGTTGTGTCATTTGTTAATGTCATCTTGTGTCATCCAACCAGTTGATGCAGGACTATTGGGCCCTTCCACTTACTTGATATTTGAACCACCCTGTAAGCGCTACCTCCCCTAATTAGAATGTCATCTCCTTGAAGGCAGAGGTTATCTTGCTTTTCTATTTGTATCTCCATGGCTTGGCACAAAGTAAACTCCTTAATATGCTTTTCCATTTATTCACTCAAAGAGGCACATAGATAGAGAAGGAAGAAGGTCTATGGCAAGGATAGCATGGCCATTCTTGCTCTGTTCCTTCCTACCTCACCTGCTGCAACCTGGGAGACAGTAGGACAAGAGCATCACAGTAAGGATTCTATTATTGCCTTATGATATCTTTTTCTGAACCACTAAATCCATCTTATATCATCATGCTGCCTTTTTTTTTTCTTGTCATTTGGATATGCAATCATACCCTAGACTCAGAGGTGCACTGAAGCCAGCTCACCTTGGCTGTAAGAGCCTACTGTTAAACTTTCAGTGTGAGCATTTGTTTTAACAATCTGGCTAGCAGCTTCTGTGGGGGTGTAAGATCTACCCACAGCCAGCACCCAGAAAGCTGCCAGCATGCCGCAAAAAAACCACAGGTTCTTTTGATCTGCCTTAATAAGGAGAGCAAGGTTAAGGGGTTGGCAAGCTTACTTTAATTCAGCACACAAATATCATTCACTTAGTTCAGGGGAAAAAGCCAGCACCCTGAACTTCAGAGCAAAATACAAGCAAATTACAAACTTCAACACACAGACCTTGTCTGATTCAAATCCCAATACATAGTTACCAGAGTTCAACAAAGTCTCAGCATCCGGGTTTACAATCTGGAGGGCTCCTTAGCTACAGCTGCCCAGAGTCTCTTCATCAACACCATCTCAAGAGCCTTTAAACAAATTACAGACAGACCCAATACAATTCATAGTTACCAACATCTAGGCTCAGCCTGGGAGCTCAGAACAAGGGCTGGCTCAGAGTCACGTGCCACCACTGCTTTGGCAAAGAGCTCCCAGGAAGAAGAGGCCTACCCCTGGCTTTT
>CM053624.1:91670694-91692867 GCA_028646595.1 Phalanger gymnotis
CTCCACCCCTTGTTATAGGATACATAATCTAATCAGCCATGTATCCTAGAACATACATTGACCCATTATATATTGTGATCTCAGCAAGATAATCTCTTCAAATCAGTCATTCCCAAAATACTTGTTAACAATTCAAATGTCCACCCCTAGGTCAAAGCAAGTTAGTCTCTTTAGCTAATACAAAAGTGTCCAAATAAAGTACTTCTTCAGCAGCACACTGCCATGGCAGGTTTTTTCCCAGTACCCTGAGGCACAGGCATGCTTTAGTTAGTAAAGTCCTAAAGCAAACAAAAAGCTGCTAGCCAGATTGTGGAAACAGCATTTACTCTCAGAAATCAGCCAATAATACCAATCAGAGCTTGATTTATTGTTTTGCTTACTGTCTAGATTTAAGAAGAGGATAGGGAAAATGTAAATGATGCAGAATATGCTTTAAAATGTGTCATGCATATGTTTCTTTTTCTGGAGAGCTAGTTGTTAAGTATTTACCAGTACATCTCTGCCTAGACTCCAAGTGTTTAACACACTGTTATTTATACTTGGGAATCCTTTGTATGTACATGATACTAGAGCTAATAAAGCATAGAACCTTAGAGCTGGAAAGGATCTCAGAGGTTAAGTCTCTCAATATCCTCATTGTTCAAACGAGAAAGCAAGAATCTAGAGAGGTTAAGAAGCGTCACACAGCTAGGAACAGGGCCAAGACTAGAACCCAGGTCCTGACTCCAGCTTAAGGCCTCTTTCCACTATCGCTCTTGTTTACAGACCATGAGAAAGGAGGATTTAAATAATCTGTAAAGTGAGGGGACTGAACTAAATGACTCCCAAAGTCCTTTGCAGTTCTCTTCTATGATCCTGTGATTGGTGCATTGATCAGGTTTGAAATACAGGCTGCACTGTCCTAGTACGATGGAGAGGAGCCATCCATTTTAGACATTATTCAGGTTCCACCACTCAATAAACACCCAGAGTGAGGGGCTCACGGAAGAGGAGAAAGGGGACCAATAAATCATGAAGCACACTGCAAGAAGGCAGTTGTTCATTATTAAGTACAGGTAAGCTAGACTCCAAGTAGTATAGAATAGGAACTCTCAATTTTATCCAAAATGAAAAGCAGCAGGACTTAAGCCCTGGAATAATTCTATGAGCGTACAGAGAAGTAGGCAAACCATTACAAATGGAATTGTTAGCCCAAAGTAATAGAGAGGCATCATGAACTTCTTGGACAAGATGGTGGATATGATTAAGAAGGAACTAAAACACAACCTGGATTCTGAAATTATGAAATCAAAGTAACTTTTCATGGCACTCAGTCCCCACAGGAAAAGACTGTGCTTTGGGTCAAGGCTATCAAGATATGAACAACTGTCCAATGAAAATCTTCAAAAGAGTTCACAAAGATAAAAGGTTGCATAATTTACTCTTCAAATCTCTATTTACAAAGAGCAAATACAAAACATGACAAGTTTCCTCTAACTGGTCTGAATCCTTGAAACTAACTCTAAGGGTGTGGCATCTTTACAGCAAATAGGGAAAAATGAACTAACTATGTCAACATTCTTAAACACCCACTGCTGCCGTAAGGTCTCCTCCTCCTCCAAGGCTGATGGACACAGGAGGCATGATCAACACTAAAGACAGCCTTATAAAGAACCAGAAAATATGTACCCTAAATAAGGCTCATCTCAGAATAACAACATTGGCATGACTCAACATTCTTTTCTTCTTGCCCATCATCATCTAACAATCATCCCTCACATTTGCGTAGCCTTTTATAATTTTCAAAGTATTCCAATACATATCATCTCACTTGGTCTTCACAATATTCTGTGACAGGAATATTAACTGCCCCCATTGCGAAGATGAAGAAACTTAGGCTCAAAGAGATTAAGGAGTGCCCAGCAGAGCTGCCCATGGTACTCGGACTGCCCGACTTTTATTTCTATATTCTATTATACACTATCACTGATTTAAAGATGATGCCTAGGAACTGTTTCCTCTTCGTGAATTGTTTTAAATTTTTTAATTATTTATTATTGTCTCATTTAAAGGTACAAAAAAAGAAAATTTTGTCAAGTTTGGTTTTTTCTTCCAATTTTCATATCAAATAGAATTCCATACTTATACCGGAAACAGAATAGAGATCACCAAGTCATGTACACATCCAAAGTTATTCAGGTCACAGAGGGAGAGAATCAAATGCAATAATAGATATAAAGATAATAGATATAAAAAGATAAAAGATGTGAAATAAAAGCTTTGAAAACTTCAAAGTACTCTATGAATGTTAACTGTTATTATTATTAGATTTGAATCTAGAAGAAAACTGAAGAAAACCAATAAGAAGGATCTGTAAGGAGATAAGGAACAGTAAAGGGTATAGAAACATCATTTTGAGGATGAGTCCAAGACTAGCCAAATCTCTCAGGTAGACTCTTCTTTGATGGACATCTGCCACAGCCACCTAATACTCACAGGCCCACTGATGGTCCCAGATGCCAAGAGATCCCCAGGTTGGAGGTTGCAGCCATTGACAGTGTGGTGAGCAAGTTGCTGCTTCATTGACCAGTACATGTGCTGAAATGAAGAGTAAAGATGTGTAAGTTGGGAAGGGAACACTCTTAAGACCACGCTCTTCATCCAACATTTTCCTCAACGGCACAAGCTTGATAAAGCTAAGGTGACCTGACCCGATCACGAGCTTTCAGAGTCTACCAGCAGTACAGTGGGAATAAAAACTGCAGCACGATCCAGGGGGCGAAGGGACTCAAGCAGGAGGTAGTCCCCCAATGGGTAATTCCCCAATCTGAGGCTTCATAGGCTTGTTTCTATTCAAACAGCCTTTTTATAACTTCCCCAAGAAACTGACTGCCCACTCCATAATCTTATATAAATCTTACTTACTGCCCTATCTGTGCCTTTGCAGATCCTAGTTCCTTCATTTAATCCGGAGCAGCTTTCCCAACAGGACCCCTACCAATTCGGATTGATCCTGTCCTTCGAAACATTACTCACAACTCACCTCCTGGAAGTTTTCAGGA
Organism: Phalanger gymnotis; assembly: GCA_028646595.1. NCBI lineage: Eukaryota > Metazoa > Chordata > Mammalia > Diprotodontia > Phalangeridae > Phalanger > Phalanger gymnotis. The sequence goes on from CM053624.1 coordinate 91,673,736, forward strand.
TGGGCTAATGGGCTAGATGGGCTAATGACAAAACTATAACAGGGAATTTTTGCACTGGGGACCAGTGGATGCTAGAGATGCTAGATCACCTCCAGGATCAAATATATAACCTTGGTTTGGCATTCAAGGACCTCCGCAACAACAACAACACACACCCGCACACGTGTGTGCACACACACACACACATACACACACACACACACCCCTCTACTATTCCCTGAAAAAGATGCTTCATCTCCAGAGCAGGCATTTCCACTGCTGGCTGGTCTCCATTCCTAGAACACCCTTCATTCTCACCTCTGTCTCCTGGATTCTCCAGCATCCTTCAGTTCGCAGCTTTAGCATCTAAGAGTGTCCTCTTTTATCAAAATGTTAGCTTTTTTAACAAAATAACTAATTACCCAGGAATTATGTCTCTGAAGCTTTTTAAAGTCACACCATCATGCTTCTTGTTACTTCAAAGGAATGGGACACTGAAAAATGGGGAGCGCTTCAGTGAGACTGGACCAAAAACCACATGTCCAAGAAGACAAACTGATAAGAAACCTTTCAGAGATGCACCACAAAAGGAGCCCCATGCCAGAAGTCCAGGACAGCACCCAACCAGAAGGTAAAAGAGATATAAAATGTTTTGGTTCCCTACAGAGGAACAACATCAGAACACTGCCCCTTCCCAAAGACAGTATCACTTCTTGAGATGGCGGTGATAATCCAGGCTTTAAATGAAATACCTAACCAGGGATTCACAACCTGGAGTCTGTGAGCTTCCTTTTTAAAGTATCTTGGTAACTCTTTCAGTGGAATTGGTTTTCTTTCAGATCCGATGTATTTTATTCTTTATATTTAAAATTATTTTGAGAAGGGTTCCATATGCATCACCAGGCTGCCAGAGGGACCCATAACACAAAAAAGGTTAAACAACCCTGCCCTGAGGGTGCACTCTCTGGAGGAAAGATGTAACATATTCCAGAGGCCTACAGTCATTGAGTGTGATTTACTCTAACCATTTACTTTCCTTGGGAAAAAAAAATCAATGAAACTATATTCATGCAATATACATTCCTCCAGGAGCAGCAAAGAGAGAAAAGTCACTTTAAGAGCTGGAGGGCAAGTCAGCCCTTTCTGTGAAGAGCCTAGGGCAGAGTCTAAGCATGAAACAGAGGCAGGTCTACACACGCCTAGACACTCCAGCTCTATCTAACACATTTGCCCGAGGGGTTTGCGGATCTGCCAACACAACTTTTGGGCTGCTGTTAGGCAGGAGAACAAAAGCCTCTTCTTCCAGCGGATGCCGGTAAACCATAACCCCAGTCCACAACTTAGTGCTTCTATCTTTTCAGCCTTTGAGGTTATCTCATGATTCCCTTCCTGATGCGTGACTGACTGGGTTACATGCCATGCATGCTTCTCCTGCTAGAGCTTTCTGCTTTCCTGGCCTTCCCTCACATCGTTCCCTCTTCTTCTTGACCCCTATAATTCCTTCCCCATAAACTCTGCCTATCGAAATGCTGCCCACCTTTAAATACCCAGGTCACATGCCACCTTCTCCAGGAAGTCTTCCTTGTTCTCCTAGTTGGAATTGATCATCTCGCCCTTCTGTATCATAAAGCATTTTGAAACTATCTTGGCCTCTTGCTATATACCATTCCATAATACAGTTATTGTTTAGTTTTTACTAAATCATGTATTTGTCTGTTGCTAGATTTCATGTAAGATGAAGGCAGGGAATGTATTCTAATTGTTTCTGTATCCCACTCAGGGCTTAAAGACCCATTACTTTGCACAGTCTTAATAACTGCTATTTATTGTTTTGCATAGTTCTTTATAAATATCTATTGATTGAATGAGTCAACAACATAGAAACAGAGTATGATCCAAAACCTTACCTTAAAATTAGATCTGCATATTGTAGCTGGTTGGTTCATTCCTTCCCCTATTTAAAAAAAAAAGAATATCATTGGTAAATTGGCCTGGGGCACCTAGCCATTGTCACAGGAAGACTCATCTTCCTGAGTTCAAATCTGGCCTCAGACATTCACTAGTAGGGTGATCCTGGGCAAGCCATTTAAACCTGTTTGCCTGAGTTTCCTCATGTATAAAAATGAATTGGAGAAGGAAATGGCAAATTGCTCCACTATCTTTGTCAAGAAAACCCCAAATGGGGTCACGAAGGTCTGGATACGACTGAACATACACGGTAAGAAATTGGCTTGCTTTCACAAACAGTGGATGTGGTGTGTGTATATATATATTTCATTCACCCTATCACTGGTCCTCTTAGAACAAAGCATCCTTTTTGGATCAATGGAAAATCTTAGGCAAGTTGATTGACCTTTCAGAGAGAGCATCATGGCACAGCAGAAAGAATACTGGATTTGGAAGCAGTGGCCCTGAATTTAAACCCTAATTCTGACACTCTTTGAGTGTCCTTGGATTGAATCTCTACAGACTTCAGTTTTCTCATTTTAAAAATGAGAGGTTAGGACTAGATGCCCTCTAAGGTGCCTTCTGGCTCTGAAGCTATGATCACTTTCCTCAACTTTAAAGTGAGCTGATTGGACTAGAAGGTTTCTATGGACCCTTGTCTCCCTTCTCCATCCCATCTTCCATAAAGCTGCCAGGGTGATAATCTTGAAGCACAGGTCTGATCATGATACTCCCCTGCTCAATTAACTCCACTGGTTCCCTACTACCTTTAGAATCAAATACAAACTTCTCTGTTTGGCATTTGAAGCCCTTCACAACCTAATTTCCTAGTTATATATATATATATATATATATGTATGTGTATATATATATATATATATATATAAAGAGAGAGAGAGAGAGATACAGATATAGATAGATAGATAGATAGATAGATAGATAGATAGATAGATAGATAGATAGATAGATAGATGCTCTTTAGCCAAAGCTAAATGGCCTTCTTGCTGTTCCTCACATAGGACATTCCATCTTGGCTCTATGCCTTTGAGCAAAGAGGCTGCCTTTCTCTCTCATCTTTGCCTCTCTGAATCTCTAGTTTCCTTAAAAGCACAATTTAAGCACCATCTCCTGCACGAGCTCCTTCCTGATGGTGCCTCCCCTCCAAATGACCTTGTATTTATTTTGCATATAATTACCTATGTACAGGTTGTCTGCCCTGATAGAATATAAACTCCCTGAGGACAGGAATTATTGCACTTTTTGTCTCTGTATCCCCAATGCCTAGCACAGAGTCTAACACACAAAAAAATGCTTGATAAATGGTTCCTGATTGATTGATTTTCTCTCTAAAAATGTGACTGATTCAATAACATTCTTCCAGCTGACAATACAACATAGTATGGAGGAAAGTCTACTGGTGAAATGATCATGCAGTGTTGTGATGGTAAAATTCAATTACCTCATATGCAAAAATCAGAATTACATGAGTTCAGGAAAGTGGGGGTGGAGTGTTAGCAAAGGGATAGCGTGACGAGCAGGATGCAGCTGCAAATGACAGTAGGCTCAATAGTTGGTCCTGATTCTGCTATGGCGACCTATTATGGAAGGGCTAAGGATTGCCGGCAAGCCGCTGAGCTGATCCTAGCACAGTGCCACACACTGAGACACTTTTTATATGTACATTGAGCTGAATTTAATTCAATCCATGGGCAATTTTAATTTCAGAGGGAGGCCAGAGCAGTAATTCCATATTCAAATTACCTCCCAAAGTTATCTTTTCACTGTGGAGCAGAATCAGCCACCCTTTACTTGGTTTAATGGGCATATCTGGGGGCGTATTCTCCAATAGCTTTGTACTTGGGAGGAGGCCAATACCTTTGAACTGAGAACCACAAGGGACAAAAGGAGGTGGGAAAGAACAAAAATACAGGGGGTGTGCAAAGTACAAAAGAAAGCATAGCCAGGAAAACAAGGTAATGATGCAAGAGAGAGGAGAAAATGAGAGAGGAAAGAATGCCGACTTGGCATTGAAAATGGTACCAGACTTTTTATTTATAGGTTCTCTACTAAACAAACACCTTAAATTTAACCAGCAGTAAGCTCTTAGCTGCACCATCTCCCCTGGCCCAATCCCAAAGCATTCCCAGTGGAGAAGAAGAGAGAAAGCATAAGGCACAGCAGAAAAAGCACTAAACTTCAAACAACAGGACCTGGGTTCAAATTTCAGATCTTCAACTTACTATCTCTATGATCCCCAACAATTCCATTAATTTCTCTTGGCCTCAGTTTCCCCACTTATTAAATAAAGGGGTTATAGAATGAAATAAACTCAGCTCTAGATTAGGAGGAGTACATGGGTCACACCTTATATTAGATAAAGAGGTGGAAACTGTCTATACTTTAAATTTCTGTCTATTATAGCTTAGCTGGGCCATGTCCCTCTGTCACCTCCACAGCTTCCACCATTTGAAGTCAGACAACTTAATTCTACCTATCATACTTCATCCCCTTGGCGGAAGCAGCCTGTGAGCAGGCAGCTTGTCCCATCTCCTCTGTGCCACAGAGGACATCAACACTCCCAGGACATGGCTTCCAACCCAGCACAAGTACACACAGTACCTTTCAAGGCAACAAAGAGGGTGATGTCAAAGGTATACGGCTCTTCATGACAGAGGTAAGGCAGAGGCTTAGGATTCTGTAAAGGAAGAAAAAATGTAAGTTTTAGGTCGCAACAAATGTCTCATCCCCATCATCATCATGGCTAGTGTTCATGCAGCACTTGAAGGTTCTCAAAGCACTTCACAAATATTATCTTAACTCACTTTATCCTCACACGTCCCGTGGAAAGTAAATGCTACTATTACCTCCATTTTTTATAGATGAGGAAACTGAGGCAGAGGTGAAATGGCTGGCTCAAGGCAACACAACTAGGAAGTGTCTCAAGCCAGATTGGAACTCAAGTCTTATGACTCCAGGTCCAGCATTCTATCCCCCGAGCTGCCTCTAATTCAATTGTTAAGTGTCCATACTGTATACAAGGCACGATATAAAGACAAAAATTGAAATGGTCCCTGCCCTGAAGAAGCTTACATTCTACAAAGATTACAATTTTCCCCAAGATCATGCCTGGGGACAACCTTAACCGTAGAAAATTATCAGGAAACTATCATCAGTAACAAACACTTATCCAGGATTTGTGGCACCCAGGACATGGGGCTAGGTACTAAGAAGACAAAGAAATAAAAAAAAAGGCAAGTTCTCCACTCTCTGAGGATTTACAATACAGCGCATCCCAAAAGTCTCAGTGTGGTTTTAAGCCTTCATAGCTTTAAACTGCACTAAGACTTTTGGGACATGCTGTAGAGTTCAATAAATATTTATTTAAAACCTTACATATACAAAGCACTATACTAGGTGGACTCACTACAGGAGATAAAAGGTAAAGATGAGACACCATCTCTGTGCTCATTACTTTGCAATCTGCTATAGGGAAGGGACACAGACAAAGATAATGACATAAAGCTCCATTATGTACACATGAGGGGTGCTATGCAAGGTCCTGGGAGTTGGTGGGGACAGAAATAGTTTGCTATTATTTGGGTGGAGGGAAAAGGGAGAAGATCAGAGTGGGATTCATGAAAGAGGAAATATTTTAGTTATGACCTAAATCAATGCTTCTTAAACTGTGAAAAATTTGGCAACAGTAAGAGGTTTCTGAGCGCTCGGTGACCAAAAATTAATATAAAATCAAATATGTAATGAATCCTAGGTGTTTCTGGCAACACTTGCCCATGTTACATTGAGCAACTTCACTGGAGCCTTGATTCGAAACACAAAGTATGCACACTTTGCACTGAGCATGCCCGCCACTCCCACACAACGCCAACTAATGCTGCCGAAACTCGAAAAGGGGTCAAGAGTGGAAAAAGCTAAAGAAGGCCTGCTCTAAATGATGGATGTCTATGGATGATGGATGATGCTCTAAATAAATGGATCAGAATTCAAGGATGAGAAGATATTGTAGAAATCTGGTATAGCCCAAGGAAAGAAACAGAAATGATAAAGCACAAAGGGCGTGTGCTATGTGTGTGTATATGTGTGTGTGTGTGTGTATATAACAGGATAAGCCATGCTCCCTGAAGCACAGTGTACATGGCAGAGAGTAGTATGAAACAAGGCTGAGAAGGTAAGCTGGTATCAGACTATAGAGAAACTTGAATGCAAGGCTAAGAAAGGCTGAACTTTACTCAGAAGGCAATAGAGAATCAGTGTTATATGGTGTAGAAAACCTTGGTTCAAATTCCTGCTCTAACGCTTATAGTAATCCCTCAGTCTCAGTTTTTTCCAATCCACAAAATACGGATGATAATTTCCTATCTCACCAGGTTGCTGTGGGAAAAGCAGTTTAGAAACCTACATACTACATAAAAGTGAGCTATTATGGTTATGGGGAAGAAGCACTGTATAGTGAATAGAAGACTGAGGTAGAAATCCCACCTCTCACACATACTAGCTGTGTGACTCTAGGTAAGTCACTTAACTTCTCAGTGACCCCAGAGAAGGTGCCAATCTGCACTAATAGAGGAAATTTGTTACCAGAAACTCCCTACCTGAATAAATTAATACAGGTCCAATGTTTAAAGAAAAAAAAAGGGAGGGAAGGAAGAGAGACATGACTAGCGATATGCATGTGGAAGATTAGTCTGACAGCAGTATGAAGGACAGATTAGAGGGTGGAGAAGAGAGGAGGCTGAAAGACCCCTTAGGAAGGTGCTGCAATAGTCCAAACGGATGTTAACGAGGGCTCTTAACAGGATGGTGGTAGGAACTGGGGAAAATGTTGATGGAGATGAGAGCGTCTCTCAATGATGTCAGATGCTACAGACAAGTCAAGATAAATGAGGAGGAGGTGATTTGTGATTTCTAAGAGAATAGTTTTAGTAAACTGGTAGGGACAAAAACAAGATTATAAGGTGGCTGGGTAGGTGGTTAAGAAGGGGAAGACAATGGGGTAGAATACTCTGGGACTGGGAACGGGAAGCTGCCTTCTCTAACAATAGCCAGAGTGGGCTTTTTCCTCTCATAATTCTAAAGGATGACTAAGTTTCCACTTATAAATGACTGTTTGGTTTTGTTCTCTCTAGGAGGTTCTCCAGTCATTAATTGAAACTACAGGACAAAAAGAACACTTGTCCACAGTGAGATAACCAGTGGACCAAGCTAACAAATGCTTTTCAAAAAATTATTCAGAAAATCAGAGATTCCAGCTGCCTGTGGGTTCAGTGCTTCCTCTAGAAATGTTATTGAAATGAAGATGGCCTTAGACTGCTTTCATTTTCTTTGCTTCCCAACACTTAAAGAGGGACCAAATTGCTGCTATTACCACACAAATAACTGAAGTTTCTGAGTTGCTTAAATTGCTGAGGGTGTCCTTGCCTTTGGGACAGCAGTAAGATCTGCCAGACAAAGCTAAGCCCATAGAGGAGGTCTTATCAAAGGCAAAGAATTTACTTCTCAACTTCTGTGGAGAGGCACAACTCTCATTAAGAAGTCTCAGCATTTTGCCTGACTCCATCTAGGGTTACTGAGTGGTGCGATGGCTAGAGAGCTAGGAAAGACCCAAGTTCAAATTCAGCCTCCTCAGACACACACTAGTTAATGGATTCTGAGCAAGTCACTAAACTTCTATTTGCTCCACATTGTAAAATGGGGATAATAATAACATCTACCTTCCAGGGTTGTTTTAAGGACCAAGTGAGATAATACCTGTAAAATCCTTAGCACAATGCCTAGCACATAGTAGGTGCTATAGAAATGGTATTATTATTATTGTTGTTATTATGACTTGTGGCAAAGTCGTGAGGACCAAACATGTTAATATTTGTCAAGTGCTTAGCATAGTGCCTAGCACATAGTAGGTGCTATAGAAATGGTATTATTATTATTGTTGTTGTTGTTGTTATGACTTGAGGCAATGTCGTGAAGACCAAACGTGTTAATATTTGTCAAGTGCTTAGCATAGTGCCTAGCACATAGTAGGTGCTATATAAATGGTATTATTATTATTGTTGTTGTCGTTGTTGTTGTTATGACTTGAGGCAATGTCGTGAAGACCAAACGTGTTAATATTTGTCAAGTGCTTAGCACAGTGCCTAGCACATAGTAGAGGCTTAATAAACGCCAATTTCCTTCCTTTCATATAAGTAAGTCAAGAATTTTCAAGCTCTCACTATGTGTGAGGGATTATGCTATTTTTTTATTCAGTAAAAATTTATTATTTATCTACTGAGTGGATCACTAGTGATAAGTTACTCTGAAACCCACAATCCAAATGAATAGAGAGGTTGAAAAAGCACTTTGTAAGTCTTAACATACTATATAAATGGGAGCTATTCTTGTTATTTGGAGGGAGTATGAATCGAATGCTGTTCTAAAAGTCCAGCAGACCTGGGTTCAAGTCTTACCTCTGAAGCATACTAGCGGCATGACCCAAGGCAAGTCACTCAACTGCTTGATTCCAAGGCAAACTCTCTAAGACTCTAATAGCAGAAAAGGCCAGTCTCTTACATTTCCTTCTCCTTAACTCACAGGAGTAATATGCTCCCTCACCTCTTAATCCACCTCTCTTTTACTGTGGACCTGGGCTACAACTGTTTTCCCCATAGCCAAAGTTAAGATCTATAAATGTGGGGTTCATTCCTCCCCTCAAGTCTTCCTCTGATACTTTGCTGTGACGTACAAGTGACTCCTAGTTTTTGAAGGTTGTGTCAGGAAAACCCAGGATTTGGTAGATCCTACCAAGCTATAAAGGATTCGTGTACATCTCCTGTGATGACCTATGTGCCTACCTAGCTAAATTCTGAAAAGTCCATCACCCAATTTGGGGATGAATTTTTAAGCCATGGCAATAAGAAAAATTGCCTTCTAAGGCAAAGAAGGGTTGCAATACACATTAATGAAGGGGATACGCATACTGATGAAATATGGAAATATAAGTGAAATTTATTAGACTTGATAGTATCTGTACTGAGAAGTAGTAGGGATGTAGTGACTAGAGAACCAACCTTGGCATCAGGAAAGCATGGGTTCAAATCCTACCTCAGACACATACTAACTGACCCTGGGAAAATGCTTCACACTCTCAGTGCTTCTAGGCAACTCTCTAAGATTAAATAGTTGTCAACCTGCATTAGTAGAGGAAGTTCATTCTGGGAATTTCTCATACCACTGAAACCAAGACCCAGGTCCAAAATAAAAAAAGTTTTTACCGAGTAAACACTTAGGAGGCCCCAGATATATGCATTCTCGGAGGGAGGAAAAAGGGAAGAGGCAAGCTGATGAGTAAAAAGACGCTTTTAGAGAAATTGGATAAGACAGCAAGACAGTTTCACATTCAAAGGGGCTTCTGGCACTAAAAAGGCTAGAATACAAAAGAGAAAATGGAGCAGTGCCCAGGTGCTAGCCACAGGCTGTGTGCCCAGGAAAGAGTTAGAAGAGGTCAGGGAGATGTGTGTGTGTGTGTGTGTGTGTGAGAGAGAGAGAGAGAGAGAGAGAGAGAGAGAGAGAGAGAGAGAGAGAGAGAGAGAGAGAGAGACAGAGAGAGAGAGAGAGAGAAAGAGAGAGAGAGAAGGAAAAGTATTACAACTCAGAATGCCAATGGTTTGGAGTTTTATCTAGGTTGAATTTGAAAGTAGAAAGAACTTTGTTTCTGCAGTGTCAGAAAAAGATCAGACAAAGGTCAATAGGATCTATTAGGAGTAAGGGCTTAACATCCCACCCCAGTCCCCCCTCTGCCTCTTCCCCCCATCCAACGCACACACAGAAAGGACAAAGGAAGAGACCTACAGAGTAAAAGTGGAAATGACTCCTTATACCTACCTGATGTGTTAACCTGTGTTCAGCCTTTAATGTACTGTTTGGGGTCAAAGAACACTGGAATGTCAGAAAAGGATGTTCCCCTCAGAAAAAGGATCCCTACTGTTTTATCACTGATCACTTTCTGCAGCCAGCACTCAAGAGTTTGGTTATTTCTTCTGCAAATACTTTAACCTTGGAACTGAGTATTTCATTCCCCCACATCTTTAAAAGGCTGCCATATGGAGTTTATATATATTTTAAACATTTTAAAAACAGTCCCTGTCCTTAAACACCAGATGAGTAAAACTTGTTATGATCCTACCACGCCACATATTCCAAAGCAAAAGTATACATAAATGAAAAATATCCTTTTTATTTCTGGATAGTCCTCAATGGATTTGTTTTTGCATGCCAGCATGCAATTACATGCTGCACCTCTATATAAAGCAGTCCCTAATAGGGGAAAAAAAGGTTTTTCCCCATTGGAACACACCAATGGGAAGAGTCCCTTTCACGTGGTGCTTACCTGAACTGGATTTGGCAATGTGAAGGGCATGAGTGCTTCCATGGGTACCACCCATGGAGAGATGGTTGTTCCAAAGCTCTTCCCCAGGAATGGCCCTAGAGGAATGTATTCCCACTTCTGGATATCCCGAGCTGTAGTGGGGAAAACAAGATACTTGTGGTTCACGCTAAAACTTCCTCCAAGGCAAGGTCAAAAAAAATAAAAGATTCATTGCTATTTAAAAGGGAAAATCATAGATACTAGATAGTATCATTAATCATCATTAATGCCTTAAATATTTCAATTTCATTGGACCCTGATAATAAGATAATGATAATAAATGAAAATACTCTACCACAATTTTCCTGAGCAACTCTAAACAATGATGACAATCTAATGATTCTATAGAGAGAGGGACACTGGCTCTCTCACAGTCGTTTGAACATTTAGGTGTATTACCGCTCCAGTCGTTCATGAGGACCATTCCAAAAATATGCTCATGGGCTTTGTTAATGGGAATTGGCTCTCCAAGTTTGTTTCCAGGGCCTACAAAGAATGCCTGATGTAGAAGGAGAAAATATCAGTCAGAATTGAGAAGCTGCGGTTTGGATATCACTAACAGGCTATGGCAGTAAGGAGGGTACACATTGGTTAGTTCTAATACAGTGTCAGTAAAGTGAGCCACAACATAAATTGTAGAAAAATCTAGAAAACCATCAACATTTCAAGTGATTAAAATCCATTGGTCTGAAACATTATAAAACGTTTTCAAAATTTTCAATATGAAAAATGTCAAGGTGCCTACCACCAGGGGTAAAACACCACTAGGATTCTTGGAAGGGTCTTTTCTCCAGAGAAATAAATTTACATAAAGCAGCCATCAGAAATTGCACATATATCTTACCATTTCCAACTCAAAGTCCAAAAGTTTGGAAGCACCATATACCGGAGGCTTGGCTGGAAAATTAAGAGACAAGCAAAAGAGATAGCTGTTATTCACACAGTTATTCACACTCTTGGAAAGAACTATCATACTTCATGGAATCCACATGGCTGTGCCACTGGCAAATCTATTTAGAGGGACTATAAGGGAGCTTACTTTCATCAGGGCACAACTGTCCCAATGGTCTTCGGATTGGTGTGCCTGATACCACAACAGAAGAGGCTCGGCCGTGATAACCCACCGGCAAGTGCAGCCTGTTTCAAATGATACGTGGGAAGCAACACTTGTCAGTAATAATCAGTATTTCACAACAGAAGGCGGTCAAGTCAGAAATGTACTGTTTGGGGCCAAATTGGAGTCGGGTTTTCAGCTAGTTTTTCCTCGTTACAAGGAAAGATTCTATAGTGTTTGAGGAAGGCAGCATATTGGGAGATTATTTTGGTGTTTAAAAAAAAGACATCAACTCCTTCCTTTGTTTGCAGAAGAGTGAGATTACTGGCCTGGCACTACACCTACACGGCGAGAATCATTTGATATATTTGTCAGTTTTCAGAACTGCTAACTGTGCATGGAACCCCAAGGGTCTGTCCTACGCCCTGTTCACTTCCCTTTCTATAGCCTACATTCTCTCACTGGTGACATCATCAGTTCCCATGGACTCAGTGATCATCTCTATGTAGATAACTCCCAGACCTACATCTCCAGCCTCTGCACCTTTGAGCTGGTTGCCTTCCAGGCTTTAGAGTCCCTACTTTCTTTAAGACTCAGCAAGAGGTCTTTTCTCATTCTCCAAGCTGCTCATGCTTCCCCTCTGAAGTTACCTGTATCTGCTCTGCATCTGGAACATACTTAGGTACTGTACCTTTATATTGTCTCCATCATTAGAATATAAACTCCTTGAGGGAAGGAACTGTATTTACTTTTTCTTTATGTCCTCAATGCTTACCATAGTGTCCTGCACTGAGAAAGTTTTTAATAAGTCTTTGTTGACTGATGATAGATTCTGCTGAAATGCTGTTTTATTTTTCTCATTTATTCCTTATTATGTGGGAATGGCTGGGGGTGGGGGTGGGGGTGGGGGTAGAACAAGAAGAGAAATGACGGTGATATAAAAACCAAAAAAGATACAACGTATTTAAAATAAAAAGGCGTAAGGATTATTCATTTAAAAAAAGGTTAATATAGGTAAAATGGACTACAAAGATCAAAACATAACAGAATTATAGTGAAACCAAGAGGAAATAAGGAGATTGGACAAGAATGACTCTGAAGACCCTGTCGGCTCTAGATTCATGATCCTACGATTAAGGACAAATTATCTGGGCTTCTTCTGTAAAGCCTGGTACAGTTGTACATCTCTCCTTAAAGGTCCCCAGGGAAGGAAATTCCACAACCTCCCCTTGGCTCAGACTTTCAAATATGCCTATTTGTTCTTCTACGCAGAAGAGAAAGGGAACAGATGGTCATAATTCTCGCACAATAATGTCTCATATGCTTAACACTTGATTTTTTTTTGAGGCTGGTTATCAAGCCTGCATATATATATATATATACATTCTAGGCTCTTCCTTTGCCTTTTCCTCCTCACTACTGTCTGCCAATGTAAGGTTCATTAAGTCCTAAGGAGTCAGGAAGCCGGGAGTGGGGAAATGGGAGAGATCATCCTTGAGTCAACCCTGACAAGTATACTCTGAAGAAGCCAACGTGGAAATCTGTTTTGCTTGACTATGCCAATTTGTTACAAGAGCTTTGTTTTGATTTTTCAACTGAAATTGGGGTGGAGGGAGATGTGGGAGAGAAAGAAAATAGATTTTTTTTAATTGAAAAAAATTAACTTTAAAAGAAAAAGAAGGCCCTTGGTGGTTGGAGCAGGGAGGATGAGGATAACAGAGTCACAATTATAAGTCAATTCAAACTCTGAGGCATCACAGCCAATACTCAAGATCCAGCAGTGGCTAGCTTTATACACACACACATACACACACACACACACACACACACACACACACACACATCCTACCACCAAAAAAAAACAAGCAGAGACAAGATTCTTTTGCATCACTATGGCTAGAACACTGCACAATATCCAAGCCTGGAGTATTGCTTTCTCATGTGGTTCTATTATACCAGGTAAGATCAGAAAAGAACCCTGGTCCAGGAGTTAAAAGATATGTGAAGGTCTGACATGACAGAGGTATGTGACCATAGGTGTGAATGACATATTTCATTATTGTGGCAATCAGGAAATTTTATTATATGCTTTCTTTTCAATATTGAATATTCAACCAAAAAGGACATTTTAAAGAAACTGAAACAACTTAATTTTTAAAAAGTAAACTTCGCTTTAAAAAAACAAACTTTAAAAACGAGACAGCAAATGCCAAATATTTTTAAGGCATTATGCCGGCCTACACGCATGACCCTGGACAAGTCACTTAAAGCTCTCTGGACCTTAGTTTCCACATCAGTAAAATAAAGACGTCAGACTAGATACCTTCTAGGATCTCTAACAGGCAACATATTACTAGAAGACCTGAGTTCAAATCTTGGCTCTACCATTTGCTTCGTGGGTGACCTTGCGCAAGTAACTTTACCTTTCTTGGCTTCAGTTTCCTCAACTGTAAAAGGAAGAGATTGGACTAAATGACTTCTAAGTTTCCTTCCAGCTTTAAATCTAAAATCCCAATTTGTCCCTTCCAGCTCTAACATTCTTTGATTCCTTCCTCTCTTTGTCTTGATACCCTTCCCCATTTCTGTACTGAATGATCTGAAATATTTTCACTTGGAGTCACTGGATTTAGAGTCTAAAAGGATCTCAGAGGTCATCTACAGCAGTGGTGTCAAACTCAAACGGAAATGGGAGCCAGTAAATCATACATAAAGATCCCCATAGGTGACTTGGCTTAGAAAACCATGTGTTAACATTATCTATGTTCTATGGTATTATTATTTATTTTGTTAAATATTAAATATATATGTATATATAAAATTATATTTTAATCTGATTACTTTGGAGTATGGCAGCCAATGCTGCCTGGGCCAACCATTCAACGTCTCTGATCTATAGTAGCCTTGTTTTACAGATGAAGCAATTGAGCACAGGAGAGGTGAAGGACCTTTTCAACAGGAGAGCCAGAGGGAAGGGTCACGTGGCCTGGGTTCTCATTCTAGCTCCACTGACATCAACTGTGACCTTGGGAAAGTTTTGAGCCTTCCAACTGATCACCTGTAAGATAAAGGCCATCATCTGTGCCCTTTCCACCTACTTCAAAGGGCTGTTGCAGAGACCAAAGGAGATCATGTTTGGGAGAGCACTTTGAAAAGAATGAACCACCATATATATACAAGGGATTATTTCTAATTTGTAAATTCTAAATATGAAATCCTGCCTTCAGAATTGAAGTGTAATTCCCACTTCCCCAAAGTACTTTATTTCATCAAACTTAAAAAAATCATAATTCACTATGGAGCATTTAAAATTTCTCTCTCTTTTTGATTCTTAAGGGCATTTTTAGCCCCTTTGAGGGAAGCATCACTAAAAACAGAAAGGTTATTATATGATTATAAAAGAAAAAACTAAGAACTAAGGACAATACAAACCAGTTAGGTGTCAAAGCATTTTCTTTCCCTCTGAACATGATTCCAACATTGGTAGCATGTTGTCGAGAAGAATAAAAGTCGGTATAGTCTCCTAGAGAAGGGAGAGAAAAAAAAAACCCAATCAATGATAAAGCATTTCAATTGCTAGCATACCTCTCCAGGGACTGGTGGGAGAAGTCATGGGAAAAGATACACAGAATTTTATTTTTAAAAGAGGAGTTACTTATTCAATAACACAAACCTAGTAAGAACAAATACTCAACACTCAAAGAAACAGAGGCCAGTCAGCAACAAAATGCTTAGCTAATTTTGTGAAGTAAGGTTTACAGTTCTAGGCAAATTTCCTTTGTAAATTTACCAAGTTGACAGCTCATTTCATTTGCCTAAGTACAGACTAGGGGAAAACACACTGGCTCCTGAGTCGGAGGACATGGGGCCAAATCTGGCCTCTGAAATTTACTATCTTGGTGACAGTGGTCAAGTCACTTAACCTCCATAGGCCTCAGTTTCCTCATCTGTAAAATGAGAGGGCAGATCTAGATAGCCTTCGAAGTTCCTTCCAGTTCTAGATTCAGAATCCTATCATCTAGCTCTTCTTGGGGCAAGTTCTCAACTCCTGGCAAGTTCAGAATCTGTTCAGACAATTTCTCTGCTGCCCTCTTGTGTTTCTTCAGAAAAAAAGCAGATTGGGGAAAATCATAAGAAATTGAAATTGCTGAGGGGGTTCCCCACCCCTGGAAATGATCAAGCAGAGACTTGTGATGGCTCACCTTCCAGGTGTATCCTACAGGGAATTCCTATACTAGGTGGGACCCTAAGGTCCCTCCTAACCTGAAAGTCTTCTTTGCTGATCTGAAAAGCCAAGAGAGATAACACCTGATAGATTAGTTTAACAGCCGAGAAGTGTATTAGGGGTGAAAGGATGTTGAATTGCCCTATCTTTGAAACTGTGTATGGACTCTTGTACCTTAAAGTGATACATGTGTGTGTGTGAGTGATATACAGACACTTTAAGTGTACACCCTTAGCACAGGCTGTTTTGGATGTGGTACAAAGTTAAAATAAACAAAGGTAATCAATGATCTACAGGTGGGGGAAAAAAACCTCGACTTTAAAAAAAAAAGGGGATGTAGGAATAGAGTTAGCAAGTTGGTTGTGAGAATGAGAAGAGTACAAGCTTTTTCTAAAATTTGATCCTGGAGTGAAAGGGATTCCCAAAGCTTAAGCTGCCTTCCTTGAAAATATCTTATTTTTATAGAATCCTTAAATTACAGATCTCAAAAATAAGAAAGATCTCCCTGCCCCCTGCATTTAGGAAGATAAAGTAAGGCCACCATCATTTAACAGATGAGACAACTTATGCCCTCAAACAACTCAAGATAAGGGACTTACCTGATGTTACACGGCTAGCAAATGATAAGGTATCAAAGGAAAAGGGAAAAAAGTGAAAATATTTCAGATCAGTCAGTATAGAAATGGAGAAGGGGTAGGGATAAAAAGGCCTCCCAAGAGGGAGGAAATGGGTGCTGATTTTGTGTTCCTAGGCATGATGACTACTCTACACACTCCCTCCAGCTCAGAGAGAGGAGAAACTAATTAGGAGACTGTAATTTGGACACCTTGGATCAGCAATAGCCTTTTTTCAATTCAATTTCCTGCTGTTTCTACACAGGAAAGGCCCAATATATTAAGTGACACAAGCCTGGAGAATCCAGGGTCTGCTTCAAAGTCATGGGGATTGGCTTTTTTGACAAAAATAAGCCAATTACCTTGATAGTGAGTCCTTGCTTTGCCAGCAGTGTGCCACAAAGATAACAAAACAAAATCAAATCTCTGTATGCCATTTGTAATCTGGAAACATTCCCTTCAACAATATTTGCCTGAAATAATGTTTGCACACTTTGCAAAAACAAAAAAGTGCAGGCTGAGATGGACTCCCATCTACCACTACAGAATTACAGGTTGCAAATTTGCATCAAGACTAAGTTAGAAATAAGGTGGTGCAGTGGATAGAGCACAGAGCCTGGAGTCAAGAAGACCCAAGTTCAAATCTGGCCTCGAGACACTTACTAGCTATGTGACCCTAGGCAAGTCACTTAATCTTGTTTGCCCCAGTTTCCTCATCTGTAAAATGAGCTGGATGAAGGCAAACCACTCCAATGTCTTTGTCAACAAAACCCCAGTTGGACACAACTGAAACAACTAAACAACAAAGTTAGAAATAAGAATTCACATCCATAGTACAACTCAAGGCTGCATAGTTCAAAAGCTAACCACGCGTGTGTGGAAACCTACCTACCACATATAAATCTGAAAGTTTAATTTGTGGTTTGTTTGGTTTTTTGGAAGGGGGAAGGCAGGGCAATTAGGGTAGTAAGTGTGTCAAGTGTCTGAGGC
Organism: Phalanger gymnotis; assembly: GCA_028646595.1. Classification (NCBI taxonomy): domain Eukaryota; kingdom Metazoa; phylum Chordata; class Mammalia; order Diprotodontia; family Phalangeridae; genus Phalanger; species Phalanger gymnotis. Next base: position 91,690,964 of record CM053624.1, read on the forward strand.
CGTATTTGAACTCAGGTCCTCCTGATTCCAGAGCCAGTGCTCTATTCACTGTGCCACCTAGCTGCCCCAAGTTTAATTTGTTTAAGGCTGCACTAAGTAGACCTATATGAAAAGCAGCCTGGTAGATGTAAGGGTCAGAAATATGACCTTGCAAATTCTGTACAATCCCGTATAAAAGTGAAGAAGGATACGCAGCAAAAATTTCCTAGGGACAAAATAAGAGAATCTGAGAGCAAAACTGCCTGGAGTGGAACAAAAGTGATGTAAATAGGGCTTTACATGGTTTATATTGAGGAAATAAAAAATTATGCCTGGAGAACAGCAAGTAAATAAGCAGCTAATATGTAAAAGTTCATAAAAGAGAGCATGGTGTAATAACTTTGGAAAGGTACATTGAGAGCCTTCATAATCTTGTGAAAGGTTTAAAATAACAAACAGGGGAATTTTATGTGGAAGGCAAGAAGAAGCCAATGGAGATTTTAGAGTAGAAGAGTGACATTGTCAGATCTGTGAGGGACATGTGTTTGGGAGCTGTGTGGACTCTGGATTCTCAAGAGGAGGGACATCTAGCAGGAAGACCAATGAGGGTATCTCTAAGGCAAAAATGCATGAAGAAATGGAAAAGGAGATGAGATAAACTGATGCAGGTCAAAGTGCTTTGGGGACAACCAGGAAAGTAAAATGTTAACTAACAAAATGCAAGTCTTCTAGAAAAGATCTGAAAATGGAGAATACCAGTAATAGATGAGGGGATGAGGATATAGTTTATCTAGACCTTAGCGAAGCTTTTGATACAGTATCTCATAATATTCCTGTGGAAAAAAAATGGAAATCTATGGGTCAGTGAATAATACAATCAGATAAATTCGGTAAGAGTTACATGTTGCTGTTTAGGCAATTCGTTGTCTCCAATTTTTTGTGACCCCATATATCATTAAGGCAGAATTCATGACTTCGAAGATAACCATGAGTATGCCTGAATGGTCCAGAATTGCAGGATATAAGGAATTGTCTAAGTAGAAGGCAGAGGAGTTAAAGCATTTATTGAAACTCAAAAGTAACAGACCCACGGACCAGTGTCCCCAATTTGACATCCTAGCAAGAACCTTCCAAAACCAGTATGCCCATCTCACAATAGTGACCAGGAGGCCACAGAGAAACATTATGGCAGCAAGTCAAGCCATACTAATGCTTCCCTTCCCCAATGCCAGGGCCTTCCAGCAAGAAGACCACCCACTGGCCTCAAGCCCCTGCTCAGCACTCTGGTCTCCACAAGGGTCAGTCCTGCTTTTTTGTAGTGCCTGCCACCATCGCTGCTGCTTCTGCCACAATCTCCAGCTAGCTGACTGCTTCCTCGCTCCTTCAGCTCTTAACTGCTCTCACCAACTGCCTCTTAGCTCTGCTGTAACCGTTCAGCAAGCTCCTCCCACCACAGGCTTCATGTCATCACGTGGGCCAGAACTCAGGCACCTACCGTTAGCTCCAGTCCTAGCCACTCCCCCCAGGACCCTGAGAGCCCTGCCCCCAAAGCCCACTCAAACGGGCCGGGAAGATTTTCCCATTCACTGATTGCCTTTACACCCCATTTGGGGTTTTCTTGGCAAAGATACTAGAGTAGTTTGCCATTTCCTTCTTCAGTACGTTTTACAGATGACGAAACTGAGGTAAACAGGATGAAGTGATTTGCCCAGGGACACACAGCTAGTAAGTGTCTGAGGCCAGATTTGAACTCACAAAGATGAGTCTTTCTGACTCCAGGCCCAGCTCTCTATCCACTGTGCCACCTAGCTGGGTTAGATGGTCTGACTCTAAAAGGTTAAAGGTTAAATGTCAAGTCTCCAGTACAGTAGTTCTAAGCTCTGGGCTTGGCCTGTGCGATTCAGGAATTTTATCAATAACTTAGA
>CM053624.1:91693367-91722719 GCA_028646595.1 Phalanger gymnotis
AACCTAACCTATGTGGATGTGAACCTCCCAGGGTCCTAAAGGGAGGGGCTAACTCAAGAACCAATCACCAGAGCCTAAGTTCTGGTCATTCAGATGACGCTTGATGATGTCAAAAACTCTGTAAGAGGAGAGAATACAGCCTGGAGATTGAGACTTGTTGGAGCCAGCAACAGCGACGACAGCTACAGCCGAAGCTGAAGACAAAGCCAAAGGAGCTGAAGAAGCAGAAGCTGCTGGTAGCAGGGCTGACCCGCATGTGGACCAGGGAGTGCTGAGCAAGGGCTTGAGGCCAGTGGGTAATCTTCTTACTGGAGGGGGAAGCATGAATATGATTTGGTTTAATGCCTTCATGTTTTTCTGTAGCCTCCTGGTTACTCTTGTGAGGCGGACTTATTGGGCCTGGAAGCTTTTGACCAGGATATCAAAATGTGGACACTGGTTCATGGGTCTGCTACTTTGGAGCTTGAATAAACGCTTTAATTCTTCTGCCTTCTACTTAGAGAATTCCTTATATCCTGCGGTTCTGAACCGTTCAGACATATACATGATTCTCTTTGAAATCATAAATTCTGCCTTCATAATACAATAGTGTGCTCATCAGATCTGCAGATGGTACCAACCTAAGAAAGATAGTTAACCCAATGGATGAGTCAGGATCCAAAAGGGATCAGGCTGAAGAATTGTGCTAAATATAATAAAATGAAATTCATGGGATACATGTAAAGTCGTGCATTTGGGTATAAAAAAAGGTCAATTTCCCAGCTATAAGATGGGGAAGGCACAGACAGCAGTTCAGAAAAAAAAGATTTGGGGGGTTTAATTGGCAAGATCAATGAGTTAGCACTGTGATGTGGATTTCTTCTGCATGTGAGTGGGAAACTGGGCTTGGGGAGCTACCTGACTATGCCTTTAAACCCAAATCACTCTGGCTGTCACTGACTGGCCAATAATAGCCTCACTTGCTCATAGTTTGGGTTTTGATGGCTCAGAGTGAGTATAAAAAGCGATCCTTTCTGTTCTGGCCAGAGACTCTGAGGGTTCTCATCTCCCTAATGGACTCTTTTGTGAAGGCAAAGTGGGCCATTTTTTTACCTCAATTCTTACCTACTCTTTAACTACTGAATGGGTATTGCCTCAGACAAACTGAGACCCGGGAAAGACCTTTGGTCACTCGGATGAATGGATAGTGAGATGACCTGGAGGCAGGAGGACCCAGGTTCAAGAGCTACCTCTCACACACGCTGGCTGTGTGACCCTGGACAAGTCACTTAACATATCAGTGTTCTAGGTAACTTATGGCAGAGAATGTGCCAACCTGCAATGGAAGAAGGAGCTTCCTCACTCTGGAGTCCCTGAAACCAATGAAATCACGGGTATAGTCCCTACCCCTTGCTTTCTATATGTCGTCTCATTTCTCAGTGGGGGACAGAACCAACATTAACTTGAGTTATGCTCTCTTACTTGAAAGTTTTGGCTCTCTGGATGATGACGTCACCTAAAGACTAAAGAATATTATTTTCAATATTTGTAAACGTGATGTGGTGACAGTAGGAAGTCCTTCACTGAAGAGTTATTCCAGTGTCTCAGAGGGGTTGCAAGATGGATAAAACTGGGTTTTCAAAAACTAATCCAATTTCCAGACAAACTCCCAGCTCAACCACAGACTGGTCATACACAAGATCAGCCTATAAGGCTCAGTGTCCAAAGGCAGCAAGTGCGGAGGGTTTCCCCAAGAAATCCCAAGGGTGATCAGAAAGTCCCAAGGAGATCACAATCTCCCAGGGAGGGCTTTGGAAGCCCCAAAGAGCAAAGGAGAGGTGCTACCTGGACCACACAAGTACTAAAGGTCTCCAAGAAACCTAGCACTATGTCCTGAGACCACACAGAGAGCCTGAAGACCTAGTACTCTGAATCTCAAAGATCTACAGGGGCCTAACACCCAAGAAGCGAAGGCCAGCACCAAAATCCAGGTAATCCAGGGGTAGACTAAGAAATGCTGACCACAAGGGCAACAGAGGTTGGAGCCAGGTCCTGGTAAAATGTACCCATTCAGGAACTAAAGCTAAAGGGAGAAATAAACCAAAGGTGGCCTCACCAGTCTAAAAATTATTATAGCTATAAATGTGCCCCAATTTCCAGTCTAGAGGAAGAAAGTAACATAATAACTTCCAGCAGAGCCTCAAAAGCAACAGCGTTACCAAAAAAAAAAAAAAGCAGAGAGCGTTTTTTTTTTAATAAAAGAAAAAGAGACCAGAAGGAAGTTCAGAATCAAGCACAGAAAAGCAGGTCAGTTTCGAAAGTGAGATACAGAACATATTACATCTGTTTTTTAAAAAAATCAAGTATTATGAAATGGAGATTGACAGTTTCAAATACAACTTTCTCGTTGTGTTCTGCTATGTGTACGGAAATGAAGGGTTTTTTGGTGTTTATATTCAGAATAAAAAAAATTAACTTCATAAAAAAATCTATGTCAACAGAACTCAAGGTCAAACAGGATGAGTATAGGGTGACTGCGTGTCTATCATCTTAGAACTGGTCTAACTAAATGCAAAGAGCCTTGCCATTAAAAGGTTGGTAACTAGATGATAGCTTTTTTGGCCACAGCAACTCTCAGAATGCATGGAGAGGTTGCTATGTGTGTTGGTGAAAGGAGTACACACAACGATACAATCATAGGCCTTCTGAAGTAGAAGAAAAAGAACGCAAAGTAACAAGAAGAGAGGAAAAGGATTCCTACAGTCTCTCATTTGCATTTTCTCTAGCCACCCAAACTCGTATTCCCAGAAAACTGTGGGCTGATGAGGATGGCTGTTTGGCTGGCCAGTGACTTCTTTACTATTGATACATGAAACAATATCTCTTTGTAAAGAAGGTCAATACTTACCAATGGTGGCCGGCAAGTGCATTGTGGCAGAGGCCTGGGGTGTGAATGCACTGAAATACAGAATCAAAAGGTTCATGCATCAAGTCTAATTGAATCCCCCTCATTAGATGGAGTCTTCAGACTCAGCCTGGGTCATCCTGTTCCCACTCAGAACACTATACAGAAGCAGCTACCTGCTGAACCCGGCGATAAGACCGAGCTTTGGCTAAAATGAAGCCAAGTCTGAGACTAGCTCCTGCGGTACTCTCCAGGGAAATGTAATCTCTTGCCTCCATTCCTTAGTTCCTTCATCTCTGAAAAAGGTCAAGAACTGCTTGCCCTCTGTCTAGAGGTATTGATGAATAATGAATGGCCTACTCCTGTCAGATGATGTGAGCGGCGCAGGAGAGCCGAGGATCAACCTGAGTAATAGCAGCACTCTTCTGCATTCACAGTTCTTTGCTTGCCAGTGGAGTCCCAGCAAGTAAGGGAAAGAAGACTTGGGTAACTTTACAAGATGAAGCCGGCTCCTCTAGGGTCTCCAACTAGGATGCCATCCATCCCCTCCTCTGCCTGAATACCTTCGCCTAGAGCACACCTCACCGTTTCCGTAGAGTAGCATCATCTCTCAAAGTTGCTTTCGCAGATGAAAGCAGGTTCTGCAGGTACATTCTTGCTTCCTTCCAAGCAGCATAACCCAAGCCCATGAATCTATTAAGAGTTGGCTAAAATCAAAATAAGGAGAAAGTAATGTACATGAAAATCTAAAAGGCTTTTATACTGTTAATGGGGGTTCTAACATACTTGAGGAAGCAATAGTTATTTAACAAACATCTACTGAGACCTTATATTGATTTCTAGCAATGAGGGAGAAAGAAAAAGAAAGAGGGAGGAAAGAAAGGAAGAAAGGAAGAAGAAAGAAAGAAAGAAAGACAGAAAGAAAGAAAGAAAGAAAGAAAGAAAGAAAGAAAGAAAGAAAGAAAGAAAGAAAGAAAGAAAGAAAAGGAAGCAAGGAAGGAAGAAAGAAGAGTCCTAATTAAAAATGGAACTAGAGAATAACACTGACATGGAGCTAGTGAAATGTCAAGTAATCTATGAACCACATATTAATATAGTATAAACAACAGAAACATAAAAATGCTAAAGGAATGCAGAGCAGAGGAGGGATCTGCTAGGGAGTGGAGAAAAGTTTCTTGGAGAATGTTTGATCAGTCTCTAACAGCATAATGTCCATGAATTGGTTAAGAGCAGACTGGATATGAGGATTAATGGCATGAACCAAGGCAGACAGATGAGAGCTATAAGTCATGGGGTGTGGGAAAAACAGAAAGGTGGGAAAGGGGAAGGGAGAGAGAGAAGAAAAAGAAGAAGAAGACAAAGAAGAGGAGGAGGAGGAGGAGGAGGAAGAGGAGGAGGAGGAGGAAGAGGAGGAAGAGTAAGAGGAAGAAGAAGAAGAGGAGGAGGAGGAGGAAGGGGAGGAAGAAGAAGAAGAGGACAGGGGAAGGAATGGGGAGGGAGAAAGAGAGGAAGGAATAAAAGAGGGAGAGAGGGAGAGAGAGAGAGAGAGAGAGAGAGAGAGAGAGAGAGAGAGAGAGAGAGAGAGAATATATTTATCAAGCCCTTACTATATGCCAGGCTCCATGCTAAGTGCTAGGGATACAAATAAAAGTAAGCAAGACAGTACCTACTTTGCCTTCAAAGAATTTACATTCTAGTGGGGTAAGAAAACATATTGGGAGTAGGAATGAGACTACAGAATGGTTTGGAGCTGGCAGCTGGGAAATATGGTGAAGGCTTGGTTCTAAGCAAGATAAGGTATGAGTTCATCTATTAGGGCCCATGAACAGCAGGCAGATTGGTTTGGTTAGAGCCAAGGGACCAAGTGAAGCAAAAAGGATGAGGTTGTAAAAATGAAGAGTAAAGATGGGGATGTGATACAAGCCCTTAAGCAGATTCAGAATTGATAGCAACTATAGAGCATCAATCGGTTAAGTTGATATGATGAAATCGGTAACCAAAAGAATGTCTTCTGCAATGTCCATGAGAAGGATAAACTGAGGCGAGCAGAGATTAGAGTCAGGGAGAACAGCACATTTTGGAGGAAGCAGAGAGTTATCAAAGATGAAGTTGAATTCATCCACAGCTAGATGTTCAGACCATCTAACCATTATACCAAGAAGACTTAGACTAGATTTCCTCCACCTAAGTATGTCTTCCTGGTTACTAATTTATGAGCAGTAGTTAATTACTCCAAGTTCATCTTGGCAATCAAAAGTGAATTCATTGTGATGGAAATGAAATGGGTACATACTCCAGATGCTAGACTTAGGCTCTAGAAAAGACCCAGTTCTTTCCTAGCACTGAAATAGCCATTATCCATATTGTTAGAACTCATTCAAGAAGGATGAGCTGGAGAATTTATCAGTTCTCAAGAATACTTTCCATGTAACTTTCTTGCTCTTTTCAAAGTGTCTGAAACTTTTAGGACTGGAAGATACTTTGGAGCCCGATTTTCTCATTTGAGAGATGACGACATTGAGACATAGAAATGAAGTAATTAATTTGTTCAAGGTCATACAGCAAGTAGTGACAAGACTGAAACAAGAATTTGTATCTTGTGATTCCCATTTCAATGTCCTTTCCACTACAAGAAGCTCCCTTCTTTCCCTCTTGGAATAATGATGTATTTTAGTATTTGTTATATGAAGAAGGACTCTTTTATTTATCCTAAATTTATGGGGTGCTCCTTGGGCTAGTATTTTGTGATTTGGTAGAAACTTGTATATTCATCTTATCTACGTCATGAACACAAGAATCTAATATGCCTTTCAATGCTTACCAGATATCTACAGACCTAGTACATAGTAGGCACTTAATAAATACTTGTTGAATGACTGATTAACCTAGACCTGTTTCCCCTGTAAATAGATCCTAAGGTAAAAAATTTGGGGTCCTCTAGTAATTGCTTATGTCAGTTTCTGCCAGCTTAATCAGTCCCAAATTAATCACATCACATCCTACTCTGAAAACTCAAATTTCCACAGAAATACTGTCTATGGAAAATATTTCCAATGGCTTGGCTGTCCAGGCCACTAAAAATAGTGGGGGAAAGTAATGCTGTCCAAAAGGCAGACAGGCCTACCTGCTCAAAGACATCCTGGTGACCGGAAAGCACAGGTCCAGTGAAGAGGTGTTTAATCACACTGAGATCCAATATCTGGTCTCCAATTGCCACACCAATTCTTTGTCTTGGCTAAAATAGGAAAATGCAGTTTATTTTTACGTAAAGTCCTAGGGAGATATTAGAAGCCAAATCTAGTACCTGGAGAAAAAAAAAACCTAAAGATTATAGTCATCTCAAGAATACAGCTTATTCTCTCCTAAAACTGCTTCTCTCTAAAGGACTGTGAAATGCATTTTGTTTTCTCTTCTCTACACAAACTCATTTGCCTCCAGCTGTGCTATAAACCCAAATATGTTCTGAATGACAAGATATACTATACTGTAAGTTGCATCTCATAGATAAAAAAAAATCCGTATCTTTTTAAAGGGCTAAGAAGGGGTAGGAAAAGGATATTGTACCTGTGAAGTGGGAAATGAACCCTAGGTGGTAAGAGTCAGAATTTTTGAGCTTGTCCAAGCTTGGAGGCCTAGCCTCCCATTCATGGTAGGTATCATTTCTACGACATCCTTTATCCCTGTGATCAATCATACAGATTCTCCTTGAAGAGCTCAAAGTCATGAGGAGCTCACCACTTCGCATAGCAGTTCATTACACTGTTGGGTTCAGCTGTCAAGGCAGACAGACGTCAGTGGATACAGGGCTGAACCTGGAGTTAATGGAGACCTGGGTTTAAATCCTGCCTTAGAGATTTACTGTTTGTGCGTCTCTAGGAGAGTCACTCAACCTCTCTCAACCACAGTTTCCTCACTTGTAAAATTGGGATAATACCACCTACTTTACACAGTTGTAAGGAAGATCGAATGAGGTAACATGTACAAATTGCTTTGCAAGCCTTAAAGCACTATAAAAATGCTAGCTATCAGTACTGGGCACTTCAGACAGTCATGCAAACTGAAACATGTAGAACTGAAGAGCTGGAAAGGTTAGAACTTGGGGATTATCCAAATTCAATCCCTTCATTTTAAAGATAAACTGAAATTCCAAAGAGATTAAAGTGACTTGCCCAAGGCCCTCTAATTACATCATTATGGTGTAGTAGAAAGACCAATAGACTGGATTGGCTTGGGTTCTAATCCCAGCTCCATCTTTATCTCCCTGGCTAATCTTGGCAAGTCACAACTTCTGTGGACCTCACTGTCCTCAGCCATAAAATGTGTAAGATGATCCTAAGGTCTCGTTCTCCTGGCTCTAGGATCTTCTTTCCCCGTGTTAAGCATTGTTTGTGAAAATATGACGGGGTTGATATAGTCCTTCTACTACTCCTTTGTTGTTACTCAGTTGTTTCAATTTTGTCCAACTCTTTGTGGCCCCATTTGGGATTTTCTTGGCAGAGATACTGGAGTGGTTTGTCATTTCCTTCTCCAGCTCATTTTACAGGTGAGCAAACTGAGGTAAACAGGGTTAAGTGACATGCCCAGGGTCATATAGCTAGTCAGTGTCTGAGGCTGGATTTGAACCCAGGCATTCCTGACTCCAGACCTGGCACTCTATACACTGTACCACCTAGCTGCCCCTACTACTTCTTTGAATCAGATATACTGCAACCTAAATCATATTTATAAATGCTGTTATTGTTCGAACTGATTAAAAAACTAAGGTCCAACAAAAACACATTACCATTAATAAGTGTTTGGCCATCAGAACTTTTTCCTGAATATAATTTAACTAATGCATTAATTAATTTAATAATAAGATATACTGATGCCTTTTGGATGTACACTGCAGTCATACACACACACACACACGCACACACGCACGCACGCACACACCCCTCCCTTATAGCAAAGAAAAACAGTTAAGCAAAACCAAGTGACAGAGAGAGAGTGCAACATTTCATGGATGTAAAATGTCTACAATGTAATCTGAATATTCTTTTCTGTATCATAAAAGCCCATAATGGTCTTTGGCTGTTAAAAATGTGATAGTAAATACTCTGAAAAACACTGGAATTTGTTTCCAATGACTTAATAATCTACAGTCTTCAAAGCAAGAAACCCCAGATCATGTCTGCCAGTTGACTCTGCAATATTCTCCATAGCCTGGCTTCCAAGTGAGGTATTCCAACTCCCTTTTTAAGTGACATTTCTGGAGTCGTTGTTATTATTATTAACTGACAATTCTCTAAGGCAGCTCTCTAGGACTATAGGTTACACATTAGGTGCTGATCTGCACTGGTGACAGGGATACCTCAGTGAGGAGGGGGTCAGTCAAGACAATAAGCATTTTTAAATTCTCACATGCCCAGCTTTGGGAATACAAAGAAAGGGGGCAGGGAACCCACCCAGTTCCTGCCCTCAAGGCACATACATTCTAAAGGGAGAAACAAGATGCAAATATCTAGGTACATACAAGCTACCTGCAATGTACATGACGGCAGTCTGAAAGGGGAAGGAAGGCACAAGCAACTGTTGGGGGTAGAGGGAAAGACCAGGAAAGGTCTCCTGCTGATTGAAAACACAGGTTCATTTAAAACAACAAAAACAACAGCCACAAAACCACCACCCAAATGGAAAGCTGGTAGGTTTTTGGTAGCCAATTAATAAATGGTTTTTTGAACTGATTTCAATTTCTACCAGGTGAGTCTTACACACTAAAGCTTCGAGTAATAATAATGATACCTGTTCTAAAATGTTTATAGCAGCTCTCTTTGTGGTGGTAAAAAATCGGGTGTTGAAGGGATGCTCATCAATTGGGGAACAGCTAAAGAAGTTGTGGTATATGATTGTGATGGAATGCTATTGCACTGTAAGAAACGACGAGCCACTTCTCAGCAATACATTGACCTGAGACAATTCCAGGGGATTCGTGATGGAAGGTGCTATCCACATCCAGAGAAAGAACCATGATGTCTGAATGCAGACTGCAGCACACTATTTTCTCTCTTTTTTTCTTTCTCATGGTTTTTCCCTTTTGTTCTGATTCTTCTTTCACAGCATGAATAATGTGGAAATATGTTTAATAGGATTGTACATGTATAGCCTATATCAGATTGCACAATGTCTTGGGGAGAGGGGGGAGGGGGAATTTAGAATTCAAAATCTTATACAAGTGAATGTTGAAAACTAAAAATAATTAATTACACCCCCCCCCAAAAAAAATTACGAGCTGATTGATTACAGAAAAACACGTAGGGGCAGAGCCAAGAAGGCGGCTGGAAAGCAGGGACGTGTGTGAGCTCCCTCCCAGGTCCCTCCAAACACCTATAAAAATGGCTCTGAACAAATTCTAGAATTGGAGAACCCACAAAATTGCAGAAGAAAGCAGGGCTCCAGCCCAGGACAGCCTGGATGGTTGCGGGGTAAGGTCTCTCGCATGCAACTGAGAGCAGAGCAGAGCCCAGCATAGGCCACACCTGGACCAACCAGACCAGGAGCTGGGCGGAACAGGCCCCAGCACCCTGAATCAGTGAGCTGTGGCAGTTACCAGACTTCTCAATCCACAAACTCCAAAGACAACAGAGAAGGTTAGTGGGAAAAGCTGCTGGGACAGAGTGAAAAGAGTTTGCCTTTTGGCCACCACCCCAGGCATGGTGGAGGTGGTGCAGCTTTGAGGTACAGAACTACAGCTGCAGTTGCTTCTAGCCCCAGGCCCACCTGATGGGAGGAATTAAGTGGCAGATCAGAGCAGGAGTGCAGAGCCACCTCAGATCTGAGCTGCGGTCCAGGTTGGCAGTTCTTGGGGGAGGAGGAACACTGGTGTGGCAGAGCTGGTTGTGTAGAAATAGCTCTGAAAACAACAGAGCGGCCCCTCAAGCTTGAGACAAAGTACTCTATGCTCTACAAGCAGTCAGACTCTGACGAAAAACTCAAAGGTCAAGTAAGTTGGCTGGGAATATGGCCAGGCAGCGAAAACAGACTCAGATTCAGACTCAGACTTTGGAATTTTTCATTGCTGACAAAGAAGACCAAAATATACAGCCGGAAGAAGTCAACAAAGTCAAAGAGCCTATTTCAAAAGCCTCCAAGAAAAACATGAACTAGTCTCAGGCCATGGAAGAGCTCAAAAAGGATTTGGAAAAGAAAGTTAGAGAAGTAGAGGAAAAATTGGGAAGAGAAATGAGAGTGATGTGAGAAAACCATGAAAAACAAGTCAATGACTTGCTAAAGGAGACCCCAAAAAATACTGAAGAAAATAAGACCTTAAAGAATAGACTAAGTCAAAAGGCAAAAGAGCTCCAAAAAACCAGTGAGGAGAAGAATGCCTTGAAAGGCAGAATTAGCCAAATGGAAAAGGAGGTCCAAAAAACCACTGAAGAAAATACCATCTTAAAAATTAGATGGGAGCAAGTAGAAGCTAGTGACTTTAGGAGAAATCAAGATATTATGAAACAGAACCAAAGGAATGAAAAAATGGAGGACAATGTGAAATATCTCATTGGAAAAACCACTGACCTGGAAAATAGATCCAGGAGAGATGATTTACAAATTATTGGACTACCTGAAAGCCATGATCAAAAAAAGAGCCTAGATATCATGTTTCAAGAAATTATCAAGGAGAACTGCCCTGATATTCTAGAGTCAGAGGGTAAAATAGAAATTGAAAGAAAAGGGAGCTTTCTTATACAGGAGCTTTAAATTGCCCTTCTTGGCTGAGAGGTAGGTGGTATATTGTGAGATTTCAGACCATTTCATTTGTATTTATTTGTGCAGGAGACATCAGGATCACCCAGTCACTTCAAGAAATCTGCCTGCTTTCAGGGGAAAGACATTCCATTAAGTGGGGGCTACCGGTAAAATGGAATTTCTCTAGGGTTGGGCAACATTGCTCCAAGTCTGGAAATTTTGGCTTTACTTATCCAGTTAAAAACAAAAGAAAACAAAACAAAAAATAAAACAACTCTATCCAGAAAGATAATATTCATCAGTGATACCAGAATATTTGTAACATTCCCCTCAAAATTTAACAATATTAAGGAGAAAGTAGAGAAAGAGAGAGAGAAAGTGCTCAATTATGTTATAAGCTTTACATAAATAACTAAGTTGACAGGTTAGGCTACCTTAGATAAGGTAATACATAGAGAACTATTTTCTGAGCCAGGAAGACCTGGGGTCAAGTCCTGGTTCAAGTATGACGCACAGTGGCTGTGTGATCAGGACAAGTCACTTAACATTTCAGTGCTCTGGGGAATGCTCTAAGATTATAAGCTATACAGAAGGTCCTGACCTGCACAAGTAAAGAGTGAATCCTCACCTAGCGGTTCTCTGTACTGATGAAATCATAGCTCCAGTCGATTTCCTTTTTACCTATTGGAAGGCTAATCCCCCAGTGTGCTGGGGAGGAGGAAATCCTCAAGGCTAGTCTCTTTAAAAAATTCTTTTTCTGGCTCCATATTGAATGTTTTTATAATACTTGGCTACATGACAAATTAGTATTCTTTAAGTAATATTTTACCTATGTTCCATAGCACTATTTTCCAATCATGTCTTAAAGGTCACTCTTTTCCCCTAACAGTTACCTAATGCTGATAGTCAAAAAAAAAATCACATTTTCTACTGTCATTGCCAAGCAAACTAGTTTTTGTTTGGGGATGGGTAAAGAAAGGAGGCCATGGAACCAGATAGAGAGGGAATCATATTTATAACTGTTAATCACACTAAGAAGTGACTAATAATCCGAAAGAACCTTAGGAAGTCCGTTTCGAAATTCTGAATTAACTAGAAAACAGGTGGTGGGTTTTTTTTAAAAATCTTTTCTTAAAAGAAGGTGAAAAAGACTTCCTTCTGACAGAGCTTCCCTTCAGTTGCTGTTTCAGCACATTTCTACACCTAAATATCAGTGGAGTGTGATGTTATCAAACCCCATCCTAAGAGATGTTCCAGGTCTGTTCTGGACAAATGAAGGCATTTATGCAACAGAATTTCATCTGATAAAGTCTAGCTTGACTCCTACTTTACCTACTCCAAAGGGTTTTCCTGCAGTTGATTCATGCTTGTTGCTTAGAGTTCATATTAGATCCCATTAGGATCATAGATCTCGAGCTGGAAGGGACCTGAGGACATCTAGTGCTCTCTTCTATGCCCAATTTTATATATGAGGAAACTGAGACCCAGAGAAGTTAAAGGAGTTACCCAAAATCAAACAGGTAGTATCAGTGGCAAGATTTGAACTTAGATTCTTTGATTTCTGAGCCAGTGGTCACTGTACTTATGCCACTTGCTTAGATAAAAGTTAGAAAGATACTGTCAGGGTTCATTATTAGAAGGGTCATCTTGGAAAGCCTGGCTAACATAAGTTAAATTTTAACTGGGTAGTCTATTTGAATTGCGCTGTCAGATTTAGGGTTAACTTCTTGTCGCTTTACAACATCCCAAGGACCTCTGGTGTAGTTAAGGTGTTGGGAAATCACAGTAACAGGAAAGCTCATATCTTTGAAAAGCCCTAATGGTAAATCACTCAAAAATATAAACTTTATAATATTGCACACAATGTACATATGTGTTCAACATTAGGATCAGAAATCCAACCAAGAATGACCACAAATTAGGGTGCAGTGGTAACACAACTGTTAGCCTAACCCCTTCCTGGACAGCTTTTCCCTTTTCTAATATATTTGTATTGCCATAATAGAATAGTCCAGCCACTTTAACAAGTCTCTATTCACTAAGGTCCTGCTCAGGACAATGTGGGTGCTCATTCAAGTAGCCCTGATGCTAGGTATAGGACTAAAGAAAATATATTCTCATGATTACTCCTATTCACTCTAATTCTTCTATACAACATGAGTTATGTGAAAATATATTTAATAGGAATGTATATGTAGGGCCTATATCAGGTTGCACGCTGTCTTGGGAGGTGGAGAGAGATGAGGAGAAAATTTAAAACTTAAGTAAGTGAATGTTGAAAACTAAAAATAAATAAATTTGTTTTAGAAAATTAAAACAATTGAAAGGAAAGAAAAAAAAAAGAAAGTACTTGCCATTCAATTCCTTCAAGACTGGTGGTGAAGCATGAAGCTATTTTTCCAAATAGGCAGTGACACCTTCCCATACATCAGATAAGACTAGCTATCCTTGATACACCTTTGATATCGTGGATACGAACCAAATTTTAGCGCAGCAGAAAGAATACTGTCCTGGAATCCAGGAAACCTGGGCTCTAGCCCGACCTCTGCAATAGCCTACAATGTGAGCTTGTTCCCAGACCTCTCTGAACCATATTTTCTTTACCAATAAAGAAGGGAGTTTGATTAGACGATCTCTAAGGTTTCTTTTGGTTCCCAGAAGCTGCGACTCTGTGGGTCAAATGCCAGGAGCACTGAGATAATGAACAGATGCGGAGAAAGCACAATCGAGAGAAGAAGAATGAACAATGGAAAATGAGATCCCTAAAAGGAGGTTGAATTCGGATGAATTTAAAAACCAAGGTTTCTTAAATCAGATAAGACCTACTTCCCTCCTCACAGCATTGACAGATTGTTGTACAGACTGTCAGATACTACACTGGATATCTTTGCTAAATTGTTACTCCTTAAAGGCCTGCCATGCCATGGTCCACGAGGTCAGGAAGAACTGGACACAACTGAATGACTGAACAAGAGCTGGAGTAGGATGTGAGAAGAGGATCGTTTTTTCCCCACAGAAATGAGTGTGATATAAAGGGAAAATACATACATACACACATACACACACACATATAAATGTATATGTATAGGTATGGTGGGCCCCACACCAATACACCAATGCATGTGCTCCCTCTCAACATATATAATATGCATTATACTATATTATGCTCTCTATATAATATATAATACATGCTCTTTATCTCTAATACATACATTCTTTATATATAATCTATTATATAATAATAATATATCACGGATAATTTATAATATATAGTATAATACTTTATATATGTATGTATACATACATACATACATATATGGAGAGAGAGAACATGCATTGGTATATTGGTATGGGATCCACAGTTCTATACTGTTTTATTGGTAAGCTATACCTCAGTTTTCCCATATGTAAAGCAGGGAGAATAATAATATAAGGCTTGGGTTTTTGTTGGTTTTTTTACTTGTGAACTCTCAAATAATAAATATTTTTAACATACATATGGCTGGCTCATAACACATCAGAACTGGACCCCACCCTCAGGGAAGCAAAAGCTTTTCTTTTTTCTTTATACTGCTGAATACCACCAGTCTGTGGCTGTGGCGGATGGATGGAGAAAGGGAAAGAAGGGCACTTGTCATCTGGTTGTCAAGTGGGCCAGGCTTAGGACACAAAGAGTTAAAGAGAGGAGACAGCATACATGCTCCTGATTTCACCATGGTTCATTCAGGGGTCAAGGTGCTTGAGTGCTAAAGGGAGGTAGTGTAGTATAGTGGGACAAGGACTAGATGTCAATAATTCAATTTAATTAAATAAATATTTATTAAGTGCCTACTACATGCAAGGACTTGTGCTAAGTGCTGGGGATACAAAGATGAACACAAAATAGTCCTTGGCCTGAATGGGCATATATATCTTATGAGGCTGGGGTATAAAGTGTCCAGATATAAAAGTATTAGATAATTTGTAGAGGGATGGAGTATTGACAGCTGGGGAGGGGGTAGCAGAAAATGTTTCACATAGAACTTGAGATATGGAAAAGGCAAATATAAAAAGGAAATACATTACCCTGTCTCCACCCAACCAGAAGGAACAGAAAGGTAGATAAGGTCTAGCAGCTTTGGCTTTTCCCCTGAAAGACCACCCCTTGGAAACTGAGAGCATTACAATTCATCTGCTATACACTGCTAACAAACTCCTACCACCTTCCACTCTTCCTGTTGTTGTTCAGTTGTTTCAGCCATTTTTGACTCTTCATAACCCCATTCTGGGGTTTTCTTGGCAAAGATACTGGAGCGGTTTGCCATGTCCTTTTCCAGCTCATTTTACAGATGAGGAAACTGAGACAAACAGGGTTAAGTGACTTGTCCAGAGTCATACAGCTAGTTAAGTGTCTGAGGTCAGAAAGAGGTATCTTCTAACTCTGAGCCTGGCACTCCATCCACTGTGCCACCTAGCTGCCCTCACTCTTTATAGCCCAGTATTAAGCACCAGCTCCCTAGGAATAAAAGACCCCCAACCTCTACCTCTCAATCTCATTATCATCCTCCTCTTCAACCCCACTCATGTCCCACTTTAAACTATGCCTATTTTTTCTATACGGTGTCCTCTGGAATTCCATTTCCATAATGAACAACCTTTCCTTCGTCCTGAATCTCTCTCACATTGACTGTACCACTGTTTCTCATATTCTTAGCATACTGTTCTTAGAGAGGAAGTCAAAATACTTACTCCCCACTACCACTTCTAGACTCTTCCTTTGCCTCCATCAATCAATCAGCAATCTCTCCTCTTCTGTGGTTGGTGCTACTAAAAAATGTTCACCCTTTAAGGATCATGGTGGCTATATGACACAGGCTGCCAGCTCATTCTTCCTTTCTCAGAGGCAGCACCTAATTTGCTCTCTTCTTCTTTTTCCCTATCTCCTACCATTAGATTAAGAACTTCAGCATTGATGTTGGTGCTCCCTTAGATTCCCTAAACTCCCGGTTCCTCAAACTCCTTTCATCCTATGACTGGCTCCTTTACTCTGTCTCTACTATACACAGGGATAGTTAACACTGTGAATCTCACCCTCACTCCTAAGTGTTCCACTTCTTTGATTCAATGCTCTGACATTCTTCTATCTGACCACAACCTCTTACCATTTTATCTCTCTCCATGTTTTATAGGTAGCCAATTCAACTCCACACTCAGGTCTACTCTCAAACCCCTAGCTCCCTTATCAAATTCCATCCCTGGATCACCACCACTCTCTGCCTCCTCGGCTCCTACTCACATGCCATTGACACAGTTGGATGCTGAGACCAAAGACAGAGGGCATGGCTTCAAAGTCTTCCTCCATGTAAATATAGTCATTGAAACTTTTGGAAAGTTAAAAGTAATCTAACATGGTACAATGGAAAAAAAAAGAGCAATGGATTCTCAGGGCGAGAGCCTGGGTTATTCATCCTGGCTCAGCTATTGACTCTGTGATATTGGGAAAGTCATTGCCTCTCTGAACCTTATTTTCTTCAACTATTGGACCAGATGATCTCTAGGGTCCCTGACTACTTTAAGTCAATGATCCTAAGAGCTTTTGAAAACAAGGGAATTATTATCACAAAAACTAGCATAACAACAATCATCTTGTCTTCATTCATTCACTCGTTCATCAAGCTTTTCTCAAAGCTAGGTGGCACAGTGGACGAAGTGCCAGTTACAGAATAAGGAAGACCTGAGTTAAAATCCAATTATCAGAAACTTGCTAGCTATGTGACCTTGTGCAAGTCATGTTATAACCTCTATCTGCTTCAGTTTTCTCATAATAATAGCACCTACTCACCAGGGCTGTAAGGATGAAACGAGATAATATTTCTAAAGTGCTTTGCAAACCTTAAGGCGCTGGCCATTAACATCTGTCTAGGATACAGTCTGACTATGTAGGAAGTGAATGAAATTCTTCTTCCAAATACAGATGGGGACTGAGTGTAGAATGTTGCATATACAGTCTGGTGTGTTTGCTTTACCAGTCTATTTGGCTTAACTGCTCTTCATTGTTGTAAGGAAGGATTCAACGTGGTGGTTTGGGAGGGAAGAGCATATCAGGATATGACTGCAAAAACAAGACATCAATACATTTTTTTTTTAAAAAACAGTATTAAACAAAGACGAAAGAGCAATAAGACAAAGTGAAATTACCTGACTGGCTGGAAGCTATCTTTATTTTTGTGACCTGGCATTGCAGAAGATAAAAGGACTGGGAGAAAAAGATATGTCTAGTCCTAGTTTTGCTACTAAATAGCTATGTGATTTGGGGCAAGAAACCTCACCTTTACATGAAATCACCAGATTTCTCATCTATAGAATGTGATGGGCCTATAGAGTGGTCTTCCAGTTCTAACATTTTATAGGTTTAAAAGATGAACCCAGTTCAGAGCCTATTCAAGGTATTTGTGAGTCCGAGTCAAGGTTGGAAAATTTTGCTGCTGCCTGTCCACATGGAACTTTGACCCTTCATTGTTATTCACGTGTTATTACATAACACATGTGGCCTGGCTTATCACAAAAAAATACTAACATGATCCCAGAGAGTGAAACTTTCTACAATAAAATTATGTGCATTTATAAAAAGTAATGTTAAAAAGCGTCCCCACTCCCCTGCAAGTTGTGACATAGGTGCCTGCCTACCTTGCCTACTACTAGTCTGCGTTCACTTAAAAACATTTTAGAGAGGTACCAATGCTTAACTTGGGATTCTGAAGAGACTGGATTTGAACCTTGTTTCCTAAATTAATAGCTCTGTAACCACAGGTAAATCACTTAATCTCTTTGTCCTTGTTTCCTGGTCTGTCAGAAGAGGGTGATAATGGCCTGTAGTACCTATCTCCTCGAGTGGCTGAAAAAAATCAATTGAGACAATGAGTATAAATTTAAGGGGTGTGTGTGTGGGTGTGTTGTGGGTGTATCTTAGATATTATTATGATTAGATAAGTTTACCTAGAGCATAGCTGTTGTCGATTCATTCCATAACCCCATTTGAGCTTTTCTTGGTGAAGATGCCTTCGTGGTTTGTCATTTCCATCTTGTTTTACAGATGAGGAAACTGAAGCAAACAGGGTGAAGTGACTTGCCCAGGGACACCCAGCTAGTAAGTGTCTGGGGCCAAATTTGAACTTAGGTTCTCTTGACTTCAGGGCCTGGTCATTCTATTCATCGTGCTAGCCATGTGGTGCAGGGGCAGAAATATTTATCTTCCTGAGTTCAAATCTGACCTCAGACACTTGGCTGGGTGACCCTGGGCAAGTCACTTCACCCTGTTTACCTCAGTTTCCTCATCTGTAAAATGAGACAGAGAAGGAAATGGCAAACCACTCCAGTATCTTTGACAAGAAAACCCAAAATGGGGTCACAATCAGTCGGACAAGACAGAGAAATGACTGGAAAAAAAAAAGTTTACCTTGCAAATAAAAAGGAGAGATGGAGGAGAAAATAGGCAAAAGCTAGGTTTTTAAAGCAATAGCTTCAAAGGAAAAAAACAGCCCATTTTTTAAAAAAAAGCCACCTTTTTAAAAAGGGACCAGTTCGCAATCCCTGATCGCTCTGACTTTAGCTTTACACCTAGAAATATTTTCACCTTCTGTTCCACGACCCATAACCTATATGCTCCAGTTACCCACCACTGCCAACAGGTGAGTCATGCCATCCACTGCCTCCAGCGTCCGCCTCCAGGAGCGGAATGAAAACACAAGAACCAGGTAAATCGAGTTAGGTGTCCAAAAACATCCTCCCTCCGGCCCCTCAAAGCAGGAGAGCCGAGAAGCTAAGCTTAAGTGCAGAGACTCGGGCTCATATAGGAAGAAAACTGAAGAGACTCGGCCTGTTCCCTGCGAGATTAACACACCAGAAATTAACAGTGGCCTGTTGCCCGGAGCTTTTGCAGGACCGTGCGCGGCGAGCAGAGGCACAGGCGCTCAGCTCCGGGAGGGCTGAAGCTGGGGACCCTGCAGGGGAGCAGAATTGGGGCAGGGATCGGGGCAGGATGGCATGGAGAAGAGGCCTGCGACTCCCCCTTTCAGATCGCAATCCCGCCCCTCCACCTGACAAAGCAGAGAGGTCCGGGCCTCAGTTACCCCACCTGTAAAAGTAAGAGTTTGGAGGGCTCGGTCTCCAAGCTTCTCCTCCAGCTCTCAGTCCTACGTTACTCACGTTCTCTGGAGTGGAGAAGACTCCGTAGGGCAGGTTCTGAATGGGGAAGTCCGAGTTCTCGGCCACGGGGATAAAGGACATGCTTGGACTGGACCGGATCGGGTTGCCTCTGTTCAGGGCTCAATAGCAGCTTCCACCTCGGCCGCGCTGCGCCTTGCTCAATCCTTGCTCCGTGCTCTCAGAGGCTCCTCGCGGGTCCCGCAGCTGTCACCCTAAAGCTGGCCGCGGGCTGGCTCCTCCCTTCCCGCTCGGCCCCTAATAGGCAGCCAGTAGGCTCCCCATCTGCGCAGCCTGGTCCCGCCTGCTCTAGGGCAGTCCCAGTCTCTTTCCCACCCGCTCCTCCCTTAACCCACCCCCACTTCCCGCCCGTCTGGCCTCCAGCCCTGCACCCCTCTGGGGCTTGCTTAATGCAGCTGTAATCCAGGTCCTGGTATGACTCAGCTAAAAAGGGAAACCGTGACTTTCAACAGGTCAAGTTTGTGGAGCCCACTCCAGCCATCATAAAAACCCCGCCAGCCGCCTGCACCCAGATCGTCTTCGCTTTACACCCACTGAACACCCCGCCTTCCTTTTGTGAGACTCCTGCGCAGGCACACTTAGAAGGCTGGCTCTGTGGAGGAAAGGTCACGAGACCAAGGTAGAGGGTGCACAGCTGGAGGCACCCCCAGACTTTTGTGCTCGGATGAGGGGCAGCACTAGATTTAAAGGTAGAATATTTAGAGTATAATAATCCTGCCTGCAACGTTTACCAGATGGGTTTCCCTGGACAAGTTTCTTTGCCTTTCTAAGTCTCAAATTCCTCACTTATAAAAAGAGAAGAGGTTAGACATGATCTCCAAAGCCCCTTCCAGTTCAAAAACGTTATGATCCTATTTAGGCAATGGTTTGGGGTGCCCTGTCTGGAGGTGTTACAAGAAAAGTAATAAACACGCTCCCTGGATTATAGGTTACAGATTTAGAGGCAGAAAATTTCTTAAAGTAAGATCAAGAGATGAAATGTCTTACCCGAGACTACTGAATTAGTAAACAGGAGTAGGTCTCCAGCCGAGGTCATCTGCTCCAGATCGGCATCTGGCTGCTTTTGAGTTTATAATTTAATTTTAGAGACAGGAGGTGACCCCTCCCAAAATCAGAGAACAACCCAAAACATGCTAACATTGTTAAATTGTGTGACCTTTATGTGTAGCTTATGATAATCAACCATTGCTCCTGATCGTGGGCTCTTAAAAGCTGGTTAAACCCTCGCACTCACCTTCCCCTCACTTCTACCTAATAAGACTCCTCTCTTCCGTCAAGATCCAACTCAACCATCTTCTGTAGGAAGTGATTCTCTCTAACTTAGCTTGTATTTGTGTTGTACTTATTTACAGATTTACTCTGCATTTATATATTAATATATATGTATGTACATATGGACATATATATGTATATATATACATACATACGATTTCTATGTATTTACTTGTCCTCAATAGAAGGTAAGTACCTTCAGAGGAGGAACTGTTCCATTAAAAAAAAATTCTTAATTTCTTTTTCAGCTGGCAAGTATTTATTTTCTCTCCCACCCACTGCCCTCAACCAGAAAAGTTTGTAAGAAATAGGCGTAGTCAATTCTCAGATTAGCCACATGCAAAAAAGGTATCTCATTTTATATCGTGAATCTATTACTTCACTCTTCGAAGGTGAGTTGCATGCTTCATCATGAGTCTTCTGGAATTGTAGTTTGATTACTGCATTGGTCCAGTTCTTAAGTCCTTCAAAGTTTTTTGTCTCTACAATGTTGTTGTTGTATGAATTGTTCTTCTGGTTCTGTTCTCTTCATTCTGCATCAATTCATACAAGTCTTACCAGGTTTCTGTAAAACCATGCCTCACTTCATTTCTGAGAGTGCAATGATATTCCACTACGTGCATATAGTATAATTTGTTCAGCCATTCTCCTAAGGGATGGGCACCCATTAGTTTCATTTTGTTGATGCTACAAAAAAAGAGCTGTCGCCAATATTTTTGGGTTCTCTTTTTTGCTTTCTTTGGAATGTAGACCTAGAAGCAGTATGGCTGGGTTAAAATTTAGTGATTCTGTGGGGCAGAGTTCCAAATTGCTTTCCAGAATGGCTGGATCGATTCATAGGTCCGTCAACAGTGATCTGTGTCTGTTTCCTCACCGCTGCTCCAGGATTTGTCATTTTTCTTTTTCTGTTATTTTTCCAATCTGATGGGTACAAGGTGGAACCTCAGAGCTGCTTTAGCTTGCATTTCTCTATTACTTTCTGGAGCATTTTTTCAAATGGTTATCGATGGCTCGATTTCTTCTTCTGAAACTATTCATATCCTTTGATCCCCATCACCTAGCATGGTTCCTAGCAAATAATAGACACTTAGTAAATTCCTGTTGACTGAATGTTTGATTGATAGATTGAACTCAAGTCTAAGTTCAGAGAAGACAGAACTCAGTAGCACTGTGGTGTAGGAACGTAAAGGAACATTATGGTGCCAGCCAAAACCACAAATGAAGAATTCAGAGAAATAATACCAGTCCTGGTAGATAGAGAGCTGGCTCCTTGAAGCAGGCTTAGCTCAAATCCCACTTCAGAGAGGAACGGGTGTGAGATCCTGAGTGAGGTACTCAACTCGTCGAGACAGCTTTCCAAGACTTATGTTACAGAGGAGGTGCGAACCTAGTGAGGCAGGACTGATATTAAACCTCTGTCCATGCAAGTTAGGCTACTTTTCCCTAAATGGTATTGAAAACATCCTCAAGGCTTGGTTGTCTTGGGAGACTAAGGGCTCAGGTTGTTGACATCACTTCTTGGTCACCTGAACAACCACAGGAGCTCAAGGTGCCCTCTCTCATTCTTCCCTGATAGAAAATGACTGGCAACTCAGGCAAGGGAGATTCAATTTGAATATCTTTTTCCTGCTATGGCTAAGTAAGTCTCTTCTTGCTAATTGTCGAATCATTTGCCACTGTCTCATTTTGTTTCAATGTCAAACCTTGGCTAACTTGTGTAAGGTTAGAACATAATCAGTTTATTGAAGAGGGGGACCAACAGTGGCAGAGGAATGTGAACCAGTATTGGCTGCTTCCGGAGGTGCTTTTGAGAATGGCTCTAGAGATGGGGGCTGCTAACTAGGAGGACCGACCTTTCCAGCCCGACCGCTGAGACCAATGAGTAAACCACCTATGGCTATCCAGCAAAGAGAGACCAATGTGAGAATCTCTGTGTTGTGAAGAACTATGCCTTAAAGATAATTGCTTTAGGCCCTCTAGCTTTAGGTCCCCTTCTGAGGACCCTGGGTGGTGCTGTGGATAGAAGTCTGGACCTGGAGTCAAGAAGATCTGAGTTCTAATGTGACCTCACATTTGTTGTGTGCCCCTGGGCAAGTCACTTAATCTGTTTCCTCAGAATTCCAAACGAATGCTTGCCAAAAAGACTTCTGCCACTCTCTGGAGACAACTACACCTGAAGTTCTCTGATGATACCCCTATTTTTATCTCCTTCCAGTCCTCCTCCAAACCAATTCGAAGATGTTAATTCCAGCCCCAATGTGTATGTGAGCTGTCTAACGAAGACATGGCCCCTGTCCTAATTTGGCAGATAAAGGTGGAACTTCCCTTGTTGCCCCTAAGTCCCTCTCTTGGGTGCTTCTGGTTAAACAATTTGGCCTTCAATTGGCTGAGGAGTACATTGCTCAGAGGTAGCATGCCATAGTGGAGAGCTGGCCTTGGGGTCAGAAAAACCTGAGTCTGCTTCTGACACACAATGGCTACATGACCCTGGAAAGGGAGCTAATCTTTCAGTGATCTAGGCAGTTCTCTAGGACTGTGGTTGAAAAGTAGCTGAACCCCCCCCCCCCACTCCCCTGGGAGCTCCCTGTACTAGTGGAGTCAGAGCTCTGGTCCCTATGCCCTACTGCTTTTAGCACAGACTGGATTCCTAGGTCTTCTATGAAACCACTTCAAGTCCCAGCAGTGAACCCCAATTGTCTTTGAAGGTCTTGGCAACTGATATTCAGGTGAATGCCCTAGGAAATTTATCTGAGTTACTTAGCCTATTGTGGGGTCTCAAATGGGGAAAAGCCTTAATACACAGAAAGAAGGGGAAAGTCATTAACTTAAAATCTAGGCAAGGCTGGAAGCCCAGACATGGTAACCTGTTAAAAATTATAACTTAGATACAAAATCATAACTTAAGAGACACTGAGCCATAATTTAGATATTATGACTAATGAAAGTCATAACAAGAATATGGTGGCCTGTTTGCGATCATTTTGTGTCCTGTACACAATCTTGCGTTTGGGCATTAACCCCTCAACATTGACTTAATGCCCAGGCTTGGAAATGAGCTCATTGCTAAGCAGAAATCCAAAATATCCACCAATAAGCAGTGATACACTCCCTAGCTTCTCCTCCCTTTGTCTGTTTTCTATAATTACCACAGGGATTTTTGGGGTTCTTTTGCAGGGATCTGTTGAACTGTCCAGCAACTGCCCCAGACTGCCCATGTTGTAAGTAACTACAATGACTGATTAAACTCCTATTTAATCTAGAGCTCCTTGGCCTCTTCCTTTGGTATCAAGAGGTATGAGGCTCCCCAGCCAGAGGAATTCCAGACCTTACACCTATCTGCCAATCTGGTTTGGAGTAAGGTATTGATTGGCCAGAGGTCCCTGCCCTAATCACCTACCCATTCCAGAGTCATGTTTGAAGGTGCTGGACAAGTCTGCACTGGTCGAGCTCAGGGCTTTGGGAAGAGAAAGCACTCGATAATTATTCGTTGAATGGAACTGTAGCCCAAGACAAGCGGGTTATGGGGTTCTCCAGAAATCTGGATGGATGTCAGAAGAAACTGGGAGAACCACTCTCCTAGCAGTCTGTCAGATTCCTGGACAGTCTTGGAAAGGTTAAGAAGCCAAAGATACGTACAATCTGCAGTATGGCCTAGTGCCTCACAACCTAGCAATATAACAGGAATGATGCTAACACCAGGTCAAGCACTTTACAAATGTCATT
This sequence comes from Phalanger gymnotis, assembly GCA_028646595.1. Lineage (NCBI taxonomy): Eukaryota > Metazoa > Chordata > Mammalia > Diprotodontia > Phalangeridae > Phalanger > Phalanger gymnotis. The sequence goes on from CM053624.1 coordinate 91,717,177, forward strand.
TCATTTGATCCTTGCAACAATTCCAGTAGGCAGGCGCTGTTGTTATACTCTTTAGAATGGAGGAAACTGAGGCAGCGGTTAAGTGACTTGCTCAGGGTCACGTAGTAGCTAATAACAATCATAATATCAGCTAGTATCTACAGAGTGCCTACTACTTGTCAGGTGCTGTGCTAAGCACTTCCCAAGTACCTCGTTGGATCCTCATGACAGCCCTCTGAAGTAGGTACTATTATTACTCTCATTTTACAGTTTTGGAAACTGAGGCACACAGAGATTAAGTGACTTGTCTAGGGTCTAGCTAGTAAATGCCTGCGCCTAGATGTGAACTTATGTTTTACTGACTCTAGACCCAGCACTCTATCCACTGTGCCACCTAACTGTCTATGGGAAACTCCCAGGGGAGGTAACTCCCTCTACCGGTGAAGGTTGGCATGTTGTGGCTGTTTTATTGTTTCACTAGTTTCCCACTCTTTATGATCCCTTTTGGGGTTTTCTTGGCAAAGATACTGGACTGGTTTGCTATTTCTTTCTCCATCTCATTTAACAGATGAGGGACTGAGGCAAACAGGGTTCAGCGACAGGGTCACATAGTAACTGTGTGAGGCCAGATTTGAACTCAGGAAGATGAGTCTTCCTGACTCCAAGCCCAGGGCTGTAGCCACTGTGCTACCTTGATGCCCTCAAAGGTTGACATCTTCTCTGCAAAGTAGAGTTGTCTAGAATACAGACAGCTTAGGGGATTTGCCCAGGGTGACACAGACAGTATATGTTATCTGGCCTCAGGCATTTGGTAGCTATGTGACCCTGGGCAAGTCACCTACCCCCAGCTGCTACAGTGGCTCTCAGTCATTCAACATTTATTAAGTGCCTGTGCTAAGCTCTCATGACATTTAGGTGCTTTACCTACATGATCTCATTCGAGATGATTCTGAGGGTCTGCATACTGTGAAGAAGGCACCAAGAGAGTAATTATGTTTATGTTACAGATAAGGAAACATATGCTCAGAAAGCTTGTGACTTGTCCATAGTCACAGAGCTAACAAGTGTCAATGACAGAAAGTCTTTATGGCTCCAGTCCTGCACTCTACGTATTATGATGTGGAGGGGACCCAGGCATGTAGGGCGATGATTAGTATACCATAAGCCTAACCCAAAAGACTCGTTCTCTCATCAGAGACAGTAAAGTCTGAAAGCCTGTGTGCCTGCTGTGAAGACAGCCAACTTCAAGGACAGTCAGTAGGTTAACATAGTTGCACAATACTCAAGTTAACAGTCCAGGTAAATTCGGGGCAGTGGTATTTGCCAAAATTAGGCAAGGACCAGTTAGGAGTAAATGAGTGTTAACCCTTGCCAAAGAGAAAGTGGCTTCTCTGGTTTCCTTTAAGACCTAGCTCAGATCTCCCTTCTGCTACAGTCCTCTCCCTAGAACTGCTCCCATCTTCCCTCTGGGATTGCCTTCCCCAGCCTAGCTCTTCATCGTCGAGATCACATATGTAATTTTTTTTTCAGTTTGTTTCTTCCATTAACCCATTTTGACAGCAGGGACTGTGGGGTTTTTTGTTTGTCGGAGTTTTTTTGGCCTTTGTTTCTACCTCCAGTGCTTATTAGCACAGTGCCAGGGCTGCTGTTAAGTGATTAATGTTTGTCGATCAAGAAGAAACTTTATGGGTTTGTGCCAATTATAAATGAAGACAGCACTGAAAAATCCTCTTTTATCACAAGCATTTTATCCCCTTTCATCACAAGCATATTACATCACTTTTTTATCACAAGAATTATGCACTTACTACATGCAAGGCACTATCAACTAGGTGCTGAAGAACCACCTAGATTTGATTATATCCAGCTCCAAGGGTGTTTATAATCTAATGGAGGTGGGGAAAGCAGAGCAAATAGACAAAAAAAGGATGATGATGATGATGATGATGGAGATGATGGTAATGATGATAAGGGGAAGTGTCATTAGGGTACAGGACAGATACGGGCAAAGGGAAATGAAAAATTTAAAGAGGTAGAGCTCACTTTCAGCTTAGAAGGAGATAGCACGTAGGTGGTGCGGTCAATAGAGCATTGGACCTAGAATCAGGAAGACCTAAATTCTGGCCTCAGACACTGGAGCTGTGTGGTCCTTGGTAAGTCACTTAACCACTATCCACCTAAGCTTCCTCATTTGTATAAAATGGGACTAATGGCACCTCCCTCCCAGGGTTGTTGTGATGATAAGATTTTATGTTGGTAAGTGCTTACCAAATCTTAAAGTGCTATGTAATTGTTAGCTGCTGTTGTCTTGTGTGAACCAGTTCTTGGAGGAAGAGGCAATGAGAGAGGTTATGAGGGGGTGTGTTCTAGGAGAGGAGAGTGGTGGCAATGTGAGATTTCTTTCTGTCTCTTGCACTCAGCACAGTGCACAGCACAGAGAAGGTGAATAAGTGAAATGAATGGAAAAAAGCCCTGATTAAGTGATTGCTGTGTGTAAAAGAGGAGGCATTTAGGCAGCTCAGTAGACAGAGTGCTGGGCCTGGGTCACAAAAACCTGAGTTCAAAGCCAGCCTCAGACACTCACCAGCTCTATGACGCTAGGCAAATCACTTTGCCTTAATCTGCTGGAGAAGAAAATGGCAAATCCTTCCAGGATCTTTGCCAAGAAAACCCCACAGATAGTATGGTCCACAGGTCACAAAGTCAGACACAACTGAGGAACAACACGCAAAGCACTGAGCCGAGCAGTGAGAATACAAAGAGAAAAGCAGAAACTGCCCCATTCTCAAGCAGTTCATATTCAAATAAGGGAAACAAGATATGTGAGGTTTCAGATGGAAACGTCCCATGATCTTCAGAATACAACGCCAAAGCAGATGTCAATGCATCTTTTGATGTGTCATTTTCACTGATAAAACCATGTCTGATTCTGATACTGAACCATTTGGCAATGCCAAAGAACTTAGTGCTAAGAACTCTCTCTTCTGCGTCTTCAATAGTTGTGGCTACTGAGGAGGCAGAGGATGCAATACTTACTGCAGGAGTTTCCAGGTTGTATCTCCTCAATGGTTGCTTGCCCGGACAATGGGCAGGAAACAGGGTGAATGTTCTGAGGGCTGGTGGGGGAGCAGGGAACCTTAAATGCTTATTGATTTGGATTTCATTTTATAACAAGAATGCCATTAAGTTCAAAGTCCAAGATCAGACCTGTAGACTGAAAGGGGCCTTAGAGATCATCTAATCCAACCCCTCATCTCTCAAATGAGGAACCTGGGGCCAAGAAACGTTACCCAGATTTAGGCGGCAGTGAAGGGGCGGGCGGCTGAGCTGGGATCCCAGCTGAGGTCCTCTAATACCACTGTGTTCCTGGCCATCCTTCATTCACACTGGTCCTCTTGGGGAAACTGGTATACTCCTTGGCTTACCACGGCTATTTCCAGTTTCTCCCTTTGTCATCGTCACTTAGCGACCTCTCTGTTCACGGTATTAAAATCTCCCAACATGCTCAAATCACGATGGAGGCTATCTGCCAGCACTAAAGCAATTCCCTCACTTTTCTCAAGGAAGGCAGTACCTGATTTACTGCACTAGCGGAGAACTTCCAACACTTACACTGAAGCTCCCTCAAATACTCAAACCTCCCAATTTCTCAGTCTCTTTCAATTTCATGACCTCCTCCTTCACTCTACTTCATCCACAGAGAGATAGTCATGCCCTGGATCTCACCCCTATCCAAGCATTCCATTTCCTCAATCAAAAATTCTGACATTCTTCTATCCAATGACCATGAGAACCTCCTATCATTTCATCTCTCCCTGGGTTATGCCATTCCTAACCCTGTTTTTTGCCCTCGTTAAGGACTCATTAAGCCCCTTTCTCAGGCCATCACTAAAATTTTGTTTTTACTTTCCTTCCTTCCCAACCTTGATTCTACAGTAGTCAATTCAACATCACATTGTCATCTACACTTAGATCACTAGCTCCATGCAGCATTTACTCATTCCAAACCCTTGTCCCAATTACTCCCACCATATGCCCATCCTCTACTCCTACTTCACATGCTACTAAACAAAGCAAGAGGAAGTCACCCAGCTGAGATAACTGATATACTATAAATTCTTATTATCTAGGTTCTTCTGGACCCTCACTGAAGGGAGGTGATCATTTTATTCCTTCTTAAATTCCTACCTCACTTTCTGAAGAAGCTATTCCAACTCTTCTCTTCCAAGCTTCCCACACTTCACCTTGCCTCCAATGATTTACTGTGAAAATCAGGGCCATTCATCATTAAGTGCCGTCTACTCCCCGTTTCATCTCAAAACCCTTTGACATCGCTCCCTATTATCTCCTTTTCCTCAGTCTGTGATCATGACATGTCCTTTCCACTTATCAAGGCCAGCTCTTCTATGTGTGCCCTGCCCTGATCTCTCCAAAGTATCCAATTTTTTTTCTCTTTTCCTCATATTCTCTTCTCTACTTCCTCATCCCCTCGATTTAACTTTTATTTTTAAATTTGGGAGGGGCAAAACTTGAAGCAAAGAATAGGGATGTAATTTTTAAAAGGATTAAGATGAGGGAGAATTAAGAGTGAGAAGCAAGAGAAATGCCTTTGTTGGTAGTCAGCATTGCCTATTCTTTCATTGCTTTAAGCATTAATAAAAGTTATGACACAATGGATAGAATGAGTGACCTTTTGAATCAATCCTGCCTCAGACACTCAGGCAGAGTGATCACGGACAAGCCATTTAACTTTTCAGAGCCTCAGTTTCCTCACCTGTAAAACAACCACAGGGCTGTTTTGATGAAAGTGCTTTGCAAACTTTAAAGTATAATATAAACATGAGTTGTGGCTGAATGAATGAACAGTACTTAATGAGAATTTAACGTGTGGCTTGGTATAATGAAGGCAGAAGAGTTTGCACTCAAATCCTGTTTATGCCACACTGTGTGACCTTGAACAAGTTATTTAACCTCTTTTTCCTCATCTGCAGGATAAAGGAATTGAATAAATGATAACTAAGGTAGCTTACAGCTTTAAATCTGTGATTCTTTACATACATGAGAGAATAGGTATTTTGGAAGTCCCAAAAGAATTACCAGGCAGCGTCCATCAACGATCTCTTAGTTTCTAAGTCTCATGGTCTTTCTTCCATCAGTCCTCATCCTTCTTTGACACTGTTGATCACCCTCTCTTCCTGGACAGCCTCCTCTCTAGTTTTTTATAGTACCACTTTCTGCTGGTCTTCTTTCCTGTCTGCTCCATCTTAGTCTCTTTTGCTGGTTCATCAACTATATCACACTCTTTTAACTGTGGGTATTCCTCAAGGTTCTGTCCTGGGCTCTTCTTTCTGTATACCTCCTTTTTTGGACACTTCATCAATTCACATGAGTTTATTATCATCTCTACGCAGATGACTTGTATATCTCCAACCCCTGGCTCTTCCCAGAGAACTAATCCCACATCTCCACATTCCCACTGAAAACTATAAACTAGATGTCCCAGAGACGTCACTCACTCAACATGTCCCAAACTCACTCATCTTTCAAACTTTCCATTTTTTTTT
>CM053624.1:91723219-91773061 GCA_028646595.1 Phalanger gymnotis
CTCAATGTTTCTTTACTGATTCTCTGGGGTTTCTTAAGTGCGCTGTCACATCATTGACAAATAGAAATGGTTTTATTTCCTGTTGTCTATGTCTCTACCTTTAATTTTCTTTGTCTTAACTCCTATAGCTAGTACTTCTAGAACTTTTGTCAAACAATTGTGGAAACATGGGAATCTTCTTACTCAACCTGTATTACTACTGCGGCCCTTGGTTTTAAACATGTTTTTCATACTAAAAGGCCATTCTTTTTTTTCCCCTCTGGTTTCTGCATCTAGTGAACAGAAACTAGAATATCACATAAGGGAATAATACGTAGGGCAGTTTATTTAGAATATGAAAGAGGCATACCACGTAATAGGCCTGGAAATATGAACTGGATTTAGATTTTTAAGGCTCTAAACACCAAATGGATGAGTATATTTTATTTTCCTCAGCAAAATAAAAGTTGAACAGCCACACATTTTCTCTCATGAGTGATCATACCATGTGTTGGGTTAATCCCTTCTTTGATCCGCTTTCCCCTAACGTATCTAGGCTCATCCACTCTTTTATCATCCTCAGCTTTCCTCAACCTTTACTCATTGTAAGCTTTGGCACTCTAGATACTATTATCCTAAGAAGCTGCGTCACTCTTGCATTCATTCTTTACACTTCAAAAATACAAGTTGGTTGTTGAGTTCCTTATGCATCCGTCAATAACCATCTTCTCACAGTTCCCTTTTCCTTAGAATTCCCTTTGTATCTTTAGGAATTTTATTAAAGAGCTTCATATGCCTCCTAAGCTAGTTTATCTGGTAGTTTTAGTACATGGGCTCCTACTGCGAATCCTAATGTCTATGTCAGGATATTCCTTTTCTTCTCTACCACAAATTCCAAGATATCCTCCCATGGTTTCCCACCATTTCCACCTCACCAATCAATTGCTCTTCATTGGTGAGAATTAGACTTAAAATAAAATTTCTTTTTGGACAAAATCATTAAAGGGGCTGAAGAGGAAGTGGGAGAGGGAAAGAGATTCAGCAGATGTCTGGATAACTTTAGACGTCCATCACTATTATACTGTATCTCTATGTCTGGGCTGTAGTATTTCCCAAGCCTATTTCCTCTTTCTCTCCAGCTTATCTTATAACAATAATAGCTAATATTTATGGAACACTTTAAGGGCTACAGAGCACTTTACATGTGCTCTTCCTCACAAACGCTTCCACGGAGGTAGCTATTATTCCCATCTTACAGACTGGGAAACTGAGAAGTGAAGTGACTTGCCGAACACACAATCACAGAGCTAGCGTACAAAGCAGGATTCAAACCCAAGTCTTCCAAACTCAAGATGGATAGAGCCCAGCACTCTATCTGCTACACCACGTTTGCAACGTTCAAGCAGACAACGTGGGCCTCGAGGTACAGGAAGAGAGACTGAGGGATAGCTATAAAAATTTGAAAGTCATTTGCTTGGTAACAAGGTAAAAGAAGCTACGATGGTGGAGATCACCAAAAGAAACGAAGGACTGAGACATCAACTGCTTAGAATGAAACGAGCAAAGCTAATACACAGAAGGGATTAAAGGTTTGGAATGTTTTAAACTGCTTAAATGGGGGTTAATGTGCAAATCTTAAGGAAATTGATGTAATTTAGCTTTTACGTAAAAACCAGCTACAAAAGGACAAGACACCAAGCCATAAAAGCAGATCATATTGAAAGACAATCTCCCGCTTCAAAGAGACTATCCTAGGAAGTTGTTCACATACTACACAAAGCTATCAGGTGCCTCTCTAAACTTTTCCTAAATATCTAGTGAAAACAGAGCCAGCTGCCTATATTCAGAAGACACATCAGTGTTTTCACAATTCAAAACTCTAAGTGGTTAAGAGCTTTTGACACAAAATTTCCTTGAAAGGAGGAAAGCACAGAAGAAAACTGTAGTCATTCAAACTACTTCCTTCTTAGCTCTTACATATAAAGCCAGCATTACACATGAAGTAGTGATTTAAGAGTTGAAGTTTTATGGGGAAAGATGTGATTTGCGTTTGTGGAGCTGTGAGTACTAGAGAGATTTAATCAAACAGAAAAACGGTACCAAACTGTACCCTAAGTACCAATTTTTACTTTGAATTTTTTAATTTTAATTTCTGTATTAACAAGGCAATAAGCATTTATTATTTATATGTGGTCAGGCCTTGTACGAGATGCTAGGAGATAAAGCCAAAAATCAGAAGGATTTTGTATCCATTCCTTTTTAAAAGTGTGTTTTATTAATAAACATCCACACTGGATATGGAACCAAATGCTGCTTGTTCTGACTCAATTACTGATATCTAGATGGGGAAAGCCTATACATTTGGATTATAGCCACATCAAGGACTATCATTGACTTGAGTGGTTGCTACCTGGATTACCTGGTCTCTAAAAGGCAACAAACTATGGTAAAAAGCTTGTAAATTCAAACTTATGAAGAGATGACAAATGTCAAATGGAGTAGAATAATTTTGTATGACCCCCAAAAGAATAAAAATTGCAAATTTTTTTTTAATGAATGAAGCATCTAGAATGTTTGACAAGAGAAACCCTGGCAGCCAGCGTTACACAGACCTGAACACTGTAATATTATAGCTCTTGAGGGTGCACAAAAATCAGTTGGGAAATATAATACTTGCAGTTCAGCGTCTGTCAAAACCATGTATGTGTTAAAAAGGACTTATGCTAGAAGATTCCAGGGAAAGAGGAAGGATTTGTCATTAGGGAGGATAAAATGGCAAAGCAGAGAGGAATAGACAGGGACCCATGCTCAGTGTAACTGAGTATCTTCTTCAATAACAAATGTCCCATTATATAGAAAAATGTGTCCTAGTATTGATAAGTGTGCCTATCTGTAACTATGTAAAAGCACTTGTCTTGCTAAATGGATTTCAATAAAATTCAGCATCACACACACACATGCAGTTTGGGTATACAATAGACAAAATGGAAGGGAGGGGCACAGCAGTTAGCTAGAGAACAGTTTGGGAGTCACTTCCTTCTTTTACTGAGCACCTGTGGAAGTTTGGGCATATGTAAACATGTGAACACTTACAGCAAACCATTAGCATTGACAATGGACACATTCAAATATGTTGATTCTTGAATACACGATATATTCTCTCCCCTACCCGCCATCCTTGTTCCAAGTTTCCCTGAACACTAAAAAGTTTCTTAAATACCTATCTTGGAATACCATACCATGATACTCTAAATCAAACTCAAAGAATGTGTCATTTACTTGACATTTTAAGGAGATAAAGCACTCCATAAAAGTGAATATTCCAGACAACTAAAATCCACCACTTGTGCCATAATTTTTCATTTTAACCATTTGTAAGATTTCTCAAATGCACTAATTTTCCTACTTTCTTAAACAATGTAGCAGCCATATCTAAAAACCTTTTTTTTTTGTAACTACAGATCATCTCCATGAGCAATCAATTATCATGCTATGCTGTAATACAGCAATATCCTCAGGATTTACTCAAGTAAATTTACTGAAGTAAATGTAAGTTGCCTGTAGAATTAAATGACCCCATACTGCTAGGCTCATTGGCTATCACTTTACAATGATATAAGAATGCTTGCCTATAGCTGCAGGCTGGAACACCAAGCCAGCAAGCTGATTCTAATGTGTCTCAAATAAAGAGTAAACAGACCCTGAACAAGAAACTGGAAACCACCCTGAACTATGAATAATATGCATGAACTTTGGCATATCTATTTTAGTTGCTCAATTGGCTATATTGCTTACTTCATAATTTCTTTCCCCTTGCTTATTAGCTCAATCTGCTTTCATAGTTCTTTGTTTACAAGACTGTCACTGGAAGTAGCAAGAACCCTGGACCCGGAGTCCTAAGACAGGAGGGTTAATCCAGCTCACAACCTTAGACAACTCATTTTATTGACCCTCAATTTCATTAACCAAAACAAGTCAATAGTATTTGCACTAATTCCCTTGGCCTGGTTGCTGTGAAGAAAAATCTCTGTAAACTTACCAACATGAAAATTGCCTGAAAGATGAATCAAATACTCAGCCATAAATTAATGCAAGAAAACTTGTGAGAGCAAATGCAAGTTTTCTGTCCCACCTTGCAATGGTCAGCCCCATGCAAAACCACCCTCCAGTGAATATGGAAGGTTTAGAAAAATCCGACTGTTGTATATTTGGAGGTGGACCAAGAGAACTTCATTCTTCTTGTGCTCCTTAAGATCAAGCTGAATGCATGTAGAACTGTCAGTTTGTTTTCAATCTCTGTGAAAACAGCTAGAGGAAGAAGTACTCTCAATTATTTTCTCCCAGCAAATGTATTTATTTCCTATGTTTTGCTCTGGGAACACCAAGAATATAGAGTAACACAAGAAATACCCACATAACAAAAAGACAGCTACACCAGTTATTCCTCTGGTGAAAAGATTTAAAATAGCGTAGCAAAAGAAGATGACTGCCCAGGGTCACAAAACACTATACTTGGGAAACAGAAATCTAGACGGAGGAAAGTGCTTTAAATATTTTCAAATCCATTGAATTAAAATGCATTTTTAAGTAGACGATGTCCTCTGATTCAGAATTTTATCGTTTATAATTCACGAGAGTAGCTAATAATTTCATTTTATTTGAATTTTCAGTCACCTAGCTAGTCATATAAAGATAGGCAAGACATGGTGTTCTTCTAAGGCGGGGCGGGGGGGAAGCTGGTTGTCGTGGTGTCTGTCATTCCCTACATTAGAAAATCAGAATTAGAGAGAAGAGTCAAAATCAACTGGCAGTGTGTCTGAGAAATGCTGAAACACAATGGGAGTTGCTTTGCCTTTCTTTTTCTTTATTTAATCAAAGTTAAGACCGGTGGATAAACATAAATACAGCACAATTACTTCAGATCATTCTTCATATTTGTGTACATACAGACTGATGAACTTAATCCCAGTGAAAACTGCAGTCAGCAATGAAGTGCATACAGCCTTTCTTCCCCTCACTCAAAAAGAATTTTTAAAAACCACACAAACTTATAATCTCATTGGCACACACTCTCTCATTACAAATGATTCATACATAAATAGGTCGTGGGTGCAAAGAAGCTAATATGCTAACATATGTATAACCTTTGTTAATGAAAAACAGAAGCAGCCATAATGATTAAAATACATTCAGTTACTGATAACTAGTTGTGCCATAAGGGGCATTATCCAAAGAGAAATCGTGCTGCAGAGAAAAGCTATAGATACACACACAATGAGAAAATAAACTGCTGCAAGGTTAACGCATGCATGTTTAATACTGGAAAAGCACAGCCCTCCAATATTTCTCCATGTTTGTTATAAAAGCCCTCTGCACTCAACTAAAATTAAAATGATCTTAAAAGGATAATACTTGTAAAGTTTACTTAAGTCTTTTCAGCCACAGAAACTGCAATGGAAATAAATGTTCAGAGTCATTTTCAAAACAAAAACAAAAATCTATTCTTCTGATGACATGCATGATTAAAAGGTCTATGCAAGATACATTGCTCTACATTCCCAATGACTAGGAAAAAAAAGCTCAAGTCAATTTAGTTTGCAGATGGTCAAAAGGATTTTTGTATTCCAGCAGGAGTTCAAATCTTCTGGATTTTTTCCCCAACAACTACTGGATTTTCTTTTCTGATTTTCTCAGCAGCATCAGCTTTGTAATTGTAAGAGCAATTGTGTACATCTGAATAACGGTGCACACCACAGTAAACATTTCCACACCGGCATTCAAACCCTGAAAACAGAAACATCAGCCTATTAGAGGCACAGGATCTTAGCCAAAAGTAACTAAAATATCACGGCTGTGATGGCTGAATGAAAAGAATAAAAACAGGTCATATCAACACTTCAACCATTTTGAAACATGAGTAAATCTCAATCCAAATCCCAAGTTTTGGGCAAGCAGTATGATTCTCAATTGCTAAACTAATCGAAATAATGGGAAACATGACTCAATGAGTCAAATGATACTCTGAAAACTGAGAGTTCCTATTCTGGTTCTGATTGGTGTGATTCTCCATGTCTAAGTGGCATCATCTCATAGGATCGATGTCATAGGATTGCTGCTAAGAATGAAATGACAATGTAAAATACCTCTCAAATCCAATGTCAGAAGAATGCTCAAACACATATGTAGAAAACTACTATTTGTGCTACTGAAAGAAAACTAAAAAGTGAGATCTTAATGTTACAGGATATATAGGACTTAAGAGCTAGAAGGAACTTCATGTATTAGTCATATCTTCTCATTTTTACAGATGAAGAAACTGAGGGTCAGAGAGAGTGACTTGCCCAAGATCACGCTGGGAGTTAGTAGCAGAGCCAGAATTCAAAACTAAGTCCTTTCCAAATCCAGTGCTCTTTCTACTACAACACACTATCACATCCTAAGTTTAAATTTCCTCCCCTAAAAAAACCAAACCTTTGTAAAAACTGTAACAACAACATGACTGATGTTGCATTTCATCTCTTCTTGCTTTCCTGTACCAGTGACTGTCCAGCAGAGGTACTAATGATTAGTGAAACAAATGGCCAAAAGATTAGCAATTTTAAGAAAGAAAAAAAAAAAAGGAACTGTGGATAATCCACAAATAATATGGTCTTTACAACTATCTCTGATTTCTCCCAGTGGCTATAATCTAGCAATTTCAATACCTATTCTTATGCTATGAAAGATTCTGTGAAATTCTATGAAAGATGAACCATAGGAATCAACTGGAAAATACAATGTAAAAAGTTCATCTCTGGAATCACCTTTCTTTTGTATGTCTGAGTTACTAATTTGAGAGCAATGTCTTTTAAAAGTGAGATTAATCATAATAGAAAATTTGCATATATTTAATAGTATTTATATACAGATCTCCTACATGCACTTCTCTTTGGTATTCTTTAAAAAAAAATATTTCCAATTCAAAAAATAATTATTTAATAGACTATTAAAATGGAAAAGGCTTTCAAGGAACATATGAGGCCATCTTATCATTACCAATTCTATGAATGTCATTAAACGGGGGTTCAGATATGATGACCTCCTCCCGAAAACTACTCCTTATGGCAATACTCCAAGGCACAAAAACAATGCAAACTGAAGTCACTCATAGGAAACCACACTTAGACACCTGTTATGTAAGTATCCAGTTTAATCTTAGATAACGCATGTCCTTCTTTTTCCTTACCAGTCAGTCCCACTTTCTTCCTGCACATGAAACAGCGATTCTTTTTTTGTTTTGGTTTGTCGAGTGACTTGTTTTGCTCTTCAGAGGGTTGCTGTGCAGTATCCGATACTGAAGCTAACAAAATAGGAATGTGATGATGAAATAATCATTTAGCAAAATCTTAAGTGTTACAGAATCAATACTAAAGCTAGAAAAGGACATTAGATATTATATACATCCAAACAGGTAAGGAGACTGAGGCCTACAGAAGGGATCTGAAGTGATTTGCTTAAGTTGGAAGAGCTCATAGTTCAGATCAACCAGCCAGATCAACTAACTTCATATCCCATGCCCCAATATACCATATCATAGCATACTCTCATTACTAGATTTCACTTAAAAACAGCAACAAAAACAAAAAATTACGCACAAAAATGGGATTCTCTGAACCCATTCACCCCAGAAATATTAAAAATTAAAATCTCAATGACAAGTTTCAAAAACGACAGGCTGACCAAGGCCAAGAATTCAGGTCACAGGGCAGATACATGGCGCAGTGAGTAGAGCCAGCCTTCAAAAGTTCAAATTCGGCCTCAGACACTTGACACACTAGCTGTGTGACCTTGGGCAAGTCACTTAACCCCAATTGCCTTGCCTCACCACTCAAAAAAAAAAAATTCAAGGTCACATAATTTAAGAACTGGGAAAAGTTAAACAGGTATGAAGACATAAAGTTCTAAAATAAATAGAAATGGTTCCACAGGAAGAAGAACTTTTAAAAAAATATTAAGATTAGAGTTACAAAAACATCTGCACAGCTGCAGAAAAATCGTGTGCTGCCCACCCCCCCACTCCCCAACTTCAATGGCTTTCTACCACCTACAGGACAAAGGATATCTCTGCAATTTGATCTACTGAACACTTAATTCAAACCCTTTGCTCCTCTTGAACTCATTTCTATGTTGCTCCCCCAAAATAACATATTTGTTGCTATTATCACAGGTTAATTCAATGTACTCTCATGTCTAGAATATATATTCTATGTTTTTAGAATATTCTATGTTAATTTAATATCATGTCTATTCTTCATCCCTATCCATGTTTAATTAAGCTCTATTCTTTCTTCCAAGTTAGCTGCAGGGTTACAAGTTTTTATCTCTTCCATAGAGATTGCTCTATTTATTGCCCTAACCTATCAGCAATATCGCCAAACGCTAAGTCTATAACACTAACCATCTGTACCACTCATGTAGCACTTAATAAATAGCTGAGGTTTCTGAGCTGGCTTCCTAATTAGTGTAAGCTCCTTCAGGGCAAGTATCTGATGTTATTTCCCCTCTCACCTATAACAAGCACAGTATGCTACACATAGATACTAAATAAATATTAGCTATTAGTGGTGGTGATGATGATGATTACTTATTTTTTAAAGTTTTTTTGGTTAACTTGATAATTTTTTTTTACTTGTGATAATTTTTTTTTATTTGAACCAAGTATGACTGAAGTCAAAGTAACTTTAATTTGCCAAAAATATGATACTGAAGACTTCAAATAGTGTGCTCATTCTATTAAACTGATTTCCTTTAAAAAAGGAAGTGATACTTGAAGACAGTTTTATGGAATATGAAAAATAAATCTCTTTGGGAAAATTGAGATTTAGTTGTAGTTATTTAAGAGGCAGGAAAAGAGGCCCCACTATAAACAAAACTTTGTGTAAGTGGTCAAACAATACTAGTCTGTGACCATCAAGAAAATCCAATCTCATTTTCCTTGACAGTTAGAAATCATGTCTAACCTGTATGTTCTCTTTACATCAATAAAAATATGACAGACCAACAACTTGAAACAGCCAGTACTATATCTTGGGGCAAAAAGAGTTCTACAAGACTGACTGCAAATTATAAACATCAAAACTGGTTTAGCCAGGATAGATGCATATTTCTCACAAGTATTTACATGGGGAAAAAAAAGGAATTAATCTGTAATAAAATGGATCATCACCACACCTAAAAAATACTGCATTAGATATTCTTAAAATAAGCATAAGATAAAAGATTGTAGTTTGCATATGAAAAGAATGAATCTGGGTTTCTGAAGGCCAACAGATCTGTCACCAAGACTGCATGCAATGAGAAAGCTAAATGGTAGGCCAGTAGATTCACAGAATGACTATTTCTAGGTGAAAGTATAAAACAGAAAGCTAATATAAGTAAATGAAACAAATTTCTAATATAAGCTGTTTGTTTTAATTTGGGGGCAAATAACTTGACTTAAAGAGCCTGCAAGTTCAATAGACATCTCATGTAAAACTTTTTATTGAACTGGGGATCAAAATGAGACCTGATTATACTGTTAACTCTGGTGACAAATAGAGTTCTCAAATAAAGTTTACAAAGTCACCTATTTGTCACTGGCAAGCCTACATAGGTGTTAGTGGCCAAGACTCACTTTATTTATTTCAGTGAGGAGGGGAGAAAAGGAGAGCAAAGAGATCTGAAACAGGTTAAGATTGTGGTGGGGAAAACATGGCTTTCATGTTCAGCAGCTTCCATTATTTGGGGAAGTCAAATTTAGACTCTGTTAACCACTAGCCATTATAATTGTTTAAAAAGCACCAGGCAGGTAAAATTAGATTAACTATCCACATGGAGGATCACAAGGCCCTCTGCTCTGGGTCCTGTAAAAAAAAGAAGTGCATGAATAAAAATAAAGTACACAAAATTATTAGCACTTGTAAAGACAATTCTTTAGTGTCTACTATTTGTGTACTCAGATGAGCAAAATTAGTAAGTGGAATAAGGCATCACTTGTGCCCAGATTACAGACACATCATTATCTTAACATTTTAGGAGGGTAGACAATGGTGAATATAACAAACAACGTACACTTATATATCATGATATACAGATGAAAAGCATGACAGGTATATGTTGTACCTACATAATTCATGCTCTTCCTGGAAAAGTAAAGTAAACCTTAATAAAAATGAAATATTATCACAGTATATACTTTAGGAGTAATACCATCCCATTTCAAAATACAAATGAATCTTTATGGATTTACTACCATTTGTTATCTCAAGAACCACCAATGGAATACCCTTATTAAAGCAATATTTTGACCACCTAATTCCTCCTCTCTTTCAAATAGCTATCTTGGGGAGAAGGCAGGGCAGGTGGGATGGAGAGTGTAAGGAGGAAGAAACAGATAATGATAGTCACAAGAAGTCTTTTTTTCTTTTAAGCTTAACATCCCACATCCCTAGTCTTCACCTTATTTCTGAATGGAATAAGTTTGAGTTCCCTCACTATCCTCTTCTGGGTGAAAAACAGCCTGTTATAATGGCCTTCCTAAAATATGGCTCTTGAATTGACTAGGAGTGATATGTACAGAGGTTACTGACTCCCTTCATTTTGGATACCATACCTCTTGGTGCTGCCTAAGGTCACATTAGTTTATATGACAGTCACATTTTACAGTTAGCTTGTGTCTAAGTTCATTAAAATCCCTACAGCTAATATTCAGTCTATGTCACATTATCTTAAGTCAAAAGGGTGAGAGCTTTGTCCAGCAGCTTGCTTAAATCAAGATACACCATGTCTACATTATTACTTGATCTATGGGTCTAACAAGAGGTCAGTTTAACACTCAAAAGGCATCTCTGTGCAAAATTCTGTCAGTCAACAGTTACTTCTTGAGTGTTCACAAACCACGACATCTGCATTTTACTGGATTTATTCTTCTCTTATTTTGTTCTTTAACTCTTCCCCTTTTTATCTTCTCAGCAGAACTGCATATCCCTTCCCTTGAAGGCAGAGGCTATACAACATCATTGCTCCTATCTCTCACTTTTATACAATGCCTGGCATGTAGAAACACTAAACAGTTATTTATTGACTTATTACAAGATAAAAGACTTCTGAGTTATAACAGGAAAATTATGTAGAAAACTAAAAAGCATTCATTAGAAAGAGTATAGTGCACATTAAACCAAATACTTCCAAGCAAAAATCTACAATTTCAAAATGAAAATATTTCATTATTTATGATACCCAGATAAAGTCTGGCATTAATACAATATTCCCAGTCATGGTTTACGTGAAAAGAAAAAAAAAACCTGATGGTCTAGAACCAGGAAGCAGTTTAAGACCTGTTCTCATAGGGGTACAGTATGGTATGGCAAAAAGAGCACTGGAAATGAGCTAAAGAATCTGCATTCAAAACATGGCACTGCTATCTATATGGCCTAGGGCAGTCACTTCCCCTCTATGGGCCTCAATTTCTACTATAAAATTACAGAAATGGAATAAATGATCTCTCAGATCCTTCTCTTCCAGTTTAAATTCTATATCTACAGTAACTTAAATCAAGCAGTGTTAAAGCACTTCTCAATATGACAAAAACAAAGTGCCCTTAAGCTCCCAGGCAGACCAGCTGCTTTCATAACATGAGTATGACAAACCAAAGTGTACTATTGGCTCTGTAAATGTAAACTTGACTCTGAATACCAAGGATTTCTCTTACCACTCCATTTATTAAATGAAGCTGGCAATATCACAGTAACAAAATATGTCCAAAACCAGTATTTTATATAATCTTGAAAACAGCACATAAGCAATAAGATGGCTCTTGCCTCTGAAAATAACTGACCAAAAAGCATGGGCAGAAAAGACCTAAGCCCTTTACTCAGCAGTAGAGGTACACTCTGGTCCTAGTTTATTCACAAATTTGTGTAAAAATAAGCTTTCTGGTCTTTAATATAATGGAAAGAGCACTGTTTCCAGAATCAATCTCATTTTAAACCCCACCTCACATATCCTACCCTTTGTGACCCTGGTCAAGTCATGTCTCTTTGAGCCTCAGTTTCCTCATTTGTCAAATGAGAGAATTGGATTATATAGCTGCTGAGGTCCCTTACAGCCCTATGTCTATGAATCTATAGACAAGCTTGAGAGGGAATCAATGTTAGCAATGGGCATATTACAAGAAGTAGCAGAAGCAGTAGAATCACCAAATACAAAGCTAATTGGAATCACTAAAAAATATAAGGCAAATAGTCCTACATTCTTTAATACTCTTAAGCATATTTATGATTGAGACATTGAGAAGCTGGTTATGTTCAGCATAATATTTTAAATGGTATGTTTATATAGTAGGCCCTTAATGTCTGTTTAATGAATGTAATTTTCCAGATAACTGCAGCTTAACTTTATGTATTCAAATTCTTAAATACCTTTGTATTTACTATTCATTTATGTAGAACCTCTCATTTCCCAATGACATGAAATAAATTACTCATAATCATAAAATGTGAGATTGAAAAGGCCATGAAGATCCTCATTTTATAGATGAAAAAACTGAACCCCCTCTAAATTTAAATGAACTTGCCCGAAGTCTTACAGGGAAATAAAATAGTCAGAATTTGAACTCGGGCCCTCTATCTCAAAATCTCTTTACACTAACATTCTGCCTCTCATACCTGCTAATATTAATAAAGTACTATTGCAAAGGCATGACTACAGACAAGAAAAAAGACAAACAGCTTGCTGACAATCAATTTTTCAAGTCAAAATACAGAGTGAAAGCAAGTGTCGCACTTGTACATTTAGGGGACACCGGAGAGTAGACTAGCGATAAGAACACTGGGCTAGAGGTCAGAAGATTGGGTTCTAATTCTAACTTTAATAAGAGTGTGACAATCAAGCAAGAAACCTTAACTTTTCTTTTTTCCCTTTCCTTCATCAAAAAATTGTGAGGCTATACACAGGGAGGGAATTCCTGCAATTCTCCATGTCACATTGTTATTATGATAAAAAAGATAATTTATATGAAAATCATAAAAACATAGTGTTATTACTCCTTCAGTACCCAATTAAATCACAGTAATATCAGTGGACATCTGTATAGTGCTTTAAGATTTGCTAAGTACTTTAAGTATATTACTTCATTTAATTAGGAAAATAAAAACCTAAAGACTACCCATAACTTTAAAGTTTAAAAATTCAAGTTCATTTCCAACCCTAAACTCCTCCCTCACAGAATAACAATAAGATCTAAAACTGGAAGGGACTTAAAAGATCAGTTTGCTCAATTTTCTTATTTTGCAGACATAGAGAGAAAATGTAACCTTCTTAAGGTCATACTGGTAATTAAGGAGAACTAGGAAGGGAACATAGGTTTAACTCTGAGTCCAAGGGCTCTATCCACTACACTGTTACCTTCTAATTCTAAACAACAAACACTAAGTTATCCTGAGATGTAAGGCCTTAAGCATCATGATCACCCACGTTTACGTAACTACAATTTACAAAATATAAGGTAAGTAGTGTAAGTACTCTTATTTTAAAGATGGGACAACTAAAGCTCAAGGGGTTGTGTGGCTGATGATCCAAGGCATGTAGATAGAAGTCTTCTACTTCTAAGCCCAATGTTCTGTCTACAAGGTAACTCCCCATCCCCGTCCGAAACTAATCATTTGTCTCTTGACGCTAGAAAATGTTTGTCAACAAGAGTAGGATGTGAATTTATAACCGATCTCAAAAGGCATTTCAGCCAAAGTAATGGGAATGGGAAATTGAGGTAAAGTCTGAAGGAGAGCTGACATGCAAAGTCCCATTTTATCATACAATCATTTATAGGCATACAATACCATGTTATAAGCTACCACATCAAACATTTCACATGTGTTAAGCCAGCATTAATTGCTACCCAAATCTCTATCCTTAAAGTTTTGACTTCTACCCTTTATGAAGTCCCAAATGTTCAGCTGTATTGAAAAATGTGTTTACCTTAGGTGTTTCACTGATACTTGAACTTTAACATGTTGAAAACTGAACTCATTTTCTTCCTCAAACTGTCATTCCTTCTCAGTTTCTAAAGTAAACCAGTCTTTAAAAAATTAAAAGTTTTTGAAGAAGTTTCCAGGACTTCCCAGATTAACAGAATCATCAATTTCCTTTTCTTCCTAAAATCTCCATTTTGCCTCCTATTCTAGTTTATCCTTATAAAAAGATACAGACAGAAGGAACCCTTAGAGATAATTTAATGGAACAACTTGTTTTACAGATATAAAATCCAAGGAAGAGAAGTGAATTGTTCAAATTCACTGAACTGTATCTTAAACACTTCATTTGAAAACTCAGATGAATTCTGTGAAATCTTATTTGATTTTACTGATTTCCTCTACCACCCTATTACCCCACAATCACCTCTGTAATAAACCCAGGCTCCAAATGTTTCTGTCTAATTCATTAAAATGGCCAGACCCGGACCCTGTTCCTTCAGATTATCTCCTCTGGTTCTGGTCTGTGGTTTACAAGTCCCTGTCTCCAAAAGAAACACATTTTTTATCAATAGAGAAACTTCGTCTGATTTGCGGCTTTTAGCGTTATACCCTCCACCTCAAGGAAATCATAAATCACAACAGAAAGAAGTAAGTGAATTAACTTTTGGTGACTCTTCCAACTGTATTTTACATAAAATACTTCTTATTCAGAAATGCCAGATGTGCAGAACACGGGATTTTCTTATTAATTAGGCATACGTCAGAATTTCCCCTTAGCATTTCCCTTCCTATTTAGTTTCTCATCAAATCTCACCTATCCTCTTTTCTGTAAAAATTTCCTAATCCACCAATGCCAGTCTTGTGACCAAATTACTTTCCTGATGCCAAGTAATGTTATTTTCATTTCTCCTCACCATGGATTCTGCTTTAGCCAGCAAATCTCCTTGTAGTCTTCTGTTTATCTGTCTATTTCTATCACTTTGCAACCTCTCCACCCCTCAATTCTTGCTGGGAAAACAAATTCATTTTACCTTCAAAAACTTACTGAAAGACTGAGCTGCATGAAGACTCCTTTTTCCTTGATTTTCTCTCCTCCAACTGCCACCATAAGCATTATATATTCACTTTCTTGTCTTTGTATGTCTTTTGCAAGCATGTGCTGTCTTTTATGGTTAATTAAGATTACAAAGCCTTTTTGGGCAGGAACTATGTCTACTACAGTTAGCTACACTAACTGACATACAATGTAATTAATATTTATGAAAATCCATCACTCTAAAGTATAGAACACCTTAACTCATTTTGTGTCTTTCCGAGGCACCTATTACAATGCTCTGTACAAAATAAGCTCTGAAATATTACTGACTTAAGCTTTAACAAAGGGCCTACCACTAACTCCCATGATAGCATAATTTTCCTATGATGGTATGAAACTTATAGCCAAATGCCTCCTTTTATCCCACTAATAATTAAAATTATGAGAAATTCAGAAAATAGCATGCAGTTTTATAAAAGGCATATATTCCTATTAAATGCCTTTCTGTGGTCACTTAAGGAGGGGAAAAGCAAAGTAAGGAACAAAATAGGACATCAGGTCAAGATGAAAGTCTGAACGTTGGCTTTCCCCTTCCTTTCAGTCCTTAGTCTCAAAGAAGCAGCACAGCAACAGCAAAGTGGCATCAGTAGAAGCTGAACTTCATCTGACTGCAAACAAGCAGCTGGCATGGACCATGTCTATTAGAGAATCACATGTTAAACACCATTGTATTAGGGAAATTAAATGCTACTGTGAAAACAAAAATCGTATAAGTTCTAATTTTTCACTAAAAGCCATTTATTAAGCAATTAGGCATGGGGGGGGGTGACTTGAACAAAGACCTCACTATTTTAAATCTAACAGGATGGGTGAGGTTAAAAACACTAAAAATCACCATTGGCAAATTTTGGATAATTAAGTTCAAACAGACTTTAAAAAAGTTTTATTAATATCTGCTTGGTATGTCTGTTTAGGAGTCTGAACAATGAAATCAAGTTTACTTTTCAGATCTCTAATTTAAAAAGTCACCAGCATGCAATGTTAAACACTGGAATCCCTCATGAGGTCAAGAGTACAACTTACCTTGAGTGGAGTACTTACACATTTAAAAAAAATCGTTTTACTAATTTAGTATTTCAGTATCACTATCATTTAAGTTCAACAGATTTCACGGTCAATTTGTTTTTTCCTTTGGCATTAAATGTCAGAAGGCTATATAGAATTACTATGCCTAGGCTCATCTTGAGGTATCTTTGGATATGAGTAGAAGAAACTAAAGTATCAATGAATGTTTGATGAAGCATGGAAATGATAATTATTAAATAAGAGTATTTACATATCACTATTGTTAGGGCACTTAAACACTTTATCATTATTTCATTATTTCATATGATATCATCATATATCATTATTTCAGAAGGGAGCAAGCACATGTCTCAGAAGAAACTTCCTCCTGAAGATAGAATCCAATTTGTTAAAGGAAACTTTCCCACTTTCCTCCCTGCTCCTGTCGATTAGGACTTCCATGTAGATCTAATGTCCGCCTCCTACCCATCAAAGCTGAGCTTTCCTCCACCATTAAATACCATCGCCTCAGTGAACCAGCTAAAGAGGAGACTGCAAATTTTTCCTATGGTGTTTTTCCTTAAATGAGCCAGGCCTTTAATAATAACAAATATAATAATCAAGTACATACAGTCAGGGCTGACTTAACCTCAAAATAATTTCACCGGACACAGAAAGGAGGGAGACATACATAAGGTATAGTAGCCCATATCTAACAGCCCAATTCAGAACCTCATCTCATTCTTATTTATGTGGTAATCTGAACTCCTATTCTGGGTGTATATAATTAATTCTACGTAGACTGTGGAGGGAAAAAGATCAGCTGGGAAACATAATATCAGTTCCATCATATATAGTATGAACGAAATTTAAAACACTAGTTTAGAGATTTTTCTCCTTCCTTTAAATCACACCCCTTTCTGATTAGGTATACAAATTTACTGCCCATTCCCTTCATAACCCTGGCAATCTAACTTTTATTCCCTCTACTGAAACTGTATTTTTGTAGGTCACCTACAGGCTCCTTTATTTTTGGCTTTAATGGTCTTTTCTCTGTCTTCATTCTCCTTAACAACTGTTGCATAACACTCTGCATGCATAACTGTTGCATATTCACCCTTTCATTTCAAAGTCATCATGCTACTCTGGCTTTTATTCTGTATATGTTCAGGCTATTCCCATCTTAACTCCTCATGTGTCTATGTGTTCTCTCCAACAGTCTCAATGGGTGGGGCCCTGGTTTAAACTCTGGCTTAAGTTTTTCAGATCTCAGGCTATCCCTAAGGTCACCAACTAATCTTGAAATCTTGTCCTCTTTACTTCACTGGACTTCAATTTCCTCATTTTTAAAATGACGGAGATGGATGACATGATTTCGAGGCTGGAATCCAGCATAAATTCCATTGTCTTCCATTTTCTTTACTAGTTCCTCTTGAACCTGTTTGGCTATTGTAGAGTTCCCAAATTTGGTCCTTTCTATATCCAAACTCCCCCACTGGAGTACTTAACACATTTTTTGCCTTAAACTACCATCTCTCTATGATGGTAGCTTTCAAATCTATATGTTCAATTCTCATCTAAGTCCAACTATATATTAAAATTTTCTACTTGGATGCCAAATTCCCCAAATTTAAAACAAAATTCGTCATCCTTATTCTGAAACAGGATCCCTCTCCGCCTGTCAATGACATCAAAAGTCTCTTCCAAGGTCTAAAGAAGACCTGAAGTCCTCTTTGCTTCATATTTCTGTTCTTCCTTTACACTCAGTAAATATGGTCTAGTAATTCATCCTTTAAAATGTCTCTTTACCTTCCTCTCTATTCCCACTATGGTAGTTCAAATGGTTTACCGCAATAGCCTCCTGTATAGCCACTATGACTCTTCCTATTAAATCTATCCTCCATACTGATCAGAAACAAATCTTCATAAAACAGAACTTTCATTAAGTCATAAATAATGTGCTGAATATGCAAAAGGCTGACCAGAGTTACTGAGACTGCATATCATTGCTGGGGAAGGGAAACTATAGCTACTAGATATGCTCCTCTCCCCCAAAGGAATCCCAAACTCTGGAGAAAGGAATGTGGCAGAGGCATCTAGTTTTAAGGATAATTAAGTAATGCTTCAAGAATGACTAATGATTCTGATCAAATCCCTGGCCTATGCAAACCAAAGTTTGTAGTCAGTTTACCACATTCATTTAGTGATGCAATATGCTCAGGGGCCCTGGGAAGGACTTAAATACAAAAAGGCCTTAAGAAGCAACATGTCTGTGCACCTGCTCAGTCACTTGCTCACCTTGCAGATCGTCTGTTTCAGGAACTGCTTTGTCCACAGATGTACTTTCCACTTGAGTAGATGCTACAGAGTCTGATAAAAGTGACTGATTTGATACAGGGCTAAAAGAGAGAAGGACAAATTTTTAGATAAGAAGTTATTCACTGCTTTTAGATAATCAGGTGGCAATCCAGCTAACTGCAGTAGATTATTACAACATATGGCTTCAATAAAAGAGTAATTTTTAGCACATTTAAATGGTACTAGAAAATTAATAGTATTTTTGAAACTAAGCATTCCAGTTAGAAAATTTCATCAATAAAGGTCAAATGACCCATTAAGCAATTATTTCCATCAGGAGGTACAGAATGGTATGATGAATAAATGCTTAAGAGACACTAATGTAAATTTGTGATTTATTACAATACCTTGTCATTATGAAAAAATCAACCAGAACACCACATAATATAAACAGCCACAAATGATATAGTAGCACAGTAGGGAAAGTGTTGGACCTAAGAGTAAGATGGAACTGAGTCCAAATTTTGCCTCAGACATTTACTGTGATCCTGGGCAAATCACTTAACCGCTCTGGGCCTGAGTTTCCTCATCTGGAAAATGAGAGGAGTCTGAATTAATGTCCTCTATACTTTTGTCAACCTTTAAGTAATTTACAGTCTTATGAACCTAGGAAAGTAGGAAACTAGTTTTGGCATAATAAATCAACTGTGGAGTAAGAACAATGCAATAAAATTTGTTTTACATCTCTAAACTGATGGAAAATTCAAAGTTAAAAATACGCTAATGCAGACAAGAATGAAGGCTTACTAAATTTATTTAATCTTCACTCAATGCACAGTACCAAGTTTTAAAAGACAATTTGGAATACTTACATTCTTTAGAAACGAATAAACAACTTGTTAATACTGGAAAATATGTCAGATTGGGATTCAAGAGAGCAAAATGTCAATCATGGTTATGACTACTGGTCACATGTATAACCTTTAAAAAGTCATTTGGTCTACTAAGACCTCTGTCTCCTTATCTGTAAAACGAGAAAAGTGGACTCCATGACTTCGGAGATCTCTCAATTCTAGATCTATGATCCTATGAAGACTTGTGACTTTTGGAACAAGTCACTGAACAGTTAAGTATCAGTTTCTTTGTAAACTAGGTTTTAGTAGTATGTGCACTACATCCAACTCACAGGTAGGAAGAAAGCAAATCACCAAAATCTGAATGAGTGGAATGAATGAAAGTCTCTCATTTAAGGAAAAGGATACCTAATATTTTAGCTTCCATAACGCCTGAACTATATCTTTAAGTTTAAGAATTAAAGCCCCCCCCTTCCTCTGCTTAAACTTGCACATATGCCACATATATCCACATCCTGCATGCACATAGAGTGAGCATGCCTGTAACGGTTGTCTGTTAGTTTTGAGGTTAAGGTGTTAGATTAAGAATCTTTCCTTGTTTCAAGAATGTGAGGCCAACTACACCGCCTATGGATAGGGACAGAGGTCCAGGGGTTTTTTGGGGCTTCTTAGAATTGTTTTTGTGAGGGGTTTTTGGAGCTTCTTAGAATTGTTCTTGTAAGGGGGTTTGGGGGGGGGGGCCTTTAAGGGGTATATAAACTGTCTGCCTTCTGAAACTTGCCTCCCCTCCCCAGACCATTCTGGAGTGGGCGAAGCCCAATTCTCATGCGAGACTTGCAAATAAAACCTCTGTCTTTACCTTGAGAAACCTCTGATTGTTATTTCATTTTCGGGGGTTATTGTCTCTCACATGAACATACACATGAATTTGAGACAGAGAAAACACACAAGAGAATTTTACCAATAAATTAATACTTGAAAATTTGACCAGCCATAATTCAATAATACAGGGGAAAAACAAAGACTTAAAAATAAAAATTTTTTACGTCAAATGAGGACAATAGAAGTTACAGCTACCTGGACAGAAACAACCAGAATGAAACTAACTTTTTTCACACAAAAGTCATTTTTCATACACCATTCCTCAGGAAGCAAATGGGTCAAACACAGGCACTATACACTTTATTTTTAATTATCTTTTTAATTGAGACTTGAAGAGACCTTACCTTGGCTGCATAGATGGGGAAGACGTGGAGTCTAATGTTGATTGGGCTTCTGGGACATTGCCCTCTGTGCACTGAACTGGTAAAGATTCAGACAGACTACTGACAGAAGTTGCTGCAAGAATACCACATTTCATGTTAAAGTTTATATAGCTTGGTAAATTCAAGAGTTCACTTATAAAATCAAGGTTAGTTTTCCACTAAATATTAAAGATAGTTTTGCTATCTAATTTAGAGATACTTATTACCATACACATATTCCCTCAACAGATCTCCACCGAACTATTTTAAGTGAAGTAATAGTTTTAAGGCTAGAATGATAAATTAGGAAGAAAAATTCACCAATTTTATTATTATTTAATCCACAAACATCTTCCTGGTGTAAGTCCGCACATCTTTGGTCAGTAAATAACTTAAAAAATGGTCTACAGTCAAATATACCTTGAGAGTTTGAGGTTAGAATTAAATGTCATTGTCAGTCCACTAAGTTATACTTCTAGGTGTTCCATAAATGTTATGAACACATTAAATGAGTACTGACATGCCATTTTTAATACCTATATCTAATGCCTGTTTTTCTTCTAATGAACTTACATGTCATTCCACTCTAAGATCTCTTCTAATTATCAGTTCTTATGTCTATAATAAATACAAGAGTTAAAGCAAGAACAAAGGCCTACTTGTTTATATTACAGTGTTGTTGTTCAGTTGTGTACAACTCTGTGTGACCCCATGTGGCGTTTTCTTGGCAAAGTTACTGGAGTGGTTTGCCCAGGGTCACATTGCTAGTGAGTACTGGAGGCCACATCTGAACTCAGATCTTCCTGACTCCAGGCCCAGTGTTCTGCCCAGTGAACCACCATGGTGCCTCCAAGGCAAAGGCTAAGTGACTTACTTTTAAGGAGATATTGTGTGTGTGTGTGTGTGTGTGTGTGTGTGTGTGTGTGTGTGTGTGTGTGTATGTGTGTGTGCGCACATGTGTAAATGATTTGCTTTAGCTATGGATGCAAAATGTCAGCAATATTTCTTATCACAATTAAAGTCATCTAAAACTAATATCTGTTTAAATATTGTAAGGACACGTGGAAATATCAACATGAGAACATAAAAATATTCTATCATCCATGGCAAAAAATGCATTTAATCTTGAGGGGATAATTCTGTCACAAGTCTTTGTTTATTCACCTAATTTAGAGCTTCTTGGGAAACTGAAGAAAATATATTAAATTTGATCTTAGCTTAAAGAAAAATCAGGAACATTTTAATTATTTTGGCTCTGGATTTTGATTTAGAATACGAAACACAACATAAAACATACAAATATTTTAGATGTTATAAAAGATAATCCACACTCTTGGCTAAAAGGCACATGAATTTTTAAAACTTTTACCAGCCATCTATAACTATTAAACTTTGAAGATATTACTTTCCCCAATATACATCCCCAACATTCTACTTATAAAGACAGAAAACAACTCCCATGAGCTGGGGATGAAAACTTTCCCCAGTGGGAAAATCTCTTACTCCTCCATACTCACCCGCTACACTTTGCAGATTAAATACTTTCAAAAGTCTGCATGAAAATTTGTAATATATTCTCTAATTATCCAGAGTGAAGTTAAAAGTTACCAAAGGACATACATATCATACACACACATGTTCATATGTATATACACACTAAATATGTATGTAGTGTGTACAGTAGTAAATGAGCAAAGACTCTCTAGTTAATACATATTACTTAAAGTAGGTATAATACTCATAAGAACTACTTACCAGGTGGGCTAATTCTACCATTACTACTATTCTGTCTTTGAAGATGTTCTTTATAGCATACTGAACACATGCCATTTGTACGAGGGTTTCCATAAAATCCACAGCCAGTGGAACAAAGCATAGGCACTTGGCTATGGTTAGTTTCTTGAGCCATATTCCGCTTCTGTGCACCTGAAAATTATAGTCAGAGCATTCAGAGATAATATTTCAAGGGTTCTCCAAATTAGTTTTGTATCATAAAAAACAAATAAATCGTACTTCTCTAAAAGCACATTATTTATGTGACAAAGCTGGAATATTTTTTTCAAATAAGATAAAAATTCACACTCCCTTATGTCAAAATAAACATGGAATCGGAGCAGAACTATAGTGGTTCGGGCATCAAGATACGTTGGAAAAAGTTTGTCCTTAACCATAAACCGCAAGCTCTTAAGTTTCAGAGAACTGTGGGAAGCTTATAGCAAGCCAGTTCTGTTTGGAGTCTCCTAGATTACAATGAAGATTTCTAAACCACCAGAGCAGATGCCAGGTCTCCTCCAACCAAACAATGTTAAAGTAGCAGAATGATAATGTCATTTAGCAGAGGATTATCACTAATGGTAGGGAGTGGGGGAGGGGGTATAGAAAGCCCTCTGTTGTATCAATTTTTCTCCCATAAAACAAATGGCTAACATGCCTGACTTATGACAAAAAAAAATAGTAATACAATTTCTTATTTCTTCCCCAGTCTTGCAAAAATTCCTACAGAGATTAAGAGATAAATCTGTGCTAAAGTAAAAACTAAGATATGAGGGTTTAGAAAAGCTAATTTTCAAAAACTGAAAATTATTAAAATATTTGGAACAAATTTGGGAAAATGTTCGTATATGATTATCTATACTTCAGGCTAAGAATAGGTGCTAGACCTGTAATTTTATTGGCTTAGTGTTACGTAACTACCAGGTGAAGAAACTCCCTCTATCAATTCAGATCTCCTCTCAGGTTTGACTTCCAGATCGCTGAGGTACAACATTTAGGATAATAGTGAGTTAATGAGTACTGATCCTTGCTAGGATTCAAAATGTCACAGAAGTCCTATATCAAATTAGCAGCTGTGAGGGAAGCAATTCTATGTTCCTCTGAAATCCTCAATCAATCATTTTGAACCATCATGAAAACTGCAGATGGCTCAAAAGCCTAGAGGACCCATATAATGTACACTGGAAGACCCAGGCAAGGCAGAGAGAAGCTATGCAATATAGGCAGAGACTCTAGATGGAGGTTAATTATTTTCTGGGTCAGCCTTCCAGTCTGAAAGTATGAAAAGTTTTAAAGCCATCATCATCCAAACCACCTATGTGCTATGAAGATTATCCAAGAAAATTTCTTGCAGCTATAACACTTAATTTCCTGGGCATAACTGATTTAAAAACAAAACAAAAACAAAACCCAAATGAACACATTAGGAATACAAGCAACATACAAGACTTGATGTGGAAAGGTATTACTGACCGCTGCAAAACACAGAAGGTTCATGTGATAGGCTAGAAATCATTAAAGTATATCCTATGATCTTTTTTTTAACACAACTTTTGACTCTCTTAGTTTTTTACCTGGTTCAAATTCCTACATTTTACGCAGCACATGAAAGAAATAGGTCTCTATTTAGAAATACTTCCACTAAACCAATATATTAAGGGAAATCGGTCTCAACCCAGAAACGCACTCAATTCTCATATCCAACAGATTAAAGTAAAGTACTAGGAAGAAGCAGAAACTATTCCAGAGTGAAATCCCAGAAAATTATACTAAGTCAATGAAGTTTTGTATGGCAATAATTTTATTCAATTAATTAAAGCAATTTGTTTACAATTTCTCCCTTCCCCCCTCCCTCACCTTCTCCAGTTCCTGAACTTTGCAGGAGACACAAAATTTTAAAAATATAATAACCTTGTTTTATTGTTATAAAATTTTCTAATATGAGTTTTTTGCCTATTTCAAACATTAGCTCCTTGAAACCAGAGATTTTTGCTTTTTCTTAGCATCCTCAGTGTTCAGTATAGTGCCTGGCATGTAATTAGTGTTTAATTAAAAAAAAAAAAAAAGCTTTCTTGAATGATTAACAATGGGTTCCTTAAAGTTCAGCAACTTGTATTTCCATTTGTAACAAAAATCAAATTTATTTTAAAATATTTTTAATAAATTTGAAATTATATGATCCATTACCATATGCTGCTGCCAAATATGATAAAAGATGTTGACGAGGTCCACTACAAATTTATGTTATATAACCTAGCCCGGGCTCTCAATGATGCAAAGCAATTCTTTTACATACCACCCTGTCTCCCAATTAACTCTATCCCACCCACCACAGCGGTTCTTCCAAATCCTGTTATCCTTCTTCAAACCTTCCATTGTTTTCTCTTCTCCTATCCTCTCAGCTGAGGGCCTTTCCTCATATTTTACTGAAAAAAAGAAAAAAAAAACTGAGCCAATTGCTGACATTTTCTCTCATCTTCCTTATCTATGTCACTCAGATGCCTACTACTGCTACTATCACCTCCTTCACTCCCAACTCACATAGTGAGGTGATCCTTTCTCCTTGCCAAGGCAAACTTTTCTATATGCGAAAATGATGTCATTCCATTCCATCTTCTCCAGAGACTGTCCTTGCCATCATCACTACTCTCCACTGGTTGTTTGTCTATTGTCTATGAATATGCCCTTGTCTCCTTCATTCTCAAAAAAACCTAACTGACCCATCCACCTTGGCCAAACTATAAGCAATCCCATATTTCTCCTCTCTTTTCTGGCTAAACTCCTGAAGAAAGCTATCAACAATAAATCTACTACCTTTCCTCTTAACTCTCTACAATGATTTCAATCTTAGCTTTCAACTGAAACTGTCCTCTCCAATATTACCAATGGCCGCTTAATTGCCAAATTCAATGATATCTTCTCAGTCCTCATTTTTCTTGGACCTCTCTTCTGCCTTTGCTATTGCTGATCATCCTCTTTCTCTAGTTTTCGTGACACCGTGCTCATCTGGTTTTCCCTCCTATGTATCTGACCATTCCTCAGTCTGCTTTGCTAGATCTTCCTCAAGTTATACCCATTAACTATGAGTTTTGAAAAAAGGCTCTGTCCTCCACATTCTTCTCTTCTCCCTTTCTACTATTTTACTTGGTGATCTTATCAGCACCCATGTATTCAATTATCACCTCTAGGCTAATGATTCTCAAGTCACCTTAACCAGCATATTCTCTGCTGACATACAGTCTTGTATCTCCATGTGCCTGTTGAACATCACAAACTTGTCTTGTAGACATTTTTTGGAGGCAATCAGCAGGGTCACATAGCTAATAATCATTTGAAACCAGATTTGAACTCATATCCTCGAGACTCCAGGGCCAGTCCTCTATCCACTGCACCACCTAGCTGCCCCTCTCATAGACATCTTAATTAAACTCATCATGTCCACAACTGAACTCATCATCTCCTCTCTCCTCCCCCTTCGAGGCTTCCTCACATCCTAACTTCTCTATTATGGTTAAAGGTACCACCATGTTATCCTCAACTACTCTCTCATATCGTCATATCCAATCTGTTGCAAGGTCTATTGATTGTACCTTCTCAGCATCTTTACACGAGCCCCCTTCTCTCCTCTAACACTGTTATCATCCTGGTATAAACACCTCCACCTACTGAAGCAGACAGGAGAGACTTGTGGTGTACCCCGCTAACTCTAATCTACACTAAGCTGTCAAAGCACAAGTCTGACTACATTCAAATCCAACATTTTCAGTTTGGTGTTCAAAGGCTTCCTAACATCCCCCATCTCCCATCCCCCTTTTAGTCTTCTTACTCCTTACATTTCTTCATACACTCTGACATCCAGTGACACTGGCCTCCCTGAAGTTTCTCAATGAAGACACTCCATTTCCTAACTTCAGGCATTTTCACTGGCTGTTTTCTATACTCTGAATGCTCATCTCTGCCCTCTGGCTTCCTTGAGAATCTTAGCTAAAACCATACCTTCTACGGGAAGCCTTTCTAGATCCTCTTTAAATTTAGTGCCTTCTCTCTGTTGGTTATTTCAAATTTTTTGCATACATTTGTTTGTACATTGTTTTTTGCATGTTATCTGTGAGACAAACTATGTTTACAAACTATGAGCTCCAGGTGAGTATGGACTATCTCACTTTTCTTTGTATTCCTTGCACTCTGGTAAAGTGTCTGGCACGTGGTAGGCGCTTAATAAACGTTAGCTAATTGGCAGACTTTTAATTGTATTATGCCAAACATAAAAATTATGACTACACGGTCTCGTATAATAATTTTTATATTCTTAACTATGACATTAGATTTGTAAAAGGTAAAACATGTTTGACATCAAAAATACAAGATTTCTAGAAACTTTGACATGACAATTTTGTTAAAGGGGAAATGGAGGAAGTAGAAGAATGGAAAATCTTGGGTAAATTAAGTATAAGCAGTACTTTTCAAAAAACATTTTTCAAGTACTGTTAAAATTGATTCTCAAGTTACTAAACATTTGCCTTAAATTCAAAAGCATAAAAGGACCCATCTACCAATACAAAATCTCCATTGCCCTCTTTAAATATACAAGCTCTTTACTGAAATAGTAGCGTACCTTAGTGACTACTGTGGGCTCTTCTTCTCCATGAACTTCTCAAATTCATCTTTTGCTACATTCACTCTATCTGAACCATGCCAAAATTTCTGTTTTGGAGTGTTTTTTTCTCATTTCCATCCATCTTCAACCACCTACTTTTGATCTAAGCTACTTCTTACTCTCAGCCTTGATAGTGTGCTTTCAATGAGATTCTATATCTTAATTACTTTAAATGGATGTGAATATACTTCAGGAATCTAGATCTAATCTGCTCCCTCCACTTCTGGCTATGGTCTTTATTTGACTGATTCTTAAATCTGCATTTTTACTCGAAAAGGTCTAATCAGGTCTGTTTCTATTTATCAATGTAATAGGGGCCTAACATCTATCTGCACAAAGTATCTTTGAGACAATTCCCTATCCACAAAAAAGTAAGAAAGACCTGCTTCCAAGAAAGTCATGATGACATGCAACAGAAGTACCTTGGAGAGACTCTGAAACATGTGCAGATGTTCTTTCTGTAACTGGTTCCAGACTGCTGACCACGTGGGTAAACAGCAATTTCTTAATTAGGTTGCAGGTACAAAACCACAACTAAGGAAATCCTTCAAAAGGCCTCAGTCTTATCCTTTTCCTCTCATGGTTGAACTCTTCCTCTTGGTTTGACTTGACTCTCTTACTTTCAAATGTCCAGAGAAAGTTAATGCTATAAGGGGAAGATCTTGACTTTCTCTCACCAGAGAATGAGTTGTGGCCCCACTGATACTGCCTGCCTTAAGAGTTTATTCTTTATTCTAGGTGAAGGGATGGAGGGCTTTGATTCTGTAATTTTGGTAACTTAAAAACACTTTTCTAAGCTTTTTTTTGGGGGGGTGGAGTGGAGAATGACATAAAGTAGGGGAAAATGATATAGATTAATAGTATCAAGGATGCAAATTATAAGGAGACCAATATCTTGTATGGATTGAACCCTTGTTTACAAGCCCCTAAGCATAAACCAGGCTAGCTTGGTGAAGGGATAGGGTAGGAAGTAGAAAGAGGAAGGGAAGGAACATATTTCCCATGTTATAACCATTTGGTAGATGACTAATTATATCAAAGAAACTTAGTCTGGCATTTCCAAGGAGGAAGTGAGGTAAAAGGGAATATGAAGGGAACTTAAGTCCTTAATTGCTTTTCTGTTATATTTAAGAAGAGGCAGGGTGGCGAAGTAGAGAGAGAGCTGGCTTCAGATCCACAAGACTCAGAGGTTCAATATCTGCCTGACCAATCTGGCACTGCAATGCTGGACCAGCCACTGAATCTCTAAGTCCTGTAGCTCCTAAGTCCATGCAGCTGCAGCCATATGCAGTGCACAATATTTCTGAGTGTGGCCCAAATCAGATTAAAATATAACTGCGAAATGTTTAACAAAATATTTTAAAATACAATAAAATATAGATAATATTAATATATGGTTTTCTAGGTCAATATATAGCTTTCAGTATCCATTTCTATGAATTTGACACCACACTGTCTAGGCAAAAATGCAGAGGTGTCCACTTATCAAATGAAGAAGTTTCCTCATCTAGAAATTTCCTATATAGAAACCTCAAGTCCAACTCCTCTCCCTAGTATTTACAGCCACAAAGCTCAGGGGAAAAAAAATAAGGAAAAGAACAATGACAGGTAATGAGGGGGGAAAAAAATCAATGACTCATCAGCATGGGAGAGACTAGAAATCAAAGAGAACAAAGATACAGACCTCGTTCTTCCACTATCTGTAGGAACATGGCTAAGTCCCTTGACGTCTCTGGGCGTTAATTTGCCCAGCCATGAGATGATGGGATATGATTCAGTAATCATTACTCCTGTGAATTTTAAAATATATTCTTCTTTCCAAACTCCATGTTAAAAGATTTTTAAAATTTTGCATTTATTCTGCTAAGGTGGTTTTATAGCTTTAAAGAATTTAGAACTCTGAAGAAAATGTTAAGTTTGTTGCTACTCTTTTTTCTTTCTCAAGTCATGACCATTAGCTCATTCCAACTATGATTTAGGATGATATTAAAAGGAAAATTCAAATGTCTTTACAAAAAAATGCTTTTAAATTTATAATTTAGGATCACAAATATGGAGCTTGAAGGGACCTTGGAGGTCTCCTTGAGGGTCCAACTCCCTAATTTTACAAAGGAGAAAACTAAGGCCAGGGAGATTAAGTGTCTTGCTCAAAGTCACACAAGAAAAAAACAGCAGAGCTAGGATTCAAATCCTCTTCCTGACTCCATACATCATGTACTTTCAAGAGAAATGTAAGAGGGATGACTCAATTAGTATGCAAATACCTTTTAACTATAGCTACTTCTCTTTGCCATATCCAATTTCTAGCAATTCTTCCTTGTCATTGTCATCCCCACCTACGTCCATTCTTGCTATTACTATAGTCTGATACATTATCAAATGAGCCATCACTGGTTTTCTTGTCTTCAGCTTCACCTTGCTTAAATCCCTTGTATACATCCTATTTACACAGATATAATTTCCAGAACACCCATTATCATGTCATTTATTCCCTTGCTCAAAAACCTGCTGAGGGAGCCCAAATGTCAATATAAAGTTTAACACTCCTTAGTCTGGCAATCAAAACTCCTTAATTTGACATCAATTCAACTATCTAATTTTATCTTCCCTCATTCCCCAAATGCAAATACCTCAACGTCAATCAGGTTGGTTTTATTACTGTTATCTGAACACCCAAATCCCTATTCCTTAACATAAGCTTCTGCTCAGGTTCTTTGGATCCCTTCTTTCTTTCTTTTTTACAAGACTACAGTTAAAATCCTCATCACTGACCTTCAGGAGACATTGCCTGACTGCCTAAGCACACTCTGGTATCCTCTATCCTGAATCCCAGTAGTCATGGTTGTACATAGTACTATTTTTGTAGTATCAAGAGAAAGCAAGAAAGACACCCTTCTCCCACTCCCCAGTAGTAAATATACAGTAAAACATAGACAAAAGTTACACAGGATGAGCTGGCATGGATGAGTGGTGACCTGCATCACTGAAGGGTACTTCGGAAATCTATGAAATCATAGCTCCATGTGGAAAAAGTTGTCTACCAGGGCTTCTTAAAACTTTTTCCACTCTCGACCCCTCCCTTTCAGTGCCTCTAAAACTGGGTCGAGACTTACAGTTTAAGAGCCTCTACACCACTCATGTGTGGCAACTTATGATGTACCTTGCATAGTTAACTTTTGTATGTTTCTATTAACATAAACGCTCCCTGAAGGCAATAATATAGGCAAAAAAAATTCTATTTCCTTAGCAGATAGCAGAATACCTTCCACAAAGGTGTCTAATAAATGTTTGCTAAAGGAAAGTGTATAGGTTTTATTGTCCAATTAGATTATAAGATACATGAGAACAAAACTTACTTTCTTTGTATTTATTCCCCAACAAAGAAATTCCCACCATGCTTGTCCTTCTTAAGTACTCCATTAATGCTCACTGAATGAAAAATGAGACTAATGCTAATGTCATATTTGAAATAAAGTCCTTTTTAATTTCAATTCTAAAAAAATTTAAGTTTTCATTTTATTTACAAGAACAAAAGCCTTTCCTTTTTAGACAAATCAGTCACAAAGAAAACGAACACATCTTCCTCTGCTTATATCTTAAAAATTCAATTTTACAGGTTCTAACTATATAGGAGGATTACTGACTGCTAGGCAAGCAGTTAAGAACACAGATTTCATTACTTCTACTACTTGTGTTTTTCCTGGAGAGAATAGGATGGGAAACTGTCTTAATTATAAGACTAGAATACCTTGTGGTAAAAACTGATCTCTTCTTTTTAACTTGGTATTCCAAACTGACTTTTCTATACTGTGATCTTCCAGAGAACAAGGGAAAACTGGTAGTAGGCATGTTAGGAAAACTAAACTCAAGTCACTGTAAATCTGAATACTATAATCACATTGTTTACCATGTATATGACTCACTTTTTTCTGATGTAAATTAACTGAGTAGTGACTTATTTGACAACTTACTAATAATGTGCAGTAGCTTCTAGAAGCCAGAAGAGAGCAGAGTAATAATATCTTTCAAAGGAAAATAACCACAGGTGTTTGCCAAACTCATTTTATGTTAAAGTTTCACATGAAACAGTGGGGAGAGAGAGACAGAGAGAAAAAGAAACAAAGAAAGAGACAGACACAGAGACAGATGTGTTATGGGAAAAAGAGGGACGGTCCAGAGGGCAAGAAATTATCTGTGGAGGTCAAAGAAAGGAAAGGTGTAATAGAATTAGCTAAGAAATACTGCAATGACATACAAAAGTACTTTGCTTTGACAAAGGAAGGAAAGATGTTTTACTCACTCTGGTGAAAAAGTATAGGGATTTCGGATTTGGAGTACAGGCCTGCTACTGTACTGAGGATGTTTTGCAGTTCTCTCTCTATGTAGCTGTCCCCACTTCCCTATGTCAGGCTGTCTTTCCCTCTGCAGCTTGGGCTGAAAGACAAAATGTTTACATCTGGATGACGTGGGTAGAAAACTCATATATCAATTTTTTCCCCCTTACTCAATGATAATCAACTCATTCCCCAAACCCTAGGCCACAAACATATAAAGTATATGAGAACATTAAAGCTCATTTTAGTAATTAGGAAAATATCTTCCTCTTCCCTTTCTCACCACCCTGCTATCAAGTTTGTAAGTAAAGACCCCAAAGACCACAGCAGCATAGTTGATATTGTATCCCACATATAAGCACACAGCAGCTACATACTGCTGAATAGGGTACGAAGTAAAGACTGTACAGGAGAAGGGAAACTCATATTCCCAATTAGTGCTCAAATGGTCTAGTGCAATCCATAAAATAATATGGGAAAAACTCAAACATGTGACCTATTAGTTGTGGGATTTCTAAAAATTCAAGTCAAATGCACCTGAAATTTAAGAACATTACTTCTTGCTTGATTCAATATTTAAGCAGGCCTACATAGGAATAGCATAGGCAGCTAGGTGGCAAAGTAGAAAAGTGCTAGGCCTGAAGTCAGGAAGATTCATCCTCCTGAGTTCAAATGTACCCTGTTTGCCTCAGTTTCCTCTCTTATAAAATGAGCTGGAGAAGGAAATGGCAAACCACTCCAGCTTCTTTGCCAAGAAAACGCCAAATGGGGTCATGAAGAGACAGACATGATTGAAAAATGACAGAATAACATAGGAATACATTTATTATGCCAAAAAATAAGACCAGAAAAGATTCCACAGTCACTGTGTCATCCAAAAAAAGATAACTAGATTACCTGGTACTCTTTACACACAGGGTGCCAAAAGGAAGTAATCAATTAACAAGCATTTATAAAGCCATTCCTAAATACTTGCTGATTACCGATTATGCCTAGCAGTTTAAAAATAAGGCCAATTTCTTCTACCAGCAAGGCATATAGCCCAGCATTACTTCAACTTATAAAAATAATGACAGTAAGATGTGGTTTTCTCTACAAAGTTACCAATGATCTCTTACCTGCCAAATCTAATGACCTTTTCTTAATCGCCATCCTTTTTGACCTCTCTATAGCATTTGACACTGTAGACTACTTTCTCCACTTAAAACACTGTCTCCTCTAGATTTTCAGGACTGTTATCTTCTCCTAGTTCTCTTACCTCATCTGACTGCTCCTCAGTCTCTCTGAGTTGACCTTCAACCAATAACTATGTATGTCCCAAGGCTCTATACTGGGGTCCCACTTCTCCTTTTCTCTCTCATCAGCTCCCAAGAATTCAAATACCATCTCTATGCAGATAATTCCCAGATCTACATATCCACTTCTATTCTCTCTCGAGTTCTAATACTCTATCATCAACTTCCTATTGGATATTTCCAACTATATGTCTGGCAGGCTTCTCAGACTCAACAAGTCCAAAACAGAAATCTTTTCCCAGGAATTATCCCTTCCCCTCTTTCCAAATTTCCCTATTACTATCTAGGGTCCTACCATCCTTCTGGTCACTGAGGTGTACAACACTTTGTCATCCTCAACTTTTCACTCTCATACGTATGCAATTAATTTGCTCAATTTTGTTGTTTCTACTTGTCACATCTCCAACATACATCCTCTTATCTCACTCAGTAACTAAGTCGGGCATTTAACACCTCTCACCTGAACTACTGTAACAGACTTCTAATTAACCTCCCTGCTTAAGTCTCTCCCCACTCCAATTCATCCTCCAAACAGCTTCTCAACCCCTTTTCCTGAAGCATAAATCTATCTCACCGCTCTATGTAATAAACCACAGGGTTTCGCCATTACCTCCAAGATCAAATATAAAAGTACAGTTTTTAAACTTTTACATTTCATTATTAAAAACCAAAAAGATGATTTCCACATACACATCAGAACATGAGTGTATTATATAAAACTGTGAATCTCCATTTTAAACTATGTACTTTTCAAAAAGTACAAAATTACACATTACTTTCCAAACTATACTACTAGTTGTGTTTCCTTCTATTTTCTTTTGTGCATGTCTGAAAATGGTTCAATGGTTCTCTTCTTTTTTGGGGGGCATCATGACAATTACCCTCTCCCTCCAAATGCAAACTGAAAGAAGCTACACATTAGCCATATCCATACATGCATCTCTTTCTGCACCTGGAGTCCTTAAGTTTTTTGTCAGGAAGTGTGTAACAAGATTATTTCTAAGTCTTCTAGAGACATGGCCATCACTACACTGAGTGTAGCTCCCTAAGTCTTTAAAGTTGTTTTCCTTGACAATACTTCGCTTTTGTATAAACTGTTCTCCTCATTCAGCTCACTTTACTATGTATCAGTTAAATATTGCTCAAGGTTCTCTAAAGTGATGCATATCTTTCACCGTTTCTTAACAGCAAAGTAATATTCCTTTGCAATCACAAAAATTGTTCCACCATTCCCCAAGTGATTTCCCCTTAGATTGTAGTGTTTTGTTTTGTTTTTTTTAGCCACCAGTCTCCCACCCTTCCTTTTCCATTAACGCCTTCTTTGAGATTAGGAAGTTTGTTCTGTTTGTGGTGATTCCTTTCTTCCTACCTTCCTCCTTTTTTCCTATCATTACTTGTTCTCCTGTGGAAATTCATACGGTGTACCAAACTCCAGATTACATTGAAAATGTATAAAAGAAGTATTCGTGCCCAATTTTTTGTGCAAAGTCTTCAGCAAAGCCTTGAATTGTCATACACAGGTCATGATAACTAAAAATAAAATTCTGGAAAGCAGCAGGTTTGAGAGCACAACACAATGCAAAGAGCATTAGATCTGGAACTAGCCCAACATCTCAACCCCAGACTTGTCACTAACTACTGTAATTTTGGGAAAATCATTTTACCTTTCTAACCTCAGTTTCTATACTTGTAAAATAGGGATAATAATACTTACGCTATCTAATTCATAAAATCATGTTGAGGATGAAATGAGAAAGTAAAGCATTCTCTACATATAAGCTAGTACTACTACTACAAAACATTCTTTAGACTGAAGATGTTTAGAGAACAGATACAGAAAAACTAAAGCAAGATACTCAAGTAGAATAGCTATTCTTTGGTGAGAAAAAGGCAGCCAGTCAAAAGCAAGGGAACATGAGAAACACTTTAAAGAATTCACATTTGTGCCTCTGTGAAAACTTGTATTAGTATTAACCACTAGTCCAGTTCATTATTAACCACAGTGATGGACAGAACAGTCTGTTATACATGGCTGACAAAAGTGACATCGTAAGATGCAGATTTACAGTTAACAGGTGCTGAAAAAAGACACTGCAATCACAAATTTTAAAAAATTTGAACAAGTATGCAGACTACAAAGACAGTTGGCTATGTAACAGCAATTCCCACCTGACACAGCCAACAGCTACAGTTTGTAGACACTCTTGAATAAGGCTTCTACTTGGGGAACAGGGGAAAAACACTTAACTGACTGACAGCATAAGGAATGGTTTCCAATATGCTCCTTCCAAATTAATACAATAAACCTTCAAAATAACATGCGAGTAATTCCATATAAAGTTCAACTGTAAAGTTACAAAAGAACTTCCTTTTCTATTTTGCCAGTTTTCCTAAAGGAATCATGAAAAATACTGGGGGCTCTTTTTTTTTTAATTCAGAAAAATAGCAATCAAGTTCTAATAAGGTTAAAATATCAGGGTTATTATTTAAGGACAATTCCTCCTGTGTTGAATGGCAAATTTAGTAAGTACCTTAATGTTTAAATAAGGTATATACATAGGTATAGCATAAAAAGTATGTGATTGCAGAATACAGAGAACTATGATATGATGTTCCTTCCAGGTGCCTTTGATTATATAGGAAAGCTTTTTGGAGTCCATTTTATAAGTGGATTCTGGAAAATATCCATCAGAAAACACATGCCAACCTAAAATCCAAAACTATTTTACATCTAGTTCTATACACACAGAATCTGACCAAAGCAGGCTACCTAAGCCACCTTTGTATCAAAAGATATGTGAACAAATAGTTTATAACTAGTTCTTCCCAAAATATCTCAAATATATACATATTTCTCTTCTAACCCCCCCAACCACCTTCAAAATACCCTATTTCTGTCAATAGCACCATTATCTATCTGCCCAGTCATGCTGGTTTGTTAACCTCAGAATCATTTTCCAATTTTAACCTTTCCTTCCACCCATCCCATCAGTTTTCAAGTCCTGTCGATTCCGTATCTTCAGTAGCTGTACTTTTTCTCTACTCACATGGCCCAACCAAGCCTTAAATGCCTTTTAACAAAATTGTTTTTAAGAGTTTCCTAATTTATCTCCCTAACTCAAATTGCTAACTAGTCTCCAAAATAGTCTTTCAAAGAAGCCTGTTTTACAATGTCACTCTTCTGCTCAAAAACCTTTTGTATATGAAATAGAAAAAATCAAGTATTCTCCTTACTGCTTCTTGGATAAAATGCAAATTCTACAAGTTGGCATTTAAGCTCATCACAATCTAACTCTTATATAACTTCATCACCTTATTTCTTATTACTTCCCTTCATTCACTTTATATTCTAGCCAAATTGTTCAGTTAGTTAGCTTTTCCATCATCCACCTCCACAGATTTTCACTACCTTTCTGCTTGACATGATACACTCAACATTCCCTCTCAGAATTCTTTACTAATCCCCATCTCATCCCTTCCCCTCACTCCTTTGTTCAATTATCTTTTACAGTACTATTTGTGTACTTGTGTCCCTCCAGTAAAACGTTAAATTCCCTGAGGACAGGGATCATAATCTATTTGTCTATGTTATAACGGCCTAGTACAAGACACTGAACTAACAGTAAGTGCTTAATAGATGTCTGACAAATTGAATTTTTCAAAACCAAAACGTCCAATTCTTCTTGATCAAAAAAGCCATTTGGATTCAATTTTTCCTCATAAAGACACTACTGGAAGCATGGAAAAGACTTATACAAATTGATGGAAAGTGAAATAAATAGAACCAGGAAGACTACATACACAAGAACAATAGCAATGTAAACAGAAAGAATAAAAAAATGTAACTGAATGCTGCAAAATTATGATCAATCTTGACCTCAAAGAAGAGATGTGAGAGCTATCCCCTCCAAAGCTTCTTTACAAAGGTGGAGGCTATGGGTGTGAACACTGTATTTAACTTCAGCTATTCCAATACTATAGTTAGTTTTGCTAAACTTTATTTTCCCTTCCCTGCACTTTTTCGTTCATTTTTTCTTACAGGGCTCTCTGTCAAGATGGTAAAACAAACAAACAAAAAACCTTCCAATACCTCTCCTATCTTGTGGCATTCATCCAAATACACACATACAGAAGTTAACTGTCCTAGAGTACAAACAATCTAGGGAGGATTAAAAAAAGGGCTATCCGTTACTTCTCAGTAGCCTTCACAAACTACAAAACAAAGGGAAGGCCTCATAACCTAGTGGAAGAAGCAAGGTACCCTGAGGTATAGACAGGAGACAGTATATGCCAGGCTAATCAAATTAGCACCACCACCTCTCAGACTGTGAGGAAACTCACAATTCTGAATACAAGAGCATCTGGAAGAAAAGAAAGTTCTCATCAAAGTCCTTGACACTGTAAAGATGGTTCAACACCAGATCAGAACTGATATACTTTTAGCTGTTGAAATGACATTAAAGAAGAGGCATTACCATCTGTTTTACCACTGCACCCCAAGAATCTTTCACTTGATTTGCAGCTGATACTTTCCATGTATTTAGTCTCCTCCATTAAAATGTGAGGTTCTTGAGAACAGGGACCTTCTGAGTTTTGTATCTATACTCTCAGCACTTGATGCAGTGTTTTACGAATAAGTGCCAAGCAGAATAAATTTAATCAGAATACTTTCCCTCACATCAAACTGAAACCAATAGCACTGATAGAATAAACAGGCAGCTAGCTAGGTCACGAAGTGGATAGAGCATCAAGCCTGGAGTCAGAAGACCCAAGTTCAAATCTCAGACGCACACTAGCTGTGTGACCTTGGGCAAAAAACTCAACCTCTGTTTGTCTCAGTTTCCTCATCTATAAAAATGAGGATATAAGAATATTGTGTGGATCAAAAGAGAATATTTATAAAGCACTTAGCACAATGCCTGAAACACAGTAAGTACTAATAAACGCTATTATTATTTATCAGGGTTTTAACGAAGGTAAAGGAAAGAGATGTAATAGGAAAATGTGAAATGTGAGAGAACTTCAGAGGAAAAGACAGGCCTTGGGTGGGGTACTTGGATAGAAAAATTTGAAGGTGAGGGTAAAGTTATTACTTGTTCTTGGAAAAGAAAAGAAAAAGAGCTCAGTAAGATAAAGTTGAAGGGCACAGAACAACTTAGCACCCCTGCTTCCTCAGCAAGAATAATACCCAATGACAGAGAAGTATTCTATAGCTCTACCACTGTGAGTTTTTGACTAAAGGGGCCATCCCTTGATTAACTTCTTAAAGAGGTCTATTCACTGAATGGCCGTTACCTCACTCAAAGTGAGAACCTGAAAAGACCTTAGCCTGAAAAGGCCAGGATCTCCTAATGCATCCTGGCCCATCTCCAGTTGTCCTGATGAATTATCAGGCCACTGGACCCAGATGGCTCTGGAGGAGAAAGTGAGGCTGGTGACCTTGCACAGCCCTCCCTCACTCAAATCAAAGTCAACTGCAAATTATGTCATCATCTCCCTGATGTCATGGTCCTCTTCGAGAATGAAGGACAAACACAGCACAAAAAAAGGAAATCCATTGGGGAGGGGAGCTGATCTCTTCCTGTATTTCTTTTTGAAGTTAGTTGACACTGAAAAAAATGAGAGCCCAGAAGAGGCTGCACAGGACAGACCCCAAGTTGTTAGTTTTTTGTTTTTTTTCAGTAACAGATGGGTTAGAGGAAGTTTTGCTTCGATACAACTCTCTATGCACGATTATTATCTACCACACTACTAATTGAAACTATCATTGCTTCAAAAGTGTCTTTATTTCTTCCCTAGATGACTCTGACTTGGCTCCCAGTTTTTTGGTTTTTTTTTTTTCCCTCTACCCTGTATCTATTATTTTGGGAAAATTCAGCATACGTGAGGAGACCACAGGGTCCTTTTGCCATCCTCTATTTCATAGACCTCTAAAGCCACGAAGTAACTTAATTATACGCTCAAAAATCATTACAAGTTATCATCCTCCTTGGATCTCTGAGATTTAGTGCTCATCTCTTCCATCACAATCACATTGCCTGTCCTTGTTCTCTCTCTCTTTCCCTTCCCTCCTGCCTTTTCCTGCCTGGGCTTCTTCTCTTTCATGCCCTTCCATAACTATTATCTACCTTCAAAGAGATTTTCACTCTTTCTTATTTTATCCATTTTATTAGTCCTCTCACAATTACAACGGATTCCGAATCTTCACACTCCAAGGCTAACTATTTCAATATAATTGTCTCTAGCACTTTGGAATGTCTTACCACACAATCATTCCTTAACCCCTGACTCTGCACAGAGCCATTGTATCAAATCCTCAGCCTTACCAACATGCTTTCTCCCTTTCTGCTCTCAGGTAAAGAAGTGGTCAATTACACATTAAAGTTGGCTCTTGCCAAGAATCAGCATTTCTTATATGTGTACTTAACTGTTTTGGAGTGTCCAATACATATAGAGCAATATAGGAATTACTGTAAATTTTATTCCCCAAGTGCCCAATACCCTCACTTTCTACAAATGTTTTCATTCCCCAGTTTCTAGAAAAGATTGAGATTATCAACAAAATAAGTTCCCTCATAATTCCCACCCCCTCCTTTAGCTCAATACATTCTGCTCCTCTAGCTCCTAGGAAAAGATTTATCTGCTACTTTATAAAGCTAATCACTAACCTACACACAAGAAACATTCCCATCTTCTTCAGGACATGCACAAAACAAACTCATTATTCAATTCAGATAC
Organism: Phalanger gymnotis; assembly: GCA_028646595.1. Classification (NCBI taxonomy): domain Eukaryota; kingdom Metazoa; phylum Chordata; class Mammalia; order Diprotodontia; family Phalangeridae; genus Phalanger; species Phalanger gymnotis. Next base: position 91,762,481 of record CM053624.1, read on the forward strand.
CCTCCCATCCCCCACAAAAAACTAAATATCCACAATGTGCACTGCTCAGTGCTCTCCCTTAAACTCCCTTAAATCTCTTGACAAACACATTAATATCTCTACAATGATCTCACCAGCCTTCCAGGCTAGAAATCTTGGCATCATTTCTGACTCTTTTTCTTTCCCTTTTTGTCCTCATATATCCATTCTGGCACTAAGGTCTATTCATTTTTTCCTCCATTCTTTCTTCTTTGTAATTACAACTAGCAAACCTAACATGCAGGCCCTCTTCACTTCATAAATATTATAGCAATACACTTAGTAGGTCTCTCCCCCGTCCTTCATCCTACAATCTGTTCTACATATCTCTGCCCTAAACATTCTAAAGCTATTTTCATCACTTCCTGCTCAAAGAACTATGTAGCTCCCTATTATCAATTACATTAAAACTCAACTTCTATGCCTACCTTTTAATGCTCTGCATAATCTTGACCCAACTTTATCTTCTGTAATAAAATCCAAAAGTGTAACATCTTAACATATACACTTCTGTTCAGTCAGGTCACTCTGCTCCTTGAACATAATAACCATGTCCATTCTTGCCTCCAAGCCTCAGCTCTCACTGGTGCTGCAGGCTCCTTCCTCCAGAATGGTCTCTATTTTTACCTTCTAGTTATCCACTGATTTCTCCTCTCTCTGAATTGCTTTTGCATGTATAGCTTATAACACATACTTAGTCATTCTCTAGTTTTTTTTCCCACAAGCCTACAACTTGTCTCCCCAGTTAGATTATAAAATTCAAAGGGTCAAAGACCATATTTTGCAATTCTTCATATTTTTCATATCACACAGAATACTGATAAACTTGCTAAATGTTCAACAAATATTTAATTATTCTAAATCTATGGCCCTAAGATTCTGAAACAAACTCCAAAGTTCAGATACTCAAAGGGCCAAATATCTTTAGCCTTACTCCTAATTCTTCCCCTAAGCACACTAATATCTGGTGTTTGCTCAAAGACACTACCATTTGTGTATACCATATATACAATACCTTACTACATTTAACGATTATGCTAATGCCTTCCCCCTTTCAAATTTTTTCTATTTCTCTTGTATATAGCTTGAATATATATACATATGTATGTGTGTATATATGTATATGTATGTATATGTGTGTGTGTGTATGTTCATATTTCTCTTCCCAATTACATTGTAAGCTCCTTGAGTTAAGGGGCTGTCTTTTGCCTCTTTCTGTATCCCCAGTGTTTACTACATTGCCTGGCACATCACAGGTACTTAATAAATGTTTACTTAATTGAATGACCATAACCTCAACAAAAAGGATCATTTAGATCACTAATAGTATTTTCATCACTACATATAAAGACTGGTTTGAAACTGTCATCATTTGCAGGGCCTATAACTATTTTCAATCTGTCTTGTTGACTTTCCTGCTCAATGTCTTTGCTTGGAAAGAGACACAAGACTTTTAAAGTATACTGTTTCTGTCTAGTAAAACATAATAGGATTATATTCCAAGAGAAAAGATTTCTCCAAATGTATACATAAGGGATGACCTTGACTCTTATTTTTGTGTCACTAATTATAACTGGGCCATAAAGATTTAGGATCCCATACATTTCCATCTACCCCAGAAAAAAAAATCCAACTAATTTAAAACTCAGACATATACCCTCCAACTTCTTACTTTCATGTCAAAGGGAATGCTAAATTGACACTCATACACTTGCTTAAAAGGACTCTTTTCCCGTCTCAAACACTTGAAGGGCACATCTAAATTATCTATGTCATCACAGAATTTCAGAGTTGGAAAAGTCTTGGGGCTTTAGTCTAACTCCTTTGGTTTACAGATAAGGGAAAGTGAGAAGTGAATTTCTCAAGGTAACAATAGGTAGTTTATGGTAAAAATGGGATCAGAACCTGATTCTCATTTTCCAGGCTAGTACTGTTTCCATTGCATTTCCTGTCATGAAGTTCAAATTTAGCTGATAAAGGAAAAAATAAACCCACTGGATCTGCTGATACAGAAACTAAGTGAATAATTATACATTTAAATTCTTGATTTTAAAAATAAATAAGCTATGCATGCCTATTTCCTCTGAAGAACGCACTAGTTTTTGAAAACAGCACCAAAATGCAGCAGTGGCATCAATTCCAAATTTAATTATCATACAAACTCCTAACTTTTAACCTTTTAACAAAACTATGTAATATAACATATATATGTATAATATGTAATACAAATTCTATATATTACATTAGTAATAATACATATGAAACAACATTTATTACATATTTTATATATATATATAATGCTGACTGTAATTATTTCTTTTGGGGGGTTAAATTAAAACAAGTGTTTATTAAATTGTATGTAAGCAGTATGTATGAAGAGACCAGGTGAATAAACAAGTGAACTTCTCTATGATTTAGAATATTAGGTTTTTTAGAGCAGGACAATTGTAAAGAAAACCTAGTATTTAGGAAACTATTCAGGAAAAAAAAGGAACTGAAGACAGCAATTATCAAGTTAATTGCTGATTTTTTTGGTACATGCAAATGATATAGCTCTAAATCTAAAATAGTCCCACAATAATAACATTTATATAGTGCTTACTATGTGCCTGGTACTGTAATAAGTGTTTTATAATTATTATTCCATCTGATCCTTACAACTTTAGGAGGTAGGTGCTATTATTATCCCCATCTTTGGCAAAATGACTTACCCAGAATCAAACAGCTCATCAGTGTCTGGAGCCACATTGATTTTAATCCTAGCTCCATTGACCTCCGGAATATGGTATTCCAAGCCCTTCAGTCCTTTAATGTGGAAGCTGCTAGATCCTGTGTTATCCTGATTGTTTTTCCACAATACTCAAATTGTTTCTTTCTGACTGCTTGCAGTATTTTCTCCTTGACCTGAGAGCTCTAGAATTTGGCGACAATGTTCCTAGGGGTTTTCTTTTTGGGATCTTTTTGATAAGGTGATCTGTGGATTCTTTCAATTTCTATTTTACCCTCTGGCTCTAGAATATCAGGGCAGTTCTCCTTGATAATTTCTTGAAAGATAGTATCTAGGCTCTTCTTTTGATCATGGCTTTCAGGCAGTCTAATAATTTTTAAATTATCTCTCCTCCTGGATCTATTTTCCAGGTCAGAGGTTTTTCCAATGAGATATTTTACCTTGTCTTCCACTTTTTCATTCCTTTGGTTCTGTTTTATAATATCTTGATTTCTCCTAAAGTCACTAGCTTCCATTTGTTCCAATCTAATTTTTAAGGTAGTATTTTCTTCAGTGGTCTTTTGGACCTCCTTTTCCATTTGGTTAATTCTGCTTTTCAAGACATTCTTCTCCTTATTGGCTTTTTAGAGCTCTTTTGCCATTTGAATTAATGTATTTTTTTAAAGTGCTGTTTTCTTCAATATTTTTTTGGGTCTCTTTTAGCAGGTCATTGACTTGTTTTTCATGGTTTTCTTGCATCTTTCTCATTTCTCTTCCCAATTTTTCCTCTATTTCTCTAACTTGCTTTTCCAACACCCTTTTGAGCTCTTCCATGGCCTGAGACCAGTTCATGTTTTTCTTGGAGGCTTTTGGTTGTAGGCTCTTTGACTTTGTTGACTTCTTCAGGCTGTATGATTTGGTCTTCTTTGTCACCAAAGAAAGATCCCAAAGTCTGACACTGAATCTGAGTCTGTTTTTGCTGCCTGGCCATGTTCCCAGCCAACTTACTTGACCCTTGAGTTTTTCGTGAGGGTATGACTGCTTGTAGAGCAAAGAGTACTTTGTTCCAAGCTTGAGAGGATGCGCTGCTGATTTCAGAGCTATTTCTGTACAGCCAGCTCTGCCACACCAGTACTCCCCCTTCCTCAAGAACCACCTGGACCTGACGCAAATCTTCAGCAGGCTCTGCACTCCTTCTCTGATCAGCCACTTAATTCCTCCCACCAGGTGGGCCTGGGGCTGGAAGTAGCTGCAGCTGTAGTTCTGTAGCTGCACCTCCCCCGCTGCCCCTGGAGTGGTGGCTGAACCGTGAACTCTGTCCCAGCAGCTTTTCCCACTAACCTCTGTTGTCTTTGGTGTCTGTGGGTTGCGAAGTCTGGTGACTGCCACAGCTCACTGATTCCAGGCGCTAGGGCTTGTTCTGCCCGGCTCCTGGTCTGGTTGGTCCTGCCACCACCCACACTGAGCTCTGCTCTGCTCCCCTCCGTGCGTGATAGACCTCAACCAGCAACCGTCCAGGCTGTCTTGGGCTGGATCCCTGCTTCTCTCTGCTATTTCATGGGTTCTGCAGTTCTAGAATTTGTTCAGAGCCATTTTTACAGGTTTTTGGAGAGACCTGGCGGGGAGCTCACTCAAGTCCATGCTTTCCAGCCACCATCTTGGCTCTACCCCCCCCACCCCCCAATCTGGAGCCACAATGAACTCATCTGTCCCTGCCTTTAGGCTCTTTGGTCTATCCACTGAACCAAATAACATACATTATCTATCACATTGTTGTAAAAACCTACAAATATCCAAGATTGTAAATTAAAGGAAAAATGATTCAATGTAAAAAGCCATAAAATAAGAATTTAAAGTGCTTATAACTTTAAGAGCAACTGTTTCTATAACTTTTAAGACAAGAGAATTGAACAGATACTGCTTTCAAATTAGCAAAACCATAAACAAACTTTAAAAAGTTAGAACATACCTAGCTTAATCAATTCCTGGGTATAAATGAGAGTTTTTAATGTAACTGTCTTTATTTTTAAAATGCTTAAAATATATGTAAATGGGTATATACTTACACCACTTGTGATTTGATCTTTGTAAGGAGCTTCTAGTGAGAGCTTCCTTTCTCCACCAATGAAGAGCCACGGCTACTCTGCAACTTTAAGAGTTTTAAGAGAGTGTTTGGGGACCCTTAGGGATCAAATGCCCAGAGTCATATAGCCAATATGGATTTGAATGGTACTTGAACACAGGTCTTCCTGACACAAAGGTCAGCCAGCTCTCTATTCAGCACATCGGTCATCTCTTATAAAGCAAGAACACAGAGATCTGAGAGACAGAAGACCTTGGTTTTAGTCCCGGACTTTTCCAATAATTAACTGTTCAACCTTTTTCACTTCATCTCTCTGAGCCTCAGTTTCTTTATTTGTAAAATGAAGGGACTGTAAAAAGAAGCTTGAGGTTCTTGTGTTGTTTAGTCATTTTGGTCACATCTGACTCTTCATGACCCCATTTGGGGTTTTCTTGGCAAAAATAATGGAATGGTCCGCCATTTCCTTCTTCAGCTCATTTTACAGATGAGGAAACTGAGGTAACAGGTTTAAGTGACTTGCCCAGGGTCACCAGCTAGTCAGTGTCTAAGATCAGATCTGAACTCATGAAGATAAGTCTTCCTGACTCCAAGTCTGGTACTCTAGCCACTATATGAAACAAAGCCCAGAGAGACCATCTGAAGCACACATTTAATAAACTGGAACAGTAGGGTAGTAATGGCTCTGATACTGGCAAGGTCAGTAAGAGTCACATTCTTTTAAAAAGTTGATTTGTACAACTGCAAGCAAGACTGCAGCTGTGCTGCAGGGCCACTGGAAAGAAGGGACTCTGACTAGGTGACGTCTAAAGTACCTCTAAAACTTCTGATATCATGATACTGGAAATCTGTCTCTTAGCAACCATTAGAGAATCACAGAAGCTCCAGAAAGAAATGCATTCAAATGCAGTCTTGTTTTTCCTCTAGGTCTTCTTATATGTTGTTTCTACCAAAATTCCAGGGAGGGAGAGGAATACTTAAATTAATTCTGGTAGCCTGAACTAATTTTGAAACATTTTAAAGTCTCTTTTCCAGTTTTATATAGTTGCGCACAATCTGACTCAAACAATAACACATACAAATTAGTGAAGCCAGAGTAATTTGATAGCTATTAAAATAACAGCAGAGCAAATTCTTTTGACTTAATATTAGTCAAAATTATTCAAGGGAAGAAAAAAACAACTAAGCAACCTTTCTAAAAGTAGACTGCTGACCACAGAAAGGAAACATTATGGGGTATAGAATGGATAATTTTGATTGGAGTTTTTGCACAAACAAAACCAATGCAGTCAAGATGAGAAGGAAAGCAGGAAAAGGCATCATTTCTCAAATATATAAAGAACTGAGGCAAATTTATAAGAATTCAAGTTATTCCCGAATTGATAAATGGTCAAAGGCCATGAATAGGCAGTGTTCAGAAGAAAGCAAAGCTATCTATAGTCTTGGGAAGAAATGCTCTAAATCATTATTGATTAGAAAAATACAAATTAAAACAATTCTGAGGTATCACTTCAAGCCTATCAAATTGGGCAATATGCCAGAAAAGGAATATGACAAATGTTAGACGGATGTGGAAAAAAAAAGGAAAACTAATGCACTATTGGTGGAATTGTGAACTGATCCAATCATTCCAGAGAGTAGCTTGGAACTATACCCAAATGTTATAAAACTTGCATACACTTTAATCCAGCAACATCACAACTAAGTCTGTATCCCAAAGAGATCAAAAGAAAAAAGAAAAGGATCTATATCTACAAAAATATTTACAGCAGCTCTTTTTGTGGTGGCAAAGAACTGGAAATCAAGGGGATATTCAGCCATTAGTTATGATATATGATTTTGACAGAGTACCACTGTGCTCTAAGAAGGACAAGCAGGATGGTTTCAGAAAAACCTGGGAAGAATTACATGAACTGATGCAGCATTACTGTATGATGATCAACTGTGAATGACTTAGCTATTTAGCTATTCTCAGCAATACAATGATCAAAATCATTTCTGAAGGACTTATAACAAAAAAAGCTATCCACAGCCGGAGAAAGAACTGATGGTGTACAAAAGCAGATTGAAGTACAGTTTATTTAGTATTCGTTTTTTTTTCCTGGTCTGCTTTCTTTTGCAACATGGCTAATATGGAAACGTTTTGCATGACTACACACGTAAAACCTATATCAAATTTCTTGGCTTCTCAAAGAGTAGGGAGAGGGATAAGAATTGGGAACTCAAAATTTTAAAAGATGAAAAGTAAAAAAGTCTGTTTGCCTGTAATTGAGAAAAAAATGAAATTAAAATGAAATGCAAAAAAGTGGACTACATACAGGTTCATCAAGAAACTTGAAAAACGTAGAATTATAAGCGTAAATCACGTAGAAAAATCTTTCCCAGAGTAAGTTTAAAGGTAATTTATCTTGGGCCAACTTCTTGAAAGAGGCACACTTGCCAGGTTCATATAGGATCCAGCGAATATAACTACATGAAGGTTTGTGACCATTTGTTCTTGATGTTCATTGATTAAAAAGTAAAGGGCTAAACTATAGCAGAAGAGAGAGATGATAAACTCCAAGGAACAGATTTACTACATGGTAAGAATTGCTAAACAAGTGATTCCCTTCCCTTGAATATTCTGAAAACAGGACATCATTTTATATGACCTTAAAAGGAAGTATAATGGCACTAGACTTGGAATCAGAGTACCTTCATTCCAGTCCTGACACTGCCACATAACAACTGTATAATAGTAATTACTTAACTTCAGTGAATAAGTGTAATAAGACTTCATTATTTTTAAAATAAAGTATTTCATGTTCTAAAACAATGCCTTTTGAATAATATCCTATGAAATGCCATATTCCTCTTGGACACGAAGAGGCTCTCACTGCTAAATTTGTGAAGAAAAGACTGAATAGAAATAGCAAAGCTGTACAAATCAATTCTTATATAAGGCTAACATTTTGCTCAAGAGAAAGGCAATTATAAAACATACTTTAAAAATAAGTATCCTAACAAGTAGCTTAACACGTAATTCCAACTGTATTTAAGAAACAACTATTTCAATGTAATCAATGTTTCTTTAACCAAAGATTTATGACTGTTGAGTTTAAAATACCAAAGTCAATTAAGGATGCAAAGGCTAAGCATAACTTTTAGTATAATGTCTTTTCTTTTCAGAATATTGCTTTAAATATGAATATGACCTATTATTTCCCAAAGTCCTATTTTTCACTGTCATGTATGAGTATATGCATGTATACACGTAAACATATATTTTAAGATGTAAACTATACAAAATACACACATGTTTTAAATCAGTCAATTTTGCTTGGAGTGTAAGCTAAGTAAAAAATTAATTATGTATCTGTAAGTATGATTTAGGTTATTTTTTATGAGATGGAATTCCTATGATTTAGAATAATTTTGGTATAAAAGAAGAAACATTGCCACAGTCGAAATTTAGTTATGGGTCTTAATGCTCACAGAAATACCTGTATCAAGAATTTTCTATTACTCCTTAAAACTATCACTACCCACTTCAGCCTCACTATCCTACCCATGGGAGGGCAGGGAAGGGGCAGGGGGAAGGGAAGAAAAGCAAGTCTTTTAAAATACTTAACCATGTTGATTTAACTATAGCTTCACAGAAAGAAGAAAAATAATTTATTCACTATATCCAACTAAGCAGAGTTACAGGCTTAAGGCTCTACTCACACAATTGAGGTTGATGAACAAACAGCTGTCCTGTATCTTGAGTCAGACATTAGTTTCCTGACTTCCCTATCCTCATAAGCAGCTACTTAAAGTTTGAGTTTTATGCAAGAAAACATTTTAAAGCCTTCAGTGTTTTATTGCAGCAGACTTCAGTTTCATTCCTGTAATACATTCAATATGAAAGAGTTGAGACAGTTAAAATCCATTATGAACATTCTAAAAGAAATCTTCCAAAATTTCAAGGAACAGTTTCATTACTATTTATATTCATTAAAAATGATTTGTTGTAAGCATACCAAAAAAGAAAAACACAAAAAAAAAACCCACAAAAAAAAAACCAAGAAGAAACACATTCTACGAGAAGCTTTTCATAAGGCAGTTAATAAAATTTATGGGTAGGTTTAGGTTAAAAAAAAAGTTCCACAAAAACATTCTCTTATTCTTTCTGGTACAGATCAGAATCAAGGGCTATCTTTTGAAAACATTGTGTGAATATTAAAATAAGCAAATGATGCATCTTCTCTTATTTTCTTAAAGGACATTCATTTGAGTTAACAAACAGGCCAGTCCCTGGCTTTTGAAAGACCTCATCATCCAAATAAGTACTAGACCTAGAACCAAAAATCCCAAGTTTTCCATCATGGGGATGCATAAAAGTTCCCATTCCACCTGCCCTTGCTGGAGTGTGTATGTCTGGCATGCTATGGATAGGGAAAGAATTGATTTTCTACCTTGAGTGGGGGTGAGGGGATGAGAGAGACAGTGCTCAGAGATATGCCATACTAGGGCTTGGAATACATTTCTCTGAACAACTCATGCTATAAAATGGCAGGTTTTATAAGGTACGTTATAAGTTAAATAGGCTTGGGGAGGGAGGAGGGGAAACAACGAGTTGCCCTGGGATCCTAACCATATCGTTTATGCAGTTTCTACAACTGAAAATGGGCTCTGAATTTCAAACACCTAACTTCATACAGCACATACTGCAAATTTGGGAAGTATCCTATAAAAACAAGATAACATCCCCTTTCCTACTTTTCTTATGTCTATTATTTTGGTGTTATAATATCTATCTTTAACAACACATATTAAAGAAACACATAGTCTTCAATTCATTCTGCTCTCCCCCATTCTCCAAAGAAATTTCCCAATATTCTTTTTTGGGGGGTGAGGAAATGAAGGGGAGAAAGGAGTTTACATACCAAGAACAAGACATTTAAATATTGAAAGTATAGTAGAGTTTTAAATCAGTGACAACAAATTGACTTTTAATTATTTTGGTACCATCACTAAATCCTAAAATAGTTCTATTCATTTAAACAGTAGATATTATTATTAGATATATACTAGGTCAGTTAGATCTACCAGCTGAGGTCAAGTTTTCGGTCAAGATGTTCTGATTTGTTTTTCTTTTCATATTTTTCTCAAATAGTATAATAAAGTTGTGTTATCATCCCTCAACCAAAATCCCATGAATGACAGATTTGCAGACTATCAGAGCTAGACAGGTCTAGTCCAGGGTCTTCGTTTTAGAGATGAGGAAACTGAGATCCAAGGAAGTTAAATGATTTCGTCCAATGTCACAAAGGTATTAAAATGATAAATGTGGGATTCAAACACAGGGCAATTCCAAATCCAGAATTCCTATTAATACCACAAAAAGAGGCAGTCTGCCTCTGACACCACAGTGATGGACAAGAATACCAATATCTCTAAGATATTGGTTGGCATTCATGTTTTCTTTAGCTGAGTAATGATGGTGAAAAATAACAGCTAACATTTACATAGTTTTACAATTTGCAAATGCTTTACATTTATTATATCATTTGATCCTCACAACAAACCCTGTGAGGTGGGTGCTATTATTATCCCCATTTTACAGATAGAGAAACTAAGGCTAAGAAAGATTAAGGGAATTCCCCAGGGTCACACAGTTATTAAGTGTCTGAGGCTGAATTTGAAACTCAGGTCTTACTGACTCCAGGTCCAGCACTCTATCCATAACACCACACTACTTACTGCTTCAACTTATTACTAAATAAAGACTCACAGACAGAGAGCTTCTTAAAAA
>CM053624.1:91773561-91803279 GCA_028646595.1 Phalanger gymnotis
TTTTAAAAAATAGATGTTCGAAAATAAAAACAAAAAAGTTTTTGCAGGCAACAAGAAAATAAGATACACAGGCAATGGGGCATAGAAATTTATCTTGCCCTACAAGAAAGGAAGGGAAAAGGGGATGGGAGGGCAGACTGGGGATCAGGGCAACCAGAATATATGCCATCTTAGAGTGGGGGGGAGGGTGGGTAGAAATGGGGAAAAAATTTGTAATTCAAACTCCTGTGAAAATCAATGCTGAAAACTAAATATATTAAATAAAATTTATAAAAAAAAACCCACAATGATCCAAGACAAGTACAACGGATTCACAAAGGAAAATGGTATCCATATCCAGATAAAGAAATGATGGACTCTGAATTCAGGTCAAAGCATATTTTTTCACTTTACCCTCTCTCATGGTTTTATTTCCTTTTGACGTTTCTTCTTCCACAACTGTGAAGAACATGGAAATATGTTTTACATGATAGCACATGTATAAATTATATCAAACTGCCTGCCATTTTTATAAGAAGGGGAGGAAGGGATAAAAATTTCGAACTCAAAATCTTGTAAAAATGAATGCTAAAAATTTTTTGATATATAATTGGGGAAAAAAATAAAACAGTATTTAAATAAAAAAATAAAAACTACTAAGGGTAGAGAGATAGTAACAAGAAGGTACATTTCAGCTTCATATAACTAAACTTAATAGTGTCCAAACATAATGAGCTACCTCAAGATTGCCTAGGCCTCATGAGGGTAGTGAACTCAACTTTTAGGATTTGGAAGTAGAAAATACATTAGCAGCCATACTGGAGAACAATTTGGAACTATGCCCAAAGCACTATAAAAATGTTCATCCCCTTTGACCCAGCAATACCACTTCTAGGGTTGTATCCCAAAGAGATCAAACAAGTGGGAAAAGGACCCATATGTACAAAAATATTTATAGCGGCTCTTTTTGTAGTAGCAAAGAATTGGAAATCAAGGGGATGCCCAACAACTGGGGAATAGCTGAACAAGTCATGGTATATGAAGGTAATGGAATACTATTGTGCTATAAGAAATGGGGATGACATGGACTTCATAATAACATGGAAAAACCTACACGATATAATGCTGAGTGAGAGGAGCAGAACCAAAAGAACATTACACACAACCACAGACATATGGATTCTGTGATAACTAACCCGGATAGACTTCACTCTTCTCAGCAATACAAGGTGCAAAGACAACTCCAAAGGACTCATGATGGAGAGAGCTATCTACATGCAGAGAAAAAACTATGGAGTCTGAATGCAGATTGAGGCACACTATTTGCTCTCCTTTTTTTTTTTCCTCTTTTGTTTTTGGTGTTTTTGATTTTGTTTCTTCTTTCTCCTGATCCATTCCATTGGTCATAATTCTTCTTTACAACTAGACTATGGTGTAAATAAGTTTGGCAAGAAGTTACACATAGAAGATATATTGGATTCCATGCCGTTGTGGGTGGGAGAAAATCTGAAACTCAAAATTATGTGGAACTGAGCATTGTAAACTAAAAATAAAAAATCTTAATTATAAAAAAATAGATTAGAAAGCACAGACTTACAGTTAAAAGGGACCTGAAAGCCCACTGAATCCACTTCCCCTGATATTACAGATGAAGAAACTGAAGCAAAGTAAAGGAACTTGCCCAGGAACACACAATCTGAGCTCAGGTATTCCTGATGACTTCAATTTTACTATTTTATCTAGTCCAAACTCCTTCCTCTTACACATGAAAAAAGCAGAGCCCATAGAGTTATTCAAGGGAGTTCTAGATTGGCTGCCAAACAAGAAACAGACCCGTGTAACCTCAGAATTCCAAACAAATCCAAGATACCATAACTCCACAGTTAGAGGAGATCCCTAGATGGAGAATGAGGAAATGTCAACAAGTAATCACAATATCACGACTTACGCAAAAACCAGGTTTATTACAAGAGAAATGAACATGCATGTGTAGCCCCAAAGGGTTCCCAGTCATTACAGAAGTTTATGTTTTTATAAAAGCAGGACAAAAGGAGGAGAGGATACCAGGAAGGGGTGTGACATGAGAGGGGGGATGGTGCAGCAAAGGTAGAAAAAAAGACAAGACCATGCCCATGGGGAGAAGCCAGGTAATGTGGAAAAAGCCTCATTCTTTTCCCTTGGGTACTATTAGACTATGAAGATAGGAGAGTCAGCTTATCTGCAAAGGACCCCAACTACACAAGCATTATTATCCCAGCCTGGCACAGAGTGGCTGGCGCCTATCTTGCCTCACAAGGACACAAAGGGAGTCCAGCTTGAGGTGCAACCACAAATTTCCTTGGCTCAGGGGAGCTTTGTGCTTGACATATTCAGGGCCTCCTGCATGCTCTGGCTTCAGGGTTTCTATAATATATGACAACTCAAAAGACAAATTCAGGGGACCCTTTAACAGCCCTTAAGAGAGACAAACCAGACTAATTCGAACACATCTCCCCCTCCAAGTCTTCTGAGGATAACAAACAACTTCTCACTGATAGAAGACAAGTTAAAAGTGGCAATTTCTTACTTTAAAATTCAGGAAACTCCTTAAAAATTTAAGAAATATTGCTTTAATTTTTGATAGCTACAAGTAACATGCTATTTTCAATACTGTCAGCTATTAAGAGCCACCCCTTTTATTTTTGTCCCAATTTCTAAGAAAGATCTCCAAACTGTCAATGCAGGTCTTGGCTGCCACATCTTATGGAGTAGTTTTTGGAGACACCATGAACTTTATGTAAAGAAATATTATAGACAGCCCAAACTCAAAACCATCCAAAGAAAACACCCCCTAAACCCACACCTTCTCATTTTCCCATTTCTGTTGGTGACTAGAAGATGAGTGATATGTTCAAGAGTCACAACCTACGAGTTATTTTTAACTCTTGTGTATTTGTTAATAAGGTTTGTAAAAGAACCATGCGAAAATGTATATACTGTTTTTTGTCCCCATTTAGTTATCACTAAAGAACCATCAAACCTATATTTTGTATTTAGGTCTTTGACTTCAGGCTTTGGGTAGTTATATTTATCTGTCTCTGAGATATACTGTAAAGTACACTGAGATTTCTCCCACTATTACAATTTATCTTCTTGTAAATACTTTTCCTTCAAAAATTTAGATGTTATGGTATTCGATGTACGTTTTGACATTAATTCGTTGCCTGTGTTACCTCTAAACATGGTGTACTTTCCCCATTTATCACTTCACCTAGCCTATTTTTATTGTTGCTTAATTATAAATCATGATTCCTATCTTTTTTTAACTTTATTTGAAATGTTTTATTCTGTGTGAATCTTTCTGTTTCAAGTGTTTCATTTGTAAAAGAGGGGTAAGACTCAATGTTCTCTATCTTTTCCAGCTCAAAAACTACAATCCTACAATTTCATATAAACAACAACAAAAAAATGTTGGATTCTGCTTTCTAATCCATCCTACTTTTTTCTTCCACTTTATGAGTTGATTCATCTCATTCAGCTTCACAGTTGTAAGTGCATAATTTCCTCCATACTTTTCTATTATCCTTTCCTCTCTTTTTGCTTCCCAACTCCCTCTTTATAAAAGTTTTAAGGAGTGCACTCAACACTACTGATCTATATTTGATTCAATCTGTTTCTACTCGTCTTTGATAGGTTCTTACCCTTTCTTTCCATCCTCTTATTCTCCCTTCAAGATCTATCCTCCAAAGAGAAGAGTTTGTTTTGATTATGACTAATCCAATCCTTCCCTCAAAGTACATTACTTCTTAATTATCCTCTGTCTCCCAATTCCCTGCCGCGTTTAATATATATTCCTGCGCTAAATTCTATGTGCGTTCAACTCTCTCCAATTTGCCTATTTCTCCACCACCCCACCTTTCCTCCATATTTGAATAGTCTCCTCTCATACTTAAATTATGTGAAATGACCCTCTCTCTTCTTCCTTTCTTCCCTATGGTTTTCCTTTTTTCTCTTTAGGTCATTAAAATGTAACAAAACTACGCCCAAGTTATCAGACTTACTGACTCCTTTCATGCTTAAGAAAACATTAGGGCTCTTTTTATTTTTTTGGAAGTGGGAAGGTAGGGCAATTGGGGTTAAGTCACTTGCTCAAGGTCACACAGCTAGGAAGTACTCAAGTGTTTGAGGCCCGATTTGAACTCAGATCCTCCTGACTCCAGGGCCAGTGCTCTACTCTCTGTGCCACCTAGCTGCCCCAACATTAGGACTCTCAATGTTTCTTCTCTCCCTATTAGAATATAAACACTTGACCATCTAGAGTTCTAACTGTTCAAATGTATTTACCCTTCTATGTTTCTCTTGCATTTCAAAGTATCTACTCAGGAATGGTCTCTTCACCTGAAATACTTCAAAATCCTCTATTTCAGGCTGTCCAACCTGAGGTTATCTTAGGGCCACATTAAAATAAAATAATTATTTGAGGGCTGCACCCAGAATAAAAAAATACAGTGCATTAACAAGTGGGGGAACACGCATCATTAATACAGTAGGCGAAGCACCATAACAAAGCGAAAACACAACAGTATACTGCATACATAGGTGCATACTGACTAGTCTGCATCATACAGACAGAACACATCCCACAGATCGACTGAAAATTCCATGTGATATGTTCTGTCTGTAATAACTGCTTAAAAACACCAAAGAAAACGAACATCAATGAGATTATTTATTAGTGATGGAATTAAAAAATCTAATACGTATTCAATGAAAATTATTATTTTATTTTTTCACTTGCAAAAATTAAAACCCGCAGGCAGGCCTCATAAAATCGCACTGCGGGCTGTATTTTTGACAGCCCTGCTCTATTTCATTAAAAAGCTGTCTGTAGGTAGCTAGGCAGCAAAGTGGATAGACTGCTAGGTCCAGAATCTGGAATACTTAGGAGTTCAAATCCAACTTCAGACACTTCCTAGTTGTTTGACCCTGACCAAGTCACTCTGTCTGTCTCAGTATCAATGGAAAAATGTAATAGTAATACTAATATTACCTACCTCTCAGGGCTTGCTTAACCTGAAAGTTCCAGATTTTGGCTAGGATGTTCAAGGGAAGTTTCTACTTTGGAGTTTCTTTCAGGTTATTGGTAACCCACAAAGTGATATAAAGGGAACTAGGGGCCTGATTACTGAGGCAGTGCATGCAAGACTGACTATATGATAAGGCAGATTATGATGCTCACTCCCCAACCCCACAAGCTTTGAGTCAGGGTGACACGGTTCCAGAAACTTTTGACTAAACCATATCTCTTTGTAACAGCTTTAGGCACTAGGTGTCCCTAGGTTTGTTATCCATCTCCCTCTCTCTAAGCCCCAAGCTGTAGAGTTCCTATGAGCTATGCTTTGGCGATAGGCTGTTTTATCTGGACCTCATCCCTAGTGCCCACAGGCTTCTGGCTGTCCCTTAGTGCTAACCTGGCCTAGCAAAATGCAGTAAGAGTTCTTGATCACTTCTCTATGAAGTACTTTTAAAAAAATTTTGTTGGATTAATTCCAATAAAGCTGGACAGTTTTTCCTCCACTCATTCAACTACCTTGAGGCAAGTTCATTCTTACCAACTTGCCTCATATCTAATAATTTGCCATGCTTTGTTCATTTCATCAACATTTCTTCCATCCATCCCTCTCTCTCTCTAACGCCTCCTTCCTCATGATCTTTATCAAGCCTATGCCCTTGAAATGGCATCCTTGCATATAGCCTCTCCCCCCATCAAGAATTCTCAAGGCCGTTCCTCAAATGATATTACTAAATAAAGATCTAAGAGTTGCTAGAGAAGCTTCAGTAGCTCCTCATTTTGTTTAGAATAAAATACTAATTACTGTTTGTCCTTCTGGAAAAATTTCTTTACAAAATTCTGTCTTTTTTCCCATTAACACTTTCATTTCTCAATATATCCCTACCCTATCCAGTGAGCTATCCCATGTAACAAAAAGAAGGGGAAAAAAAAGTAGTTCAGAAAAACTAATACATCACCAAGTCTGACAGCATATGCAGTTTCCCACATCGACAGTCTCAAATACCTGAAAAAGAGGGAGGAAGGGCCAAGCTTGGTCACTATAATCAGGCAGTGAAAAGATCCTCTTTTCTCTACTTACCAGTACCCAGAAGAGCCCAGAACCCATATGGGACGAGTAAAGGATCTGCCACCACCTGAGTGTCCTTTTTCATTGCTGTTTGGTGGCTCATATGGCTTGAATGAGATGAGTCAACAACTCTCTTCTTGTGATGTAGATCAGAGGTGTCAAACACCAAGATTCAAATGTAATTGGGAAATATTTAACAAAATAAATAAAAATACAATAGAACATCTGTAATATTAGTTGTAGTTTATAAGTCAATATGCAGCTCTAGTAACATTCAGTGGCCCATTTCTCTTTGAGTTTGAGAATACTGATGTGCCACTGATGAACCTTTAGGACATATGGAACTTTTCACGTGCCCTACAACTGAATTTTCTTATATACTTTGTTTCCCCTAAAATCAAGTCTTGCTCTCAAAGGCTCACCTTTTCTATTTGTACTGTCCCACTTAGCAAGGTGCTTAACGCATAGTAAGTACTTAAAAATGCCTTTTCACTCATTCTATGAACTGTTTTACTGGCTCTGTTTATTTCATTCTGAATCAGTTTCCATGCTTCTCTGAATTCCTTATATTGGCTGGTTTCTTATAGTGCAATGATATGCCACTTCATTTGTATAGCACAACATCAGAAGGACATCTATCTTGGCTCTAGTTCTTTACTACCACAAAAAGTGCTACTATGAACATTTTGGTGCATGTAGGTCCTTCAAAATAAATAAATTTAAAAATATACATGTATGTATGTGTCTTGAAGTGTATACTTAGCAATGGGATCTTTGAGTCAAAATTTAAAACTTTCTAGCATATTTCCAAATTGATTTCCCTAACAATTGTGAAGAAATTAAGACTAATTTACATATCCACCAACAGTGTATTTAAGTGTTTGTCTTTCTTTACCCTGTCTCTTAGGCATTTAAAATCCTCTATAATTTGTCTGCAGCCTTTCCTTTTTATCTGCTCTTCCAGCACCTATCCCAAAGAGTTGTTGTGAGGATCAAATGAAATAACACAGGTAAAGTGCTTAGTGCCTACTATATGCTGGGTACTGCTATCTAAATGCTTATTTCCCTTCCCTTTCCCCAAATGCTCTTCAGAAAATCTTTCCTCAGCAGTTTAGACTTTTCTGCCTCAGGCCATTTCTGAAGTACGTCAAGAGCCTTCAAATGCCAGCAGATGGGTTCTGGGCTGTCCTGGAGCCTGGTGAGCAGGGAAGGGCAGATGGTTCACATTTCCTCATTAAACATTTGGAACAAATAAATAAAATGTTTATTTTCAGAGATTAAATCATGATAAAGCCATGACTGGATTAGCCTGAACGGTTCAAAATTTACCAAAGTTTAGACAAGTATAGTGAAGAATTTTGAAGTTTCTTCCCCCCGCCCCTTATTATGTCAAACATGAGTGTTCTTCAATTAAGTACTAAGTTTTCATGAAGAAGATGACAACTCTCACTCTTGATTTTCCTTAACTGAGACAACGATGAATGCCATAAAATAATTAGACCTCATGGGACTTTTTAGAAAGACACTCAGCTGTTGCTAATAACTTGTAAGAACCCTGGGGTACAATTACTTCTTGTTGCCCATATTCTATGGTGCTTTCAACCTCACTAAATTCCTTTTCATCTATTCTTACTCTGAGTCAAGATGAACAAAGGACCAATATTGTAGAAACTATTTTCTCATTGACTATAAACAAGTTCACCTCTTCTCCAACCCTCCAGAAGTTTTCCCAATACATACTACAGGGATAAGGAGAGACCAGTTCAACATGCGGACATTTTGGCTGGCATGGAATTACCCATTCATCGATATAAAAATTGTATACACATCCTAGGAAAAAATATGTGAAGATGTACCATAATTTTCATACCATTATTCTGACAGTAGCAGTAGCAAGGCCTTAGAAATCTCCAGCAACCGACAAGATGTAAAAGAAGCAACAGCCAAAATGACTGGCAATTTTCAAGGACAACTTCCCAAAAAAGAGTTTAATTTTTTCAAAGAAAACAAAGGTCAAAATCAACAACGATTAGTCTAACATCTGAATTTGCTCTGACTGAGAATCTGATGTAGCAATTGAATGGTACATGCAAACAAAGTAAAATTTTAGTCGGTAGGTGCATGCATGTGCTATCAGTGTTCTAGGCGATGTTTGCTGCCTGGAATTTAAGTCATCCATTCAAAAGTAATCTTTTTGTAGAAGTATTATAATTTTCTGTTATAATTCTCTTTATCACTCGTTTTAAGCTGGCTTCCCCAAAAAATCACAAGTAAAAAAATTAAAGTAACTTGAAAACTCTCATAGGTAATTTGAAAAATGATAGACAATTGTTTGAAATTTAATAAGCTAAATTGTCATTATAAAAAATTTTCTTAGGGGAAATAATAATCTTTTGTGAGAGACAAATATATAATCATTATGAAGAGAAAATCCACTGGAGCAGCTGTAACTAAGAAGCTAAGACATTAGTGATGGGTTAAACAAGCAGAAATACAGAAGAAGAAAAAAAAAGTAAAAAGTTCAAATCCAGGAAATATAATCCACTCTACTTACAACTAGGATTTACAAGTATTGTTACTGATGGAGAAGAAACACATGATAGGATCGCTTTATACACTTTAAGAGCAATTAGAAACCTATCAGCAAACATCTATTAAATGCCTAGTATGCTCTAGGTCAGGGCTGTCCAAAATGCAATTTTTGGACAAAAATCACAGTGCGATTTTTGCGGTCCACCTACAACCACAGAAATTTACATAAATGCTTTAATAAATGAAGCTCTCACTAAAAAAATAAAAAAAACAGAGCTCTCATTAAAATGGCAAATCAAAATATATTGTCTATTGTTTCAGTAAAAACCTAAGGTTGGACAGTCCTGCTCTAGGCACTGGAAACATAAAATCAAAAGGAAATAATTCCAGTTTTCAAGAAGCTTACATTGTAGTAGAGGAGAAAGTAAGTGCATATAGCATGTATATATAGAATAAATACAAAGGAGAGAGGGTAACACAAGGGTTTCATTAGAAGGTGGTGCTTGACTTGAAAAAAAAAAAACAAACCAGTGATTCTATGAGGTATAGATGAGAAGGGAGTATATTTTCAGGCACAGGAAACAAAACTAGTACAAAGGGCACAAGAAGGGAGATGAAGTAAAGAGTAAGTAAGAAACAGTAAGAAAGCCAGTATAGTATAGCTGGAAAATTTGATCATGACCAGGTTTCAAAAAGCTTTAAATGCAAACAGAAAAATTCATGCTAGATACAACAGGGATATAGTGTAGTTGATTAAATAGAAAGGTGATATAGTCAATCTGAATTTAATGAAATCATTAAATAGGAAGGTGATATGGTCAGTCTTTAATGAGAAAATTGCTTTGGAAATAGTGTGGAAGATGGATTAGAATAGGGAAAGACATGAAAAAGGGAAACCATTTAGGCGGCAACTGCAATATAGCTCAGGGAAGAGATGGTGAGGGCCTGAACTAAGCTGGTGTTACTAGGAAGGGGTCAGATAAGATGAGTACTGTGGACATCTTAATGTCAAGATTTGGCTAATGACTGGAAAATGGGGATGAATTAAGGAAAATCCCAAGGCTGAAAACCTGACAGACTAGAAATGTGCAAATTCAGAAAAGAACATAAGTGTATGGCAATGAATTCTTTTTGAAGCATGTCTTGTTTCAGATACCTGTAAGACATCTCCTTTGAAATGTCCAAAAGGCAATTGGAAATGAGAGACTGATGCTCAGAAACAGAATTGGGGGTTTATACAAAAAAAAAAATTATAGTATTCCCAAGAGAGCACCTGTAAATGAAAGGGAAAGGGACAAAGCTTTGCACGTATACCCACAATTAGTAAGTATAACGTTGAAGATGATCTATCAAAAATTCCTGAGCATCAGTAATGAAAAATGCTATCCACATCCAGAGAAAGAATTATGGAGTCTGAATATAGATCAAAGCATACTATTTGCTCTCTTTTTTGTTTTGTTTCCTCTTTCTCACGGTTCATTCTACTGGTTATAATTCTTCTCTGCAACATGACTAATGTAAAAATATGTTTAATTTGAATGTATACATGGAGTCTTGGGGAGGGGAGAAGGAAAGGAAGGGAAAAAATTTGGAACTCAAAAGCTTATGGAACTGAATTTGTAAACTAAAAACAAATAAAAAAATAAGGATTCCTTAGCAGTAAGGGTCAGAAGGAGAAGCAGGACACAGTAGCGTCACAACTAACACTAATATCTTGACAATGTACAAGCAGAAGGTTAACAAAGTAAGGTTCTCCTGAGAAAATGAAATACTTTTAACAAAAAGTCTTTCAAAGTGACATCTCTGACAGGAAAAGGACTCAATCATATAGGGTCACTTAGAAAAAGGTAAGCATGAAAGGCCCCATCAGAGAGAAACATAGGCATTACTTTCAACTTTCATAGAGCTGAAACGAAGCTTAGCACATAATGTGAAAAACAGCTTCCAATGGTTCCATTTTCAAATGTTATGGTGAAAAGAAATCATGCCTCCATGTCTCAAGACATGGATTCATTAGTTGAGAAACTAAAAGTCTTCATATTGTACACAAGAAAACTACAGATGTAGTGATGTAAGGGAAAATTTGTTATGTTACAGTCTAATATAGCACTGCTACATTAGGATAAATTTTCAATACAATCGATTTTTAAAAAAATATATTGAATCCATTTAAAATAACTATAAACAATATAAAATAGTTGGGAGTCTAACTGACAGAAACACATTCAGGAATTATATGAACACAGTTACAAAACACTCTTCACACAAATAAAGAGATCTAAATAAATGGAGAAATATTACTCGCTCACATGTAGGCCAAAGCGATGTAATAAAAACGGCAATACTACCTAATTTACTTATTTACTGCCATAGCTAGGAAAAAATACAAACTTCAACTGGAGGAAAAAAGGGTCAATAATATCAAAGGAATGAAAAAAAAATCAGAAAGAAAAAAGCCTAGCAGTACCACGGCAAACTATACTATAAAGCTGTAAAGCACCAAAAACAATTTGGTACTAGGTAAGAAAAACAATCAATGGATTCCAGATCAATATACAGAAGCAAATGATCACAACCTAAGTTAGCCTTTGATAAAGCCAAAAATTCCAGCTACTGGGGCAAAAACTAGCTATGTGACAAAAACCACAGGGAAAATTGGGAAAAAGTGGTCTGGGCAGAAAGTAGGCACAGACCAACATCTCATACTATATATATGCAAAGATAAGCTCAAAATGGGTACCTATTTAAGACAAGAAGGGTGATTATCATGGGCAAATTAGGAGAGTAGGGAAGAAATGACATGTCAGATTTAGGGGAAGTTTGTGACCAAAAAAGAGATGGAGAGTTTCATAGGAGATATAACTTCGATTATACAAAATTAATAAGTCTTTGCAGGAATAAATGCAGCTAAAATTAGAAGAAAAAAAGGGAATTGGAGGGGGGGAGGGGCAGAATCTTTGCAGCAAGTTTTACTAATAAAGGTCTCATTTCTAAAACATACAGGGCAGGCCTGCACAACCTGCCACCCACCAAAGGATTTTGGATGGCCCGGGGAAAAATGTAGAGGAACTATTTCAGAAACATGCTATTCACCTCCAAAAAGGGAAGTGATGGCAAAGTAAGACTGGAGTGTATCTTTTCTTTTTCTTTCTTTCTTATTTCTGCAAGACTGCTAACATGAAAATTCATTTTGCACAACTTCGTATTTGTAATGGGTTTTGTATTTTTTGCCTTCTCAATGGGTAGGGTGGAGGGAGGTAAATCTGAAACTTAAAACTGGTTTAAAAAAAAATCACATTAACAGAACGATGATAAATCATAATGGATTCTGCACTGACAGAGTTAAATGAGTGTGATAAAGCAGTGGTCTAAAAGCAATGTAGATACAATGAATGGTTCATAATTGCTTAACTGAGAAATATGATCAAAACATTATAGTTTTTCAAGTTAAGAGAAAAACCAACTTTACAACAAGAGTCCAGTAATTTTTTTTTTTTGCAAAAATGTGTGACAGTATGCAGGAGAGCATGAGTCATTTACATATTACTGTGAAACATATTAGCTTTACTGGGTCAAAGTACTTCAAAGGATGAGTGAACTTGAAGAAAAAAACTGAGATTTCTTAGTAAAGAAAGGTAATTCTTCTTATAATAAATATCTTAGTAAATAATAAAAAGGTATGCCCCATTCAAAATAACAAAGAAGTAAATTATGAAAAGACAATTTAAGTCTTTGTAAGGAAGACAGAAAAAAAATCATTATAGAATTCCTTAAAAAAAAATAGAACTGGACAAATAGAAAAAGAGGTACAAAAGCTCACTGAAGAAAATAACTCCTTAAAAATTAGAACTGGGCAAATAAAGCTAATGACTATGAAACATCAAGAAACAATAAAACAAAAGGAAAAAACTGAAAACAGAAGAAAATGTAACATATCTCCTTGGAAAAACAACTGATGCGGAAAATAGATTGAGAAGATAGAATTTAAGAACAATTGAATTACCTGAAAGCCATGTTCAAAGGACAGAATTTAAGAATTATTGAATTACCTGAAAGCCATGTTCAACAAAAGAGCCTTGACATTGTACTTAAAAAATTCCCAGGCCTAGATGGATTCACAAGTGAATTCTACCCAACAGTTACACAACAATTAATCCTAACGCTACAAAACTATAGGAAAGAAAGAGCCTACCAAATTCTTCTTATGACATGAATATGACTTTGGTACTTAATTCAGGGAGGAAAAAAAAAAACCAAACAAAAAACATTAAAAGAAAACTATTAGCCAATTTCCTTTATGTTAAGGCACATTTTAAATATCAAGAGATTACAGGAATATATCACAAGATCAGAAATTATGCCAGATGAGATTTATACCAGGAATACAGGACTAGTTGAATATTAGGAAAACTATCAGCATAATTGAACATATCAATAACAATAACAACAAAAATCATGATTATTTCAATAGACAAAGAAAAAGCCTTTGACAAAATACAACACCCATTCCTATTAAAAACATCAGAAAGCATAGGAAACCATGGAACCTCTTAAAATGACAAGTATTATCTAAAACCAAATTGTAATGACATATTAGCTTATGGCAAAGATAAGAAAAAGAAATTACAAAACACTTTTCACACAAATAAAGACAGATCTAAACAACTGTAAAAATATTCATTGCTCATGGGCTGGCAGAGCCAATATGATACAAATAACAATTCTACCTAAGTTAATTTAGTTTAGTGCCATACCAAACTACCAAAAAATTATTTTATAGAACTGTGACAAATGAAAATTTTGAGAGACTTAGCTTCTGGGTAATTAATACTTTTATTAATTATGGCTAGTGAATAATTAATAAAAGGAGAGCCAACTGGTTGCCTCTAGTAAACCAAACACCCCTCTCCTGGATGCCTCTTGACTCTCATATACTCTTCTTAGAAGAGTGACTGTTCCTGAAAGGCAGCAATCAACTCTTATTGGTTAACAATTTAATTAAAGAATGAATATTATGAGAGGTAGACCTATTCTAATGAGAGGCTAGGGGACCAGTGACTTTGATTCCAATGTCACTCATACTCCCAGACCACTCTCTAGCCTCAGGCAATCTATCTAGACAAAGAATCTACCCCCAGCCAAGCCGAGTAGAACACAATGGGCCAGCATTCACCTAAATTACATTTTCTTAGGAAAGGTTCTACTAGTTGGGTGGAGTAATAATTCCACCTAGATAAGATGTTCTAGGTTGGGCAAATTTTTGAGCAAGGTCAGTAAGGTCTTTCAAAGACTGACTATATTACCCTATAAGAATTTTTTTCTGAATTGAGAAAATAGAAAAAAAAAACTGATCTCAACAATTGGTTATTAGTATAAGAGAGAAATAAGCATTTCTCTCAGAGTTAGAAAAAATAGTAACAAAATTCACCTGGAAGAACAAAAGGTCAAGAATATCAAGGTTATCAATGAAAAGAAAGTAAGAAGGCAGCCTAGCAGTTCCAGATTTCAAACTGTATTACAAAGCAGCAATCATCAAAATAATCTGATACTGGCTAAGAGTGGTAAATCAATTAAGCACACAGTAGTAAATAACTATAGTAATCTAGTTTTTTTTTAAACCGAAGATCTAAACTTTGGGGTAAGAATTCACTATTTAACAAAAGTTGCAAGGAAAACTGGACAGCAATTTGACAGAAACTAGGTATAGACCAACATCTCACGCTGTATACAATAAGGTCAAAATGAGTACATGATTTAGAAATAAGGCATGATATCATAATTTTACCTATCAGATCTAAAAGAGTGTTTGACTAAACAAAAGATAGAGAGGTTCACAGGTGGTATAATAAATAATTTTGATTACATGAAATTAAAAGGCTTTTGCACAAACAAAACTAATGAAGCCAAAGCTGGAAGGAAAACAGGAAACTGGGGAAATATTTTTACAAGTTTCTCTGATAAAGGCCTTCTTTCTCAAATATACAGGGAACTGAGACAAGCTGACAAAAATAAGAGCCACTTCCTCAATTGATATATGGTCAAGGGATATTAATAGGCAGTTTTCAGAAGAAATCAAAGTCATCAGTAGTCACATGGAAAAAATGCTCTAAATGTCTACTGATTAGAGAAATGCAAATTAAGACAACCCTGAGATACCACCTCATACCTATCAGATTGGTTAACATGACACAAAAGGAAAATGATGTATGCTAGAGATGTTGAAAACTTGGAATACTAACACGTGTAGCAACAATCTGCTAGCAGCTACTCTGGCTGTGTAAAACCAACAACAACCAGCACACAGAAGGGCTGCTAACACAGGTTCTTTGATCTGCTTTACTAAGGAAACTAATTTTAAGGGGTTAACAATCTCATTTTAATCCAACATACAAATATAATTCACTTAGCTCAGGAGGAAAAGCCATCAACCTGAACTTCAGAACAAATAACACATAGAAATTATAAACATCGTGTCTGATTCAAATCTCAACGCATAGTTACCAGAGTTTAGTTACCAGGGTTTAACAAAGTCCCAACATCCGGGTTTGGGGGCGGGGCCGGCGCCCTCATAAGGGCTGGCCAGAGTCTCTTCAAGTCCTGAGGGCCCCAAAAGAAAACACTAACCTCTAGGTTTACATATTCTGTTCAGGGTCAAAGGGAGTCCCAACAGGGGACTCACCCATGTGACCTAGAAGTGTCACAGACATTCAACTCAACCCTAAATGTGACTCAAACCCATGTGGCCTAAAAGCCTCAGGCTTCAAAAATATGTGATTCAAACCCCTGCAAACCAGGCTTTCCCTTGAAGCAAGGAGGTTATCAAAAATTCCTGATCCAATCGAAGAAAACAAAGGTCAGATTCTTCAAGGGCACTTGATTAAATAAGTGCTAAAAGAGAAAACAGTAGAAGTCCCACCTTAATTACTGATACAACATGAAGTCAGTAGAGTTGTCAAAGTCCAACCACTTGAGTACAATCTAGAACTATGGCCAAAGGGCTATCAAACTGGGCATACTCTTTGACTCAGGGAAAGGATATATGTGTACAAAACTTTTTATAGTACCTCTTTTTGTGGTGCACAGAATTGGAAATTGAGGGGATGCCCATCAATTGGGCAATATCTGAACAAGTTTTGGTATATGACTATTGTACTGTAAGATAAGGAAGATTTCAGAAAAACTTCTTAAGATTTATATGAATTCATGCAAAGTGAAGTGAACAGAACCAGAACACTATACACAGTAACGACAATATTGTAATAGATGATCAAATACAAAACATTTTGCTACTCCCAAGAAATTCCAAGGGACCTATAATGAAAAATGCTATTTGCTTCCAGAGATGATGAACATGATGAACTCTGAATGCAGACTGAAGCATACTTTTTTTTACTTCATTTTACTGTTTTATTTTGTTGTTTCCTTTTGCAACATAACTAATATGGAAACATGTTTTCTATAACCTCACACGAATAACTGAAATCAAACTGCTTGGAAGGGGGAAGGGGCTGGAAAAAGGGAAAACCGTTTGGAACTCAAAATTTTTTTAAATAATTGCTAATTTTTTTTTACATGTAATTGGGAAATATGTAACAAAATAAAGGAATAAGCAAGATTGTCTGAAGGAAAGGGGAGAGACATTGGGAATTAAAAGAGATATAAAAATTAAAAATGAGTGAGTTTTTTTTAATTTCCTCAAAATATTTGCATATTTAGGGTTATTTTTAACCAAGTACTGAAATATATTAATGCACAAAATCCTCAAATTAATAGTGATTTCATTTATCAAAAGTCAGAGATGCATAAAACATACAATATTGTTATGTTCTCCTGATCTCCTCAAATGTTCATGCACTCCATCCACAAACTATCTTTGATTCATTTTGTATCCATTGTTTTCATATCTGTTTATTTCATATTTGAGTACTTTACAAATATCTCATTTGATCCTCAAAACAACTGTGGGAGAAAGGTGCTCTTATTATTCCCATTTTACAATTAAAGAAACTGAAACAAAGGTTAAGTATCTTGCCCGAGGTCACACAATCAGCGTCTGAGGTCACATTCTAGCACAACATTCTAATAACTTCGAAGCCTCTGAGTGAAGAGATGACTTTTTCCATCTTAGGGAAGTAACTCAAGGCTTCATGGTGAGAATTAAGCTCAAATTAGGTACTGACAAAAAAAGGTATGAGAGAGAAGGAAGAGGAATCAATTCTAGGCTCCAGTGACAAGACAGGCACTAAGGTGAGCAAGTGCTAAGAAAACGAAGACTAGTGAGAAGTTTAATTTAGGTGGAACACAAAAAAAAAATAAAATAAAAATAAAAGAAGTTAGAACTAGACTGTGGAGAGCTTTGAATATGAAGCTAAGAAATCTGTACTTTATTTGGTAGGCAATGGGGAGTCACCATAAATTTTTTTAGGAAAAACTTACTTCAACATAACAGTGTATCAGGAAGATTACTTGGGCAACCATGTCATGAGTGAACAGACACTAGAAGCAGGGATAACAGCTATAAAGTCATTTTAATAATCCAAGGAAAGGTGATAAGGGACTAAACCAGAATAGGTTGCAGTGTGAGTTGAAGGAAACAAATGATTAGTATGGTAGATGTAAAAACAACAGGATCTAAATCCATAAGGGAGATTTCCCTTACGAAATGTGATTTTTATTGAATAAAGATATTTTACTATGTATTCTATTCTCAAAGTATTGATTTCTTCCCATTTAGAAAATTTGATAATTTATATTAATTGAAGCAGACACTTAGAGCTATAATAGAACTGCTCATTGGCATTTTCTTTATTTTTCAGAAGCAAAAACTTTCTAAAAACCACTGTCCAATTAATTAATAATCAAAGGCTATGAACAGGCCAGTTTTTGGAGGAAGAAATCCAATCTATCAAAGGCCATACAAATACGTTCTTAATCACTATTCCAGAAATGCCTATTAAAACAACTCAGATTCTACCATGCACTGATCAAATTAACGAAGCTGACAAAAATAGGAAAATGACAAATATTGGGGCAGCTATGAGAAAACAGGTACATTAACACACTGTTGGTGGAGTTGTGAATTGATCCAGCCATTCAAGAAAACAGTTTAAAACTATGCCCAAAATGTTGTTAAATGGCAACCTTTTGACCCAGTGATACCACTACTAGGTCTTATGATACCATACATACTCCCTCTGCCCCTTCAGATGATGATGATGTTTAGTTGTTTTTCAGTCATGTCCAATTCATGACCCTTTCTGGGGTTTATTTTGGCAAAGATACTGGAGTGTTCACCATTTCCTTCTCCAAATCCTTTTACAGATGAAAGACACTGAGGCAAGCAAGTTTAAGTGACTTTCCCAGGGTCACAACGCTAGCAAGTGTCTGAGACCATTTCGAACTCGGGTCTTGCTGATTTCAGGTTCAATACTCTATCCACTGTACCACCTAGCTGCCACCCCTGCCCTCTCCCACCAAGATAAAAGAACCCAAATATACAAAAGTATTTATAGTACCTCTCTTCACCGTGCCAAAGAACTGGAAATTTGGGGGGGGGGGGCGCGCAGGGCGCAGCATTAACAGGGGAATGTTTTAAAGCTTTGGCACAGGGATGCAATAAAATACTATTACGCTGTAAGAACTGCTAAAGGGGGCACTTTAAGAAAAACCTGGCAAGACTTAGATGAACTGATGCATAGTAGAGTGAGCAGAACCAGAAGAATTTATACAATAACAAAAGTATTGTAAAAACAAACAACTTTGAAAGACTTAGGAACTCAGATCCACAATGTTTTACTTGACTACATTTCTTTGTTACAAGGTCCTTGTTTTTCTTTTTCAACTGCAATGGCTGGGGGCATGGGGAGTGTGCAGAGTAGTGTTGGGAGGAAGAGAAGGTAGATTTTGTTTGACCAAAATTTTAAAAAAGCATAAGTTGAAATGTTTTTGCTTACTGCCATAAACAATTTCAAATATTAAATGCTAAAAACAATCCACTTTTGCCAACAGTTGCAAATACAATCTGCCTTTTAAGAGTGTCTGAAGGAAAATCCAAAAATCTAAATCTTTGGTAACTAAAAAAAGTTACCCCTCACTTGCCTTAACATTCAGATCTTCAAAAGCTAGACGGTCTCATACCTGAACTGGACCTCAACAGGCCCTTAAGGAATGGGAATAAAATTACGGTTACCATAAAGAAAAGTTCTACACAGAGAAGAAAGCCAGGGGGAGCTTCATAAGGAAAAGACTGCCAGCTCTACCTTCTAACTATTCAACTGTATTCCTGTGGCCACCAAGACAGATCCAGTAAAGAACAATACCTGGAAGAAAAAGAAAACCAGAGTACAACAGGGAGTCAGTGAACTTGGCGTCAAATCCTGGCCCTGATACATACTACTACCAGTAATATGGCTGGCCATACCCTCCTGCACTCCCTTTCCTTATCTGTAAAATGAAAAGATTGATCTAGATAGCCACTGAGGTTCCAGTTTCTAGATCCAAGATCCTATGATAAGCTTCAGAAGCATGAGAAGAGCAGTGGTCTGCATTTGTGTTCACCTACTTTAACTCCACTCAGCCCTCCTATAATTTCTAGCCTCCCACACACATCCTCTTTTCCCCCAAAAGGGGTATGATTCTTCCTCGCTTCCCACTGGCAAGCTTGTAGATAAGGGTGTCCAATTCACTGCTTGCAAAATTTACCAGTGTGGCCTGAACCAGATTAAAATGTACTGGGATAAGTTTAACAAAATAAATAAAAATGATACAACATAATGTTAATCTGTGGTTTACAAAGTCAATACGGCGCCTACAGGGATGCACTGAGTCTAGATTCCTCTGTCTATATCATAATTTACCTTGCATGCTATTTTCCTCCCACCATATTATATTTCTTTCTCCTAGAGGCAAGAACTAGTTATGCTTACATTTTTGTTTCCTCAGCCCTTACCAAAATGCCTTATATATAAATGCTTCAGAGCAAGTTAGGGCTTTATGTCTTTAAAAAGCAAGTCCAAACAGGGTCAAAATACCCATTATCTCAAAGCTTTAGGCAAAGAATTAAAACCCTTCTGAAAATAAACTATCAAGCGCTTACCCAAACTTCTAATTTTGAAGGTAGTCCATTTAAACTTTTCTCAGGGATCTGGCATAGTGAGAAAAATTTGAGTTTTCACATCTACTGAGAAAGCAGTTGTTTTTAACAGGACACAAGGGCATTCAGTTTCATCTAGAAGTCTCCAACCAGAAGTTTATAGGATCATACTTTTCATCCTACTAGTCACTTTGCATAAGATGTGGTACTGTACTTTGGGCTGGAAGAAGGGGAGGGAGGAGAGATTGGGATGGCATAAATCTAAATTAGGTTGAAGGCTGTGGGGCAAGGGAAAGGAACTGGGTTAAGCTATTTTAAAAGCTACCCTCAATTTGCTTTCAAAGATGCTGGATTCACAGGTGGATACTTCATATTCAAGCATACCTGATTTTGTTGCACTTTGCTTTATTGAGCTTGCGCTTCAAAGATATTACATTTTTTTTAGAAATTGAAGGTTTGTGGAAACCCTGCACTGAGTAAGTCTTTTGGTGCCATTTTTCCAAAAGCATGTGCTCATGTACTGTTTGTGTCACATTTTGTTAATTCTAGCAACATTTCAAACATTTTCTTTATTATTATATCTGTATGGTGATCTGTGATCAGTGGTATTTGATGTTAATACTGTAATTGTTTTGGGGTGCCACAAACCCATATAAGATGGCAAACTTAATTGATAAATGTCATGTGTGTTCTGAGTGCTCCACTGACCTGCAAGTCCCATCTGTCTCCCTCTCCTCAGGTCTCCCTATTCTCTGAGACACAACACTGAAATTAGGCCAATTAATAAGTGAAAGAGTCAATAGATGAAACAAAGTTCACTGCTGTCTTATTTTAAAAAATTGTCACAGCCACTTCAATCTTCAGCAACTATACCACCCTGATCTGTTATCAGCCATCAATATGGGGCAAGACCCTCCCTCAGCAAAAAGATTATGACTCCCTGAAGGCTCAGTTGATGGTCAGCATTTTTTTTTTAGCAATAAAATATTTTTAATTAAGGTACATACTTTTTTTTTAGACATAATACTATTATACACTCGATAGACAACAGCAAGAAGTAAACATAATTTTTATATGCAATGGGAAACCAAAAAATTTGTGACTCACTTTAGGAACCCAACTGAAAATATCTCTGAGGTAGACCCCATACCTGAATGAAGAAGTGACTAAGTGTGAATTCTAAGACATTAGTATTTCAAACAGTAGAGGGACTTGTATAAAGTGCTTTCACACTTTGCCTAATCTCTTTTCACACCATTTCAGCCCTAGGATTTAGTCACTTAAATAGGGAACAGAGTAACTGCTAATTCCAAAACAAATAGCAAAACATACCTTTTATAACATTTCAAAAGTACCTTTGGAACCATTTAGGGGCTTTTATGGAAGTAGGGTTCAACATAGTCTTAAAAGAAATAGTAATAGCTTAGGTTTTTTTTTAGTCCTTAGGCTTAACACTTCATATCATTTGAATCAAATCACTACTAACCAAAAGGTAGTATAAACATTCTTATCCTCATTTTTCAAATAAGGAAAATTGAGGGTCAGATGAGAGTAAGAGATTTGTACCCAGGTCTTGGACTCAAAAGACTTCAAAGCCCAATGCTAGTAGTAGTGGAAGTAGAAGTAATAGTAGAAAAAGTAGTAGTAGTAGTATGTATACACACATATACACGTACACATCAATGTTTTCAAAGTACATTTACAAATTACACCGTTTGATCCTCACCAGCATTCTATCCCCAATGCCAGTTATCTGCTTATAACAGTTTTCAGTGCATGCCAAAATTTAATGATACTTGAAAAATCACATCATGATGAGGTGGTTTTAAGGTAGTTTTTTACCAGATGCAAAAATATAACCAACCGTTACTAATAGTGGTTGACTGCTTCTTCCAGTTGCTCTTCTACAGTTGCCTCTGAACCACAGATAGAAATATTTCTTCCCATTCGTTTCTCATGATTAGAGTATAGGAAAACACAGATTCATTCAAAAACAGGTTTGGAAGTATAAATGGTTAACAACTTCTCTAGAACTAGGAACAAAAGTTACCTATACTAAATCATTTACCTACTTTCACAAATTAGACAAACAGGAAAGGCAACCTACACGACTACTTTATAAGACTATAATGTCTATGTTCTACAGAACTGTTCTATAAATCCTGAATTATGATAGTCACAATTCAAAGAGACAGCCTCCCCAAATGATTGTCAGTAGGAAACAGGAAGAAAACATACTAGTAATTTGTGATTTTTCTCTGGATGCTCTGATTAGGATTCTGTGCTTTCCCTGCTAACCCCTGGGTTCAATTCCTAGTCAGTAAGGCCTTTAGAACATACTGTAGCATACTTTAGCATATTGTACTATAATATATGAGGGCACTGGACTTGGAGTCATGAAGACCTGGGTTCAGATTCTTAGTAAAGATATTAGCTCTCTATCCTTGGGACACATCAATTTCCCCTTTCTGTGCCTCAATTTCTTCAACCGTAAAATGATGTGGTTAGACTCTTCTCTTTCAGCTCTAAATCTGTGATTCCATACTGCATGCCACATTTACAGGCTCATTATAAAAAGTTACAAATATTCATCTAGTACACTGGTCACCTAACTGGCATTTACCTTCCTTGATCCATTCTGTTAAAGAACATCAAAACAGTTATTAATACATTTGGCCTCCATAAAAACTTAACAAACTTATGAATATGAATAATTTTGTTTCTGACTTAACCACGAACCTTTATTTTGTACAATATAGAGTGTCTACAACAGACTATACAATCAGGAAATTTGAAAAGATTGATCAAGAATCACCAATGTGGATTTTCTTATAGTATTAAGAGAAAGTTGTCAGTCCTTACTTGGAATTCCATATACAAAACAAACTGTAAAGAACTTTAAAATAATTCTGCCTAAAAGTTAGTAGAGTAACAGTGTATTTTTGATATGGAGGCAATGAGATTAACTTTTCTATCAAAGAAAAAGAAATGACAATCAATGAAAATCATATTCATTTTCTCACAAATTTTGAATGAGGTAAATATTTCATATGGATAGTTAAGACCAAATGGAAGTTTGGATTCAGTTATTCAAATGAAAAGTCAATGAGCTGTTCTATTAATAAAAAGGTAGAAAATGCTTGAGTTCTTGCACATTAAGAAGCAACTTAAAATACAAGCTTACAACAGATCCTCAAAGAAACTAATTCACTAAGTAAAAACTGATTAACATATTCAATAAAGAAAGCTAAATTTCCATCCTCTGGTACAAAAATTCAACTTATGAAGTTCAAATATTGAGGAAAATAGAACTTTTCAATCATGACCAACAAAATTTCCACCTATGAAACTGTCAGAAAAAAAAAACACATAATCACTACTATCAACTCTAAAAGCTACAAGTAGTAAAAAGTGAGAATTACTGCAGTTAATAATCTTTTCAGAATGACTAGTTATGGATTTGACTTACAGAATGGAGTATAATATTCTAATAAAATATTTAGCTTAAGGATAATTAATTACTATTCACAAACATTGGATCACTGGACCCCCACTGGTAAATCTAGCACTTTAAAAAATACTACTTTACATTTGTTTGGCATTTTGCTGGGTGGGGTGGGAAGAATCAACAGTAAACTAAAGTCTAGACTAAGAACCAAAATTGTTTCTAGTCTAGCTCATTTAGCACAGAAAGACTAGTAATGATGAATACATATAATCAGCAAGTCATCAGGAAACAAAGAATGCTATTAAAGGCAAAGAGATATATAATACTCGTCTATATATAGTATATACAATTAAGGATATTCCAGTGTCACAAAACACTGAAGGGTATTGATATCACTTTTAAACCTAGACCTAATATTATTATCATTTACTTAAACTAAACATTATTTTTGCTGTTCTTGAAGTCCATATAAAAAACACTCCCAGTAGCTACATGTGAATTATAATACACAGAGCAGGCCTTCAGGTAAAGAAATGGAAGGTTACTGACACTGATTGCTTTTTTAGACTCCTTTAATGATACTTCCAGTAACTTAGAATAAAAATGTTTTAAAGTCGTAAATAGCTATGTATTTAAAAGCATACAAAGATACCAAGGCCTAAATAAAAACGAAGTTAGTGTAAAGACAAAACCTACTACTACTACTACTACTAAAAAATGGATAGTAGAGATGTTTCTTGGTTTTCAAAAAGTATTTTCTCAGTTTCCCTCAAGTGGGCATGGCAAGAAAACTAACAACACAGAAAGGGAACTTGAGACCAAGAGCATTAACTCCAGAAAACAAATCCAAAGTAGTCTCAATTTAATTCAGTCTCCCTAATTCTTTTTATCCCCCTCCCCCCAATTCAACTTATTTCCAAAAAAAGTTTTAACAAAAAGAAGTGAAATCTTACTAACGTGCCTAAACAAATCTGAGTCTGAATCTACTTAAGAATTTAAGCCCCCTGGGTAGGTGTTACTTTAAAAGCAAGGGAGCTATTCTTTTAAAGTAAAAAAGGCCCTGGATTCACAGACGTAACGCAGTGAAAAAAAATTTTAAATTAAAAAAAATTTCCTTTAACAAAGAAATGACAAATTAACTAAAACATAGTATTATTTTTAAATAAAACACTGTCATTTCCCAATAGAGATATGACTTTTGAAACGTAACTGAAGCTCGAATCATAACATGCTACCAAGGCTTAAAAAAAAGTTCCGTTTCAATGTCTACCTTTCAAAGAAATAAAGGTGTTTCAACGAAATCAGGGTGAAAGCAGTTTGCTTTGCTTCCATTCAAAAGGCAACAAATGCCCTTTTCAAGAAGATCAAATTGTGCCAGGGATAATTTTTTAAAATCTAAATTTCCTATTTTAGTATCTACATGTAATTAAAAGTTAAAGATGTTAGAATACAAAGGAAACTACAATATCTCAGTACTTTAAGATAAAACCTATTGGATACTCAGCTACTTAATCTCTTAAAAATCAAAGAAATTATTATTTTAAAAAACCAAGCAGACCTCCTAAAGTTCTCACTTTTTTATTCAAGAATTATTCTTCACATGAGCAATACATGACAAGATTCTCGTACGGATGGGGGCTAGCTTTAAATAAAAGACAGACACTATACCAAATTAAGCCGTCACGGAAAGTCAAGTTGGATTCTCTGCACTCTATTTCCTGTCCAAACAGCCCTTTTGTTCTGCTTCCCTGCTTAATTCTCATGTTCAGCTAACAATGAGAAATAAAACAATGGTAAAATCTGGCACATACAGAAACCTAAAGGTGCACGAGTGGGAAACAGAGGAACATTATGAGATGAGAACAAAAATCCTACCAAAACCTCCCCAAATTTTCTGTTTGCTTCACCTCAGATTAACTTCACTTGAAGCTGTACTCCAAAGCAACCAACCCTGAACACCAAGCCCCGCCTTCTTCGAGGTTAGTGGCTGAAGAGTTAAATCTCCGCCCCATTGATCAAACTCTTTGTTTTGATTGGTTAAGGCTAATATCCATTATTTTAAAGAACTTTTCCCAGCTAGCAGGTTAGGTTAAACATGTTAAAATACCCTGAAAAAGCTGCTTCCTTAAAGAAACAGTATGTAATGAGGGTTTAGTACCTATTCAAATTTGGTTTTTGATTACTCAGAAGACAAAACGGCATGGCCTATCAATTAAGATCATGCAGCACCACAAACTTATTTAATGGAATTTCACGCTGTCAAATCATTCAGAATACCATGCTTTAATTTTGGCTGGAATCGGCCCTTGAAAGGAGGCTAGATTTTTTTTTTTTAACCGTGATTTTACTGTATTTCACTTGTCTAAAAATTAAGATGAACCTCCCCCATCACTTCTGTCAGAACTTTTAAAAGGGAGAATATCATACAGTAAGATACTAACTTAAAATTAAAAATTGATAATGCTCATTGGAAATGGTGGTGAATAACAGGTAGGTAGGTTATGCTGTTTTGAAGAGAATCAACTAGTTTCAGTCTACTAACTCAGTGAATCATTCAGCAACATTCTTAGCTTTCATGCCTTTTAACTAGTTTGGACACCTAAATCAGTTTCCACCGTGGAGAACATCATTCTGAAGATTCACTAAAACTTAAAAACTATCATGCATCATAAGCTACCAAAAATTCGTTTCTGGGATATCTCTAACATTTTTTGAGAAGTTTGTCTGAAATATCACAAAATTATCATAAGGTTTACAGCTGCATTTTAGACACGGAACATGTTATGGGGAGAAATAGTATTTCCATATTGTAACTTAAGAGAGCTGCCTGACATTAGATGTTATTTTTATGAAGTTATTCTAAACTATATAAAATCATTGCATCTTTTGTAAACAAATCCCAGCTTCTAATAACCAAAGCGCAGGTTCTAGTAACCTAAGTAACCTGTTTTTTTTTTTTATCTAATCAATAGAAAGTTATTTTTACTCCTCTCAAAAATTCCTCCTTTAAGATACTATATATACCTCTGGGTCCTAAAGACAGCTAAAGGAACTATACTCGGAAGATATTGCTAAGTGGGCTTGTTAACAAAGAGTCTGAAGAGTAAGTTTTAAAATTTTATATAACTTACCGATTTTGAAAACTGTCTTGTGAAGTTTTCAATTGGCACTATTTAACAGTTCACCAAAAATTCTTTTTAATGGTAAATGGAATTAAATTTTAAAAACATGATTCCTGTAGTCATGCCATTGCAAAACAATTCTTTTGTTATATAGTGTGCTATTTTAAAGAAACAGAAAGTTGCTTTGAATATTAAATAAAGGCCTTTTTTAAAAAATTAAATTAAATTCACATATTTGTCTCTCAGGCTCAAACATGAGGCAATAAAGGGGGAAAAAGCTAAACTCAAGAAGCCCAGACAGCTGCATAATCTATTATGCTGTTTAAGTGTACAAATTGAAAGAGCCAATTCACAGAGGTCTACTCCCAAGATGCTTTGCAAGGCCTCAGTGCTTTGAATGCATAGCACTAAAAGAGTAAAGTTCATCAGGTTTTCTTCCTAATCTAACTTCCCCATTTGTTCTTGGAAAAAAGTAAAGCCACCAAAGTACCAGGTACACAACATAAGCTATAAATACACAACTAATCCTGCAGATGTGGGGTGTGTGTGTATGTGACTAGTAAATTTTAGGGGTCATGAAAAGATTCAAAGGGCAAACATTTTAAACATCAAATTTGGTAGGCATGAAATTGGAAGCAAATAGCTGCAGTTACAAAACAAAACAACCTTTGATCTGACCACAATCCTTCACCCACAAAAGTTAATTATTGGTATGAAATAGACACAAGCAACATAAGATATAGGTTACAATTCAGCAATCCTGCTCAACCAGGTTGTCATCAACACACCTGCAACCTGTAGTTAGAAAACAAAGACTAAAGAAAAATAGATTAAATTCAATGAAGAAACTCAATTTCACAAAATAAAAATTCAAATTATTTGTTTTTCTAAAAAAGAAAAGTACTCTGAACCCCAAAAGTTCTCCCAGATATAAAAAGCACTCAAACTTATTAACCCAGTATGAAAATGTCCTTCAGAGACAGGCAAATTTAGAAAGCTGCAGGGTAAACTAAAAGGGAACACACACAGAAGTCCATTATTAGTAAATGAACTACCAACCAACACTGTGGGAAGAGCTTTACCAGAAGAAGGAAATCAGGTCTCCAGTTTGACATCACATTATCTCTACCTCTGAATAACAAAATATTCGTATCCTAAGAATGTATATTTACCAATAAATCCAGTAAGTTTTCCCACATAATCATCTTAGAAAGAATCTGAGAATAAGCCACATCCAATTTTTCTGATTAAGATCTTAAGAAAAGTAGGAGCCAGCATATCAATAACACTAAATTTATGATACTTTAATTTACAAGTGGAATAAAGAGAACTTTTGAACAATTTCTATGGCTGAAGAAGAGACTAAAAGTCACTCAGATCTTTCTAAAGATATCATATTTCCCAGAAGATACAGGTCTGCCAAAAGCACTTCTTAAAATCATTTGGAATCACCAGGGAGCCTAGACAGATCTTTCTAGGTCACCATGATGGAGCCAAAAAATCATTACTAGAAAGGGTAATTATGGAAAGGAAACAGTTTACAAAAAAAAAAATTCTTTCAATGAGTTCATTAATAAGAACAACACTGAAGAACCACCTCCACCCCAAAAACAGTATCAGGCCTATGGGAAAAGGAAGATAAAATTAATTTTCTACATTACTTATAACACTATAGCAAATCATTTCTTGAATGAAACTTCAATGAATGTGCAATAAGTGATATGGGAGGTTTAAAAAAGTTTTTTAAAAGTTAAAAACCATAATATTACTAAAACTCTACTACTGGGATTTCTTTTCTTTCAAAATTGTAAGTTAAAAGTCTTCTTTCTCTACTTTCATATCATCTATGTAATCAAAGACAAAAGTGGCTAATATTACATGTACATGTTGCCTTTGAGAATTTGAGGAATTTTCCACTATTATCTTTTTTTTTTCCCCAATGAGTTAAAAAAAATAAGGGTGAAATAGAAAGGCAATTCTTAGTCTAGACTAAGGTTTAGGCTATTTCTACCTTATGAATAGGGCCAGAGATTGGACCTATGATTTCGATAGTTTAGGGAAATTCCTGGGTAAATAAACTACCTCTACCAATGCAGGTTTTCTTTAACTTATGTCTTAGAAAGTGGTCTTGAGTAAGTGACTAGCCCAGGGTCACAGTCCAGTACCTCAAGAGAACTTCTTTATTTAGATGCTGCCTCTTATCTTAAAAGTAACACTATTT
Organism: Phalanger gymnotis; assembly: GCA_028646595.1. Taxonomy (NCBI): domain Eukaryota; kingdom Metazoa; phylum Chordata; class Mammalia; order Diprotodontia; family Phalangeridae; genus Phalanger; species Phalanger gymnotis. The sequence continues at coordinate 91,802,075 of CM053624.1, forward strand.
TTTTAAAATCAAGCTTCAGTGTTATTCCTTGACCCACCGTATTGACATTATAGTTAGCTTTCCTTACACACAAATTCCAGCAGGAACTTGGGAATTTTACATAAGTCACCTTGTTGACTCAATTTAAGTTTTTCCCTCAAGTTACAGAACCTTACTTTTAATACTCACGTTGCATGGGGGGAGGGGAAGGATTATTTCCATGTCACATACAAGAAAATTAACAGAAAAAAGCAGCAAACTTGCCAAGGCCATAACAGTTAATGCAGATTTATGTTTTCAAATATCCCTTCCATACTATGATGCCTTCTTTTAAAGATGCAATTTTTTTAAATTCAGAAAAGATCATATGCTGACTCCATTTTACCCCAAATTACTAAAAAAAACACCCAAGGTAAAATTCCTTTTCAGAATACAATTGTTTTAAAAGCCACTTCATGGACCCAATTTAAAGCACCCAGGGTATCTGTGGTATTATTAGAAAGAACTTTTTACAGTTAATTTTATGTAACTAAATCTATCCAACTAGAATCAGAGGCCTGAAATAATGTTGTGACCTGGAAAGGCACTATTTTAATACAAGCATCAGAAAACTCCAAAATTCCAAGCAGACTAGTTAAAAGAGCAGTTGAGTGTAAGGAATGACACCGATCTACCAAATTCACATTCTATGCCAGACACTATTTCCCGAAGAGGGTAAGTCAGGAGGGAATCATCGAATACCGAAGATTTCTATTCCAGAGAACATAAAAATGCCCTTAGAAAGAGATGTTACCAAAGCATTAGACAAAACACTCCAAGAGGATAACTTTTATAACACTAAGTAGTTTGGGATGTTACACAGGAACAGTCGTGAAAGGTACAGGATCAATTTTAAAGGTGCTTAAAACGTGTACACACGCCAAGCGTCTAAAGAAACTCCCAACACCACCAACAGGGGCATAAAATTGGGGTTAATAGGGCAACAAGAGGTCGGGGAACATTCGGGCCAGAAAAGAGTGACCCAGGGGCCTAAAAAGGTAAACAGGTCGATTAGCGATCAGTTGCCCAATGAAAGCCTACTCCTACCCCGCCCCCCCTCCCCGGGGAACGCTGCCCAAAGCTGGTCTATCCTAGAAGGGCCGGACCCTCAGAATCCAAAGCCCGGGACCTGACCTAGCTTTCAGAAAACAAAGTAGACTCCAACCCCACCCTAACCCGGCCGGGCC
>CM053624.1:91803779-91844748 GCA_028646595.1 Phalanger gymnotis
AAGATAACTTGAGGAGGAAGAGAACATTAATAACTTGCAGAGAGAAGAAATCAGGATAGTCTTCATGTAGGATGTCTCATCTGAATTAAGCCTTGAAGGAAGCTGGAGATTCTAAGTAGTGGAGATGAGAGAGGACTATGGGTTACAGCTTGTAGAAAGGTATCCCACGGATGGGAGATGGGAGGTCTGGTTTAGAGAAAAGCGAGTAGGCCAGTATGACTGACACCTAGAGTATATGAAATGTAAAAATGTGAAATGTCTAAAAAAGTAGCCTGGAACCCGATTTTGGAGGGCTTTAAATGTCAGGCTGGAAAGTTCGTTGTGAGATTCTCAATAGAATTTTCCCACCTCCCCCAAAATTCTTTGATCATAGAGCTGGAGGGGACTCAGAGGTTATCTAATTTAACCCTCCATGTCATTCCCTAAAACAGATGTTAACATATAGGTTGCGTTCTTTTTACTTATTCTTATTGCAAGCACTATAAAGGCAAATGATAAAATATCACATTGAAATGAAGTTTCTTTTTGCCTCGGAATACACAATACAACTAAGTCTGCCAAGTCCTTCATATATCTCTCTAAGAAGAAGAAACCTTTCAGCCGTGCTTCTGTTTAGTTCAACTCTTTTTATTTTTTTAAAGCTTTTACAAAGGCATATTTACCTTGACCCTTCTCCACCATTCAGCCATCACCACCATGAAAGCAGAAGGGTGCTAAACAGGGCTATGTTTTGTATTCTTTCTTTGTTTCTTCATCATGATCGCCAAAAATCATCCACTAGTGATCATCCCACTAGGGACAGAGGCAGCTGGTAGCCCAAAGGATAAAACTCTGGGCCTCTAGTCAGGAAGACCTAAGTTCAAGCCAGCTTCAGACACTTATTAGCTGTGTGACCCTGGGCAAGTCACTTAACCTCTATCTACTACTGTTTTCTCAACCATAAAATGAAGATCATAATAACACCTGTCTCCCAGGGTTGTTGTGAGGAGAAAATGGTAAGCAATTAGCACAATCCCTGGCACACAGTAGGAATTCAGCAAGTGCTTATTACCTTTCCCTGGATGATCCTTTCCATATGTATCCAAGCCAGTCCAAGAATGCAGATGCAACATGTCCCTGTAACTACGCTCAACTACATCCCCACCAATTTCCTATAGCAATCTCATAGTATTTTGGAGATTACTATGGAATCTTAAAGGTACAACGTCTAGAAGGTTCTATTAAGCTGGAAAACCCAATAGAAATTGTGAAGGAAATTAGATTATTTTGACATAACTTCTATTAGTGAACCAATTTTAACTTCTCACATTCACTACTTTTTATTTTAGGTATTCATAAAATATATTTATTAATATGTAGACCCCAAGACCATTACAGGAATGAATGATTACCAGAAGTACTAGAAACCAGGGAAATCTCTTATGCATTAGAAAGGACCTCAGACTATGAAGTGATATTCTGATTTCTGTTGTAACTGATTCCTCTATGTCTTAGTAAAGATGATGGTCTACTCGTGGGTGACAGAGAGAAGGCAGACTACTTAACACCTATTTTGCTTTCATGTCCTTTGTTCTTTTCACCTGAGTCATTTTTATTGGTCACTTTGGTTTAACCATGCTTCCCACTAGATAGCTCTCCAGTTATGACATGTCCACGGGAGAGCAGATTTCAAAAGGTTCTTGAAAAGGATAGTTAGGGTCTATGGCCTAAAATTCTGTAGGGACCTTGCTGCCACTTAAAGAGCCAACAACTGTCACATCATCCCACTTCGGTACATTTGGTTCTACTCATGCCAACCCACAACAAACATGTTCTAGAATTTTGCCAGGGATTTAATAAACCCAGCTCTCCCCACTTCTACCTCGAAAATCAAGACATCTCTGGTTTTCTGATATTTCTTCCATTCTCTATAACTTCTCAAAGATCATTAATAGCATATCTCTCATAATCATATCCATAAATTCTCATTCTCTATAACTTCTCAAAGATCATTAATAGCATATCTCTCATAATCATATCCATAAATTCTCATAGTTATGAGACTTCAGCGCTTGAAGTCAATTTAGAGGTAATTTTGTATAGTCCCTTCATTTTACAGATAAAGAAATTGTCCTCTGTCTGGATCTGGAGGTATGAATTAATTTAAAGTGGCTAGGTGTTCTCTTACCATCTTTTCAGCTATCTTGGGCTTCAATATCTTTATCATGACATTCCCAGGTTTAAACGGAATCTCTTTCCAGCTTTAACACCATTGATTTTCCTTTTCTGGAGAAGATGGAATTGTAATGAGAGTTTTCCAGTTCTGCCTTCTCTCTGCCACTGCTAACATCATACAACCCTCCCCAAGCCATGGGGCCTAGTCCTTTCCTTCACTTCTTGCTCTAAATATAGATTTAAAATTCCTTTTTACTATATTTTGTTGTTGTTACATGTCCACACATCTCAGTTTAGTTTGTGTTTTAGTTTTCCTAACTTTCTTATGGGATTATGCTCTATTGTGAGTTTGTCCTTGATTCTATGTGCCTCTTTCTTGTTTTATATATGTGTTCTTTCAATAGCCAGACTCATCAGAGAGCACACTGTACCACCACAATTTTCTTTGAATGCTTGCCCCGTTCTTCTTTATTGGAGGTAATTCTCAATTTTATCATCAGGATTTCAGTGTTTACATCCTCCATCTTGAATCATGTTCCTTTTCTCAAACCTCTCTCCTTGGAATCATACAAAGGTATCTTTACTGAGCCTCTAGAAATATGCTTTCCTAAAGTCTAAGGCACATACATAGCATTGTCTCCAAAGGCCTCTGTCACTTCTTCATTACCAATCAGCCCTTCCCTCTTGATCAAGGCCATAGGATACACTTGTCTGCCATGAGGAAATGGTAAATCATCCCTAAACATTTTTATAAACTGCTTGTTGAAAAAATTCCAAGCTTGTAAAGAAACACAAACAACAAGAGAACATAAAAACACAAAGAGAAGACAATGCCTTCCTCATAGCAAACATTAATCATGTTGTGGAAGAAATTTCAATACAATAATAAAAGGGAATAGTGAAGACTTTGCTTTCCAAATCACTTCCTGAACTAGAGGATAAAAGTGCATTATGTTATTGAATGAAAGCAATGGCCAATGCTCAAGTGCATTGTATGATTTTTATTATTTCATACTGCATTCTGCCAATTAAAGCTAACAATTTTTAATCCCCTATTTTTCCAAGAATGGCAATCTCTATGTTTTAAAAATGATAAAAAGGTATATAGCCAATTAATAACTTCTATTTCTACAGAGTTTTAATTATGTTACCCTTATCAGAGGTACCCTAGAAGAGCAAATTGCAAACTGGCCTTAAAATCATGAAGACCTGGGTTCAATTCCTGAATCTTTCTGACTTAGGTCAAGTCTCTCAAACTTTCAGTATGCCAAACAACTCTCTAAGATTATAAATTATCTATATGTTGCTGATCCCTGACGATGAAGGGGATTTCCATAGTTCTGTGGACTGATGAAATCTCAGGGGAGTAGCCAAATACCTTTTATCAACTGAATTTTGAAAGCATGACCAGAATTGGAGAATTTTAAAGCTATAAGGGACCTTGGAGTTTATCTCACCCAACCCCCTCATTTTGCAAGTAGAAAATGAAGCCTGGGAAAACAGTTGCCCAAGACCTCATGGATAGTTCTTAGCAGAGTTAGCACTAGGTCCCTTGACTCTTAATTTCAGTGCTTTTTCTATTACACTGAACTTCCAAATTCAAAGTTAAATTCAATTCATATTACTTCATTATCATTTATTCTGTGATCTCTAAATATACTTTTAAGCCAGGTTGCCAATACTGTTTCTTTTTGAGCAGGAAGAAATGAAAAATGTGCCCAAGGCCTTTTCTGTGTTGGCAGAACAGGAAAGCTCATGGAGACAGGTTTAAACTTAGTGGTTTGTTTTCACAGAGATAAACTGCTATGAAGAGCAGATGGGGGTAGAGGGGTGGTTTCCAAGTCCCTCCAGCTGCCATAATTGCTGATAGAGAACCTGCAAACCATGACCTTTCCTGTTCCTGGATCTCTTGAAGAAGAGATATCTTCTTTCATCAGGATGAAAATCTCATGAGATTTTTTTGACTCCGGAATCCATGACTGGCAAACGTGGTATTTGGAGGACACGCTCCAAGAGCTACACTCTCCTCTGTCTCCTGGCGTACCTCTCAGCCTAAAACTACAGAACCAAAGCACAGGAAAATGATCTTTGTTCCCCCTTCGCTGTCTCTAGATGTAACCAAATAGCTCCCCCTCTTCCCCAGTGTCTGTAATGTTTTCTCTCTTTACCTCTGACTCCTGGCTTTCAAGATTCAGCACAAATCTTACCTTCTTTTGCCTTCCCTCTGAGATTACCTTCCACTAACACTACGTATATACATACACACACACATATATGTATGTGTATATACATAGAGTTTTTTATATAGTATCTCACTTATTAGAATGTGACCTTCTGGAATACAGGAACTATGTTTTTTACTCTCTTTGTATCCCCAGCATTTAGCAAAATGCCTGGCACGTAATAAGTGTTTAATCAGTGATTGTTGACTGACTGGTTATAGTTCAACATAGGCATCCTGGATTGATGAGATCTTATAGTCAGAAGAGCTGAGTTCTGGCTCTGACTTTCACTAGCCATGTCACTCTGGGCATGTTATTTCTATTTCTCTGAGTTATTGTGAGGAAAGTATTTTGTAAACTTTAGCATACTGACAAATTTGAGTTTCCAGTATTCATCTTTGTATCACCTTCGGCTTTTCATTTTAGTTCTTGCACAATAAAGATTAATAAAAGCTTATTGAATGGGTATGGCTTATGTGACTTACCCAAGGTCCCATAGCTAGTAAGTGTTAGAAGTGGTATTCAAACATTGGCTCTCTGGCTCAAAACCCGGGGCACCTTCCACTACATCAGGCTGCTCTTTTGCTCCTCATTATTCTGTGCCAAGGACACCTACACTATCTATATCTGCCTTTTTATATTACTGGGACCTGGAAAGAAACATAAAATAGAATGTCCTAATATGGCAGGTAATGTCTTTTGCACCCTAAGATGCTGCTGCTGTTGCTGCTGGCTTTGCTGAGGGAGAGGGGGAAACAGGGGAGCAAGGAGGGAGAAAGGAAGAGAGGAGAGAGAGAGAGTGAGAAAAAGAGAGGAAGAAAGTGAGAAAGAAAGAGGGAGGGAGGGACAGAGAGGAATGGAGAAAGGGAGGGAGAGAGCATGATAGAGAAACAGAGAGTGAAATAGTGAGAGAGAGGGAGGGTTTGGTTGAGAAGACTGTATAACTCAACACTGTAGCTGTTCATCCCTCGTTCTTGAAGAGGACCAATGACATCACAAGGGTGGTCTTGACTTTCATGTGAATTGGATTTAAGTGAGGTGGAGCTGCACAGAGTCATCAGCCTCACTGTCTTCTAGTCATTGAAGTCCAATGACAAAAGTCAAGACAACTGGCAATGGCCCAGGATGCAGCGGGTAGCCTTGGCTTCTATAAATTCGTTTCTAGGATCTATATACAGGGATGTACCCATTTACTTTTCAGTGGCAAACACTGTTGGCAGAGCCGTTTATCCTTTTGCTTTGCGGACTGCATGATTCTTCTGCTCCATACAAACCAAACTGTGTCTTTGGTTGTTGCATACAAGATTGGTCTGTCTTTTTCCTCAACAATCCATATTTTTGCCATGTGGCTTGAATTTGTCCTTCTTACAAAATCCCTATAACTCAGAAAGGAAACATTAACTTCCATCTCTTCCTTGAATATACTACCTGTACACTCTCTTTGGAGAGTAGAGAAAAAAGCAAGCCTTCCCACACAGTCACCTTTGTATTTTGCACAGGTGATACCTGAACAATGCAGATAGTCTAAAAGCCCACAGCACTCCATGATGTAAAAACACAGTGTGCTATGATAAGAACATAGAACACAGAATGTCCATTTTGAAAAAACAGCTTTCCTTTGTCTTTGGAGCTGTGAAAAACTGGCTTCTCCTCTCATATTGCTGGTTGCTCACTGTTCTCCAGAGAACCCTATCTATACCATGTCACTGAAGGCTGCCATTCCTGAAATGCAGCCTAAATGCTTCGCGTGTGTGTGAGTGTGCGTGTGTGTTTGTGTGTGTGAAGCCTTTTTGAACATTCTCCCTCCCCCAGCACAGCTGAAGGGATCTCTCTTCAATTCCTATTGACCCCTTTGCATCTTCCTTTTTCAGGGCTCCTACCCTCAACCCCCATTACATTCTACTTTGTAGTATTCTGATTTGTGTACAAGTTGAATCCTCCTTGAGAGAGGACAGGGTGGTATCTTCTTTCATCTTAGTATCTTCCAAGCCTTACATAATGGCTCATATATAGCAAGTAACAGGATCTGAGTGGAAATCCCACTTCTGCCTTGAGCAAATCTCTGTCAGCTTGAGCAAATTGCTTAACCTCTCTGGGCTTCAGTTTCCTCATCATTTACAGTGAGAGAGTTGGATGAAATGACCCATAAGATTTCTTTCAGCTCTAGATCTGTGGTCACAGGATCTAATTTTTTGTTTAATTGAAATGAAGGAGACAAGCCAAAAAAGTATCCCTCAATATCAGCTAGGAAATTCCCTTTCTCCATTGTGCAGCTAAATAGAAAGGAAATCATCTGAAACAAAAGATATATAGATGGGTAGATGCACACATATATGTATACATATACCTATATATGAATATATGTGTGTGTATCTATCTATATCTATATGTTGCCTTTGGACACAGTGGGAAGGTAAGGTGAAAGAGTTCACAAATAAAGCCATAACTAGGACAAGGTGACTGGGTCTTTGCCCCAGGGTATACAAATGTAAAGGTACTGACAACACTTTGAATCCTTAAGCAGTAAACAAACAACTGGGTTTCCTAGCTGTTTAACTACAAATCTTTAGGAAGCTAACAGGTAGTGAGTGTACTCCCCTTTCTCCCTACCCCCAGCAGTGTTTGAGAGTACATTTTGTACTACTGGCTCCTGGGGCAAAAATTTCTGGTTATACCTCCATCAATAAGATGCTGATTAGGTTCCAATATCATGAAGCACTTGAAAATTTCCAATCAGACCAGTCCTAACACATCCAGAGGATCTTCAGCTGCCTGTAAAATGGAGAGCTGGAGATAACAGAGATGTTGACACTCCCCTCTGACACTCATCATTGTGTCAGTGTAATTAAGATGCCACTGTAATGAGGGAAGTCATAAGAGAAAAATTTCCAGTTAAATTCTCAGCAGTATTTAATATTTTATTCATTACCATGTTGTTGTGTTCTGCCTAAGGTAAAACAGCTTCAGAAAAATGAGACTTTATACATAGTCAAGATGACAAGCTTCTCTTCCAGTGTATTTCTCCAGATCTTTGGTGCTTTATTCATTTTTAAATCTTTATCTTCTTAAAAGAAGGAGGGAAATATCAATTTAAATTCAAATATCCCTTAGAGGGGGGAGAGGAGTATCAATTCTATAAACATCAGAGAATTCAGAAAAGATATGTTTAAACTTTGAAACATTTTCCTTTAACAGTCCAAAATATACAAGCCTGTTTCTTGTGAAAAGTTTCTTTGGCTTCTCTTTAATTCTGAGTTCAGAATAACCTTCTTTCATGTCACTAAGCCCCCCTTTTTTTTCCTGGACATTGGATTAGAGTGAAGTGGATGAAATTCTTGTGAAAACATGAAAGACTGCCCTGGCTGCCATTATATTGAGTCTAATTTGGTGCTGTTTAGCAGCGGATATAGGTCCCAGCTCTGCTCTGTACTGGGAAGAGCTGCCCTAGAGAAGATCAGAGTGTTCAGTGGTGACAAGCCACCATCCCTATTCTCTCCCTCAGTTTAGTGCAATGGAAAGATCAGGGAATTTTCAGAGTCAGAGGACTGGGGTTCAAACCCCGGCTTCACAACATTATTGAAATAATTGCTTTATGACCTTGGGGAAGTCACCACCTCAGTGGGCTACCTCCTTTGTAAAAGGAGAGGCCTGCAGCAGATGGCCTTTAAAATCTCTTCCTCTTCCAAATCCTTTGACCTGGCTGTTTTGAGCCTCAGAATTTTGAGTTGCAAAGAGCTAGAAAAGAGCTTACATTCTACCTAGTCGAAATTCTTTATTTCAGAAATGACCAAAAAAAAAAGGAAGTGACCCGTTGAAGTTCATACATCTTGTTATTGGCAAAATTGGGACTAGAATCTAATCTCTAGACTGCCAGCCCAGTGCTTTCTCCACTGCTTTGTGAAAAGTTCTGCTTGTTCCCCCTTCCTCCCCAGGGCAATCATTATTTTGCAGCCTTTTCCTTTGTCTCCAAGGACTCCAGGATTCCCCCTTGTTCTGGGGACTTCTAGAAGGAGGCTGCCTCATCATGTTCCCTCCTTTCCGAGGAGAGTGTAAGAGTATAAAACCACTACCCTTCTGGGCACCCAAGGAATAGAGGCTTCTGATAACTGACTCCGAATGCATAAGAAAAAAAAAGTAAAGCAAAAGGTAACTTAAATGAGCCATGAGTAAGACTGATGGGGTCATTTTATTGAAATGAAAGCCAAGGCATGGTGCCATAAAGGCAGGAATTAAAGAGTGTTCATTAGTCTCAGCTATAAATCTATGCTTTGTGCACTCCACTTCCCCACACCCCCCATGGCTCTTATGAATAGAAATGTTACAGCAATTTCAATTACAGTAGAAGGCTGGTTTCTTAGTTACCCTATCTGCAAAACAGCAATAACATTGGGGCACTTCACAAGCTGTGTGTGCAAGAATGAATGAAAAGGATTATATGGTACACTTTAAATAGAAATGGTTCTACCAGCACATCATTATAAACCCTGAAGACACCATGGTCGATACAGCAACTGGCCCATTCATTGTGCTTGAGGCAGCCTCCTCCTGGAGTGTAACAACTGGACAGACAGGAGCAGCCGGGAATGAAGTGAGCCTGGCAAAGGAGCAAGCTGAGCCAAGGGTAGGCTTCCTACTGTGCTGTGGAGCACTGGGTGTACAGCTCTCTGAGCCAGGAATTCCTTCTTCCATCTCATCCCGACTCCCATCCCCACACACCTTCTGATTCTACTTAGGGAACAGGGATCTCTGCAGGCTCTCAGGGCTGGACTGACATTGCTATGAGTGACAGCCACTGCTGTAGCTACTACCACCATTACTACTGCTACTAAAGACTAATTCATATTTACAAAGCCCTTTCTACGACAACCCTGTGAACTGGGTAGGGTAATCATTACTACATTTATTTTCAGTATTTTTAGACCTATCCCAGAGAGGTGGCGCCAAGGATGGCCACCAACTAACCAAGGTAAGAGGACCAGTACCTTGGTGGAGCGTGTGGCATGATCAGAAGATGAGCTATTCCCAAGGAGAATCAGGGTCATGATGAGGATACAGAAGAGGAGTTGAACGAACAGTTTTCAGACTGAAGTTTCTCTTGTAAGAATTAAGAAAGGAAGTTTGCATCTCAAAGACTGTTGATTTATGGTGTCATATCCCTGGGTTTGGGGAAGGTGACACAGAAGTATAACTATTACTCTTCCTGGTTGAGGAACCGTTGTTATTTCTCCTGGGAAAAGGGGAGAGAGAACAGTCTCAACTAACATGTCTTGTCTAAGAAACTTGGGCCTCTTAGATGAAAAGAAGAGGAGCAAAGCATGTTTTAGGGGTAATCATATCATTTAGTAAGTGACTAGAACTGAACCAGGAAAGGGAAAGCGAAGGTCCCAATCTTGTGAAGAACGATGCTTAAACTGGATTGGAAGAGTTGAAGAAGGGATGGATAGCTTCCCTTACACTTACCCTTTATCCTGCTCTCCCAAATATTTGCCTTGGGTTCTAGTTGTCTCTAGCCAAATCACTGCAGCAGGCCGCTAGTTAAGGTTCAAGTTTGGATGAATGAGATACTTGTGGATCATTTAACTGTTAACAAATTAAGGTTGACTTAGCCATAATATGGAAAAGATTCTCAGTAAGAATACAGCACTGGTTCAGATAGATGCCGCCCTTCTTATCTCCATGTAAAAATAAGTATGGTCAACAAGGCAAGGTATGATGGCCCACATTGGGGCCTGAAGGGCACTGGCCTCTCATAGGCTGCCCTCCTTTTGCACTTCAAACTCAGTATTTAGTATGTAGTGTCTCTCTTCCTCAATCCATTTTCCACACAACTGACCGTTCCACTATCCAAGACCAAGAAGCGTCAGTGGCTTCCTGTTGCTTCTAGGATAGCTTACAAACTAACTCCTCTCTTTTTTATCTAAAGTCCTTCGCAGTCTGGTTCCAACATATTTTTCCAAAATGATTTTCCATTGCTGCCGAGCACATTCTATATTCCTCTGTCAAACTGGCCTAATCACTGTTTCCAGTACTGGTTATTCCGTCTCCTATCTTCATGCCCATTATGCAAGCTGTCTCTCATTCTAAAATCTTCTTCTTCACATATACCTCTAGAAGTCCCTCACTCCCTTCAAGGCTCAACTCAAATGCTAGTTCCTAAGCACAGGCCTTTCCTGATCACCCCAGTTATTAAAGCTCTTCTTCCCTTTTCCTGCCTCCATTTGTATTTACTCTGTATGAATTTTTTATTTACTTATTTGTATTTGTAGGAGAAAAACTTATCAGCATCCCCCACCATATGAGTTGGGCAAGTTCTTAAAAGAGATTAATAATAATAGCTAGCATTTGTAGAATGGCTTTACAATTTACAAAGTGTTTTATTATGTTATCTCATTTGATTCTTACAACAACCCTGTGAAGTAGTTGCTTTTATTATCCCCATTTTAGAGACGAGGGAATTGAGGGTCACAAAGATTAAGTGACTCGCATAGGGTCACACAGATATTAAGGGTCTGAGGCAAGATTTTAACTCGGGTCTTTCTAACACTTAAATATACTGCTGGATCCTAACTAGAGGCCTTTCCTGATCACCCCAATTATTAAAGCTGTTTTTGCCCTTCCCCTGCCTCAACTCAGAAAGAGAGAGAGTCCCAAGGGGAAATTGATTGGTCTCTGAGTAAACTAGAGATAGGGATGTGATCAAGGTGCCAGCTCCTTTACATGTTACCTCCTTCCTGAAGTCTTCCTCTCCCCTCAGGGAGCTCTCCCTCAAGAGAATCTGGAACAGATTCTCAAAGCTGGAAGCCAGAAGAACCAGATTTTCTCATCTTCCAACCTCTTGCTTCCCAATATCTGCCAATGAGGAGAGTCTTGGGCCCTGGTTACACCCATATAAAAATATGGCACTCGTTCTCAATCATTTGAAGGCTCACGAAGACTAGTGTTTACCATGGAGGAGAAAAGACTTAAAGGTGATATGATAGCTGTATGTAAAGGGTTGTTATGTGGAGGAGGGATCAAGACATTTTACTTGACCCCAGAAGGGAGAACTAGAAACAGAGAATAGAAGTCAGAAAGAGGCAGATATAGGCTTCACGTAAGGAATTATTTCCTAACAATTATAAATATGGAATAGTGAAATATGCTGCCTTGAGAGAGAGTGGGTTCCCCCTCACCGGAGATTTTTAGGAAAAGGTAGCTATGTATTATAATATGTGTGTTCTGAAGTCCCTTCCAATTTGGTAATTCTGTGAAGTATAATAAACAAGTAAATCCACCCCTTTTTCTCCACCCACACTGCTATCACCCTACTTTCAGGTCTTCATTGCTTCTCATCTAGATGGGCTATTATAATTTATTGCTAACTAGTCTCCTGACCTCTAATCTGTCCATTCCTAGGCCCATATTTTACAGAGCTACAAAATAATCTTCCTAATGTAAACATTTGATCATGTCCCTCCCTACTCATGAAAATTTCATTGCCTATAGGACAAAATACAAACTTATCAGGCTGTCATTTAAAGTCTCCCACAACCTAGTTCAAGTTGACTTTTTTCTAGCTTTTTTTCACTGTACTTCTCTTCACGCATTCTGTGTTCCATATAACAGGACTGAGAACTATTTCTCGATCTTGTTCCGCTTTTCCCTTCCTATTTCCAAGGTGAGACTCAATTCCTGAAATGTACTTCTTCCACAACTTCCTATATGGAAATCTTTCAAGGCCTAGTTTTGGTCCTCCATGAAGCCTTTCCTGATTTTCCCAGCTGAAAAGTGTTCTCTCTCTCTCTCTCTCTTCAAATTTCTCTTAAGAGTTTTTTTTTAAGATCTCATTTGTCCTTAACACATTCTACCTTGTTTTGTACTTATTTGCACACATGTTTTATCTTCCCAATTAAAGTATAAGCTTCTTGAAGTCAGGGATTATTGTTTTTCATCTTTCTTTTTTTTCTATTTTTACCCTTTTTTCTTATTTATTAAGCAAATCACCTATTAGGGTAACTTGGTTAGTAAATGTTTTTTGAAATATGGAATTAAATTCATGTTTAAGACAATTCCATAAGTAGTGTTCCAAAATCGCTTTCGACAATGAATGTCAGTTCTTGAGGAGAGGAGACATAAGAAAATGTACTTCCTTCTAGAAGTGGGGGAGATTAGAGGTGTGGAAAGTTATACAAGTTGTCACATATTGGGTGGTATTATTTTTGTTGCTTTAATATGAGAGTGAGTTGGAATTATAATATAGTCTTCTTCTTCCTACTTACCTTCAGAAAGTTCAACCTGCCAGTGGCAGGGTACTATCCCCAGAGGGTAACCATATTACCACAACTCAAATTCTCACTCAGGATCCTAGGATGTGGGTAGAGAGAATACACTCCTACTACGTGCCACTATAGCTACTGAATCCCCACCACTATGCTTCTCATTTTTTTTTCAAAATCAGTCGGTTATAGTGATACCACTGACTCCTAAACATGAAATATTTAGTAAATGATTAGGCAAAAACAAGAATTATTACAACATTTGCTCAATAGAAAGTATTGCTTGATTTACTCAATAGATACTCTTTTACTGAATGGATGGTGTAGCAGAAATAATCAATATATAACCATTACCTAATAACCCAAATTATACTCTCATTCCAGCATCCACAGCGGAGAATAGACAAATACTTACAGAAACTAGCAGGAAGGCACATAATTAGGAAAGGAATGTGCTCAGGACAGCTAACGACCCTGGACAATGGACCCTGCTGTTCTTGGTCTTTTAAGGAAACTGCTTTTCTGCTATTTGCTCCCCTTCCAGTCCTCACAGTTTTCCTGCTTGGGAAAGATGATTTTCTAGTACATAATGAAAACTCTTTTAGCACATAGCCACCCTTGACAAGGTGTTAAGAAAGTGTTATTTTTTGGTGACAAGCAGTTCCCTTAAACAGAATTGCCAAGTTCCTCAGATCTGATCTGGGGCTCTGAGGAGATCTTCCCTTTCAAGCTGTAGGTTGTGATAGGGACATGGAGCCTTTCTATAGCCAACTATTTAACTAGAAAAGTATCCTGTTTTTATTTAATCAGCTCTCAGCAAAGAGAACCTATTTTTTTCTTCATAGCAAAGCAAATGCAAAGCTTTTTTTTTTTTCTTCTCCCTCTCAAACTATCAAGGTCAATAAGGGGCAACACAGATAAACCCTTAAGACATATCACTTCTCTCAGGCCGTGGATAGCACTAGAAGGCAATCTTGACCTTCTCTAGCCAGTCAGCTCTCAGCGAAGTAATACCTCTCTTCCAATCAGCACAGCTTCCAGCAAAACAGCTCCATATCCTGCCCATCAGCTCTCGTATTCTGTCTTTTGTAAGCAGCATTTCTTGTTGCCTCTTGTGTCTTTTGTCCCTGATTCCTCTTGTGCTTAGCTTCTGCTCCAGCTTTTATCTTCATCTGGTCATCTCCTAGTTATCTTCTAATGTTCTAATTCTAATCTTCTGTTCTTCATTTAGGGGAGGAAGGGCTTCTAATCAGGGCCTCCTCATAAAGACTGTTGTTGTTTAGTAATTTTCAGTTGTGTCCAATTTTTTGTGACTCTATATGGGGTTTTCTTAGTAAAGATACTGGAATAGTTTGTCATTTCTTTCTCTAGCTCATTTTACAGATGAGGAAATTGAGGCAAACAGGGTTGAGTGACTTACCTAGAGTCACACAGCTAGTAAGTGTCAGAAGCCAGACTTGAACTCAGGAAGGTGAGTCTCCCTGACCACAGGCCCAGCACTTTGTCCACTGTACCACCTCCCTGCCCCCATAAAGAATATCTAACTTATTATATGAAATTTTAAAATTCTAACTTTCCATCAGGTATGAACCCAACAGTGACCTTATATAGTCTTCCCATAGTCTTCAAATAAATAGTTATCTGATGTATAATTTTTCAATTACATCCTTCAAAACTCAGAAAAGTCAAATGTAAATGGACCGATAGACCATAATGCCATGCAGCTATGATTAACTCAATCAGTGCTCTTTCTTCAAACAGATCCTCTCAGTGCATTTATTTGAGGGTAATTTCTATTAGTTCCTCAAAACAGTCTGAGTCTCATTTCATCATTTTATTTGAGCGTCTTTGTTTCTTCAAAGTGATTTAATTACTTTTTCTTACACAAATGTTCCTTTTCTTCCTCTTTCAGCAGCTTAAATGTCCATATATGAAAGGGGTTTTATGTGTTGCATATATGAGAAAACAGAAAATGTGCATGAGCTTTAAAGAATAGGAAAACTTTGGGGTTTCCCCATCCCTCAAACAGAGGAAGGGGAAGGGGAGAGGAAAAGAGAGGGGACCAGGCACAGCTTTTCATCTCATCTTTGTGATTGAAAAGTTCCCAGCAATCAGTCCACTTTGGACATAGTCTCAACACAGGGGTGGCTACTAGGGATCAGAGACAATGAAGATATGCTCCTCCCTGAAACTCAAACACCATCCACAACCTCCATTACCTATCTACCCCTCTTGGTTCATTCACCCACTTTCCCATTTAACTAGAATGCTAATCCCGTACCTGACATCCTTGTTTTCATCTACGTCTTATTTCTAGCAATGTTTCTCCTTCAGGGTAAGGAATGAAAAAAAAAACCCAATACTCTCCCTATAAAATGCACTCGACTTCTTCAGTCCTGACAGGCAAAGGAATTCTGATCTGGCCAGCAGAACTTTATTCCTCTGTGGATTGAGAATTCAGTATCTTTCTCCATTTTAGAGAAAGGTACTGGATTATACCAGAATGTTAGAAATACATCTAAAAAACCAGAGGCTATTTATTGTTAAATACTCTCCAAATTGCAAGTTAGAATAACATTAATTGGTCCTTACTATTTATGAGGATCTTACTCTTGTCTTACAACTTCCCCACTTGCATGCATGCAGGCTTACATATTATACCAGAAAGGAAGTTTTATTTTGAACCCAAATAAATTAAAATATAGTCATGTTACATTTTATGCAAACAGGAAGCTCCAAAAAGATGTCTCTGTAGTCCCTGACAGAGGTTGAGTTTTCATGCTGAGACCCAGAGAAGGGAAATGACTTGGCCGATGCTACATGGTGAGATAGTCCAAAGCTGTGATTAAGACCTCCATCTCCTAGACTTCCAGTCCAGGGCTCTTTCTGCCACATCAGCCTGCTTCTGCTTTCATCATGGCTCATGGCCATTTTGGGGAAGCCTAGTTTTGTTTTTGTTTTTTTTTATAGTCACTGCATGATATTTGTTGCTTGTAAATGGTTCTCCTAATGCAGGTTCTTCCACTAAGTTCTGTCAGTTGTCCTGGCCTTTACTGGGAGAACAAAAGGGATACTTATTGAAGCAGATTTGCCTGGTAATAATTTAATCAGGGAGGGATGTGTTAAACACTCTCACCTCTAAACACTCTCCCCTCCATTCCCATAAAGAATAGTCAAGGGGGTATCTCCTAAGGAAGACTAAAATCTTATTCCTCTGACACAATTCTCTGTTTTAACCCCAATACTGTTATCTTCCAGCCTTTCTAAACTGGAGTTAGGTACTCTTTCCAGGGACTGCTAGGATTTGCCAATTCTAGGAATTGTCAGATTTGTCTCTCTTTTTAATTGCCCTTGTTAAATTCTGTTGAAATATGTTTTCATGTTCTGTTCTGTGCAAAGGGACATGGTGAACTTAACTGAAAGCTGTTTACATCCAAATCTAGTTAGAGTAAGGGCTGGCTAATAAAGGACCCATTGTATGTAAATGTAAGACAATCACTTGATGGGAAGGTGGTAGAAGTGAATTATAGAAAGAAAAGAAAGAGGGAGAGAGAGAGAGAGAGAGAGAGAGAGAGAGAGAGAGAGAGAGAGAGAGGAAAGAAAGAAAAAGAAAGAAAGAAAGAAAGAAAGAAAGAAAGAAAGGAAGGAAGGAAGGAAGGAAGGAAGGAAGGGAGAAAGAAAGAAAGAAAGAAATGGAGAAAGAAAGAAAGAAAGAAAGAAAGAAAGAAAGAAAGAAAGAAAAAAAGAAAGAAAGAAATGGAGAAAGAAAGAAAGGAAGGAAGGGAGAAAGAAAGAAAGAAAGAAAGGAAGGAAGGAAGAAAGAAAGAGAAAAAAGAAAGAAAGGAAGAAAGAAAGGCAGAAGGAAGAAAGGGAAGGAAGGAAGGAAGGAAGGAAGGAAGGAAGGAAGGAAGGAAGGAAGGAAGGAAGGAAGGAAGGAAGGAGAGAAAGAAAGAGGAGAAAGGAAAGAAGGGTTGAGGAAAATACAACCATGAAGGTTCATCTTGCTGGTAATGATTACATTGTATTGTTATGATGTCCCTCGGCCTCTGCCTTCAGAAAGAGGCAGAAAAGGTTGTTACAGAGAAGCCAGAGGGAATAACAAAGCTGTTGCATTTAGATCTATCAGACCAACTGGTTCTACCAAGCTGGAAAGGATTCAGAACATCTTTTAGTTTCATTTATCATTTCAAGAGTTTTTGAATTTCTGGAAAGATTTTAGGTGTGGTCCATCATGTTTGACCAATCTAGCTAGTTAAGGATGGGGAAGCTCATCACCACAAGGTGATGGATTCATTGTCCACAGAAACCAATAAAAATGCAAAATGGCCCTCCTGTAGGAACTTTCCCTGCTTCTGCTGTGAGTGGTGGAATGACAGAAAAAAGAGGCATAAAATCACTATTTTGAATCCATTTATACATATTGATTTAACTGTTGGTATTCTAACATGAGACAACATGACATGATGGATAGAGAGCTGGCCTTGGCAGGAAGACCTCAGTTCAGGTCCCACATCTGACACATACTGGCAATGAGATTTTGGGCAATCATTTAGCCTCTGGATACTTGGTATACCAAGAGCATAAATTGCACAGAAGATGCCAACCTGCATTGCCAGAGAGTCTCCTCACTTAGAAATAGAGTACCAATATAATTACATGTCCAGTCTCTATCTCTATTCTAAAATGACATGTTTATCCAATGAGAGACAACTTGATATACTACCAGGGGAAATGAACCATGTTGGTATAGACATGTTCCCTGTGACTCTAACTAGAAGACATGAAGAAGTTGCAACTAAATGGCAGTATGGATCATAGGTTCTCCTTGGAGAAGTGAAAGAGGAGTTTGCTCTCTTGTTTTCATAATGCACCCAAACAAAAATATCATTTCATGGGCTACTTGGGCATAAAATCTTAGCAAGAGCAAAAATACCACTATAAAGAAAATTGTAGGTTATATGCTGGTATTTGTCAGAGAGGACAAAAATGTGGAGAAATTCTGCATAGTACTTGTTAAAAGGCTCTACAGAGGCTGAATTCAACATATAATTTGATAGTTGGTGAACAAGAGAAGTATAAAATAGAGAGATAATGCAAGCCAGAGATATTCTCCTTGTCAAAGAGGATATCTTACAAAATCCAAATGAAATAGGGATTCCCTATCATTTGTTAAGTTCTGCAGATACTCTTGTTTTCAAGAGATCTTATGCTTATTGTTATCAAATCTCAGAACACTGGGAGGCTATTGGGCCTCTTTAATGAAAACCATATGCAAATGAGATCAGCCTAATAATCCACAAAAGAAAAAATAGTAAATAAAGATTGTATATTGTTCAAACTATAATGGGTGACCTATTGAATTAATTCACCAGTACATGTGTCTTTGACAGATAAACATTCAGATAAATAAGGAGCTATACCCTATTTTAAATAGAGAGGATAATTGACTGGATTTCACTTGGGAAAATATATAGCATTATGAATGATTCTAACCTATTTCCTGATGCGTAAAAAAAAATCTTTCGAAAACCAATATTATCCCTCTGATAGTATATGACTGTGACTCATGGAATAACTTGATTTCTGAAGAACTAAAATTCTTAATGGCCTGAAGGGCAATGGACAGAGACACAGTAGAAGCAAGTAGGTTGTAGTATATTACCAATGATAACGTGAAAACAAGAAGTAGCTTTGAGGTCTTTGTTCAGAAAATGTATGATGGAAAAAGGGAGTAGACTGGTCATGTAGTGAAAGAAAGGGATGCCAGATAAATAGTACAGATGCACTGGTATCCATGAAATGTGGAATACGCCTGAGGGAGGCCTTCATGTTAGATAGATATTCTTTGGAAGATTCATGGTAATTAATGAACAATCACACAGGATGAAAAGGCATGGATGGATTAAGACCTGCACGACTTGTGGGAGTACCTATATGAATGAAGTGACAAATCAGTAAAAGCACAAAAATATAAGCCTGGCAAGGCCACACAAAGCATACTGGCTGAAGTGGAGAAAAGCCTTGAACAGCTCCAAAGGTGGCAAGAAGCTAGTGACATATTTTTGGTGCTAACCTGAGTTGATAGCTCAGAACTATCTTGAGAAAGGAATGACTTTGAAATAATAAAGACACATAGGTGAAGAAGTCTAGTCAATTGAATAGGAAGAAACATTCCACTTAGCCTTGGAGGCGAAAACCATGGTTAGATTAAGCAGTAGTTTTTATTAAATTATCTCTCCCTCATAAATTCTAAAGACCTTTAGAACTGTCTACGCAGGGGTTTTAAATTTGTGTGTATATGTACCATGGACCCCTTTGGCAGTCTAGGGAAACCTATGGACCTCTTCTCAGAATGGTTTTTAAATGCATAATAGCCCACAGGATTATGGTAGATGGAATGAAGAGCTCCTTGAAAAACATCCATTAAAGATGGCACCCAGGCCATCAGCCATCTCTTCATTTCACACTGGGCTGTACTTCTTTGAACTTCTCCATCTTACCCCTGCATTTCCCTCTAAGCTTCTTTTCACTTTCCTTTTGCGTATTGTCTTCCTCTGTTGGAATGTAAGCTCCTTGAGGGCAGAGACTGTCTTTCCTTTTCTTATATCCTCATCACTCAGCACATTGCCTGGCACATAGTAGATACTTAGTAAAAACTGGCTGACAAAGGAAACCAATTAACCTGAAATACAGTCATCCGAATTTTTTTTAAAGTTCATGAACCTCAGGTTAAGAACTCTGATTTCTTTAATGTTTACACTTTGCTGTTCAAATAAGTAACTATATTTTTTAAATGAAAAATGTAGTTGAGTGGAAAAGCAAGCTTATTAAAACCACATAAATAATCAGCATTTCTGTATGTTATGAATAAAACCAAGCAGAAAGATATTAAAAGAGAAATTTAATTTAAAATAACTACAAAATATATAAAAAACTTAGGAGCCTACCTACTAAGATAAACATGGGAATTATATAAATTCAACTACAAAACACTGTTTACAGAGATAAAAACAGACTTAGGTAGTTGAAAAAAATAATGATTACTCATGGAGTAAGATGAGCCAGTATCATAAAATGATAATACTGCTTTAACTAATTTGCCTATTCGGTGTCAAACTACCAAAGGATTACTTTGTAGAACCAGAAAAATGGTAACAAAAGTGAAATGGAGGAACAAAAGGTCAAGAATATCAAGTGAAATAATGAAAAAAGAGGGTAGAAAAGGGGCCTAGCAGTACCAGATCTCAAACTATACCATAAAACAGTAATGATCAAAACAATTTGATAGTAGATAAAAAACAGAAAGGTAGACCAGATTAGGCATACAACATATATAATCAAACAAACCTAATGTTCAATAAGCCCAGGGACTTTAGCTACTGGGGTAAGGACTCATTATTTGACCAAAAAAACCAAAAAACCAAAAAAACCAACTTCTGAGAATACTGGACAGTAGTCTAGCAGAAGTTAGGTGTAGACTAACACGTTATACTCTATGCGCCAAAGAAACCATGACCCAGATATAAAAGGTGATAATATAAACAAAGCAGAGGAGGAAAGAAGAAATTACCTTTCAGATTTAAGGACACCGAGTTCATGACTAAGCAAAGGACACCGAGGATCATTGAGATAAAATTGACAATATTGATTACACATAATTAAAAAGTTTTTGTAAGAACAAGTCCAATCCAGTTAAGATTTGAAAGGAAAGAGTTAACTGAGGGGGAAAAAAGTCTTTGCTACAAGTTTGTCTGATAAAAGTTTCATTTGTAAGATTTATAACGAACTGTTTCAAATTTGCAAGAATAAATGTCATTCCTCAATTGATAATGTGGTCAAAGGATATGAGCAAGTAGTTCTTAAGGGAAGAAATCCAAGCAAGCTATAGCCAAAAAATATTCCAGATTGCTACTAATTAGAGAAATGAAAATTAAAGTAACTCTGAGATTCTTCCTTACACCTATCAGGTTGGTAAAGTTGACAAACATAGGAAAATGACAAATGTTGTAGGCGCTTCAGGAAGACAGGCCCTTGATATGCTGTTGCAGAGCTGTGAATTGGTATAGCCATTCTGGAAAGCCACTTGGAACTACGTTCAAAAAGTTGCTAAATCGTGTATGCCCTTTGACCCAGGGATATTGGGCCCATACAGCAAAGAGATAAAGAAACAGGAGAAAGTCCTGTTTGTTCTAAAACATTCTTTTGTAGTGAAAAAATACCCTGGAAACTAAGGTAGTGTCTCTTAATTGAGCAGCAGCTGAACAAGTTATGTATATGAATGTGATGGAATATAATTGAGCTATAAGAAATGAAGATGGTTTCAGGGAAACCTAAGATTTGTATAAACTGGTGCTGAGCGAAGTGAGCAGAACTAGAAGCGTAATTTATAATACAGCATATGCATTCTGAAAGACTTAAGAACTCTGAAAAACACAATAAACCACGATTCCAGAGGACAGGTGGTGAATGCTAGCCACTGCACGAAAGAGATATAATGGACTATTAGCGCATGCAGAATTAGACACACAGTTTTGGCTATGGCTAATGTAGGTATTTTTTTTTTGCTTGAATATAATTGTTACAAGAGTTTATGTTTCCTTTTTTTTTCCAGTGAAGGTGGGAGGAGGGGAGAAAGTGGGAAGGAAAAACAATGTTTGATAATTGTAAAAAAAAATTAATAAACAATTTAAAAAAAGAAAAGCAAGGTTATTATCCATCTATGTTTATATAGTGCCTGACTCTTTAGGCCCAAGGCAGGATCAGTGTGGTAGAAAGAACACTGAATTTGGAGTCAGAGAACCTGGATCTCAATCCAAATTCTATTACTTATTGACAAATGACTTTAGGCAAACCACTTAACTTTTCTGGGCCTCGGTGTCCTCACATGTCCCTCTCAATGAGGGAATTGCACTTGATGACCTCTAAAGTTCCTTCCAACTCTAAATCCTATAAACTAATATAATATAATATAATATAATATAATATAATATAATATAATATAATATAATATAATATAATATAATATATACTATATATATAACATATATAATATAATATATATAATATATAAACAACTCTGGGACTCTTGCTTCTCCACTGACTACTTGGTCTTCTTGTTTTACCACTCCTCCTAGGAACGCCTTGACCTCTGGTTTACCCTTCGTTTATCCTTTGACTCATATGCTAAACCAAATCTGAAATGTGCTTTGTCTTCATGTCTCAGCTTGTGGCCATCGGTCATACCCTGGCACGGGACGAGTAAGATATCGTCCGGTATGGTTCACTTATTACTCAGATATCCTGAGGCTTGGCAAATGACAGTGAAGCTTACCTGAGGTTATATTCCGGAGCATGTCTAAATTGAACTGGACTTCGCCTACTTGGTTGCTCCACCTGTTGGGGACCTAGAAATGATGGTTCCCTGAAAAGGGAGGCCATTAATATGGCCCCTAAGCAAATGAATGCACCGGTTGTTTTGATTCAATACTCAATTTGCCTGTGCCTTGTAAACTCAGGCTGCGGATGAGCAAGAAATGCTAAATCAGTCCACCAAATGCAGAATTGCATTTTCATCCTTTTTGGAGTGATTTCTAGCCCTAACGTAGCTGGAACCAGTACAGTGGTAGTTATTCCACAGGGATGTAACTATAGTTGTAAATTTTTATTCTTCTTTAATTCTAAACATGGTAAGAAAAACAAACGGAAGCCGTTCTCTCCTCCCATTAAATTAGTCATTCTAGGCGATCATCCTGGAGTTATGTATTATCATTAGTCACCAAGTTGAGTAAACAAGATAGTGGAATCATCTCCTTACTTGAAGATCTTTCAGTGCGGGATACTCCCCCTTTGCCTTATATCGTAGGATTCTAGGCTGGAAGGCACCTCAGAGGTTGTCCATTCCAGCTCTCTTATTTAGTAGATGAAGGAACAGAGCCCCGGGGTGGTTAAATGACTTACTCAAAGTGACACAAGCAGACGTGGCAGAGCCAGGATTGATTCAAATCCACATCCTCAGATTCCAAATTTGCACTCTTCATTTGTGGGGCTGGAGGCTGGGAAGAAGAGCTGGGTGCTTCAGAAGGTGGGGGTAGGGAGGAGGGAAAAGGAAGGGAGGGAGGAGGGAAAAGGAAGGGAGGAAGGGAACAAGCATCTCTTAGGGGCCTACTATCTGCCAGGAACTGCATTACCTGCTTTACAAATATTAACTCATTCGATCCCCACGACAGCCCTTTGAAGTAGGTGTTGTTACTAACCCATCTTGCAGTTGACAATACTGAGGATGAATTAAGGAAGTTGAGAGAAGTTATGTGACTTGTGTGATCAGGGTCATCCGTTGGTAACTGTCTCAGGCAGGATTTGAACTCAGGCCTTTCTGATTCTAGACCCAATGTTTTTTTTTGTTTTTTGGGCAGGGCAATTGGGGCTAAGTAACTTGCCCAAGATCACACAGCTAGTAAATGTGTCAAGTGTCTGAGGTGGGATTTGAACTCGGCTTCTCCTGACTCCAGGGCCGGTGCTCTAGTCACTGTGCCACCTACCTGCCTCTAGGCCCAATGTTTTTAATCTACTGCACCGCCTGACTTACAGAGGAAAAAAAAAATCAAACTACCTAAGCTAAATAACAAAATAACCAGACCATAATGAAACTGTGGAAGCAGCTCTCTGTACTGTATAAGTGAAGGGAACCGCCCATGAATTCTAGAAACTATATGGTCATCCCAGGAAGATGCCATCCCTGTGGGGATGCCACCTGGCAACTCTTTCTATAGGTGCTACCGTTCCTGCCTTCTCTGCAAACACGTCACTGAAGGCTGAGAAGAGAAAGTTCTGAATACCAAAATCTTTGGCAATATCAAATGGCTCAAAATCAGAAATAGATGTAGTTTTATTGGTGGAAATGACAATAAAGACTTTCCTTTCTCTCATTCTCTTTTTAACCCTCCATAGCCTGGCTTCTGACCTCTCATTCAACCAAAACTGCTCTCTCCAAAGTTATTAACAATCTCTTAATTTCCAGATCCTGTGGTCTTTTCTTTGGGGGGGATGGGGAGATGGGGGAGGCAATCGGGGTTAAAGGGTCGCGGACATAGCTGATAAGTATGAGAGGCCAGATTTGAACTCAGGTCCTCCTGACTCCAGGGCCAGTGCTCTGTGCCCCATGGCCTTTTCTCAGTGCTCATCCTCCTTGGCCTCTCTGCGGCCTTTGACACAGTTGATCACTCTCATCTTTATATTCTCTCTAGGTTTCCCTGACTATCCTAATCTGGTTTTCCTCCTACCTATCCGACTGCTTCTTCTCAGTTTTGTTTGCTGGATCTTCGTTCACCGTGGGGGTCCCCTAGGACCTGAGCCCTCTTTGTCCCATGCCCTGTCCTCTTCTCCCTCTGTAATATTTCACCCGACAATCTCATCGGCCCCCGTGGATTCCACAGCCTCTATGCTGACAATCTCAGATCTACTTATCCAGCCCTAACCTCCATCGTCACATCTCCATCTGCCTAATAGACCTCTCAATCCAGATATCCCATAGTCATCTTAAACTCAGCATGTTCAAAAATGAACTCATCTTTCCCCCCAAACCCTCCCCTTTTCCAAATTTCTGTTTTACTGTTGAGAATACTACCACCCTCCCAGTCACTCAGGCTCACAACCTAGCTATAATTCTCAACTTCTCTCTCTCTCATCCCCCATTCCGTCTGCTGCCAAATTCTGCCAAAATTTACCTTTGGAACGTCCCTCATATACGCTTCCTTCTCTCCTCTGACACTGCCACCACCCTGGGGTAGGCCCTCAGCACCTCACGAGCCCCAAACGGGGTGACAGAACAGCAAAAAGTCCAAACTGAGGCCCAGGGAACAGAGCTGGGGATCTAAAGTCAGGGAGGCCTGAGTTCAAATCTGGCCTTCAACACTACTTGCTGTGTGACTCTAGGCAAGTCACCTAACTTCTGTCTGCCTTCCTCTCGTCGTCTATAAAATGGGGATAATAACAGCCTCTACCTCCTGGGATGATTTCGGGGACAAAATGAGATAATCTTTATAAAGTGCTTTGCCAACCTTAAAGTGCTATAATAATGTCTATTATTATTATGACTACTTTTATTTTTGTTATTATTGTTTATTATCACTACATAACTTTACAAACTCATCTGGGTGATAAGCAGTAGAGTCAGGACTCGAATGCAGGTCTGCCGCTCCTGGACCTTTCTGATGGACAACACTGCCCCCATGACATCATAACGCGCTCTTTGACTTAGCTCCTGGCAGGTGCTAGAGAGGCACAAGTTTTTACTGGGAAAAAAACCCAATATTCCTTAGCCACTTAACATGTAAGGCAAACAGAGGGACAGAGTTCTGGGGAAGTTCAGTCCTCAGCTATCTACTCGAGACATCTCAGCGAGACGGGGGAGCATGCTGCTTCTCCTTGTTACAGCAATAACAGCTGGCATTTATATAGTGCCTTCAAGTCTGCAACGCACTTTACAAATGTCTCATGACAGCCTCGCAACGGTCCTGGGAGCCAGGTGCTATTGTCATCTCCATGTTTACAGCTGAGGAAGCTGAAGAAACTCAGAGTAGTTCAATGACTGCCCCAGGGTCACACAAATGGCAAATATCCGAGGCAGGATTTGAACTCACGTCTTCTGGACTCTGTATCCAGCACTCTACTCCCTGTGTCATTTAGGGTCCAGAAGGACATAAAATGGGGATAATATCTACAGTATTTACCTCACAGGGTCGTGGTAGGGCTTAAAGGGGATGATACATCTTAAGCGCTTGCCTAGCTTAAACCGATGCTTAGTCACTGGGCCACCGCCGGTCGTCTTGACATATGTCCTGCCGTGGGATTTCGATGACTCTGGAGGAGAGTGAAGGGGATGACTTTGTACAACTCTGCCTCATTTAAATACCATTCACTGAAAGTCAAGACGTCACTTAGGATGTTGTTGGTCCCTTTCAAGAATGAAGGACCACCCCCACCGAGTCAGTTGAGATTATCTTTTTCAGAGAGGCAGTGTGGTACAGTGGATAGAGTGCTAGATTTGTAGATAGAAGACTTGTCTTAGAGTCACAGCTCTGTCGCTTACTATGGGTGCGACCTTGTCAAGTCAATTAAAATTTTTAGGCCTCAACGTCTTCATCTATAAAATGAAGGGATCAGAACAGTTTCAAATGCTTTTTGTTCTCTGAACCCACTTCAGTAACAAAAATTGTATTGTGAGCCCCCAAGATAATTTAATGAACTATTCATTACACTCTACAGTTACTTCACCCTGAAGGTGCTATGAAGGAGTTTTTACAGCAAATCCCTTGGACAATCTTCAGGAACCTCCAAGAGGTTTGGGAATCTTCTTCATGGAAATCTCTGAACTAGATGACCTTCCCTCCAGCTCCAACCTTATTAATTCAGTCAGTTGGGTTTCCTTCTAACACCTGCCTAAGATTAGCTGTGTTGAAGGAGCTAGAGATCTGAGTGAAGAGGAAGAAAGTTGGGGATTGAGAACCACTGTGAAAGTAGGTCAGCCTTGGGGCTAATGGGAAGGGAATTTTCTAGCAGTAGATGTAAGATAACATGAGGGGACTGGGAACCTGGAAAAAATCTTCCTTGACGAAGGGAGGAGACTTCAGAAAGAGAGGGGAGAGGTTTTCAATGGCAAACTTCACCTAATTAAAAATTCTACCAAGGGCTAGAAGAGAAAGCCTTTTCCTTCTCCCCGTTAGACTTCAAAATCCTATCTTTACAGCTTCTCTTGGACCTCCTCTCAGTGCCTGATGCCTCCTCCTTCTGGAACATCCTACTTTCCCTTCTGATTTCTCCACAGAGTGTCTTTCTGCAAACTTCCTGCTACCTCTACCCTTCTGTCACGGGTGAGTTTCTGGGGAAGCCTCCATTTGTGAAGAGGCGTGCCTTCAGTCTCCTCCCAGCCTCATTCCTGACCTTTGGACTTTACAATGTGTGGGGTACATTCGTCCCCTGCCTCCCCTATTCAGTTTCCTTGAAGGCAGACACTTTCTTACTTGCTTATATTTGTATCCTCAGCACTCAGCACGGTGCCTGGTACATAGTAGGTGCTTAATAAATGTTAATTGATTGATTTCAGCTTCAGCATAACAGCTAGCTATCAGGAGACCTAGAGGAAGATCCCTAGTATACTGGATGAGAGCCTGATGGAAGGGAATGGACAACAGGACAACAGGCACGAAGGAGAGGTAGTCAGTGGATATATTCCAATCTGCACTATTGAAGGGACTGCCTATGTAAATGAAATGATAGTACCAGTTGAGTATTTCTCTGGGAAAATGCAGTTTGAGTTCCAAATAACATATATATGTGTGTATATATATATATGTATGTATATATACATATATACACATAACATATACACACATACATACACATACACACATACATATGCATATATATGAAAATTGCTTATATTCTAAAAAATTATACATATATGTGCCATTTTCAAGTAAAGGACCACCTAGTGTCTAGTTATAAATGTCAGTATACCATTGTGCTTTAGTAATTGTAACTTTCAATACATTGTTGGAATCTGATTTTAAAATTCTGGTGTGTACAAAATGCTGAGTTTAAAAAGCATGTGAAGCAATTTCTGTAACTATTTCTTTATCCATATTTGAGTAATCTTGAGTAATTTACCAGTCCTAACAAAGGTTAGGCAGAAGATATGCATAGTAAACATGTTTCGCAGAAAGCTGACTTGAACAAAGAATAAAAAACAGAACGTGAACATTTTCATTTAAATCACTTGTTATCTCTTCTTAAGAAAAACATGCAAATTTTTGAGATCCTTTTTTTGTTGTTGTTGGTAGTAACAGCAGTGATATCTGGCTTCTTCAGCATAAATATAAAAATAGTGTCTAAACAGATGTAGACAACAAATAATTGCAAAGAAAGGAGGAGGGAATAAGAGAAAGGAAACCAGAAAATGATATATAATTAAAATACTGCTCCCTCCAGTGATGTGAGGCAAAGCAGACTTCAAAAGGTTCAGAGCAAAGAAATAATTGCATATGTTTTATTCCCAGGAGTACCAAATGGGACTGATGAGCCATCAGAATCTCATGATTTCTAGATTTCATTGAAGTATGAAGGCAAGGTGGGCTTTTTAAAAAACATAGCCTTAATAGATTTTAAGTAAGATCATGGACAAAAATATTACATCTAATGCACAAAGACTTAGTCTAATGGAAGACTGGTTTCTAAACCTCAATACAAAGGATGGCTCATCCTTTAATTGTTTCTTTAGTTTCTGAATTTTTTCCGTAGCCCAGTAACTCTTGACCATAGAGTATCATTTAGAGCCTTTTAGTATGCCATTGTCCTTTGTTAATATCGATGCAAAGCTTATCAGATCACCACTACAGGAAATCATTGCCCCTTGGCTATAACTACATTCTCATGAAAGTGGAAAGCAGAACACAATTTGACTTTAAGATCACTTTCCCAGGTCTTTCCTCACTTTCTCTTCTCTTGGACCTTCCTTCACCACCAGTGGTGGCAGCAATATGGAGGTGGTGGGCAATCCAAATGCTGATTTCTGATTATTATATGATGAATAGCATTTCTGTTCATGAACCGCTATGGGAGTTGATGGAATTAGGCAAAAAATCAGGGTGGATGGTATTCAGGTGAAACTGTTGCATTCAGTCATTTAAAAATAGGCAAATGGAGAAAAAAAAAGAACATTAATCTTTTTTTTTTCATGGAACTAGGTTTTTGTGCTGGGTTTAAAACAGCATCAAAATAACTGTTTGGTGCCAAAGTTAAAAAAAAAAAGAAGCTAGAAGAGGAAGGAGCTTTGAGATTGCCACAGCAATGGAAGAGATGATTAATCACATGAAATACTGTGCTTTAAGTCTGACAGAGGCAGGACCAAGGTTTTATCTATTGATCTCTTTAGGATGTAGGGCTAGATAGAACTCAGAATGCTCTAAATGCCTAAACAACCAGGTGGCAGTATAGACTCAAACTGCCCCAGCAAGTGTTTCCAGACACTTCATCCATATAGGAAACTCCCAGGTGTGGAAACTTCCTGTAACAATGTAGTTCATCACCTTCTCTGTAATTTATAGTCTTAGAAGATTGCTGAAAGTGCTGGGAATTTAAGTGACTAGCTCAGGGTCATGGACTTCAATCAGCCAGGACCTGGCTCCAAGGCCAGCTCTCTATCCATTTGGCCGTGGCTACCTTTTATCTAAGGGCGCAGATATTACCAACAATAATTCATAACTTATTTGGCTCATCTCATTGAGATTCCCAATTGTCTTACCAACTTCTCACAATGCAAAAATATTCCTTGGTCTTATATAGGTTTGAGTACATTTCTTCATGAAAAAATTGAAAATGAAAGCTGTAACATTCCAGCTCCCAAGTCACTGAGCCTAACTGTTCCTTGCAAAGTTTATCGTTTCATTTCCCCCTACTCTGTCTTATGTTCTTGATTCTCATACATACAACTTAAACAACATTCTCAGGAAAGCACTCTCCAGTATCCTCCTTTCAAAGACCAAGGGGAGAACAGAATCTTCTCACCACCTTGATCCTGAAACAACTGGCACTTGGACTACTTCCCAGGACCTTCAGTGTCCTAGGTGAAGCCCTGATGAATGCTTAGGCTGTTGGTGGTAGTTGTCCAATCAAACCAAGATACTAACATCCCTGTCCTCACTCCACAGCTGTCTTGGAAAACAAAACCCCCCGAGAACTTAGTCTGCTTTGTCACTTTTCCTACTAAAGTTCTTCATTGTCTTTCCGAATCACATTCTCATAGTTGGAAATCATATGATCCTAGGCAAATGCTGTTAGTTTAAGTGATTCTGGTAATTTAATTCTCCACTTTTATTTAGGGCCTGTGGATGGCAAACAAATGTGGAGGAAAAGAAAAACCAGGCCAAACTGAGGTTACCTACAGATACAAAAATTACTGGCTCACAGACAAGTCCATTTGTAACATGTAGGCCTCAATGATTCAAATGAAAACAGAAATTCAACAAATAGTTATTTAAAACATTCTTTTAAGTTTTAGAGAGGGACAGTTTAAAAAAGACACAATTTCTGCCTTCATGAGGCTTACAGTCTATTGGGGGATGATACGTACACATAACTAGAAAAAATAATACATGAAAAGTTCATCAGAGAGGCACAAAAAAAATCCAAAGAGGGAGGCAGGAGAGGACAGCTTGGGGGAGAGGGGAGGAAGGCCATTACCAATTCGAGAAGAGTTTTCTGGGGCAGATAGTGTTTGAACTGAGGATTTCAAAGATATAAAGGAATTCAGTAAGCAGAGATGACATTCCAGGCAAAGATAAAGAGGCAGCAAATTTCATGCAAGGGGCAGGGAAGAATTCAATGTGACTAGATTTTAAAGGGCATAGAGAGGAACAGACCGATGAATTTGGAAAGGTAGAGTGGTACCAGATTGTAAAGGACCCTGAATTCATTGCAAAAGAGCTTGACTTTTATTTGGTATGTGTTAAGGATTCATTGAAGGATTTTTGAACAAAAGGGTGATGTGACCAAATCAAAGCTTGGCAGCAGTATAAACAATGAGTTTAGATGGGGAAAAGAATGGAGGAAGCCAGACCTGTTAGGACTCTGCCGTCCTACTCTATATGGATTGTAATGATGGCCTTGGCTAGACTTATGGCAGCAAGGAGGGAAGAGAGAGGAGAGAAATTGTGGGGGTAGAAATGATAGCACCTGTTGACTTATTGGATATTAGAGGTGAGGGAGAGAAGAGAATCAAAGAGAGCCCTGAGAATTCAAAGTTCTGCTTTGATCATCGATCTAGAAATGGACAATGAATTGCAAATTGAATATATCTTTTTTAAAAGAAAATTTTCTTTGCATGTTCTTCTACAAACAAAATGCTACCAAATCCCCAAGAGGATATGACTGGAAAAACTTGCATTTAAAGCTATAAGTAGCTATTTTTGAGCTTAGGACAAGTACCACACACTGCACCCTAGGCAAGAAGTATGAAGCAGGCCCTCACTTTAGCCAAAGTGGGGGGATGGGGTATTAGATGGGAGCATAGAGACAGAGACTCTTGGACAGTAGCATAAACACAGGCGTGGGAGGTTGGGAGAGCTAGGCAGAGGAGGAGATTATCCTAGCCTTCCATTTGGGAGCGTCCTATTTTAAATAATTATACTTGTTACTGTGACAACAACAACAACAATTATACCTGGTAACTAGTTTATAAACCCTGTTTCACCTCCCCCTTCCCCACCCCCAGGGTCTGAAGGACTTCAAGTGCTATTAATACCTTAGAAATTTGATGCTGTGGGGCAAAGCCTCAGTGTCCTCACCCTGGTTACATTCATATCATGTGAATCATGAGATCATGAAAATCCTTTTCGTCACCACATTGATTTTTGTTGAGGAAGAAGTCAATAGAAAATGAAATAAGAACATTATTGATAAGATTTGAGAGCCAGTTGAATCAGAATAGCAAAAATGGTGGGGAATTCTAAAATGTACCATTTTAAAAGAATGTGGCCATTCTTTTTTGTGTTAAAAATTAACGGGCACCAAGGGTTACAAACACAAATTGAATGCTAGGGCCTTTCTTGATATAGAACTAGTAACTAATCTTCAAATAGTCTTATAGGAGGTGAATTCAGAGCATAAAATCTATTTCATAAACTGCTTGTCAAATGAACATTTAAAATAGTTTAATTGCTGAACAAGGTCTAAGCAGAAATAATTTCTAAAATTAACAAAATAAAATGTTTTAATCATTATTTTAATTACAGTTTTTGTCCTTTATGTTAATTTATTTGGAACATACATGTCTTTAAAAAGTATATGCCAATGATATCAGAGGAAGCTTTCTATAAAAGGGAGTTTTATAGTGTCATAGAACTACAAAGTTGGAAGGGAATATAGATGTCATCTAGTCCAACCAGTACCAAGGCAGAAATTTCCATCTCCAGTGTCCTATCTTCTTTTGAAGATGAGCTTCTCTACACGCAATGAGGCTAATCCTTGGACAACAGACACATAATTCATTGCTTTGCTGACACTGAATGTCTTTCCAGCCTGGCAGGACTTTCCAGAGCTTATGTGTAAGTTTGTAATAGCAGATTAAACTTAAGTGAATGAGAAGTTTGGTAAATTGAATTATAAAGTACATTTGTTCTACCTTTACTGGCAGACATATTGTATAATTTGCATCTAGATGGAAGTTCCATGAAAATATATAGATTTTTTAAAATTTAGATATGACTAGGAAACTCACTTTATGAAATCTCTGATTGAGTAGTAAGAACCCATTGGGATGTCCAATTGCCATAATTGTTTAGTCTTTTAGTGATTTAAGTAGTCATGAGACAAAGGTTTAATGGAAATGGGGAACCGAAACTTCCGTCAATCAAAATTTATCTTTCCCACCCATTAGCTGTTTTCATTTCACCTTTAAACATGTACAAGTATCTTTTATTTTGAATAAGCCTTGATTTCATACAGTTGTCCCCTTTACCTACCATTGTCAAAGCAAACTTGACAGCAAGGAAATACCCTGAGGCTTCAGGATGCAAACACCCAACTGGAAGAAAGCACCCTCATTTGTGCCTGATGAAAACTCTATACTCGCTTCATCATAACCATCACAATCATTGCATTAGCTATTGATGCACGGAAATCGAAAGAGAAGAAATAGCAAAAGAAAAATAGGTTGGAGATTATGTAGCTATAGTGTATTTTCTTCACTAATACCCCTATGGGAGGGCTTTAGTATTAACCCTTAAGAAGGAATGTCAGAGATGCCTCTTGTGCTGGTGCTCTGATCTGACTGACTTCATCAGTTTTACTTAGAGGGATTACTGCAGTTCAGGAACTCAGAAAGATTTTTTTTCTTTTAGTGTGGATGTTCATATGAACTAGGAAATTCTGTTCTGGCATCTGGGAACCCTCCCTCTATTGATTGGTTGTGTGAATTTGCACACTTCCCTATGGGTCAGATGATTCAGGATTAGAAAATGTGCCCAATGTTTGCATTCATGGGTCAGCAAGGACACATTTCTGTTGGCTTGTGTTATCCTTGAGCAGGGAATTGACCAAATTTGGCCAGACAGATGAGGTTAATCATGAAACCAAGAAAGAGTTAAATTTGCCAGCTATCTTTACCAGGAGGTCTGGAAGAGTATATGGGAAGCAGTAACAATCAAAGTGTTAGATAAGAAGTTTGCATATATAAGTATCTTCACACCTGAGAATTGTAGCCTACCTAAAATTTAGATTGATACCAAGACGAGATAATTGGCAAACCAAAAGGGTAAGCCTGAACTGAACGAAGGCTTTAAGAGTCCAAAAATGAGTTGCTTCTGAAATTGGTTGTTACATGATGAAACTGAACTATTTGTGGACTTATTTAGATTAGGTAAGCTGTTGTGGTCATCTTGTCTATCTTGAAATATTAAAGGAGCCAAAGTTCAGAGACAATCCTTCCTGTTTCCTTACCATATCTTGCTACCACTCGCCTAGAGTCAGACATCCCCTATCCTTAATTTTGTGGTAGCACAAGATAACATAATGAATAATCACTTATGTTTGCATGGTACTTATTAGATAAACAATACATCAATATATGTGTAGCATGGCACAGACCCTGGGCCATGCTCTCATAGACCCTACTGTCAGGTGATACCCTTGGAGGGTGACTAATTCTTCCCTCAGCAATCTAGGGGTAATCCTGAAGGGTTTGGGATGTTTCTAGTACTGTTGCTTATAAACTTCCAGATAATGTGTTTCCCTTGAATATTGATTATTAGTTAATGTCTCTAATATCATCTAAGCAATTAATATCAATTAAATTTTAAAAAATTAACTTTTACAAAGGGGTATTTACTAAGAAACTATACCAAGGACATAAGTACCACATTCCAAACCAGGAAAATACTCTACCATTCTGAAGCCTGGGGAGAGTAGGCTTAAACAAAGTAGTTGCTACAAGGACCCCCTCCCAATTCCTCTTCCCCACCGATTTCATATTTGGGAATGGCATAGCCAGTGGACAAGACACTCCTTTGCTTACAGGACATGGTTTCTTAACTGCAAGGTTATTTCACTGCTGAGCTGAGTCAAGCAGGATGCTCCTGAGGGCTTGCTCTTCATGAGACTTTGCTACTGCTGCTACTGACTCTAGTTACTGAAGGGGACCCTTCATGGTTCTTCCGACCTTTTACAGCTCATGAGATCATAACCTAGTCCTTTCCATTTCCAATATCCATTCACCTAAGATCAGGAAAGAATGAAACAGAAGAGGAAAGAAACAGAAGCAACCCTGTGTTCATGAAAACATGATGTCTGGATGGGGAGATATGGCAGTTCACAGTAGGTAGCAATCCACTGTCACTTCTACGCTGCCACCTCTTCCTTCCACCTGGATACCCACAATATTTTTAGCTTCTCTCAACCACCAGGGAAAAGAGAGAGAGTCCATCCATTTGAACTTTTCAAATTCATGTATGTCATTATTGGTTTTACTTTAGCAACAAATAAGATTATGTACCTTATGAAACATACTCAAAAGATACAAAAATATGTGACCTCTCCTAACCACTGTGTATCAGATAGAAATAAAACCACTTCATTATGTTTCTATGCAGCTACAATTCAGTGATATGGTTACTAGCAACATTACTTCAACATACAAAGAACCATAATTATATTTTGCTGCCTCTGAGAAATCAGTGCTATTGAGGTTTTTTTTTAAGTTTTATTGATGTCTTCTATTTTTATATTTCAGTCATTTCTTAAAATACCCTACTCCTACCTTAAATCTTTTCATGTAAGAAAGAAAAACAATCAAGTAAAAATACTCCCATGCATTGAGGGGGTCTGAAAATGTTAACAACAGGGGAGCTAGGTGGCACAGTGAATAGAGCATTGGCCTTAGAGTTAGGAGGCCTTGAGTTCAAATGTGGCCTCAGACACTTGACACTTACTAGATGTGTGACCTTGGGCAAGTCACTTAACCCTGATTGCCTAGCCTCCCCCTCCAAAAAAAAAAGAAAGAAAAAAGAAAATGTTAACAACATTCTTCCCTTATACTCACCCTCACTTTCTCTGAGAGAGGACAGAGGTATATGCTACCATTTATTCTCCTAGAGCATCACTGGTCCTTCAGTTACTCAGAATTTAACTTCTTTTCTAATGATTTTCTCATTTACATTGTGGTAGTCATTGTGAATATTGCTTTTTGGTTCTGCTTTTTTCACTCTGTACATGTTCATAGAAATGATAGTATGTTTCTCTGAATTCCTCCACCTCTTAGAATCCCTGATTTCAGGATGATTTAAAAGGAAAATGACAATTTTGGGAGGGATTGCATAGACATATTGGTGCACTGTTGGTGGAGCTGAGACTTGGTCTAATAATTATGGAAAGCTATTTGGAACTATGCTAAAGTTGTCATTAAACTGGTCATACTTTTTGACCCCATACTATCATTTCTAGACTCATGCCACAAAGAGACCAAGGAAAGTGGGAAAAGATTAATATGTACAAAAATATTTCACTCTTTTTTGTTATAATGGAGAGCTAAAAATAAAAGTTATCTACCAGTTGGGGGATGGCTAAACAAATTATCCTGCTATAAGAAATGACAAAAGGGATGGTTTCAGAGAAACTTGGGAAGACTTGTTTGAACTAGTATAAAGTAAATGGAACCAAGAGAACAGTTTATATAACAACATTGAAAAGAAAATCAATTCTGAAAGACTTGAGAACCAATCTACACAATAACCAACCACTACTCCAGAGAATTGATGTTGAATGAATATACATATATAAAGTGCTTTATAAACCTTAAAGTGCTATCTAAATATTAATGACAGTGATGATGATGATGATGATAATGTTGTAATTCACCTCCAGAAAGAAGGGTGATGGCACTCAAGGTTCAAAATGAGGCATACAGTTTTGGACCTAGCAAATGTGTGGGATTGGTTAGCTTAGCCATGCTTATTGGCTACAAGGACTGTGTTTTTCTTTTCTTTTTTTTATTTGATGGAGGGGACTTTGGAGGAGAGGGGAGCTAGTAGCATTGCCAAGTGTGTTGCTAGAGCATTGCCAAGAAAAAGAAGAAAGAAAAAGAGGGTCATTAGACCATGATTTTTAAATGCTCAGAATAGAATAAAAGGAAATCCAGGAGGAAACATAGATAAATGGGACAGCTTTGAAAGCAACATGTTGAATTTATTATATAATCCAAAAAAAGCAAATGGTTTATAATAGAGATTTTCATTTTCACATATAGTTCTTTTTTTGTTCCACTTTGTATATGGAAATGTTTTCTTTTTGTGGTGTTTGCTAATATCAGAATAGATTTTTTTTTAAAAGATGCCCTGGCTTTTTTGAAGTTCTTTCTATTTACATGCCACATCCTATAGGAAACCGTTACTGGTTTACCCAGCTGCTAATATTTTCCCCTTGAAGGTTAACTTCCATCTAGTCTGTATGTTTCTTGTATAACACCCCTTTAGAAATATATGATGGAGGGGCTCTCCCTCCACCACTCAATCACTTCAGATAATTTCTGAATGTTTCTTGTGGGCTATGATGGCTTTTGAAATTACATACTGAGCTGGAACTCTGGGGATATGCTAAAGGGACAATCATCACTCCTCAGACTTCTTTTCTTCCTACTAAACTCAAAATATAAGGATGAATTCTATGAACTTTGGAGATTGAGCAGGGGATATCCTTCTACCCACTGGCTTCAAGTTCTACCTGTGTCTAGGATGATACTGCCTACTGTGAACAGATTATGATGATAAAATAGCATTGATGAATGCAAGAAGAAAGGCTTGAATGTAAATAGAAACCAGACCATATCAAATAGAATTCTGCTTCCTGCCTTTTTCACTTCATTTAGTTATTTTTCTTTTTTGTCCATTCCTTCTAATAGATGAACTTGACCTCAGATATTTAAGGCAATTCCAGATTAGAACTAGGGTCTGTCCAGGCTACCTAAGACTGCCCTACGAACAGTGTCTCTAACTCTGAACTGACTCTGACGTCCCTCCTAGATTTCAACCATTCTAAGGAGCAGTAGAATGAGTCAAACAGCTATTAAGGTTGGTTGATGAAGGGATATGCAAAAATATTATTAATTTTTTTAAAAGTTGTGAGTAGGTGGCCAGGCTAGATGAGTAACAAGCTATAATGAATAAACATACCTGAACAGAGCTTAGTGTTGTAAAAAGAAAAAAAAATTAAGAATGATAATAGTAATATTACACATTTAAGGAAATGTGCATTTGTTTATGTGATGCGATGCATAGCCATTAGGCATAAATGGTGAGCAGTTCCTGTTAATTACTATAATAATACTGTTATTTCCGTAAAAAGTCTAGGAGGGGATGAGGGTGAGGCAGAACAGGAGTTTCACTGAGGCCTCCGTGATAATCCCCATATCTATGTGTTATGTAAATACACACACACACACACACACACACACACACACACACACACACACACACAAAACAAAGAGAAATACTAGGAGTTGAGGGGACCTGGAAAGGCTTCAAATAGAAGGCGGTACTTGAAAAGAGGGATTCTATGAAGTGGAAGGAAGAAGGAGTCCAGTCCAGGAATGGGGAACAGACAGTGCACAGAGATAGGAGTGTGTGAAGACAGAGAGAAGGTCCGTTGGGCTGGTCACAGAACATGCTAGGTGGGAGTAATACCCAGTGAGCCTGGAAAGATAGGCAGGGGCAAGATTGGAAGGGATTTAACAGTCAAGGAGAAGAGTTTATACTGGATTTTGGAGGCAATAAGGGGCTGCTGGAGTTCCCTGAGTATGGGAGTGACATCGGATCTCACTTAAAAAAGGGGCCAAAAAGGTAGCAGGAGGTGTGATGGACTTGAGTGGAAGCACACTTGAAGCAGACAGATCAGTTAGGAGGCCAAAAATCTAGAGAAGAGGCACTGAGAGCCTGAACTAAGATCGTAGTTGTAGAAGTAGAGAAAAGGGGCAGATGAAAGAGATGTGGTGGTGGTAGAAGCCACAAGATTAAGTTGTCTGAGGCAGAACTTAAACTCAGATCTTCCTGGCTCCAAGGTCAGTGCTCTGTTATGTCCCCTGGTTGCTTCTAAGCACTTATGGAACATGTGTGGCCAGGGAACAGGGCACGTGTGTAGAACACACATAAGGTCAGAGAACATATGAGGTCAGTGAACATGCATATTGAGGGCAATTCATACTCCTAAGGCAGCCTTGACTCTGTCCCTGACAATGAGGTTTGGGGAGTGGGTGGGAGTAAGGGGTGTCTCTAGGTTGATTTGCAGGTTGTTGGGGTCATGGGCAATGACCTGCTCTCTACTGCCATCTGCTGGTCCTCAGCTGCATTGTTGATTTCCCTTTAGGGGAAGGGTCTCTTGTTTAATTCATAGCTTCCTATAGAAGGCTGGATTTTAGTTGGGACATGAAGGAATTCCTCGAGAGGTGTAAAGCGCTCTGACCTGAAGACGTGTGTGTGTGTGTGTGTGTGTGTGTGTGTGTGTGTGTGTGTGTGTGTATACTCTGAGGTTAGCATTTCGTTTGGGGTTCACTCATTGGAAGAGTGTTGGTGTGAAGACTCTGGGTAGCCATTAAGGAGCCCCCTGGCTTTGAAAACCCAGATATTGGTGCTTCTCTCTCAGGTAACTATATATGTATAGCTTTGGTCCTATAGCTAGAAACCCGTCTATTGATTTGTGTAATTTGTTGTTTATATTTTCTCTGTAATTTCTGTTTGTATTTGCTCTGAAGTTCAGGGAGCTGACTTTTCCCCTTGAACTAAGTAAATGACATATGTATATTTAATTAAAGTGAGGTCATAAACCCCTTAAAGTTGCTTTCCTTAGAAAAACAGATCAAAGAACCTGTGCTAGCAGCCCTCCCGTGTGCTGGTGTTATTGGTCACAGTGGCGGCAAGTAGCAGCGTTGTTGTTACTTGCTCAGACCATAAGACTATCCTGGCTAATATTAGACTACTTTTCTGTTCTCAATTAATGGTAAGTTATGTTATTGTTGCCTTCATCATCACCCTAGACTCTTTCATTTTATCACACCATATTCCCAGTGCAAGATAAATCTGAGGATCTGATTTCTCCATTTCCATCCTACAGAAAGCTTAAGAACTGTGCCATCTTGGCTCAATAGAAAAATGATATTTAACCAACCAGATTCTGAATGTTTCCTATTTCTCATGTACTTCCCACAATGGTGAACCTTCTCTCTTCAAGCTCCCAATTCAACCCGATTCCCATTTTTAACTACTGACCTCTCCGCCATAGGAGAAGATTTAAGGTACTTACTACTAGCTTCCTTTTCCTCTTAACATACCTGTATTTACATCTATAGGAAGGACTGATTTTGTTGCTGACGGAAAGTAGGACAAAAGTCACCAGTCTCATACAAGCCCTTTAAATATTGCAATATGAAGCTATCAGGGTGATTGTCGAGTACTTCAAGGGGCATGCTGGAGGTTGAAATAAGTTAAAAGGAATTTTTTCAGTTTAACTTGAATAACAGATCAAGTGCAGGTATTAGCAGTTTAGGCAGTAACAAAGACGTTTAAAAGAGGCAGACTTGATCCAAGTGCTTCTTTCTCTAGTTGGCTAGTCTGAATCACAAAAAAGCTAAAAACAGCCCTAGGTGCTCTGATTGAAAAAACAAAAACAGATAGGTTCCTTCTCCTATGAAGAAGCAGCAGCATAATAGCTGCAGTTCAGTGTATGTCCACAGAAAATCTCAGAGGACTCACCCAGATTGAGTACTGCATAGGGCCAAAATACGGAAGCAGTGGGGAGAACAGCCTAACATAAGCAGCCTTATACCCCTCGGCTTGGTGATATCACCAGACTAGCATATAGCCTTAGCAGTATCACAGGTAGAGGAGTATTCCAGCAGGGACACTGCCCTGGGTGTGTGAATTCCTTGGCCACACATATCCCTTATATGCCTTTCCTCTTCCAGATGTTTTCCTTGGCCTGATGTTTTTCCCCATACCTTTATCCTCTCCTATCAATCAGTGCAGTAACCTGTGGGAGAAAATACCTTCTGTGAGTGTGAGAGGAGAGACCTTCCTTGTCATTTATTTTGTTATGCTGCCTAATTGAATATCTTTGGGAATAATGTATCTTCTGTCTGATCTGGTGAAGGAACACTATTAGGGGCTCCTAAGGTATTGTTTTGAGATGGTGTTGATCTAAATCATACCTTCGATCTGAAGTAGCTGGAAGAGCAGGAGGAGTGTGGGGTGACTGTCATGAGGGAGCAGGCCTCTTTCCCTCTAATATTAGGGGAAGAGATCCCTTTTTTATCTACAGCTAACCCCCCTGCTTGTGTCCTTGATCCATTCTTCTAGACTCTTGAGGAACCCTGCTTCTAGCCAGCCCAAACATCTATAGAATCCCCAACCTCTCTCTCTATTGATGCTTTCTTACCTATCTTAAAACATTCAAAAGTTTTCTCCATCTAGAAAAAAAAAATAATGGCATTGAGCTCGCTAAATGAATATAGTTGAAGATGGCTAAGGTGTGTGCATGTATGGTCACATGTATATGTGTACAGGCATGCTTGCACACAAAACTGGAAAATAAATGGGTAAATTCAAACTGGTGGGATAAATAAAATATTTTCAGTGTGATATTCCCATTCTACAACATATGGATCACTTTCACTAGTCATGTAAATCTGTAGAAAGAAACATGTGCTTATCAATTTAGGGAGAACTGATATTTTTTGCCCCATATAGGTATGAAATGGCTCTGTAGATGGCTGTTCCACTCTCATACTGTGCTAGGTACGCAGTGACCAAATAACTTTTTTATCAGGAGCAGAGCAAGCCTCCCACCACCTGCTCTGATACTTTCTGTGGCCTTGTGTAGATCTCCAGCTGAAAGATAGAAGATGGAGGGGGGAGTAGAGGAGGGAATGTTCCTTTTCTTCCTGCACAAAGGGAACATGCACTCCTTGGTACAAACAAACAAAAAAGGACAATTGAACAAAAAAAATTAAACTATTTACAAACTTTCTATGATTTCATTCTCCCTACCAAAAGTTCTCCTTTTTGAAAACTATAGTAATGAATCTCAGAAAAGAATGGCTACCATTCATTGCAGCAGTAGACATCTTGTTTATGTCTGGAGAAAATGGATTTTTTCTTGAGGCATTTATTTGTTTCTTTCCTTGGAACTGGGGGAATCAGGAAACAGCTCTGAGGATGGTCAGTTGTTGAGAGCAAGGTGTTTGTGACCCTCATGGTTTGGCCTGTAGACTTGTCTCACTCAGTAGCTTACAAAACAATTTTTTTTTAA
>CM053624.1:91847283-91915022 GCA_028646595.1 Phalanger gymnotis
TAGCTACATGCAGGCCCGAATGAATTTGACCCAAGCCTTCTTTCAGCCAAAGAAAAACAAGATTTATTACAAATTGCCATATTGGCCAGACTCTTAAGGAATCTGAGCATTTGTAAGGGTAATGTAAGCGGCCAGATGCAGATTGAATCCGAGCACCTTCATGGAGGCTTCATCATGTGAAGGATTCATTATATACAGAAAGACTGTGAGAGGGATTTAGGGTTAGCCAAGTAGTCTGGGGTGATTGGAGGAGGGGTCTAGGGAGGATTTTGATGGGAGTGGCCAGTAGTCTGGGGTGACTAGAGGTCGGAGGCTAGGAACTAAACGAATGGGATTTTGATAAGATCCTGGGTAGGAAGTAGCTGGAGGCTATCTGGAGGTAACTGATTATGAAGGTATGGGCTAGGTTAAAGATAACAGAGGGTTGGGCTTTATGTTGGGGAAAGGCCAGTTGAGGGGATTATAGCTTCAGGGGAATGCCAGATCAAGTGGGGAAATTCTAGAAGAGTTCACGTTGGGGTTTTCCGGGCCTCACCGACAAATGAGGCTCAAATTCTTTTGAGATAAGGGGCAAAGGTCTCGGCTTAGGCCCCTGCCCCGTCATTAATATTTTAGAAATTACGTATCATATCTAGGTGTTTTCTTTCTACTATTGGCCCACATGTGTATATCATTTTTATATTATCACACATATAAGGAACTGCTTCAATTGACCTTGATCCCACAGGTCTTTGGGATTAGAGCTTTGTCTCAGGAGGTTATAGGGATGTAGGGGAGGTGGGGGTGGGATTTGGAAACACTGGGAATAAATAAGACTAAAAGAAGGAAAATATCATGAGCATGGGAGGATGTTTCTGTAGTGCCTGTTGCAGTTTGCCAACAGCAGGAGTTTCCTTTTCTCCTCCTGATGAGGGCACAGTCTCTGGGAACCCCCTTGAATCTGGAATATAGTCTGTGGGAGCCCCCTTGAACCGTCCTTGAATCTTCCAACAAGATCTGGCCTTCCCCTAAAACCACAAGCCTTACATTATCATTAGGCCCAAATCTCTACCTAGCCTCACATTGTCCTGCTACTTCCCTCCCTTGATACTATCCGTATCCATGCCTTCAGCTACTTCGCACCCTTAATTCCATTCTCTTGGTTGCTGGAGTCTGACCTCATCTTGTCCTCCTTAGACTCCTCCTCAAGACCCTCTCTAAAGCCCTCCTCTAGTCACCCCAGACCACCCCTCAATCCCTCCTACAATCTCTGTGTATATAATCTCCATCTTGCCTCCATGAAGGTGCTCAGATTCAATCTAGCTCAGCTTAGATTGAATCTGGCCCACTTGTGAAAACAGGCATCGCAAAGGGTATGATTTCTTAAGACAACCCATTATGGTGAATCCCTAATAAACTTTGTCTTTTTCCTTGGCTGAGAAGGCTTAAGTCAAATTCTTTCAGCAGGACCCGGCGTGTAGGTTTTTTGGGGTCACGAGCACCCCTAGAAACCTATGGTTCCCTTACCATCATCATTTTCCTTTAAGCTCTTCACTCCCATCCTCTCATACCACAAGGAAGCCCCATATGATAGGCAAATGAATAATATGCCTCTTGGCAAGAGCAGGTTTTCATAAACAGTAGAACTTATAAGCAGAGAAATAATTTTTTATACCTATTCCTAAATTAAATGAGCCCTCAATGCAAACACAAACTGAGTTCAGGCAAGATCATCCTGGAGGTTGGGGGCTGGTGATCCTTGTATTCTACATAACTAGAGCTGACCTTTATACCTCTTCCACCTAGAATGGGAACTCTTACTATGAGGACTGATCCTGACTGCTGTCCTCTTTCCAGCCTTACAAACAACTACCAGTGTATCCTACTTCTTACCTATGT
Source organism: Phalanger gymnotis (assembly GCA_028646595.1). NCBI lineage: Eukaryota > Metazoa > Chordata > Mammalia > Diprotodontia > Phalangeridae > Phalanger > Phalanger gymnotis. The sequence goes on from CM053624.1 coordinate 91,849,162, forward strand.
GATAACTGTCAAAACCTTACATATGTCATGTCCTATACAAGATAATCTTTTGAGGAAAAAATCCAGACATCAGGAGCTTGTGCTTATTAATTTAAATATATTATGCCTGAAAGGCCATGAAAAGCTTAGAATTAGCTGGTTACAGGCGAAGAAAGGCAGTATACAGATAATCAAATTAATTTCGCATGTGACCTGAAAAAAAAATAGAACGAAATTGCCTAAGAGGCTGTGAAATTCCCTCCTCATGTGTCCTGACTCCATGCTTTGAAAAGCCCATCTGTAAAAGGTGCCTCCACTTACTTTCCTTTTGGTGTCTTAACTCCCTACAGCCTGGCTTCTTATCTCATCATTCATCTGAAACTCCACCCTCCAAAGTTACTAATGATTCTTAATTGCCAAATCTAATGGTCTTTTCTCAGTCCTCATTCTTCTTTACCTTTTGGAAGTCTTTGACACTGTCAATCACCCTGTTCTCCTCGATATTCTCTTTTCACTATATTTTTATGATATTACTCTCTCCTCTTTCTCTTCTTACCTATCTATTCCATTTGTCTCCTTTACTGGATGTTTGTCCAAATATGACCATTAGATTTGGCAATTAAGAATCATTAGTAACTTTGGAGGGTGGAGTTTTAGATGAATGATGAGATAAGAAGCCAGGCTGTAGGGAGTTAACAAGACAGCAAAAGGAATGTAAGTGGAGGCACCTTTTATAGATGGGCTTTTCAAAGCATCAAGCCAGGACACATGAGGAGGGAATTTCACAGCCTCTTAGGCAATTTCCTTCTATTTTTTTTTTCAGTTCACATGTGAAATTAAGTTGATTATCTATATACTGCCTTTCTTCCCCCGCCACCAGCTAATTCTAAGCTTTTGATGCCCTTTCAGGCATAATATATTTGAATTAATAAGCACAAGCTCCTGATGTCTGGATTTTTTCCTCAAAAGATTATCATGTACAGGACATGACATATGTAAGGTTTCGACAGTTATCACATTTTGGATTAAAAGCCCCGTGGCCTCCCCCCCCCCCAGCTTTAGCAGAATATAAGTCAGGTGACTGGTTCTAATCAGAGCTGTGATCTGGCTGAAATCAGACTTCTGATCAGGTAAAGGGTTAGATGCTTGTATGAATGCTTAACAAGCTGTTTGAGAGGGTCATGAAGTGGGCAGTTCAGGGGGTTGCATCTGACCAATGAAGAGCCAAGTTGGAGATCCGAATTGGGAGCCAATAAAAGGGCTGGCATTTGTCTGAGTCCTTGTACTCTCCTGTACTCTGTTGAGGGGACGTACCCATTTATTGAGAAAGAATAAATGTAAAATATAATTAAAACCTTCCTGGCTTTCCAATGAGTATTGTTTATTCCTAAACTAAACATGTTCCTAACAATTGCTACCACCCAGTTGCATCACTTCACACCTGGACTATTGCAATAGCCTCCTAGTTGGTCTCTCTTCCACAAATGTCTCCCCACTTCACTCCATCCTCCACTCAGCTGTCAAAGTATCTTCCTAGGTTTGATCATGTCACTCCCTTACTCAGTAAACTCTAGTGGCTTCCTATCATCTCTAGAATCAAATATTAAATCCTCTACTTGTCATTCAAAGCCATTTATAACCTGCCTCTTCCCATATCTTTTCACCTTTTCAGTCTTCTTCTGCCTTATACCCTTCCAAGTACCCTGCAATCCAGTGAAATTGGCCTCCTTAATGTTCCTAGAACAAGATATTCTATTTCCAAACTGAGCATTTTCACTGACTATCCCCGTGCCTAGAATGCTCTTCTTCCTCATATCTGCCTCCTGGTTTCCTTCAGATCCCAGCTAAAATTCCACTTTTTACAGGAAGACTTTCCCAATGCCCCTATAGAGATATCCTAGTGCCTTCCCCCTATTATCTCCAACCTATCCTGTAAATAGCTTGTTTTAATATAGATTATTTGGGGGGGGGTGTTTTCATGGTACATGTTGCCTTTCTCATTAGACTGTGATCTCTTTGAGAGTGGGGACTGTCTTTTGCCTTTCTTCATATTCTTAGTTCTTAGCACAGTGCCTGGCACATAGTAGGTGCTTAATAAATGTTTATTTACTCTCAAACACTTACTAGCTGTGTATGAGTCACTTAACCCCAACTGTCTCAAAAAATGTTTATTGGATGACTGACTACTTTTATTAGTTAATTCATAACACCTTTTTTACTGATGCTAAAAACAATGATAATATTTCAGTTACTGGGGCCGAACATGAACTCATCTCTCATCATAGCTGCTTTAGGTTCCCTGGAGAGGTATAACTAAATTTCAATTATCTGTAGTCTTGAGATTTATATCTATTATTGAAATATACTGTTCTCATGGAGAATATGGAAAGATATGGATTCCATGGTAGTACAGTCTGATGTATTCAGACCTGCTTATATGATTATACTCAAAGAGTTAACTATGGGTCAATGTGGCAAGTTTCCAATTGAAAACCTGAGGAATCTGTGCTTGGCCCTATGCTATTTAACATTTATACCAATGATTTGGATAAAGTCACTGATGAGTCATTATGCTCATTAAATTTGCAGATACAGCAAATCTGGGAGTGATAGGGAATGAGCTGGATGACAAGAAGAAGGATCCTAAAGGATCCAGACAAACTGAATCTAATTGGATGAGATTCAATACCCAAAATACTTCAATACCAAAAAATCCCTGTCACAAGTGTAAGATGGGGGAGGTATGAACAGACAATAGTTATTCGAAAAAAAGACTTGTAGGTTGTAGTGGATTGCAAACTCAATGTGATTCAGCAGTATAATGCAGTAGTCAAAAAAGTTAATGCAATCTTAGGCTCTGTCAAGGGAGGCATGCCATCTAGGAATAGGGAGGTGATAATTCCACTATACTCTATCCTCTTCAGACAATTTAAGGGCAGTAATAAATTGGACAGTATTGAGAGGAGGAAAATGAGGATGCTGAAAGGTCTTCAGTCCATGACACAAAGATCGGTTAAAGGAATTGAGAATGTTTGTCTTGGAGAAAAGAAGGTATGATAGCTACGTCCAAGTATTTAAAGGACTCTAATATGGAAGAACTCTAAAGGTTCTAGGGCTTTCCTAAGGGTTTGGAGTGTTCCTACTCTAAAGCCATCAACTTGAACACCCCCTCCCATTTCAAGTGTGGGTTCCCTCCACTGTTAGCCACCAGTGAGTGACTTCCCAGTTCCATTAGCTTTTACAAAGAAATATTTACTTCAAAAGTATAGCAAGAATAAAAATACAAACATTTCCCTGGAACCAGTTACAGGCTGTCCCATACTTGTTCTAAAATCTCTCCAAGGCTCTTCTTTTACACATCATTACAACTCTTTTAGAAGCAATCTCTTGGGCTTCTTTTTTTTTTTGTGGAGAAATGTACCAGCTATACATGCTGATGTAGTATAAAGCACATACTTGTGCTTATACAGATTGGACCACTTGGCTAGTTCCTCAAATACCTATTAAGTAGTTCCTTTTTTGATGTTGCTTGAGGGTGTATTTTGAACATGTTGTCCACATCTCCAGTCCAGACCGGTCCTCTAGGGTCCCAAGGCGACATAAACATCTTTTCATTTTCTCCCCAGTGCCATACAGGAATCTCACACCAATCACCACGACATGGTTTAATGCTGCTCCATGCATACAGACAAAAATCACAATTGTTCCCCAAATAAAAAGTTATGCAGATTCAACAAGAACATTTTAGAAAATTTACCAAAGATTACTGTTTGCTTAGTATTCAACAAGTACCTTTCTTAGTGCTTAAAATGGCTTTCCTTAACCCAAAGACAATAAAGAAAAGGAAAAAGACAAAGAAAATTAGCTTCCTATTTTGGAAGGAAACCTGGACACAGCAGAGCTTCCCAAACCACATAGACAAAACCACATTTCTGACCTGGTTGACAGGAAGTTACTTCGCATATCCTTAAGTGAAAACTAATTGTCCTTGGTGAAAACTCTTCCATAATTCCCTTAGCAATAAGGTTATCCATCTGGGGTCCAGACAAATTTCTAAGTGTCTAAGTTTCCCTTTCTACATAAGGCACACTAAAATTTCTCCAAGGGTCCTGGGAGGTCCAGGAAAATTTCATCTGGATTCTTCTTCTAAAGGGCATCCCAAATATTCCAAAATGGATCTCTGCCACTGCAAGGACAATCTTGTTGTTTGTCCTTTGTTCTTGAAGAAGACCTTGACATGAGGAAGGTGATACCATAACTTGCTAGTGAATGGGATTCTGGAGCCATCTGAGTCCAGTGGCAAGATATTGATCAGGACTATTGGAGATGGTCCTGGATGCAGTGGGAGACCTTGGCCTTTTTAAGCTAAAGATCTTTCCCAAGTCTCAGTTTGACTGAGGCAACACACATTCAGTGATTTAGGTTAGGTAAGAAATGGCCTCTTACCTAGTCAAAAAAAAAAAAATTATTAGTCTGAAGGCGAAGACCCTCAGGGTTTCTGGCCAAAACAGAAACAACTGCTATTTATATTTACTTTTACTCTGAGTTATCGGAGCCCAAACAATGATCAATTGGGCTTGGGCTGAGATTTATTGTTGGCTAATCTGTGACAGCCAGAGTGGTTTGCATTTAAGGGTAAGAAAGAAGAAATCTAGCTAGTAAACCCCAGGATACCTTGGGAGGGTTCAGAGATCAAAATTTACATTCCTATGGGCAGAGCACTTGCAGGTAAGGGTATGATACCCTATGTGGACCGAGGGAGAGGACAGAAGAGAGCGGAAGGGAGGGGACTGGAGGGGAAGAGAGAAGAGATGAGAGAAGCTGTGTAGTCCAATTGCCAGGACAATCCTACTAGAATTCCAGGCTCACTCAATAACAGGGTATTATAGAGAAGACCCCAGACTTAATTCCAAAAACTGGTGTCCAAACACTATTTATTAAAGAGGTTGAAGTGCATCCTATTAGATTCTCAGGAGAAGCAAGAACATCTCCCTGAGAGGGAGAGTGCGCCACATACAGAAGCAAGAGCAATATTTATAGGGTTAATAATCCTAGCTCCTCCCTTCCAGATTAGGATTGGTCCCAATCCTTTGGGGTTACAATCTTCCTTATATGGCCATCCCATGTATCTCCTTGATATGTTCCCCTTCCCTGGTCATGCAACGCACGTTCAGGTCCTAATTCTATGCAGGACATGGAAGGTAATAAGCATGAGGTTTATTAAGCATGCTCAGTAACAAGAAGTCACTGAACTGGGATTAACCCCTGCTGGTTTGAGCCAGTTTGCCTAGGGCCCCTGGGTTTGTGGTTTCTGAGCCCCCTTCCATTCACAGCTGATTGGTTGGGACCCTTATCTTATGTGAACAGTTCCTGTCTGTCACAAGGTTGTGGTCCCATGATTCCAACTGTGTGGAAACTTCACTATTTCATGTTTCACACAAGACAACTAAGCTTACTAATTAAGCTCTAAGGGTTGATAGTTCCCTACCCAACCCCAGCCCCACTCTGTACATGGTAAGTCCACCAGTAATAGAAACTCATTTACATGGAATGCTGCAGCATATTTACACAGCAAAATCCATGTTCCCTTTTTAAAGATGTTCGACCTGAAGTCTGGGGGCTAAATGACTTGTCCCCCAGGTCACACAGTAGTAGAGATAAGACTCCACTGCTCTCTCTATAAAATGTGATACTTGTAAGTGTCCTATTTCAGTTTAACCATTAATTTCAGTTCATGTCTCCCATATCTGTTTATAAGAGTTGCTCCTGAACCTGACTAACTATAAACTAGAATTGGAGGAACTGGACTAGATGACCTTAAAGGTGCCTTCCACCGCACAAAATCTATGATCCTAATTTACTTCTGAATTAATCAAGAGCTGAATGAATGAGAATTGCAAATTGAAAATTTTGTTTGTTTCTGTGGGAGAAATTTTCTGTGACCAGAGGGAATTCTAGAGTATCTTGGCATTGAAGATGAAAGAAGACATCTTTCCCTTCCTTTTGTATCACATTCTCTAAAACTGCTGCCTTTATTCGAATGTCAAAATATGAAGTTACTGAACTGTTAGAGGACAGACAGAATACTTAAATTTCTTGGCATGAGTCTATGATCAGTGCCTATTTTCTGGGCCTGTTTCCAAAAGGAAATGAAAATTATCATGTCCTTTGTAGGCTTTCCCCTTGCCCCCCCACAGCTTATGGCTTTTAAAGACTAATCAGTCATTTATAATAGAAGGAAGTATGACCTTTCTTTGAGACTTTCTTCTGCATTTTGAACTTTCATTTACAGCCTACACAGGAAAACTAGGCACATTTAAAAGCCTTCTGTGATGCAAACAAAAATTCCACCTGCCCCCACATTTTGATGTTTTATATTTCCTGAGCATTGAACTCTTTCTTCAAATTGTATCAACAGCCTCAAAGTGTTAAAACCCCAAAGTTGGCTCTCTTGTTTGATATGGCTGATTATGAATTCCATTATATTCACATGTTAGCCGAGGACTACTTGAAATATGTTCAACAGATGCCACAACTGGGATCATGTTTAAATAAGACATCTCAAATACTGCAAAAGGTTGCTTCCTCTGTCCAAGAAGAAGTTGAAAAGGATATGGAAATATGCTTGAGCACTTTGGAAATTGTTTCTGTAGATTCTGCCAGAAGAATTTTCAATAGTGTTATGGAAAAGGAATTTGAGGATGGCATCATTAACTGGGGACGTATTGTCACCATATTTGCTTTTGGGGGAATTCTCATCAAGAAGCTTCTGAGACATAGAGCTCCACTGACTATGGGCACTCGTGAAGAAATTTCTTATTTTATTGCTGAGTTCATAATGAACAACACAGCAGAGTGGATAAGACAAAACGGAGGATGGGTATGTTTTATAGAATTGTTTCTCAAAACTCTTTATTGATAAAATGGAAAATGACAGTTTCCTTACTAATACTTTAATCTACCTAATGATTCTATCTGTTCAGCACAGTCTTTCCTAGATGGCCTATTTTGCAAGTCTAGATCTTCATTAAAACTTTCTGGTACAGTTTCATAGAATCACATTATTGTAATGCTGGATAGGGACTGTTTCAGAGAACACATAATATATTTTATTTGTAATAATATTAAAAGACAAGACTGATGCTTCAGTGACCTAAAAAAAATTAACTGTCGTATGCACCCTAAGAATTAAGTACTGATTATTATTACATAGTGCAGGGGGTAGGAAGGGCAAAGAGTGAATACCAAGGGGTAGCTCAGGAATCCAATGAAGAGAGAGGGAGAGAGGGTACCATAAATGCCTAGGAAGAGAGAAGGCAGAAGCAGATACTTAGATACAAACTTTGTTGGAATTTGAAAAGCAATGTAGCCCATGCAGATGGGCTGGCTTGAAGAGATACAGCAGAAAGCCAGCAGACCAAATAAACCAGAAATCAGTTCAGGAGAAGGCAGTCTTAGGAAAAAGATGATACAATATATGTTGCCTGGCTTCCTTCGGAAAGGGTGTAAGTATGGTGGAACAAGTTGGTCCTTGTATCTTAAAGATCACGACCTGCTTAACATGTAGGGAACATATCTACCTCATGGCAGGACGTTATTAAAGTAGGATGGGTAATATGTTACAGTTGCTCTGATCATGTAGAACACAGAATATGTTGGATGTATCTCAATTAGCAATTATTTTAGACATTTCTAATACTTATTTGAGACATAGATTTCTGCAAATTCACAGCTCAGGAATATTTTTTCAGTCAGTTTCCATATTTTACAAATAATTAAACTGTACTCTCTAGTAATAATCTTTGTTGGTAAAAATGTATGCATTACCCTGTCTGGTGTAAAATGAATATGATGTGGAATCTTACCTGTCAGTGAGACCTTGTTTTACAAACTTCTGAGACCTTGGTAAAATTGTGATTCATGTCATCTGTTAATATTTCATAAAAGACTTAAATGATGTGCCAGGCACTGTGCTGGCCACTATACTGAAGAAGAATTGATATGATTTTCACACCAACAAGTAATCTAAACTTACATTTTTTCCTTCTTTAGTGAGAGGGCTACTATTATCTTTTTTGTTAATTGAGATACCTTCAATTATGCTTAAAATTATACCTCATACAACACCTAATTTCTCTCCGAAATATCTCTGTGAAGTGGCAAAGAGAAACCATATTATCTCCCCATTTAGTGTAGAAGAACAGAGAAATTGATTGGCCCAGAGTTTAATAATTAGTCAACCCATAACAAAGAAGTCCTTTGGCTTAGTTAGTTCTTTTGGCTTAGTTTGAGTCTGTTAGATCATGACGTTGTCACATGTAGTTGTAAGATTAGTAATGTTCTGTCCTCACACATAGCACCTCTATTTTTATTTTTAAAAGTCAATCATTAGATTTTTTTTTTTTACTAATTTATAACAATTTTACATTTTAAACTTATATTCAGAAGCCACTTATATTTCTGCCCTATGGAATTATTTACCTTGATTGGTAAGAAATTCCTTCTCATAATCACAAGCAACCTATAGGAGGTCATTAGATGAGTTATAGGTATGACATATCTAGTCAATTGCTATTACATTTATGCATAATCAAGAAAATTCTGCAAAATGGTAACAATGAAGCTTTGGCTATCTCAGATATCTATATCTACATATATATGCAATAAAAACCTTGAAGAAGCTTTTGTGTATACTAGACACAATCAATAAATGATAAAGGCAACTGACTTTTATTCTCATAGTTCATACGAATTTGAATTTTGTTAGCCATAGGTGAGAGTTCACCTCATCTACTTTTCTGAAAAGTCAGATTCCATTGTGTTTGTTGTTGTTCAGTCATGTCTGACTCTTTGTGACTCCATTTGGGGTTTTCTTGAAAAAGATACTGGAGTGGTTTGCCATTTCTTTTTACAGGTTTGGAAACTGAGGCAAACAGGGTTAAATGACTTGCCCAGGGTCACACAGGTAGTAAGAAGGGCAGATCTGAATTCAGGTCTTCCTGACTCTAGGCCCAGCATTCTATCCACTAGGCCATCTAGCTGCCCTTTCAAGAAATGTGTAACGTGATTATATTTAAAACTGCTTTTAAATGCCATTTGGAGATTTCTATTATACCTGTATCCCAAGTTATTAAAGATTACTCTATTTGGAAGCCAAGTGAAAGCTATCTTTTACTCCCTCTTTCCTTTTGGGTTTTTTATTATAGATATTTCATCAGTTGGTAGGACTACTCAGAAACTAACCTGCTGGCTTCTGAATTTATCCACAGATTCCTATGTGGCAAGAAGTGTGGAGTGAAATTTTCACAATTAAGTGCTAATTATTCTTTTGTCCAGATGATCTGAGACATGGTAGTGCAGTGGAGAGACTGTAGGATTTGGACCTGAGGACCTCAATTCAAATTATACTTGCTCTACTTACAATTTTCATTTAGGGCAATTCATTAATACCCTCTTGGCCTCCTTTTACTCCTATCAAGAGGTTGTGCCACAGGCCCATTCATCTTTTTGTTCTAAATCTATGATCCTTTGATGAAGAGAGGTCGGCTAGAGTTTAAGAATGTACATGAGCCCCCTAGGCAACTCAGTGTCCTTTGGTCATGTGCTTTAAGTTGCTTCATATAATGAGCCAGCCCCAGGGTGGGGGAACCTGTGGCCTGGAGGCCACATGTGGCCCTCTAGGTCCTCAAGGGCAGCCCCTTGACTGAATCCAAACTTCATGGAACAAACCATCTAGTTCCTTAAGTGCAGCCTTTTCACTGCATTCGGTCAAAGGGTCCCACTTGAGAACCTAGAGGGCCACACATTCCCCACCCCTGAGCCAGACTTTATTAGTTAGTCACCTACTTCCATAATAACTCTTTGGAACTTTTAGAAAATTAGTCAATTTGATTCTCATGCTCCCTGAAATCATGCATGGGAGAAGCTCTTCATTCTCGCACATGGGAGCTCAATGGAGAAAACTGGAAAATGTGCCACTGCTAACCTGGTTGTTTTCCCCCTTCCCTCTCCCATCTGCCCCTTGAGTCAGAGAATAGGTCAATTTAAGTTATATGGTACTTGAGTGTACTTATCCTAGTGGTTCTAAAAGTTATTCCAGTTTCTGACCTTGTTTAAACCCCACTAAGAGACCACAGCTTAATTTTTTTTTTATTTCTACAGATTATACAAGTAAAGACATAAATATATTTGAAAGACTACTTAAAAAACTGATGAGTAGGGAAAGAGGCATATTGATCAATACTAGGATGTCTTTTGTCATCAAATGGAGTAATTTTCCTTTATTTTTTTTCCTTTGGCTACTTTTGTCTCTTGTTCTCCTTCCCCTCTGTTATTTATTACTATTTCCCCTCCAATCCCCATTATCATTTGGAAGGGCTGAAACTCAATGAGATTTTACAGGACCTGGTAGTTGGTATTCTTCTTCAGTTGGACATAAAAAGAAAAGTCCTAGAACAATGTTTTCTTGAATATCAAGGAGATTCTTTCTTTAAACAATTCTTACCAGTAGAATGAAAGTCTCCCTTTTTTGTTCCACATGACTTTCTTTGTTCTTTCTATGATCTTTTCTCAGTCACAGAGTAATAGCAATGGCTCTGAAACTGGGTTAGTAGGATTCTACTTTTACTTCTCTTATTTTTTCTTCTCTAAAGCACCCTCCTATCTTATATAAGTGCTAAGATGCATAGTACCAGTAGACTAAAGAACTGTGATATCAAATGAGAGTCCTTTACAAAACCAAATATAGACAGAGGGGTGGAATCTTCATAGCAAATACCTTATCAAACTCTGCAACATGCAAATGAGCCATTAAAAAAATCTAAAGAAAAAATAACTTTCATGTTTCTCTGTAAATAATGACCACTGCATACTTTGAAGGCAAACATTTAACTCAGTGGAAACACACAGAGCACTAACTATAAAGTTTACTTTCTTCTGGATATTGACATTATCTAAATGTAAGACCTCAGGTTGAATGGCTTATTTGCTTTGCTCATTAGACCTTTGTATAAAATAAAATCTGAAAACTTAAAAATCTGAACTTTAAGTTCTTCTGAATTTTAACATACCAAGTTAAAAATGTTTTGTTAAGAAATGATGGCAAATGCATATGTTTCTGGAATAGCATAGTCCCAAGCACAGAACTGTTAAAAAAATTTTTTTCACATAGATCCATTTAAGTGATTTCTACAAACCTCTCAGCTAGTGAGGCTATTAGAAACTTAGGAGTTTAGAATAGTTTTGGAGGGGTTCTAGGACCATATCTTTTTAAAGTACCTATGATTTTGTTTACTTTGAGCAGTAGCCATAGTATTTTATTTCAAACTTTGAATTAGCCTGAGGTCAATATAGTTAAACTGAGCCAATTACAATTACTCCCAGAAATAATATGCATGCACAATATAATTGAGCATTTTAAAAAATCTCTCTTGGAATTAATAATGGAATAGTGAGTGGCTTAAATAACCATTATTTTAGAAGCTAAATTTTTGTGTTTTAAAAAGATGATAATAATAACTTCCCAGAGCAAAAGAGACAAATTCATTATCATAATAATAGCTGACATTTATATATTATCTTTGATTTTCAACAACTCCATGAAATTGGTAGTATTGGCGTTATCTTCATTTTATAGACAACGGAATTGAGACTCTGAAAGGATAAATGATTCCCCCCAGGATCAAATGACTGGTCTTATAGGTGTTATTCAAATTCTGGTCTCTCCTGACTCCAAACACAGTGTCTTGCATATAAATGTCTGTGGAATTGTTCTTTCCATTACTCCACACAGCATGGATCCAGGGTGTGTAGGCTACATATGGGAAAATGAGGAGGTTTTCTCACCTTGTGTTTAGAATATGGCAGGGTCCTTATGACACTTTTCATCTACTTTGCAAACAGAGAAAAAAAGAGATTATTAAACATAGTAAAAATTGGTTTATCTAGCTTTTTGCCAAATTGAAATCTCTATTAATTGTCACTTTACCAGTAAGAGAACAAGTGATCATAAATGCAACTTGGAGATACTACAGGATCCTAAAGTGCTTGTGAATCATCTAAAAAATTCAATTATGTTCATTTTCTTGAATTTTATTTCCTTGAAGTTATTGTTCAGAAATGTACCATTGTATTTGATATAGAAATCTGAGATGGAAGGCATACAGATCTAGGACCCAGAAGGCCTGTGTTCTAGTCACTGTTCCCCTACTGGGTGACCTTAGGCAAGTCATTGAATCTCTCTTTCCTCATATATAAAATTAGCATGTTCATGTAAGGTCTTTATAATTAATCAATCAATAAGCATTTGTGTTAGGTGTCAGGAGTACAGAGAAAACATTAAAACAATCCCTGCTCTCTAGAACTTAACCTGAGGTCTGTGAAATTTAAAAAAAAATCCCAAAACTATATTTCAATATAATTGGTTTCTTTTTTAATTCTGTGTATTTTCTGCCTTTAAAAATATTACTCTTAGAAGGGGTCCAGAGGCTTCATTAGACTGCCAGATTGGTGCAAGATGAGAAAAAGATTTAAGAACCCCTGGTTGATCAGGCATAGTGAGTGGAGCCATAGGGCATAGAATATTACTCTTTCCACTATCAATGGTAATATTGATTTGATTGTTATATGGATAAGAGGGTAAAGGTGGTGGTAACGAAATAGCAGGGCAGATAGTAAGATATGTACATGGGCTAGGCCCTGGTGTCCTGTTTGATAGCTAGATGAGATTAATTACAGCTTGGGTATCTGGGTAGACATACAGAGTTTGAAGCGAAGATTGACTTGGGCAGCTCTATTTCCTGGTAAATCCCCATGCTACACAGAGTAACTCCATCAGGGTTAGGGGGTAGGTTCCCTGGAGGTTCAGATTTGGAGGGTTGCTGTTCTTGGTGGAGATTGGCAGGCAATGGCAAAGTAGCCCTCGAGTCCATGGACCTAAGGTTAAGAATTTCTGCCCTCTAGTATTTGCAAAAGAAATTAGGTCAACTACTTACTATTTATGGGTTTATGACAGTTTTAATGCTTTACATCATTAACTTAGTCCTCACTTGTTTTGGAAATGTTTAAAAACAAAGAATTCATTTTTTTTTAACAGGAAAATGGCTTCGTAAAGAACTTTGAACCTAATATGGTGTGGCCAAACTTCACAGATATTTCAACAAAGATCTGGAGTATATTTTCCTTTCTGAAGTAATCGTTTTCAACTGAAAAGAATTAGCCTGTATTGTGACACCTGCCTATCCTAAAGCACTGGCTAATGCAAGAACTCTAGTCAAGATTTACTTCTTTAAGGCAATTTTGTGGACATAACCAGTTCTTTGAGGAATCTATGAAAATTTTTAAAAAATCAACATTTTTATTAACAAACTGTGACTGCATATCTATAAATTCGGACTCAACCTATTTTGCTTGGAGTAGAAGCTTTAAGCTCTGAGTTAGTAGGAGAGCATAGCAAAATACAAGTTCTGTGTTATCACTTCAATAATATGTTGAACTGACAGAACACCTCAAGCCTCAAACATCATTCTCAACGAACATTTATTGATATGCGCTGTTTTTGTTTATCTACTACTGTACTATACTGTGCTACAATCTTCCTTGAAGATAGAGCTAGTTATGTTATTTACAAATATTTTCAATGACTCTCTAAGATTACCAAATAAAGTTCAACTCTTCTCTAGAATCCAGTACCCTACACAGTCTGGTACCATTCTATCATTCTAGTCTTAGCTCATACTACTCTTCTCTATGTATTTATTCTAAGATCTAGTCAAACTACACCTCCAAACTACCTACCCTCCTCTCCCATGCTTTTCTGCCTCTTTAGAGGCAGCTACGTTGCAGAGTGGTATATAATGTTGGGCCTTAAGTCAGGAAGACCTGCGTTCAAATCTGCCATCAGATACTTACTGGCTGAGTGAAAGGGCAACTCACTTAACCTCTGTCAGCCTCAGTTTCCTCAATCCTAAAATGAAGATAATAACAGCATCTACCTCCCCAGCTTGTCATGAAGATGAAGTGAGATATTTGTAAAGCACCTTGCACAGTGCCTGACACATAGTAGGTGCTTAGTACTTGTTTTCTTCCTTCTTTCCTGCCTTCTTTCATGATGTTTTCTTGTTTCCTTTGTTAAACTGCTACCTATCCCATAAAAGCCAGTTCCAATGCCAACCCCACCGTGAAGCATTTCCTGATCGTTCCAGTTATTAACAAATTATGATCTCTTAAATCTAACATAACACCTTATACTTACTTGATGTACTCATCATGTATTTAGGACAATGCTCCGATTTAAGTACAATTTAAACTGACACTTAAATGGTTGACACATTGAATTAATTTGATAGGTCACTTACTATCTACTTGACTTAGAATACTTGAATACATTTACTTATTGAATTTTATTGAGCATCTGCTTCTCCTATGAACAAGCACATGGCCCTAGGCTCAAGGAGTTTTCATTTTGGTTAGAAGCTTCAGGTAATGTTGAAATAATCATCAGACTAACCCTGATTTGTGTATCTTTAAGTTGAAGCAGACAGAAATCTTACTATAGATTTAAATGAGGCCTCAGCTCAGACCAGCTGGGAAGTAGGTGAAGTTTGTTTAAAAGAATTTACTCCCTCCTCAAAGCTGTCTCTTGGAGTCTCTCATTTTCTTCAAGGCATACCTATGTACTACTTCTTCTAAGAGGCTGTTCCTGATTCTCTCAGTTGGTAACATTCTCTTCCTCTTAAAATTGTTTCAGTCATATACCACTGTTTGTGACGCTATTTGGGGTTTTCTTGGCAGAAATACTGGAGTGGTTTGCCATTTCCTTCTCCAGCTCATTTTACAGGTGAGGAAACTGAGCAAACTGAGGTTTAAGTGACTTGGCCAGGATCACACAGTTAGTTGTCTGAGGTCACATTTGAACTCAGGAAGACTCCAAGACTGCTACTCAGTCCATTGCTCCACCTCCTGCCCCTCCTCTTAGTATTATTTTGCAAATACTCTATTTACTTGACTGTGTGTCTGTCTTTCCTGTAGAACAAACACTTCTTGAGGAATTGGACTGTTCTTTTTTCTCCTGTCTCACTGAGGACCATGCCTTAAACTAAGTAGGTGCCTAATAAATTTCTAAGGTAAATTAAGAAGGGGACTTGAACATAAATACTTCAAAAAGTCAATAATTTTAATGTGGGATGCAAACCCTCCTCACTTTGGTAGACAGTTTTATAAGTTTCTGTCACCAAAAATATCATCTTCTGGTGGTCAATCTTCTGGTGACGAGTTTCCTTGAATTTAATGAGGCTGGTCCTGATACAACAGGCTGTATACTAATTCTTTAAAGGTAAGCTCTAAATTCCATAGATTCCACTTCACTGGGATTTGGAGGTTAATTTCTCACTCTTTTTGAAGAGAATCATAGAGTAGCAGCATTAGAAGCTATTTTAGGGACCATTAAATACAAATACCCAGCCAATGAAATAGTCCCTTTGTGTTGTTAAGCAAAATGGGCTCCTTAGCACTTAGTTCAACAGGTGCTCTTGAGGAGTTTGGCTTTTGTTTGCTTTGAGTGATTCAGCTATTTCACTGAATCTTGCTAAGTGCTAAGCCCCAGGCCCAGAGCCCTGTTGGGTGTGGAACCTATGTGGGTGTGGATTGATGACTGAGGTGGGGCCCAGGGTGGGGCTGGCTGGGGGGAGGTGTTGACTCCAGAGCCACAGGAAGCAGAGCCCACCAGTGTGTGGACCTAGGAGTGCCGAGCAAGGACTTGAGGCCAGTGGGTAATCTTCTTACCAGAGAGGGGAAGCATGAATATGATTTGGTTTAATACCATCATGTTTTTCTGTGGCCTTCTGGTTACTCTTGTGAGGTGGACTTATTGGGCCTGGAAGCTTTTAATCAAAATATCAAAATGGGGAGGCTGGTTCATGGGTCTGTTACTTTGGAGCCTGAATAAATGCTTTAATCCTTTTGCCTTCTGCTTAGAGAATTCCTTATATCCTGCGTTTCTGAACCGTTCAGACATATATATGATTCTCTTTGAAATCATAAATTCTGCCTTCTTAATACACCCTTCTACAACATTTCTTACATAATCACTTAGCTTCTGCTTGTGCATGTCCAGTGATAGGAATTCATTATTTTGTGAAGCAGCTTGTTTCACTGCCAGATAGCTTTAAGTGTTAGAAAAGTTTTTCTGTATATTGAACTGAAACATGCTTCCTTGAAGCTTCAACTTTTACCCCAGCTTTTGCCATTTGGAACAATAAGGATTATTCTCAAATTGTGAAGTGTACTGAATGCTAAACTAAGAAGTCAAGAAGAATTAGGTCCAACCAAGTCTGCCTCCAACACTCAGTAGCTGTATGACCATGAACTGGTCTCAATCTGTGAACTTTCGTTTTTACATTTGTAAAATGAGAGTAATTATACCTATATTAGGTACCTCAAAGGGT
The DNA here is from genome assembly GCA_028646595.1 of Phalanger gymnotis. Classification (NCBI taxonomy): domain Eukaryota; kingdom Metazoa; phylum Chordata; class Mammalia; order Diprotodontia; family Phalangeridae; genus Phalanger; species Phalanger gymnotis. Next base: position 91,865,583 of record CM053624.1, read on the forward strand.
TCTTTATGGAAATCAAACAAGGTATTTACAAAGTGCTTTGTAAATCTTAAAATGTCTAAATATTATTATCATTATCTGCATACAGATATCACATTTGAATTAATTTTAAAAATTCTTATTAAATGTCTACTATGAGTAAGACATTGCTAGGTATTGGAGATATATATCAAAACAAAACAAGATATTAGATCATGTCTCCTTTGTTGTCTTCTTTAAGCTAAACACGACTTTTTCTTTTAACTGTTTCTTATGTAATATAGATTCCAGATCATTCTCTGTTGTACTGCTAGAACTATGACATCTTGAAACCTTGTGGTGATCCTTGACAATCCCATTTTCCACTTTCCGTCCCATCCGTTGGTTACCAAGGCCTAATTTTTCTATCATAAAGCATCTGAATCCATCCTGCCACTTCCCCTTTGCATAATTATATCAGGTCTGAACTACTGCAATAGTCTTCTAATTTCTCTGTTTCTGGTCTTATACTCCATACTACTTCAATTTGACCAACATTTACTACATTCCTACTATGCACATGGCACTGTGCTGGTTGCTAGGAATACAATGACAAGAATCAGTGACAGGAGCTTATGATAGACTGGGAGATATACGTGTACAGGCATAGGTAAGATAATAAAGGTAATTTGGGGAGGGAGGTAACAGCATCAATTGGACGGCTCAAAGAAAGTTTCACGTAGGAAGTGGGCACCTAAGCTGAATCTTATAGAGTGACAAAAATTTTGAGAGGCAGACCTAAGAATGGAATGTATTCCATACAGAAGTTGATGAGAGTACTACAGGAATGATGTAAAAAGAGAAGAAACCCCAGGACAGAGTGCTGGCAGACAACCACACTTGGAAGGGGGGGCGAGGGATAATCCAGCTGTAAGGTAATGCCCCTTTCTTATGTAGACATTTTATTTACCAAAAGAGGCAGATAAAGGACATGTATGTGAGAAACAAGAGAGAAGCAGGTAAAGCAAAGTTCAGGCTGTTCCCAAGACTAAAGACATAAAAGCCTACCGGCCAGAGAAATATAAACTTTTTGGAGAGGACCTGGAAAAATGGCCCTTCAGTGCTTGGACACACAGTTCTGAGAGGGTCCTAATGAAAGCAAATCCCCAGAGTCACTATTTCCCAGCAGCTAACTTACATTTAACTGTTTTTAGACTTGGAAATTGTTTGCTGGGCAATTTTGTGTCAAAGAACTGTTTGGGGACCAAGAGTTAATTGTATATCGATTGAAAATCTAAATTTCTGTCACATATAACACAATTTTTCAACCTAATATAGAAGTGGGTCATAACACATGAGTAAGCACTGATTTGAGACAGGAAGGACAAACATGCCAGAAATTTTAAAATAAAAGTAAAGACACTGGAAGCTGCTGCTCTGAGTCAAGCTAACCAGAGATGTGGAAGTTCTGCAGTTGAAGCTGGGAGCTGCGCTGACTGGAGGAAAGAGGTGAGGATTAGAGCTGGAGAAAGCAAAATCCTCTGATGTCTGCAGAGTTAAATAGGAAAATACTGTCTTGTTCTCTAGTATTACCCACAGCTTTAGAGAGGGGACGCCAAAAAGAGCTTACCCCCACTTCAGTGGCCAGAAAGTAGCAGTGAAAAAGATTCATCTAAGAGGAGAGTAAATAGTAGGCCCAGTCAGGAGTGGAATGTTTTCATTACCTAATGGGTAAAACAAAGTTCAGGCTGTTCCCAAGACTAAAGACATAAAAGCCTACCCATGCAGAGTTGCTAGGTTTCTGCTTTCTCTATGCTTGTGCCCACCACCTCCCAAAGACACTTTTGTATTGGTGGGATAATGCGACCCTAGTTTATAGGTATCATGTTATGATCATTAGTGTTTTGTCTTCTATTAGTAAATGTTTTGTGATTATGATTAAGAATTAATGGTGCCATCAACTTGGCTAATTTGTTTAAATGGTAAGCATATTGCTGGGGTTCAGGAGCTATAATTGTGAATAGTAGACACATGTATCTCCCTATAGCAGTGCTATCTTTAGGCCCCTGAAAATAAGTTGTAGCAATATGGTCACTCTAGATAGCCATCATGACCTGACAGCATAGGTAGAATTGAAGTAAGTGAGCCAGTCCCAGCCCAGTAGGAGAATCTTTAAGGATTGTTAGTGGTCAGTGCCATGCCCTGCAGGCAACACAGCAAAGGAGACTGAGAAAGTCAAAGGTGAAATAGCGATCAAACTAGGAGAGATCAGGGACATGGAAGCTAAAGGAACACAGAATATCCAAGAGGAAGGGGTGGTCAACAGCATCAAACACTACAGAGGAGTACAATAGGGGCTGAGAAAAGTCTAGTAAAGAGGTTGGTAACCACTGAGAGAGCAGTTTCAAAAGATCAGTCAGGTCATAAGCCAGTTGGTGAAGGCCCTTTCTAAGAGGTTGTTTATAAAAGAAGTATCTATAAATACAGGACAGCAGACTTAAATGAAGATTTTTTTATGGACTGAGAGCCTACATTATGTACAAGAATGGAGAAGACCTATAAATAAATAAATATTTGTAGGCTTTGGAAAAGGAGTCACCAGATACAAAGTGATCAAAGATGAGGGGAAATGAATGAAAGGGTAACCTTTCAAAGGAGGTAAGTTCAAGGGTACAAATAGAGTTATTGGCATCAACTGGAAAGTTGCTAAACACATTTTGTTACGTGAATATAGGGGTAGGGATTTCATGATTTCATGGACATAGGGAACTCTCATGTGAGGAAAATCTTTCTACCAATGCAGGTCATCACCTTGACTGCAACTAACAGTCTTAAAAGAGTTTGTGTAAAACAGTGGTGTCAAATTCGGGCCATTAGTCCATATATAAGGACTAGGAAGATTTAAACAAAATTATGTAGTGAAATAAGCAGAACCAGGAAATCAGTACGCACAATCACTGCAACAAAGTACATTGAAAGAACAATAAAACAAAACTGAATGTTGTATAATTATAATGTTCAAGCTGGGCCCCAGAGAAAAGATGAGAAAATGTACCTCATTTCTTTGAAGAGGTAGGGGTGTGTGTGTGTCTAGGGATGTGAAATATGTATAATTATAATGTTCAAGTTGGGCCCCAGAGGAAAGATGAGAAAATGTATCTCATTTCTTTGAAGAGGTAGGGGTGTGTGTGGATGTGTCTAGGGATGTGAAATATTTCATCAACTGTCATATATGGCTGAAATATTGTTTCATTTTGCTAAATATTTTTTAAAAAATCTGTTACAAGGGAACAAAACCCAGGTCTTACTAGACCCAAGGCCTCACACTTACATATGTCAGAAGAAGCTAGATTTTAGTCCCAGTTCTGGTACTGGTTGTGACACCATATATGTTTCCTAACTTTTTCTGAGGTTTTGTGTAGTGGACTCCAGGGCTCTGTCTTGGCCCCTCATTTCTTTGGGTTCAATTATTATCTCTATGCAGATGTCCATCAAACTGACCTATCCAGACCTCATCTATCTTATCACCATATGCAGTCCCATAGCACCAATAATACGCTGGATAGGTCCATCTGGATATCTTAGACATCTCAACCACAACATGTCCAAAACGGAATACATTTCCTCGCCTCCTCCCAACAAATTCAGCCAATATTTCCAACTTTCTTATTTCTGTCAAGGGTTATTAACATACTTCTAACCAGATCTGCAACCTTGGAATAATCCTTAACTCTTTCCTCTCCCCAGTTGCCAATCAGTTTTTCCTTTCTGATCTTTCTCCTCACCCACTTCTACTGTAGTTCCAGCCCTCATTGCCTTTCATCTTGATTAATGTAATAACTTTCTGATCGGTCCTCCCTTCAGTCTCTACCCAGCTGTCAAACTTAAATTACTATGGCATAGATCTTGTCATGTGATCCAAGAAGTTTCTGTGGTTTTCTATTGCCCTTCAGGACAAGATACAAACTCCTTTGGCATTTAAATGTCATCAAAGTTTGGTTCCAATATATTTTCCAAGTGCTTCTTGTATAGTCTACATTCAAGTCACACTGGCCTACTCCTTTTCAGTACTTGACATTCCATCTCCTATCTCATAGGCTTTTCCAACACTAGTTCTTTCCAAGGCTCAGCTCAAGTGCCACTTACTAAGAGGCATTTCTTCATTGTCCCAGTTGTTACCGACCCCCTTCCCCCACCCCCAATTATATGTATTTTACATATATCTAGCAGGGTACAGGGTGTTCGTTCTCATTGGCTTCTTACTTTTGTCTCTCTTGCACTCAGCGTGGAGTCTGGCACAAAGAAGGCACTTAAAAAAGGCTTGTTGAAATAGTGGTCTCATCTATAAAATAAGGTTATCCTGCCCACCTCATGGGTTATACTACCTCAGGATTGTTGATGGGAAAGGCACTTGGTAGAACCTAAAAGGCGAAATATAATGAGGAAAGAGCCTTTATAATTCTACATAAATAGATGCTATTATTAGTTCTTAATGACAAGTAAATTCTGTGAGGCAGTGGGAGGCAGCTGGCCCCTTTATTTTTGAGGAGAAAAGGGAAATGACTAGTGTAAGATCAAACGGGGCAGTGCTTATTCTGGCACTCAGGTCTCAACACCCAGCACCAAGCTTTCCCAATTACCAACCATCCCACTTCATGGAACCACCTAGGAATATTCTGATCTTGCCCAAGATGGCTCTTATTCTCTCTAAAATGAGGGAGAAGGAAGGGTAGGAGGGCACTCGGGAGGATCGGCCAGTTAATTTGTAAATAACACTTAACCCGGACCATTCATTCGGTACTTGGGGAGCACATCCTACCCTGCAGCATTCATCTTGGGTCCATGACTTATACAGCTTAAAGAGGGAACAGGTGTTGTAATACCACTAGACCAGAATCCCAGGCCTGCCTGACCTCGGGTGAGTCCCTTAACCTCCTGGACTCGAGGCCTGCCAAATTCTGCTCCAGCTCTGAAGCCTACAGCCCTAGTGCACCCAGCTGAGCTTGTCTAAACCAGGTACTCCGGCGCCAAACGCCTTCTACCAAGTAGCCCCCGCGGCTTCCGGAGGCGCGCAGGGGAGGGCGGGGCCTGCTCAGGGGGAGGTCGCTTCCGAGGTCAGGCTCGGGTCTCCCTCTCCCTAGTTAGGCTGGAGGGGTCAGCGGGGCGGTCCTGCTCCAAACTCCAACATGGCGGCTGCGGCGGCAATAAACGGAGCCAAGCGCAACTTGCGGGCCGAGATGAAGCAGCGGCTAGGGGCACTCAGCGCCGAGGAGCGGCTCCGCCAGTCCCGTCTGCTGACAGAGAAGGTGCGCAGGGCGAAGCGGGGACGCGAGCCTGGGGCCCTAGGGAAGAGCGTAGGACGACCTGCGCTAACTGGACTCCGGACTCGGGTGCGGGGGCGCGCACGTAATTCTTCAGGGACGTGACTTCCTCCTCCCTTCGCCTTTAACGTGCTCGCCCGCGCTCTTCTGCTCGTCTCCTTCCTGGGCCCCTAAGTCCAAGAGCTGGAAGGGCCCTTTGATCTCATTGGCTCCTCCCCTGTCTTTGTAAGGTTAAGGAAACTGACCGAGGTGAAACTGACAGAGGTGAAACTGAGACCATGGGGACAAGGGAAGTAATTGCAGCCCAGGAGCTCTGGCCGCGAGCTCAATACCTCCCTCCCCACATGCAGTAGTTACAAAGGTCACCCCTCAGTCCATTTCTTAAAACTACCCCCGCGCAGCTAGACATATACCAAGAAGAGGTTAAAAATAGCAAAGTCCCCAGATCACTTTTGAAGTTGAAGCCCTGTATTATGAAGTGGTGGAGAGGCTCATGTTGGTCTAGTTGGCTGTGCTATGGCTGTTCAGATGTTTTTTGTACTGATAATCGCGGCACAAATGTGCCCGTAATTTCTGCACGTATATTTCTAGAAGACCTCTGCAAGGCACTGCTGGGTGCTGAGAATGCAAATATGATGTGATTTTTACCTTCAAAGTTTCTTGCTTACTAGGCTATAAAACTCCCTGAGTGAAGAGTTTACCTCCTTTTCTGTCTAGCATGGTTTCTGGGGTGTACTCACTCTCCCCTCACCCCAGGAACTTAAACTTTTGTTTGAATGAATGAATGATTATACCATCAGATTCTTTGAGATTAACATACTTTGTATTATACAGTTACTGTATTTCACTTTGTATTATATATACTTATGTAATTACTTTGTATTATAGAGTATTATACAGTTTCTGTTTTTTAAAAAAAGGGACATTTTTGGAAAGAATGAAGACCTGTAATAAAGCTGTATAAGTCATCAAGCTGTTAGGATAACTGGCCTGGACTTGGAGGCAGGAAGACTTAGGTACTTACTAGCAGTATGAACATGGGCAAATAGGTCCACTTCTCCTTTCCAATCTTCATTGACAACATGAAGGAGTATCACTAGATGGTCTATCTCAAAGGTCTTTTCTAATTCTAAGTCTGTAGTTCTATGATTAGGCAACTCTTCTGACTCTAAATTATAAAGAGGGTCTGTTTAAGGGAATTTCCATAGCATTGAAATAAAAAAAAAATCCTTGATATTTGAATAACTTAGACTGTGGATGTCAAAAGAGTTCAGAGGAAACCTCTGGGGTCATTAGGAATACTTTCATCGAGTAAGTGAAATTTGATCTGTGCCTTGAAGGATGGATTGGATTTTCCTAGGTATTAAAAGGGGAGGAGAGTCCACTAAATGAAGTGGATTGATTAATGGACTTGGAGTCAGTAGACCTCGGACCTAGTTATTTATGCTGGAGAAGGAAATGTCAAACTGCTGCATTATCTTTGCCAAGAAAACCCCAAATGGGGGCAGGAAGAGTTGGGCACGACTGAACAACAAACAACCGCAGACCTAGGACTTAGGTTCAGACTTCACTGCTTATTGATTGTGTGACTTGGAGTGAATCACTCTACCTATATGAGCCTGAATTTCCTCATTTATAAAATGGGGATAATAATGTTTACACTACTTCTCTTTACAGGTTTGTACAGAAAACACCTTAAAACCTTAGAATGCTATATAAATGAGAGATTATATAGGAACATTTTAATACTCTTGTGTACTTTCAGTCTTGAAATGTTAAATGCTCAACACCATACCCTTAGTATGTGTCAGACTATTTTAAATCTGGATTTTCTTGACTCCAAGGTCAGACTTCTCTAAGGCTATAAATACTATTAATATGCTGATCTAAATTAGTGGAGGGAGTTTTTATATTAGCGATTCCCATACACATACCCTCCAAGAGTATTTTTATACTTCAGGGATCCATCATTTCCCTGTTGTGAGTGATGCTTTCATAAATTCATATTTAAACTACTCCATAGTTCAGAAGATGGTCTTCGAAGATTCTAGTGGCTAAAAATTTATTCTTTTGCAGCCAACCTGGTGATGAGCCTTTTTGAAATGTCTGGGATGGTACTTGGCCCATAAAGGAAGACATTCCAACTTCATAGGACCTACCAGAGCTTGTGCTCTGGCTAGTTGGAATGGTGGATAGAGCACTGGGCCTGGAGTCACGAAAACCTGAGTTCAAATCGTGCTTCACACACTAACTAGCTATGTGACCCTAGGCAAGCCACTTAACAGCTATTTACCACCGTTTCCTCATCTGTAAAATGGGGCTAGTAATGTCACCTACCTCCTAGGGCTGCTATGTGGATAGAATGGAATAATATTTTTAAAGTGCCTAGCACAGTGCCTGGAGCATAGTAAGTGCTATGTAAATGTTAGCCATTACTACTACATAGTTTTAATAACTCAATGTTCTCACGCTCTGACAATTAGCATGAGACTATCATGAGCGTAGACAGACCTTGTCTAAAAACCCCATCAAAAAAAGCTAGTCTGATTTGACCTTTTCTTGGTGAAACCGTGTAAGCCGTTAGTGATAATGAACTTTCCTAAATACTCATAAGCTCTCCCTTTTAATACAACATTTTAGAATTTTGTCAGGAATTAAAATCTTCCTCACCAGTTTGCAGACGGCACTGTTTTCCTTTGGAAATTGGGACATTTGTTGATCCCCTGTTCTGTGATGCTTCACTAATTCTCTGTAACCTTTCAAGGTTCACTGACAATCACAGGAGGTACAAATTCTTGTTCTTTCTGTACCTATGGCAAGGCTGTTCTGGGCATAGTGATATGAACTCATCTGCTGAGGGTAGATAAGTATTTTCTTTCCATTTCCTCACTTAACCTGGGGTTTAGCCCTCTGTTCACCATATATGTTCTCCCCAGTTGTAAGACTAGAAGGAAAACTGAGTCAAACTAAGACTTTTGATGTTCTTCCTTCTCCAACTCATTCGTTACGGTTGTCCCATCCATTCTTCATAGTAGACCTATCCCTTATTTGTTCTTCCTTCTGTCTCCAAAAAAGCTAAAAAAAAACCCCACGCCTTTTTTGTTGTGCTTGGCATTCATTGTTAGCCTTAGCTTACTCTGGACCTTAGCATTTCTGATTTTTTATAAGACTCTGCTACTCTTTTATATATATCCTTCATTTCTGCCCTTTTTCCATCTTTTATAAATGACTTAAAGTCTTAGTCAATGAGTGCCCTGTGGCTCATAATCAGCATCACAAGATGATAGGAAAATATATTTCTTACCTCATTAAGTATGTCCTTGCTGGACAAGAATCATTATTACTATATTTTAAGCCAGAGCCCGGAAATCCAAAGCCTATTCTCAGGAACCATCTTCTTAATTAGTTGTTCACTTCTCTAATAAGCCTATCTTCTGAAGGCCCTACTTCAACCATTTGTTTTTCTAGACTGGTCTTCAGTTTCTTCCATAGGATTCATAAGACCTGCTGTTAGTATTGTTTGTCCCCACAGGAATCAGTAGGACTAGCTTGTGGTCATAAGCTTTGACATGTCTGAGGAATCTCTCCACATTACAGATACGTGTCCTAGGGAGCTAGGTCGTGCAGTTGGTAGAGCACTGGGCCTGGAGTCAGGAAGACCTGAGATAAAATTCAGCTTCAGATACTTAGCTGTGGGGCCCAGGATCTGTTTGCTTCAGTCTCCTCAGTTGTCAAAAGGGGATAATAATAGTACCTATCTCTCAAGGTGGTTGTGAAGGTCAAATGAAATAGTATTTGTTAAGTACTTAGGACAGTGCCTGGCTCATAGTAGATACTTAATAAATGCTTATTTCCTTGTTTCCTTCTTCCTCCCCCTTTTCTTCCCTTCCCCCTCCCTTCCTTCATTCCTCCCTTCCTCCCTCCCTTCCTTTACTCCTCCCTCCCTTCCTCCCTCCCTCCCTCCTTCCCTTCCTTCCTTCCTTCCTTCCTTCCTTCCTTCCTTCCTTCCTTCCTTCCTTCCTTCCTGTTGACCAGTAGCCATTTTGGTACCCTTTAGCAGAGACTTTCTCTTCTGATTGTTCTTGGACATCATTATGCTTTAGAGCGTAGGACAGTGTTTCTTCCTCATTGGGTTCCCACTCGGAAAAGTCTCCTATCTGTTGCACAGTTCCAGATGTTCAGTGGTCAATTTGCTCTTCCTGCTGTATTGACAGTCTTCTGCCTTCCAGCCTGCTGACATAGTTTATGTTTTCCCTCTTCTAGTCAGAATTTTCATATTCTTTGTTTTCTCTTTGAAGCATTTCCTTATTTAAAGGAATTCTACTCTCTGCTTATCTAGAGAGTAGAGAAGCTTTCTTTTAGCTCTTTTTTATTCTCTTGTAATAGATCATTCTCCACTTTGTGTATACATATTTGTTAACTTGTCACTTGGCAGAATCAGGAACATGACATTCTTGGCAGATCACTGCATAATTCCACTTGCCCTCCATACTTTCTGGAAGCAAGATCTTCAGTCTTCTGTCATTCTTGTTGGTAGCTTTTGTGGCGAATTGCCATGGCAAACTGCCATATTCGATTTGGTTCATTGTATCTCAGACTTCTGAATCAGGTTTTATTTATTTATCTATCTATCTATCTATTTATTTATAGCAAATTTCCTGCCTTTTCTTGCAATATAATAACAATTTGTTTGCCTGCCTTTGATTAGAAATTTCTAGATTTTTGTGCCTAGCCCAAATGGAGGTAGTAATTGCTCTAAGCTCTTTTCTGTGAATCTCAATTAGAAAGTTAATTATCAACCTTTTTTGTACCTCTTCATATATCTCTCTTCTACTATTTTTTTAATAAACTTTAGATACAACCTCTTTTATTACTGGTTTTCTGGCTTACCATTCCTTCCTCCTAGCACCTTGCCTGTTGCATCTCATCATTTTAAGCCGAATACAAGCTACCACTTTCATGAAGCTGTCTGTGATTTTCCCAGTTGTTAACAATCTTCCCCCTCACTCTTCACTTAGCATTCTGTTTTATACTCTCTAGAGCTCTTAACATGCCATATTGTATATTTTTATTATTGCCCTACTGTTTTGTAACCTCCATATTGGCTAGATTTTGTTTTAATCTATACATTGTGCTTCCCCTGATGCTTACTTTATACTTTATATATATATATACTTTATACATATGTATACTTTATATATATGTATATACATACATATATATATATATATACTTTATACTTAAAGTATTCTGCATACTTTAGCAAGGGCTTAATAACTATTTCGTGTTGTGTTGTAAATAAATGTCCAGGATGCCATAAGAGAGAAGTGTCTGAAGGTCAGGTGAGAGAATACACTAGAGAGGTTGTTCGGGTACTCATTGGTGTGGAGTTACTAGCCGAAGCCATGAGGATGAATGAGTTATTTGAAGAAGGGCGTTATAAGGGCTCTTCCTGTTTTGTTTTTGCTTTTTTATTCAGCGATATCTGTGTAAGAGAGACAGCGTGTTGAATAGAAGGAGCATGAAGCTTTATGTCAGAAGTACTGGGCTCCAGCTCTTTAACTGTGCTGGTGACTGTGGACAAGCCATCTCACTTTGCTGAGCCTCAGTTTTCTCATCTGTAAGATGAAGATAATAATATTTTGTTGAAAGGATAGTACTCTGTAAATTGTGAAGATCTAAATAAATGCAAGTTATTATTAATGTGCCACATTCAACCTCTAATGGAAGGCCATCTCTAGAGGGACGAGGGCCTGAGATGTGTCATTTATGTCAGAAGCCCCCTCATTCTAATATATTTTGCAGGTGAAGTTTGATTGAAAGGATCATCAGAGAGAATCAGTGATGGGAAGAAGTCTGTGGGAGATTCTGGCTTTGGATGCAGAAAATACAAAAGCAGCTAAATTTATCAGGAGGAGGAGGAAGATCATAGAAATGGGCTTATGTGTAGACATTAATTAGCGTGTGTTTGCCAGCGATATTTTATTGATGCTGCCTCTTGTGTTCTGTCAGCTCTGGCCCTTACCTCCTAAGGCCTGTAGCATCAATGAGCCTGGGACCCATACCTTCATGTACTTTGCCCTAAGGATGGCTGCTTAAATGTCAAATGAAGGTCCCTGACAATATCACTGACTTTAATATGAACCTTTTCTATCTTCTTACACTTTATCTCCCCTATATACTCTATGATACGGCGATGCCAGCCTTCTTGCTACTCCATTTCCTGAAGCTGCATTTTTCCTGGCTGACCTCCGTGCTTGGAAATGCTCTCTCTTCTCGTCTCCACCTCCTAGCTTCCAAGGCTTTCTTCAAATCTCACTCAAAGTCCCACTTAATGCCAAAAGCCTTTCCTGATCCGCCTTCGTGCTAGCATCTTCCGTCTCTGGATACTTTCCAGTTTACCTTGTCTGTAGCTTGTTTATACGCAGTTGTTTGCGTGTTGTCTCTCTCATTAGATTTCTCCTCGACAGCGGGGACTCTCTTCTGCCTGTCTTTATATCCCCAGTGCTTAGTGCAGTGTAGCACATAGTAGGCATTTAATAAATGCTAGTTGACTGAGCTGACTGAGCTATAAAGTAATAACAATGATATAAAACTTGCCTCTCAAGTTCACTAGATAGGACATGTGAATAGGATAGCTAAGTAAATGTTAACTGTTCTTTTTGGAACATGATTTACCTGGAGAGAGTTTTATAACATTTTGGCATTTTCCCCCGTAGGACTAAAAACTTCACTTTATTCTGGCAGGTTGAAACTTTTACATTAGGAAATGTATATTTGCAGCAACACCGAAGATATAACTGTCATGTTCAAAATGTCCTTTGGGAAATTTATGTACTACTAGTTTTTTATAAAGTACATATACAGAACTGAATATAGATTGACTATTTATAAGTAATCATTTTCACTAGAAGTGCCTTTACTGTGAGTTTTGTATCATTTATTCTGTAGTTCCTCCAAGGCTGCATCACGCCCTGGAGATGACTCAGGTTTCTTATAGGCTATGCTAGCAGAGCACAAGGTCAGATAGTGCCTCCTGAGATAGGCTTTGTCCCAGTGAGAGACTCTGAGTCTTTTGTCCAGTTCAGAGAAATCCTTCACCCAGTTGATTGTGGGATGATGAATTTTTCTGTTAGGATAGCTCAGGAAGACCATCTGAGTGCCACAAGTTTCGTGGTGTGCCTATGTGAAAGGATGACTCCACAGCGTCAAAATAATGGATGCTGGACGTGTTGAGCATGGCACATAGTAGCTATGAAATTTGGTTTTTGTTTGGAAGGTGTTTCTTAGTGTTCTTTTACACTAAAAACACAGCTTCTAAGGAATTTATGGAGTAGAGACAATAATAATGTCCTGAAGCATTTACATATAGTAAAATGTTTTTACACATCCTGCCTTATTTTATTTACCTTGCAACAGTCTTTTAAGTTTAGCAGAGAAAAAATTATCAGTGTTTTACCAGAGAGGAACCTGAGGCCTAGATCTATTAAGCGAGGACCCAGAAGGCAAAACAAGGGTTGATGAGAGGATGTTACAAAAGATAGATTTTGGCTTAATACAGTGAGAGACTTCTGTCAACGAAAGCTTGCCCAAAGTGGAGTGGGCTGCCTTTTGAAGTCATAAAGTCATGAAGTAGGAGTTGTAAGGGACCTTAACAGTCAACTGGTACAATGCTATGATTTTGCAGATGCGGAAAGAGATTAAATGGTTTGCTCAAGGTCACTTTGGTGGTAAGTAGTGCAGGCATGTTTTGTTAGGTCCTCTGACTTCAAACACAGCATTCTTTCCATTATACCCATCTCGTATTCCATAGTAAGCTGCCCATCTAGCACTTCAAGCAGAAGGTAATGGGACCCCTCCCCTCCCCGCTAGCCCTTCCCCCCAACCTTTTTAAAGGATATTATAGAAAACCTGAGATTCTGTTAGGTGCTGGAGGGTAACAGGTGACATAGCCAGAAATGGAGCCTAAGACTTTTGGCTTCTAACCCAGTTGCCTTTTTTTTTCGGTAGTGTACCTGGTACATGGAGTGGTCACCTACATTTTAATGCCTCATACTTCTCAAACAAGTCATGTGGTCATCCACTCGATCTTTGGTCTGGTTTGCTCACTCCAGTCTGCTCACACAGGCTGACAGGTATAGGTCCCCAGAAGACCACCATCAATTCTCTTATGGGACCAGGGAATGTGGACGAATATACCCCCATCATCCCCCATCATATACCGCTTCAGTTCTTAAGCCTCCACAAATGTACCTCACTTTACTCAAAACCAAACACTGATAATAGTGACACTTATAGGTCTAAAACATAAGCATTTACATAACAAGAGAACAAAAGAAATCATAACATATTCATTTATTAAATCAAATATAGGAATAATAAATATATAACAATTTACACATAAAGATGGGTACCACTCTGACACCAGTGTACTCAATACACTGGTGTCAGTGAATACTGATACCAGTGGGTGGGTGAAAGTAGGCACACACTTCCAGAAAACCTTCTAAGGAGGCCCATGAGTGAGCTCAGGCTAACACACCACTCCGGAATCGTAAACTTTGGCGTCTTTTTTCTTTCTCAGAAAATGTCCCTAAAAATTCCTCGATGAACGTAGTTTCTGTACTGAGCAGATGTGTTCACTGCCAAGATGAGTTAATCCACACTGTGTGTCACCAGTACCTCACACTGAGCATGTGTATCTTGGCTAAAGTAGTCAGTCTGCTTAGCGACTTCTCTCATTTTTTATTTCTGAGCTGTTCCTCTACTCACTTGTACTTATTTCTCCACATCAACTATAACGTCCATCGCTTTCAGCTTCAAGCTGAGTTGATTCTGTTCTAAGTCTGTTCTTTCACTTCTTTCTTCTCTTACGTTCTAGGGTCAGACTCTGGGTCCTTTCTGCGAATTAGTGTAGCTTATGGTTAATAGTGGAGTTCTCATCTTCCGTCCGTCCGTAGTCAGAGAAATAAATTACCTTTATCCCATAGTCAGAGAAAGTTCTGGCATTGTTGTCTTTCTAGGTTATTATAAAGCTTTTCACATTTTTTTCATTCAAAATAAGAAAAAGAATAGCAACTGTCTTAGAACTTTGAATTAGAGTAACTATTTCTTAGAACTCTGATCAAAGCAGACACCTCCACAACAAACTGCTCTATATGAAAGGATAGTGACTTAAAACAATAAATAATACCTTACCCATAGGATCATAAATTGGAATCTGAAAGAGACCTTAGATGCCATCTAGCCCAACCTCTTCCTTTCATTTTTTTTTGGAGGGGGGAAGGCAGGGCAATTGGGGTTAAGTGACTTGCCCAAGGTTACGCAGCTAGTACATGTGTCAAGTGTCTGAGGATAGATTTGAACTCAGGTCCTCCTGACTCCAGGGCCGGTGCTCTACTCACTGCACCACCTAGCTGCCCTCCCCCCTCCCCCCTCCCCCAACCTCTTCTTTTATAGATGAAGAAACTAGTCTGGGGCAGTTACTAGTCTGAGGTAACAGAGGTTGTAAATGGCAGGAATTAAAACTTAGGTCTTTTGACTCCCAGACTGGCGCTCTGTTCATTGTACCATGGTGGCTTTTTTCTTTTTTCATTGTCTTGTTTTTATATTGTAGTCATTTCTACATCTATCTCTCCCTTCAGTCCATTACATGCAGCTAACGAACCTTCCTTTTTAAGAAAAAAAAATTGCGAAACCAATCAATACAAGGCTCATATGCAACATTCTACATCCTAGGGAAAGGGATGAAGAGCGTTTCCTTATATCCACAGTGGCCACTATAATTCTGCAAATTAAATGGCATTTTATTTTTCTTTCTATTTACATTGTTTTAGTAATTATGTATATTGTCTTAAATTTCTTAAGGCAAAATAATCCATTCCTATCCCACAATTCATTTAGTCCTTCCCCAGTGGGTACCTACTTTCTTTCCAATTTCTTGCTACCTCAAAAAAGCACTGCTATGAGTATTTTTTAACATATGAAATTCCAGTGCTTTTTCTTGCATGCAGTAGTTGGTGAAGAAATTGGAAAAAACTAAGAGGAAGTAGAAAGCTTTTTAATTAATATTTATCTTCTTTTCAGTAGCTTCTTAAATATAATTGTAATCTTTTCTCATTTAGGTGATTGCTCACAGTAAATATCAAGAGTCTCAGAGAATTTCAATCTTTCTGAGCATGCAGGATGAAATTGAGACAGGAGAAATCATCAAGGATATTTTTCAACGTGGCAAAACATGTTTTATCCCTCGATACAAATTCAAGAGCAACTGCATGGATATGGTCAAGTTATTTTCAGCAGAAGAAATTGTTTCGCTTCCCAAAACTTCCTGGAACATTCATCAGCCAAGAGACAATGACGTGAGGGAGGAGGCTTTGTCGACAGGTGAGTGGGGAGTCCTTTGCCTCCTAACTGAATTCTGCCTTTGAGCATATAGCTCAGATGTTGCAGTCAATCAGACATGGCTGCTTCACTCACCCTTACAGTGCAGGTTAAGCAAGAAATCTTTCTGGGTCTCAAGAAGCTCAGCCACTTACGTAAGCCCTGGCCAGTCGTCCATTTCAGCCTGAGTAGAAGAGACTTTGAGAGGTAGGAGCCTTTTAACACCCCAGGCCACAATATTAATAAGGTCACTTATGATTACTGATTTTTGAGCAAAGTACTTATGGTAGCAGTGGATTTGTAGAAATGCCATACATTCTGTTTGAATAAATTACTTCTTGTACCTAATGTTATTCCTCACTTTTTATCCACTGCTTAAGTTTTTGTTGTTATATATTTTGTGCTTGCCTTGAAGTTATATGATGTTTCTTGACTTTCTCTTTCTTCATGATTAGTATGACTTCAGTGCTTTATAAAGCATTGGCCATTTTATTATTTGGTTTTATCAGTACTTTCTTTTTAAGAGAAAACAGATTCATTTTTTATTGACACTATATAGGCTTCCCAACAACACTATCCCTTCCCCTTCAGAAAATGTTTCCCCCAAGTGGTTAAACAAAAATACCTGAGAGAGAGCTTTTAAACTGTGGAAAAAACCATCCAGCTGAGCATTTATGTCTGAGAGTACATGCTGCTTTCCACTTTTAGAGTTTATTGGTTGTTGGCAGAAAGGAAGGATGTGTGCTTTAACTTCAGTAACTTAGCACCAGCATTATCAATTTTATTTGGCCTGATTTCCATTGCGTCTTGGTGCAGTAGATAGATCACTGGGCTTGGAATCAGGAGAATTCATCTTTATGAGTTCAAATATGGCCTCAAACACTTCCTAGCTGTGTGACCCTAGACAAGTCACTTAACTTTGTTTGCCTCAGTTCCTCATCTGTAAAATGAGCTAGAGAAGGAAATGGCCAACCCCTCCAGTATTTTTGCCAAAACCCCAAGCGGGATTACAAAGAGTCAGACATGGCTGAAACAACAAGAAACAATCGATTTTATATACTCTTCTCTTCCCTCTGCTTTCTTCCCTCGGAATCATTTCCTACATTTTTCTCTGAATTCTCTATATTTATCATTATTTATGATCCAGTCCTATTCCATGACATCAATTTGTCAGTTTGTTCAGGCAGTTCTCACTGATAGGATCATAGATTTAGAGCTGAAGGGAATTTAGAGGTCACCCTTATTTTACAGATGAGGAACAGAGAGGCTCAGAGAGGCGAAGTGATTCTTCTGGGCCCGTGCAGGCAGAAAGTGGCAGGCAGAATTGGATACTCGGTGTCTTGCTGCTGTACTAGGCAGAGGCATTTTTGGGAGCCTTAAAAAACTGATTCTGTTATGAATCTTTTTGTACATATTGGTCTTTTCTTGTTATTATCCACCTTGAGATATAAACACAGTTATGGGCCCTCTGGTTAGAAATAGCATGAGCAGCTCGGTAACTTTCTTTCATAGTTCCAAATCGTTTACCAGGATGATTAGACCAATTTATAGCTTGACCAGTAGTGAATTAGTGTGCTTGGCTTCAAGACCCAGTTTCCCCATCTTTGCCCATGTGATATATGTGAGGTGAAACCTTTGTATTGTTTTAATTTGCCTTTCTCTGTGATTTTGGACATTCTAGATGGCTCTTGAGAGTTTATTTTTCTTCTTTTGAGAACTATTCATTCATCTTCTTTGACTGCTTAGCTATTTGGGACTATCATCATTACTTTCTACTCCTCTATTCCAAAACTCATTATTTTTAGGTGCTTCTTCTTTTGTTGGTCTATTTTTGCTACTAGGTAATTCCTTCACTCTGGCTGTTCCCTATTGTACCACAGTATTTTATTCTAAATGTAATTAAGCTTCAGGAAGAATTTAAATTTATGAATAAAGGAAAATATCAGAGGAGGAGTTTCCATTGATTGATTCCCCTACAGTTGTAACTGGGGAACACTATCATTCCCTAGATATTTAGACAATTTCTTAACCAGTACTTAAAAAAAACAAAAAAAATCCTTTCTTTAAATATTCATCTGACATAGATTTTCCCTCCTCTTAATGCCCTCATCAGAGATGCCCTTGATGCAGATTATTTTCATAAAAATTTTATATAGTTGAGAAGTAGGCATATAGGTCACTATCGATATTCTTTTTCTTGATTGCTGTTTGTTTGTAATAACATGGTCCAAGATTTTTTCCATGTCTTTTATGTCTTCAGATACCTGGAGAGTAAGGAAAAAGTCACGTAAGCCTGGGAAGATAGCTTGGGGCTAGGCTGTGAAGGGCTTAAAAGCTGAACAGAAAGAGTTGGTATTTTATATTAGAGGGAAGAGAGAATCATTAGAGTTTATTTAGTGGAGGAATGATTTGTTCATATTTACACTTAAGGAAATCATGTTGGTAGATGTATAGATGGCAGTTGGATTGGAATGTTGAGAGATTTGAGGAAAGGAGACCACTTAGGAGGCCATTGCTATAATCTTGTTGAGAGGTGATGAGGTGGTGGCTGCCTGAGTAAAGAGAAGGAGTCATGTTAGAGATGTAATGGAGGTAGAAATGGCAAAATTGGGCAACTATTTGAGTATGTGAGAAGAGGGATAAAGCGAGAAGTTGAGGATGACATGAAGATTGTGAACCTGGGAGAATAGAGGAATGGTGGTGCCTTTGATAAGTTCTGTTTTGAATATGTTGAATTTGAGATCTCTCCAGGATGTCCAATTTGGAATGTCTAATAAGTAATTGGTTATACAGGACAGAAGCTCAGGAAAGAGGCTGGGGCTGGATATAGTGAACTATGAGTCATCCATAAGAGATAACCACAAGAGCTTGATGAAATCATCAAGAGATAGCGTAGAGTGAAAAGAGGGTCCAGATAAGAGCCTTGAGGAAAATCATCAGTTGATGATATGGATAAAAAGCCAGCAAAGGAGCCTTTGAGAAGGAGTGGCTAGACAGATGACAGAAAACTAGGAGGCAATAGTGTAAAACAAAACAAAACAGAAATAGAGAAGAGAAAGCATCCTGCAAAGAGAGGATAGTCAACAGCAGTTAAGTGCAGCTGAGGGGTAAGATGGGTGAGCACTGAGAAATACCATCTGATTTGTTTCTCAGCACTTTTTTCCATCCTGTCCAATTCTTCCATCTCCTTCATTGCTTCTTGTGACTAAACAGAATTAGTGTCTGCTACTTTTTGTGGAAGTTGGGTTGTTCTCCACTCCCCTCCCCCCCATTTACTGCTGTAGGGCATCTCTCTCTACAGCTAACTGCCTGAATACTAAGCCTCTGGGCTTAATTATGCTTACTCTGGCTGGCATGTGGGTGTAGGATTGTTGAATGAGAGGTCTATATAGTAAAGGTTTCTGGAGTTAATTTGTTGGATTTTTACCTTGTGTATTACCTTATGTGTCTTTTAAACTTGTACACTCATCTTTAATTTTGTTATATTTGGTGCATAATTACTCTCTTTTGATTTTTGGAATTGTAGAAATTTGTAGGAAGCAACTATTTAGCCATTTGGCTGGTTACATGGTCTTTGGGTCTTGCCTTCTATCTGAGAACACTTCAGACTATCTAAAGGCACAAAAACTGGTCTGAGTAATTAAACCTACCAGCAACCAGTAACCTCTTCCTTAAATATCTTAGGTCATGCTACTCTTACATGTTGCCATACTAGCTGTGTCATACAACCCAGATACCCTGGCTGTGCTGCTCACCCCAGCTTTAGTGCTGACCAACCAAGCCCCCCCCCCCACCAGTGTGTTGATGCCCTCTCTATTAATAGTGCAGATGACTTCTATAGCAAGCCGACTTGCACGTGTAGGGGATTTGTGTTTATCTCACTTTTCTTATAAATTGGTAGACCTAATTCATTTGGCAGTATGGTGGTTGCTAAGAAAATTTGAAGGCTATCAGCAATTAACTGAGTTCTGACCGTAATCTTAGGATTCTCTGGGGAATTTTGTGTTAGTGGTATGCGTTTTTTTTATCTACACGTATAAAGTCACAGTGTGCTAGGACATTAGAGCCAGGAGAGATCTTAGAGCTCATTTAGTCTAGGGTTTTTCAGAACTGTTTTTGCTCACAACACAGTATTCTTTACCGTGAGGAATTGAGATAGAGTGGACATTTAAGTTGGCAACAAAGAAGAATACTCAGGGAATTGGGCTTTCAGATTACCTGGAGTCTTGGGATTCTCCTGCCTCTCCTTTCCCTCCTCCACCCCTTCACCCTTTTTTTCTTTACTTCCTCATCGTTCACAGCAAAGAACACAGCTTTGCATCTGGATGGATAGGACTGCTATTGTCATATGATAAATAGGAAGAGAAGGCAACAAAGCACCTCAGGGGATAGAGGCTGAGATCCTCTCATTACGGATTTAAAGCTCGAAGGGAACACAGAGACTGTCCATTACACTCCCTTCATTTTACAGATGAGGAAACTGGGGCCCAGGGAAGTTACATGCCTTATTCAAGGTCTCATTGATCATTAGTGACACAGTTTGAACCCAGGTCCTCTGATTCCAGAGCCTGTGCTCAAATACGGAAGTCTGGGGCTTGGGAAGGAGTTTGTGGCACACCTAGAAACTTGGTCACAAGGATGTGCCACAGTACTCTCTTTGAGAACCACTGATTTAGTCCAGTCTTTTCATTTTATAGAAGTGGTAACAGGCCTAGACTGTTCAGTAGTGAATTAGGGCTGAAAGAGAGCAGAACCCTTGTCTCCTGACTCTCATGCTACTATGCCATACTTCCTCTCCACTTGAATATGCTTATTTTACTGAATTTAAAACAGTAATCTCACTTAAAAAACCAACAGGTTTAAAACATGCATTCAAGTGGAGAAAAGTGAAAGTGGGAGATATTTGGCTTTCGTTTTTGAAGAGGGCCAATGACATCACCAGTTCTTGATTAAAAACAAAAAAAGCAAATCCAAATTAAAAGCTTATCTGGCCTTCCCTTCTCTTTTATTAACAAGAAAAGGTGCTAATCAGCGAGTAGGGGTGAGGGGGTTTCCTGTTTGGAATTCACTGTGCCAATGAAGTCACAGGTATAGTCAGTCCCTATCCTTGTATTTCCTATGATTCTCCTTTGTATCCTGGATTTTCATTTGCAGGAACAGCTTGGAATGTGATAGGATGTTAATTTTTCAAAGCACAGCTCTAGCTATCAAGTCTTTGAGACAACTTGATTAGAGCTCCAGATTATCTTCTGTGTGATCAGATTAAAATATGCATTCATAGTGTACAAATGCCCTCCTATTTTACATAGTCTAGGAAAACAGTGAACTTCATGTAGTATCAGGAGTTTAAATCCTGGGTCCCTAAGAAAAAAATGAAGAAAGGAATTCTTCAACATATGTTAATTGAAAAATTGGCTTCTCCCAGTTGGAGATCTATTTTTCTTTGTTCTTGGACCTCTTAGTCAACAAACATTTATTGTATATTATGTACCAGACACTGCTAAGCGCTAGAGATACAGTGAAAGGCAAAAACAGTCTCTGCCTTCAGGAAGCTTATAGTCTAATGAGGAAGACATCATGTAAATAACTGGGTAGTTACAAAATATGTCCAATATAAATGGAAGGTGATCTTAGAGGGGAAGTTGCTAGAAACTTGGGTGACCAGGAAAGGCCCTACCAGAAGGTGGAATTTGAGCTTAGTCTTGAAGGAAACCAGGGGAACTGAAAGTGGAGGCTAGGACAAAGATCATACCTGGTATGGGGGACTGCCAGTGGGAAGGCATGGGGAAAGATACATTGTATTCAAGGAATTGCAAATGAGTGTAGCTGAATTGTAGAGTGTGACTCGAGCAGAGTAAAAAACGGCTGGAAAGGTAGAAAGAGGTCAGGTTATGAAGAGCCTAACAGAGGAGTTGGTGTTTTGTCCTAGAGGTAATAGGGACCCATTGAAGCTTAGGGAGTAGGAGTGTGACATAGTCAGATCTATGTCTTAGAAAAATCCCTTTGAGGGAATTTGAGCAAGGAGACCAGTTAGAAAGCCTTTGTAATAGTTTAGATGAGAGCTGGTGAGAGTCTGAACCAGGCTTGTGGCAGTGTAGCAGAGAAAGAAGGGGACCAACGACAAGATTCGGCTACAGATTGGCCGTGTGGGGCGAGTGAGAGTGAGGGGACAGGAAGCACTGCAAGATGAGCCCAAGTGACTGGTGGGATGCTGTTCTTTCAACGGTATCAGACCAGTTTAGAGGACGGGAGGGGCTTAGGGAAAAGGTATGAATTCAGACATGGACATGGTGGCTAGCTGTTGTAGCCTTGTCCCATTGGGATTTTCCTTTTTCTTTTCTACTATATTCTGTCTTAACAGAGCAGTGCCCTAAAGCTCCCTCTGTTCTACTGCCTTCACCAACCTGTGCCAGGCCATCATGGTAGCCCAGATTCTGCTGCCCTCTCTTTCTTTACCCTCTCTATTCCTCTTCATGTATTAGTGGCTTTTACAAAGTTCTCTACTATCACTTAAGTGAAATAAATGAAATAAAACACAGAGCATAGACATCAATTCATAGAGCATGAGAACGGTCTTGGGATAACCATTATCTTTCTATTGTAGGCCCTTCTCTTTCTAACTTACCTCTTGGTCTGGTCCTGCTCTATGGCCAAATGCAATGGAAGATTCTGTTTTCTGACTTTGCCTTAGACCTGACTCTTAGTTATTTCTGCATTAAAGTCAGCACCCCCCTGGATCCTCCTGCCAGCTTCAGGGTTATCACCCTCAGATCTTTCCGATATCACCACTCTTTTAAGGTAAAAAGACTTTTTGATTTATGGCTCATTGCTTCCCTTACTCCCTCCTCCCTTGCCCTCTGGGAAAAGCTCACTAGAATATGGGTTTACTACACAACATGGATGTACAGATACAGGGTGGGATGAGAGTGGAGGCATGATTTCATTGGTATGAGGAACTCCCCAATGAGATTTCTTCTACCAATGCAGATCTCAATGCATAATCTTAGAGAATTGCCTAGGGTAATGAGAGACTAAATAACTTGGGGGGTGGGGCAGTCCTATATGTTAGAGGAAGGACTGGAATCCAGGTCTTCCTGGCTCTGAGGCCACTTCTCTATCCACTAAGCTGCCTCTACTTCATAGAGATTTAACCACATAAAATTTTTAATCAGGGACTGCTTGAGCAATAGTCACATTACCTTTAATCATTCCCTCAAACCTATAGGAGACAGAGCTCTTTGCAGTCACATTAATCACGTCATCTATCTTTCATTTGTGTCTGGCTCTTTGAAACTTTAAATCTTTGTCTAGGGAACTGGTTCTGTTGTATAGTGAAACTTAGAAATGAATAAGAAGCCCAGCTCATTGTTAAGCATTTGTGCTAATGTATGGTAGAAATAGCATGGGGAATTTAAATTTACAAATAGTCTGAAAATACCTAGATAACACAGCTTAAAATCACGTTGACTTAAAAGTAGTCATAGGAGCTAATTTTTCTTCTTTTCTTCTTCCTACCTTTTCTATGCCTTAGACTGATAGAACTGCTAACAAGATTGCTTACAAGATTGAATTTCATGTTATAATGAACTATCATTAAAATGAAATTTCAGCTACACAAAAATCTTGAGCCTTAGCCAATAGTTCACTTATATCATGAGACATTTGATGTAGCAAAATTCCAATACAATTGAAGAATTGGGATAGTCTTTTAGACTTGGTTGTACCAAGATTAAAAGTAAGGTTTATCTATCTTCTATAAGCAGGTTAGTTAAACTGAATAATGGAGTAGATATGGGAGTCACATGGAATGAAAGGAAGGGAATAGTTTGCGAGCTGCATCAGTTGAAGAAGGACCCACATAGATGAGATCACACATCCATCCAAGTATATCTTGGATAGCTACCACAGAGGTACAATAAGCTAGGCCCAGAATTTAATAGAAGATTGATATCTGGCTAGATTTCATTTGATATATTGGGCAATTTTTTTTTAATAATTCCAAGCTGCTCAGTGTTCTGAAAAGCCAACTTTTTATTACAAATAGTTCCCATGTGACACTATATGAACACAATCTCAGAAGAATCAAAATCTCTCATGTGACCCAAAGGCCCGTGTGGCAAGTATGCATAGGTCATAACATATAACTAAAGGCAAATTGCCTTGTATTACAGTAGAAAGAACTCTGGATTTTTTTTTGTTTGTTTGTTTTTGGAGGGGGAAGGCAGTGCAATTGGGCTTAAGTGACTTGCCCAAGGTCACACAGCTAGTAAGTGTCAAGTGTCTGAGGCTGGGTTTGAACTCAGGTCCTCCTGACTCCAGGGCTGATGCTCTATTAACTATACCACCTAGCTGCCCCCAGAACTCTGGATTTTGAGTCAGAAAACCTGGGTACAGATCCTGGTTCTGCCACTTAACTAGCTGTGACCTCAAGCAAGTTAATCTCTCTGGGCTTCATTTTCTTCATCTTGGATGAGGGGGTTGGATTAGATGACCTCCAAGATCCTTTCTAGCTCTTAATCTGTAAGTGGAATAAAAGACATATCAAGGACATATGATTGGAAAAAGAGGCTGGTCATGTGACAAAAGTAACAAATAACTCATGGACATCTCAGTTATTGCACTGTGAACCAGCAATGCTCACTCTTATCTTGGCTCTGCTCCTTACTTTCTGGACTTAACTTCTCTGCTAGCAGCCTCCTCATCCTAGAAGACACCTCTGCCTCCTCCTTGGATTGGTGATCTCTTCCCTGAACCTCCATTTGGAGAAGTGGCTAAGACAGCCATGCCAACTCCTCTGTCTGCTCTACTCCTGGCTCTTCAGACTTTTACACCTTGCATTAGTTCTCCCTCCGCTCATCTGCCTTCATCTCCCTTTTCTGTGTTGTTTTTTCCTCTTAGGGTACAATCTCTGTGAAGGGAGAGGACTGTCTTTTTTTAGTGCTTGTATTTGTATTTTCATCATTGAACACAGTGGTTAGCACACAGTAAGTAATTAACGAAGTCTCTCTCTCTCTCTCTGTCTCTCTCTTTCTTTCTCTCCCCTCTCCCTCCCTCCCTCCCATTTCCACATTCTCCCCCCCACCCCCACCTCGATTACAGATCACTAAAGCAGTAGAATCTAATGGAAGAATTTTGAGAAATCACAAGGACTATATAAGTGAGAACTGAAAACAAAGCCAGTTCCTAATTTTTAAAGATCTCTAGAAGATCATGATTCTCATGATTCTATACTATCAGAATAGAATTTTTCCCCATATATAATCTTAACCTTTCATGATAAATTAGTACTTTTTTCTTTTACATGATTTTAGGATATATATATATATATATATATATCTATGAAAGACACTGTGTTGTCTACCAAGTCATTTGTATTTGTTCTACCAGACTAATGATTTTTTTATAGTTAACACATGATAAAAATAATTGTATTGTATATTTTCTACGTATTTTGGTCAGCCTTGTGACTCAATGTAGTCTGCTGTAGCATATAGCTGCAAAGCCTGTGTGTTCTCCCCTCAACCCTTCATTACAGATGCTCTCGGCACAAGTGTAGATGATCCATGTATAGTAGTTTTAGGGAAGCAGACATAAGATTTGGTGGTTATGGGGCAGCTAGGTGGCAGTGAGTAGAGCACCGGCCCTGGAGTCAGGAGGACCTGAGTTTAAATGCGGCCTCAGACACTTGACACTTGTACTTGCTGTATGACCTTGGGCAAGTCACTTAACCCCAACTGCCCTGCCTTCCCTCCTCTTAAAAAAAAACCCAAAAATAAAAAAAAAAAGATTTGGTGGTTATGGCTATTTTCTCAGTCACTTTTTTCTTGGTAATAATAAGGTCCACATATTTTCCCAAAGGGTGATATCTTCTCTTATTTCAGATAGCTTGAAGATTGTTCCCTCAGTGCCCCTAAAATCGTGCCACCTCTAGTTTGTTCTTATCTAGCCTAGCTCTTCTTCCCACTTTTGTTTTCTTAGCGCTGTTTCTGTTTCCTCTAGAAACAGATCTGGGGCGTGATATTAGAAGCCTCATGTGGTGTTCTACATAGAAAAAAATTATTATAGAAATCTTTACATAGCTTTTACATTTTTGTCTATTATTCCCCCCAGTTTTATCCTTAAATGACCTCACCCTTATAGGTCATCTGTACTTTACTCAAGGAGAGAATTAGGAAGCATTGGTCATGGTGCCCTCTAAATAACCTTTTAGTAAATGAAATTAATTATATTTTTACACAGAAAAAATCGTTTGTTATTGATGTGGTTCTAATATCCCAGTCAGCTGTCTGTGGACAGTCAAGTATACTGTATACTTCTTTGTTAGAGCAAAGGCCTAAATCAATACTAAGAAAGAATAAAAATGAGGAGAATGTATGGCACACAACTGAAGCAAATCTAACTTGACATCATACATTGCTGATGTCCTAAGTGGGAAATGAATAAAACAGTCATCAACTTAGACTATCACCGTTTCCTGGAGAAGTTCGACTCTTAGAAGTGTTATGACCAGGAAACCAGATAAACCTAGAAATCGCCTTAGCCAATTAATACTCGATTTTCTTGTCAAGCAGAGAAATATGGATGCCAGTTGCAATATTGATCTAGAATATAAAATCATTTGCAAAATCTCATGGAGGAGGATAGCAAATGATTAAGAACAATATTATTTTATAGGATAGTGAGAATCAACGACAGTGTCAGAGAAACAAAAACAAATTTATTTTGGCCAACTAAGCCAAGACCAAGATATAAAATCTATAAAATCAAGTGTTACATGGATATAGTGAGTGAGCGTGGACATACTGAATATATCCTAAAAAATTAGAATTAGGAGTAGGAGTGAGGGCAACCCATTTATGCGTCAGAGGATTAGCTTGGGAACAAGTAAATGAAAATACTGTTTGACATAGTGGGTAGTCAATGTTGAAGTCAGATAGTTTTACTAGAGCAAGTTGCGAAATTGTTGGGTGAGCCCACTGCTCATTCGTGTTGTCTGTTTTCAGTTGGCTGAGGCTGTTGATGTTGCTTCAAAATACTTTAATTTATCTTGTGTTGATTCCCCAGGGCATATTTCACATTGACTGTTCCAAATATTTTCCATACTTCCCCAACCCCGACTTGATCTTGGCAAATGATTTTGCTTCCTTCATTATGAAGACAATTTAGGCCATCTTTCATGAACTCCTTCATCCAGGCTAAATCATATATCATAGAATGTTAAAGCTGGTAAGCACCTTATAAATCATCTGGTCCAACCTTTTCATTTTACTGATGAAGACACTTAACAGTCAGAGAAGCTAAGTGACTGATGTCAAATTAGTAATAGGTCCTGGGGAACCTAGATCACTTTACTTCTCAGCCAGTGTCCATTCTTTTTATTTTTAAAATGTTGTTTTATTTTTAATTGTTATTTTCAGTTCCAAATTCTTTCCCTCTCTTTGTCTTCTCTCCCACCCTTTGAGAAGGCAAGAAATATGATACCCATTATAATATGAAGTCATGCAAAACACACTTCTACATTAGCCATGTTGTGGGGAAAAAAAGCAAGAAAAATAAAGAGGGAAAAAACATTCAACCAGTACTCATTGTTGTGACTCTGAAAACACCTCTGTCTAGACCTTTAAATCTTCACCCTACCATCTTCACATTTCCTTTTCTTTCCTTTTTGTCTCAGTGGAAAATTCATCTCTCTAAATGTCCAAGGCTGTTCTTTACTCTTGATACCATCCCCTCTTACTTCCTCCAGAATCTTACTCCATTCATTATCCCATGCTATTCCTTATCTTTTCAGTCTTTCCCTCTCTAATAAGTCTGTCTAGCTAGATGAAGGAACAGAAGACAAAATGTAGAGGAAAATCAAGGACATTTTTCTTTTCTTTTTATTTTTAAATCAAAGAAGCTTTCTTAGAATTATGAGTAAAATTACAGAATCATGGAACCTTAGATTTGGAAGTGAATAAAAATTACTTCGCTCAACCTGTCATCCTAGACAGGAATCTCTTCTGTTTTGTCTCTGACACATATTCTTGAATGAATCTGAAGATGAGACCCTTATTGTTTTAAAAGGCGGCCCATTTTGTTGTTGGATTGGTCTAAGTGTTAGGAAATTCTCCCTTTAACCTGAAACTTGCCATCTTTGAGGTGAAATCTGCCCCCCTCATATTTCTACATGTTGCTTTTAGTTCTCTTTGCTGTGGGATAACGCAGCAGAAGGCTACTTCTTCCTCTGAATAGCTAGCTAGCTCTTTGAAATGTTGCAGATAGTCAATATTTATCTTGTCATCTTTTCCCCAGTTGAACAGCGCTCTCTAACCTCAACTGAGATCTCTATAGCCCTGAGCACCTGGCACGTAGCAGGCACTCCTTCTCCCCCTTCCCTCCTTTCCTTTGCTGTTTTTCATTTGAGGTAGCTTTGGATATGTATATGATGTATTAGTATGTAATATGTGGATAATAAAATACACGTATATGTAATAAAATACATGTAGATATGATAATATGTAATATTTAACTGTAGTAAAAAACCTTGTAGTTCCAAAACAGAAACAACTATTAATAAATTTCTAAAATAGTACAGTTTCCAGGAAACACCCAGCAACATACTGTGGTGAATTCTGATGGTAAATCATTGCTACTACTTCACAAAACAGAAAGCGTTAGAACAGGGGTTCTTAACCTGGGGTGTGTGAACTTAAAAAAAAAAAAAGTGGATACCTATTTTTCAGTATATGTTTAAAGACGTTCTTCTGAACGGGAGGGAGCTCATTGGATTCATTGGATTGCCAAAGGGGTCCATGACACAAATGAGGTTAAAGATCTCTTCATTCATCAATCAATCTGCAGGCAGTTTATTCAGCGCATGCACCGTTCCAGAGCCCACCTAGGTTTTGGCCCTCAGAGAGGAGGCGTGACAGTTTTTAAGCCCACGACAAGCTATCTGCGTGACTTTTGAATCATGCCTTAGAAAGAGTATCTTAAAATTGTCCAGCATTCTATATTCCTCAAAGCCCTTTCACAACCATTGCCTCTTTTTTCCTTATTCCCATACTGTGACGACCATAGGGTGGACATTAGCATCTATACATCTTTAGGTGAGGAAGTTGGGGCCCTAGAGCGTAGCGCTTGCTCAGGATCCCACAGCAGCTGAGACCAAACCCCAGTTCTCCTGCTTCCCTTTCCAGGGCTCTTCAAATTCCTTTTATTTTTAGAGCCTTGTATGTTCCTATTATTTTGCTCTCTGAGTTTTTCTTTTTACTTTTATCCTGAGAGTATCCTGCATTATACGTACTATTTCAGGAAACATTATTCTTGGTAATTTACAAATAGAAGGACTTTGATTATAGGCACTAAGTACACATGAAAGTACATTGTCTGTCTGAAGCTGAGCTTTTTCAAGCCATTTTGTATCCAACAAAACAGGCAGGAAGACAAGCTCAGGCTTTTATTGGTGACAGGGCTGGTCACTTGAATGATGAGTGCAGGGATGGACAGGATATCCTTGACATTTTCCAATGTTTTCTCCCTTGCCTTTTAGACAGCCCCTTTAGAACCTACCTTAATTTCAGACTGGCATTTTGCTTTCTGACTCTTTACACATTAAGATTAAACGATACTTCCGTAGGGGTTATAGCCTGTTATTCTTGCCAAGATGTGTTAGCCTGCTAAATGTTCTATTCCAGCATAATGATTCATTGAATGTACTGGGTGAGCACTTAAGTATCATTACAAGGATGGGCCCAGATGAA
Organism: Phalanger gymnotis; assembly: GCA_028646595.1. Taxonomy (NCBI): domain Eukaryota; kingdom Metazoa; phylum Chordata; class Mammalia; order Diprotodontia; family Phalangeridae; genus Phalanger; species Phalanger gymnotis. Next base: position 91,894,987 of record CM053624.1, read on the forward strand.
TTAAAACTATTTACGTTAAGAAGTTCAGGTGTTTAAAACTGTTATTACAATTCAATTTTCATTTATTACCTTTAACTGGGACTTTAAAATCCTCATTAGGTTTATAGACATATGATTGTACAGATATAATTCAGAAGAGATTCAAGTTTAATAAAGAGGTCTGGAATTTTAAAACCCTGTATTATTTAGTGCATTTTTTTTGGCCCTCAGCTTACAGGTCAGGTGCCCACATAGGAATTTCCGTGGAGGGTGAGGGGCTTCGACTGTTCTTCACTCATATTGTTCTTCTGCCATCATGCCTTTGCTTAGAACTAATTTTCTTCTTGGACTGCCCCTTTTCTTCCTCTTTACTTTTCAGTCAGTCAGCTAGCATTTATTAAGCTCTTGTCATGTGCCGGGACTGTGCTAAACTTAGGAATACAAAGAAAGGCCAAAAGACCTTATTTGTGTCTTTCCTTTCAGACTCAGAAGCAGTTCCCCTTTTTTAATGAACCCACCAGATACACACTTAAGAAGGAACTAATGTAGTGTGTTATCTGTTAGAGTAGAGTTGGAGCAGCTCTGGCCTTGGGAGAGAGAGTCCACTCTCAGTTTATTCATCTGTCCTGTGAGAGCATTTCCATTAATGTTTTTATTTGTGAAATCACGGTTTTAACTCTTATCAATGGCAATGTCCTAAAGGACCAGACAGTCAGAATGTTACTCTGTGAAAAGATTGTTTTCTTTGTGAAATGAAAAGCAAGTGTTCCCAGACTCATTGCTGTTTCTCATCTTCATCTTTTCACTTTAATGATCCAGGGCCACTTTGTAGATTTTGTAATCAGCTTTCTTTGCAAAGCTTGATGATAGTAGTAACTTATAATTATACAACATTGGACATTGGAGCTATAAACAAAAAAGCAGGCGAGAACCTATTGGGGCTGCAGGAATACAGTTGTTTTAAGAACAAAATCATAGGCTTAAATGGCATGTTTGTAAATGTAAGGTGTGTGCTGGTGCCTGGTCCTGAAGGGTTTCATTCGTTCATTCATTTATTTATCTACCTATATATGTATCTATCTATTTGTTTGTTTTTTTGTTTGTTTGGGGAAAGGGAAGGGGAAAGGAATAGTGATAGAGGAGATGTGTAAGTAGACGGGAGTGCTAGACTTGAAGTCTATGAGGCCTAGGTTTGAAATCTGCCTTAGATGCTAACTAGCCAGGTAACCCCGAGCATATCACCCTTTTTCAAACTCAATCCCTCATCTCTGAATTGGGGATAATGATGACACCAACAATGTAGGGTTTTTGGTAGGATTGAATTAGATCATGTTTTGTAACCCTTCATAAATCCTGCATTGAAATGTCAGCATTCCATTATTGTGGAACCAAAGCTAATATAATCAGGCGGTTCATGCATGTCAAAGAGGCTTGTAATTAGTTATAACTAGTAAATTGACCGACCAGTGCTTTTCAAATACTTAGGGCATAACTTCACATAAATACAAAACTGTGCCATGTGAAAATTGACATTTATTTAAAAAAAAACCCTTAAAGTTTGTGAATAAAAACAAAGTTGTTTCTCAAAGCGAATAGAGTTGTTTAAGAGCTGGTAGAGAGCCTATTAGGATGATGCCCCAGCTCAAGGCACAGATTGTGACATGAGCATACAACCTGACATTAGAAGCAGGGAGGTTGTCAGGAAGAACTGAGTTCAAATCCAGCCTCGAGCAAATCCTTTAACCTCTGTCTTCCTCAGATTTTTCTTCTGTAAAATGATGATAATACTGGCACCTGCCTTACAGTGTTGTTGTGTTAAGATATTTGAAAAATCCTCCTATCATGCCTGACATATAGTAGGCACTATATAAATGCTTATTCTCTTCTTCCAGCAGAAAACCTATGAAAAATTTTCTCATCTCTCTTATAGTGTTTCTTTATGTCAGTACGTCTATCCCTGTGTCTTTGCACTTCTTTGTGCGGTTATATGTCTGGCATTATGGAGATCACCATGTCTCATTTTTGATTCTTCCTGTGAATCTCTCTGTACCTTTACTTCACCCCTTGTGTTTCTTTCTTTCCATTTCTTTCTTGCTCTTTAACTCCCCTTTTCATTGTTTCTTTTTTTTTAAGTATCTATAAATTTAGAAATAAAAGATGTTTACAATTATATTGTATATCTTAGTTTCATGTTCTTGTGTTAATTTAAAAAGGACACGAGGAAGAACTTTATTTCTCTCTCTTAATACAAAGAAACCGGAATGTGGCCCTCCATTGGTTTTCCTGCCCTGGGGGCCAGTGGCCCTTGATAGAAAAAGCATTTCCCCACTATTGCTCTGCGGAGTATTGGAGGGCTCATTATTGTACCTAATGGAGTTTGAACAGAAGACTGTTTCACTTTCATTATAAGTTGGTATAACTTCTTTCTTTTGAATAGCTAAAGGCTTTATCTTATTTTAACCATATTACTGTTGCTTTTTTGGACAACTGAATTAAAATTAAAAGCTGTCATTTTATGTTTTTTGTTTCTAAATCACCGTCATTTCCAGGTATGCCCCCTTCCTAATTCTCCCTCGTCACCCCCAACAGTAAGCCTTATTGTGTGACCAAAAAACAAAAAATAGGAAGAAACAACTAACACAGTCCTCTCTCTGATTAGGGTGTGCAACATTCTGCAGTCAGAGCCCTCCCACCTCTCCAAAGAAAGAAGAGATGTTCTTTTCCTTATCTCTTCTCTGGGGCCAAGATTGATTATTATAATTATACAGCTTTCAGGTTCATTTTAATGTTCTTTTCATTCCTTGTGTCTGACTTCACCAAGCTCTTTGAAGGTAGGAACCATTTCATTTTTGTCTTTTATCCAGCAGAGTGTGTGGTAAATAATAGGTGCCTCATAAATGCTTGTTATTTGAGTGAAACATTAGTATTACAATTGGATGTGTTGTACAGTCTTCCTGGGTTTTTAGTTTCCTCTTTTGTAAAGGGAGAGATTGAGACTAGATGGCCTTTGAGGCTCCTTCCTGGTCTAAATCAATGATCTAATGATATGAAGTACTCATGGATTTCTAAACATAATTGTTTATTTCTGTCTTGATTAACATATGGAAATATTGGCTTGGCATGTGGAAATATTTGCTGAAATGCAATACTTACGAATCAGATATACTAGTGAAACAAAGGCAAGCACATTTATATAGAGATCAAGACAAAAAAAGTCTTCACTTAACCACCTTTAGGAATTAGTAAGATTTATAAATTAAACATTTTTCCTTTTCTGCCCTAATCACCAATTGGTGGCCTTACCCACTGCATAATGTCATAACTGGCATTTAGTTCTTGATTTATCTCCCCTAATGGAGGAGGACTGGGTGGATGTTTGAGTCAAATCAATGGGCTTAAAAATGCTTCTATTCAGTTTTGGGATATATTCAAATATAGGCAGCCTGGCACAATGGGAAGACTGGGGTTTGGAATGAGAAAACCTGGGTTCAAGTCTTCTCTCTGCCACTCACATCCTATGGCCAAATCATTTCACTTTTTTGGGCCTCAGTTCCCTTATCAGTCAAATGGGGAGGTTGGATTAGATGACCTTTAAAGTCCCCTTCTCTTTCCTAATCAATAAATCTGTGAATCTATAGTTGAGAGAGGAAGGGGAAGGAAATGGAGAGTCAAACAAAGAACACATATTTTTGCATTGGGGTAAAGGCCCCCTGGTTCTACGCAATTTCATGTGCCAAGTGGATGCTCAGGAGGTGTTAACTCATGATGGGATTATAGGCGAATGGAGTTACTGAAGAACTTGAAATAATGGACCTCAGATTCCTTGACCTAGGCATGGTGTGAGATGTTCAATTTTATTTCAGGTGTCCTGACTGAATCTAGACGACAGTCTTTTCGTATACCGCAGTTTGGGCAGCCTATACTAGAGGCCAAAGTGTGTCTCTTTTTAAAAGATTATATTAAAAATATATGCCAAAAGAATCACTATTTTAAAAAGCTTTCCCAAATTGTTTATATGTATGTGTGTGTGTTTGTGTGTGTGTGTGTGTGTGTGTGTGTGTCCCTAATAGGTGCCATACAAAGTGAGTTGCTATTATTTCCAAATTTAGCTGCCCAGTGCTAGAGCTCAGGGTTATGTTTGATGTTTTCCTCACCTACTTTACAATTTCAGGTAGAGAAATGTCTGTAGCTGTATTGTATTAAAAAAGGGCCCTGAACTTAGTCTAAAAACCTCAGTGACTATGGGCAAGTCAATTAGCCTCTCTGAGAATCAGTTTCCTTATCTGTAAAAGGGTAATTATATTTGTACCATTTACCTGATAGGATTGTGATGGTCAGATGAGATAAAAGATTTGAAAATGTGAGCTATTATTTTAATTAGCTAGGCTGGATTTCAGACCCACTGCCTGTCACTTAGCCAAGTTCAGAGAGGCTCATTACCAGGGAGTTGGTCACCAGGTGACGGATCTTTTGGCCACAGCAACTCATTAAACCATCTGCTAAGGCATGGATGCAATCTGTGTTGGCAGTGGGAGTATCCCCCTCTCATGAAATCATGGATCCTTGAAGTATTATTATTCATAATAATAATTACTATAATTATTATTTATAAAATAAAATAAAATAAAACTGCACGACTAGTTTGGTGAGACTGAATCATAAGTTGGAGGTCAGCCTTCTTATTTTCTTTATCTTGGTTCTGGATCATGTCCTTGTTGAAGCCTGACAGTCCCTACTGGGAATCTCAAAAGAAAAAAAAAATTGTCTTTCCTCAGAGAATGAGATTTTGGAGAGTTAAGATCTTTCTTAAAATGGGACATGCATATTTTGGGGCTCAGGTAGTCTTTAACTTCCTGGTAGCTTTCTCTTTTAAATCAATCATCTTATATGATACAAGTTTGTTAGACTTTATTTTGTTAACATTATTAATTAAAATTCACTTGGCTTTCTAGGTTCAAGGATTTGGTGTCATCTTTGATCCTTTCCGTTCCTTCCCGGCTCACCTTTGAACAATAACTAAGTTTTTTCTATTCTGCCACCACGATATTTCTCACGTCTTATTTTTTCCTTTCTTTTCCCACTGCCATTACCCTAATTTAGGTTCTCATTGCAATAGCCTCCTGAAAGGTCATTCCACCTTGGCTCTCTCCTCCTTCCCAGATTCAGCTAGATTAGTATAACGGATAGAGTGCCTGATCTGGAATCAAGAAGACCTTAATTCAAATCCTGCTGTAGACAGTTGGTTACTGTCTCTGGGTAAGTCATGTGAACTTTCCAAATTTCAGTGTCCTCATCTGTAAAATAGGGATAATAACACCTGCCTCATAGAGTCATTCTGTGGATCAAATGAGAGAATATGTGTAAAGCGCTTTGCAAACCTTAAAGTGCTGTATCAGCGCTGGCATTATCATCCGGCACACAGAGATCCAGGCATGTTACTTCTCAGTGTGTGCTTCTTGCCTGCCCACTGAATCTCAAGTCATTAGTCTTACCTCCTTCGGGCCCGTGACCCAGATTGTGCTCTGGCCAAACCGGACTAGGCTCTGTCCTCTTCACACCCTGTGACTTTATTTCATGCCCCAGATAGTCTCCCCTGATTTCTTCACCCATTAAAGTCCTACATATCCTGTCAAGCCTAACTCAGAAGTGACTTCTTTTGGAATGCTCTCCTTGATCTCCCTGATCTGTGACACAGCCCTGTATTTTGCGCTCTCTGATGTACTTGTCATAAAAAGTTGTACAACGTAGTGCTCTGTCTCTGTCTCAGCAGGAGGCTAGAAGCTTCATGAGGGCAGGGTTTAAAGCAGCAGGAGGTATTCTTTCCGTGTGACAGACCCGGCTGAGCGTGTATGTGGGAGCGGTGTGGCAGCCACAGAGTGGAGCGAGGTGAAAGTGAGAACGGCAGAGCGGGGAAGGGGAAGAAATGAGCATTCACGTAGCACCTCAGTGTGCCAGGCACTGTGCAGACCCTTTACAAATATCGTCTCACTCGATCCTCACAACAGTGCTGTTATGCCCGTTTCACAGCTGAGGTAACTGAGGCAAACAAGGCGAAGTGACTGACTCGCCCAAGGTTATACAACTAGTATCTGAGGCTGGATTTGAACTCAGGCCTTCCTGACTCCAGACCCAGTGCTCTATCCCCTGCATCACTTTCTTTCCTCAAAGAACATTTCCATTGGGCGAGGGAGCAGCCTGGTCCTCAGAGAATCCCGCCCACATTCCTTTGGGAGTTTAGAGGAACGTCTCCTAGGAGAAGGGTGCCATGGTGATGATACCTGGGGGTGATGGCTCAGGTTGGAAGAGGGAGCGTGGTCATGCTGTTAAGCACAGAATGGTCTCAAGGCAAATGAGGTGAGCCAGCCCCTCACCCCAAAATAGGTGTTTCCTCTCAACCTGGTATCCTCACCCTGGGCAGAGTACCAGTTGTCCTAACTACCCTGGTTCTGTCCCCGGAAGAGACTACATCAACAGGTTTTTTCTTCTTTTTTCATCCAAGTGTAGCGCTCTGTACACAGTAAGTATTAAATAAATGTTTGTTGAATTTAGGAAGGGGGATTATGAAGGTAATTGGTACTTCAATTATGTTCTGCACTAATACAGTAAATTCCAGTGACTCCCCATTCCCTCCAGGATCAAATATAAAATCTTCTGTTTGGCTTTCAGAACTCTTCTTAACTCGGACCCTGCTGCCTTTTCAGACTTCTTGCACCTTGGTCCCGTCAAAGTACTCTGCAGTCCAGTGACCTGGCCTCCTTGCTGTTCCTTGAACAAGACGCTCCATTTCCTGACTCCGTGCCTATTTAGTAACTGCTCTCCCCTGGGCCTGTATTGCCCTTTCTTCTCATCTCCACTTCCTGGCTTCCATCAAGTCCTAGCTAAAATCTCACCTTTTGCAGGAAGCCCTTCTCAGTGTCCTCCTTCATTCTGGTGACTTCTCTCTGAGATTATCAGTACTGTCTATGAGGCTTTCCAGTATATAGGTGTCTTGTATGTACGTAGCTGTTGCATGTCACCTCCTCTGTTGGATCGTGAGCTCTCAGAGGACCAGGACTGTTTTTGCCTTTCTTGGTAGTATCTGTAGTACTTAGCACAGTACCTGGCCTATAACTTGGGGGCTTAATAAATGCTTATTGACCTGGCTATGGCAGAACTCTTTGCTTTAAACAAAAGTGCTTCTAAAAGGGGATCAGAGCAGTTGTATCAAAATATCCTAAATTGTTTTTAAAATGTTTACTAATAATGCTAAGGACATAATTGATTTTAATCTCTTATGTTTTCAGATTAATTTTATTCTTAATCTAACAATAGAATTACTCAGGGAGAACAAAGGTTGTGTGTTTATCACCAGTAACTGCTTTGTAATTGTGAATGATATTCACTTTGTGCTCACATTTTAGGATGTTTTACAACAGTTTAAATTTTCTCTTTGGCTTATATAGGCCACTATTTTGGGGATTATTTCATTTTAGTATACTTCTTTTAAAATCAAGACTTTCATTTTAAATTCAGTCCTTTTTTGTTCACAAGTGCCTTTGTAATTTCCCTGGAGCTATTTTTAAAAAATGGTAGCATGACAAGCATTAGACTTCAAGATCACTAGAGACTTCACTTCTGCAATGGATCCTTCAATAATTTCAGTCACAAGCTCTCCATAGATTCTTATCCTGAGAAATCCTTGGCTGTTTTCTCCCATAAATACTCCACTGAGGTTTTAGCAATCCCCTTGAGGCCTTCTCTGGGTCTTTTAACATCCAGTGGGTAGCAGTGCTGAACTTGGGTGATCTATTTGTTTGATTTGGTATGTGACTGGCTCTTCTCCTTTTTGGGTTGTACATTTTTTTCTTCTTTTTTTAAATAGTATTTTATATTTTCCCCAATTACATAATAAGAAGGTTTTTTAGCATTTATTTTTACATGATTTTGAATTCCAAATTTTTCTCCCTCCCTTTCCTCCCCCTCTTCTAAAAATGGTGGGCAGTTTGATATAGTTTATACATGTGCTATCATGTAAAACGTATTTCTATATTTACCACATTTGTGGAAGAAGAGACAGATCAAAAGGAAATTAAACCATGAGGGAGAATAATGTAAGTGAAAAAAATAGGCATTAATCTGCATTCAGAATCCATCAGTTCTTTATCTGGATAAGGTTAGCATTTTCCTTCATGAGTCCTCTGTCTTAGAGGATTGTGTTGCCGAGAAGAACTGAGTCACTCATAGTTGATCATCCCATGATGTTGTTGATACTGTGTACAATGTTTTCCTGGTTCTGCTCATTTCACTTTGCATCAGTTTGTACAAGTCCAGGTTTTTCTGAAATCTGCCTGTTCATCATATTTTATTGCACGTCAGTATTCTATTACATTTATATTTCACAGCTTGTTTAGCCATTCCCCAGTTGATGGGCATCCTCTCAATTTCCAATATTTTGCCACCAAGAAAAGGGCTGCTGTAAATATTTTTGCACATATAGGTCCTTTTTCTCTTTTTTATGATCTCTTTGAGATATTGCCTTAGTGGTATTGCTGGATCAGAAGGTATGCACAGTCTGGTTGCCCTTTAGGTGTAGTTCCAGATTGCTCTCCAGAATGGTTCTATCAGTTCACAACTCCACCAACAGTGCATTAGTGTCCCAATTTTCCCACATCCTCTCCAACATGTATCGTGTATCATTTTCCTTTTTTGTCATATTAACCTATCTTGGTGTGAGGTGGTATTTCAGAGTTGTTTTAATTTGCATTTCTCTAATCAAAAGTGTTTTAGAGCACTTCTTCATCTGCCTATAGATAGCTTTGATTTCTTCATCTGAAAACTGCCTCTTCATACCCTTTGACCATTTATCAATGGGAGTGAGTTGTACATTTCTTGGGGGTGGAATGGTGCCATGAGAAGAATGTGGCATTTGGAATCAGAAGACCTGTGTTCGGTTCTCAGCTCTGGCAAGGACTGCATGTGTGAACCTGTGGAAGTTACCCAGCCTCTTTAGGACTCAGCTTCATCGTCTGTAAAATGAGGGCATTGGGCCAGATGTCTTTCGGGTTCCTAGCTATATTGCCATCTCTTTTGCTCACTTCGTTGTGGGAGAGAACAGCTTCCTTATATTCATAATATATCCCTTTATTGCCTCTTGGAACACCTGTAATCTTGATTCTTTGGAGCTTGGGATGCTCCATTAATTTTAGCTCTCCAGCACCACCAGAATACTGGCGTTAAAAGGGGAAAAGAAGGAATGAACATTTACTTAGCTCCTACTGTGTGCTGAGCACTGTGCTAAGTGTGTTGTGCAAATATTGTCTCATTTGATCCTCATAACAACCCTCCGAAGTAGGTGCTTTTATCACCCCCACTTTATAGTTGAGAAGATTGAGGTTGACTAATGAAGTGACTTGCCCAGAGTTGCACAACTGGTAAGTGTCTGAGGCCAGGTTTGAACTCAGGCCTTCCTGACTCCAGGTCCTCTGCTCTCTCCACTGTACCACTAGCTTCCTTATTATTGTAGTGCTCCTGATTTCCTAAAAAGACAGCTTGCATGCCACCATCTCCTGGACAGGATAAAGGAAAAGGAATTAGTAAACTCGGTAAAACCCTATAAATTAAGTCAACTTTTATTTGGATGTTCAGTGACATCAATGACACGGTAGAAATAGGTCATCAGTGAACAATATGTTGTATGATATGGTTCAGGAGTCAGGAAAGAGAAAAGCCAAGGACTCGCGGTATATGCAGAAGCCTCATACATACGCATCATGAGTCCTTTCTTTGATGCTGGATGGCATGCACAGAATAACAATCCAAACTAGGAATTAATAGATAGGAAGCCGCTTGTTATGATTTGGGAATCATTCCTACATCTTCTGTGTAGAATCAGACCACCTACTTATTAGAATAAAGAAAAAAATTAGTACGCATGTTGAAGAAACAATAAAAATGAGAAAAGGACATGCCATGTAACTAAAACAACTATAGCCTGACCTATTTGAACAGGTTATTAATCTTAAAAAATGAGAAACAGATGAGGGAACAAACATTTATTATCTTTTATTTTACTTTTCCCATTTAAAAGATGAGGGGGCTGAGGCTTAGAGAAATTAAGTAGAATCATAGCGTTTGGAACTGGAAAATACCATAGAAAAGATCATAGAAAGCTTCTCATTTTGTAGATAATGAAACTCAGCGCTGGAGAGGTTGGACTTAGATTCGAATCCAGCTCCTTTGATTCCAGATTCAAAGCTCTTTGTACCACACCATGCTGTCTCATCATTTTAAAGTTTGTAGTGCCTTTAAGTTTGCAAAGGACTTTGCAAATGTGTTCTCATTTTATCCTTACAGCAGCCCCAGAGGTAGTTATTACTATCCACATTTTACACATGAAATGTAGGGTTTCAGGTACTGGACTTAGTCAGGGGGACCTAGGTTTGAATCCCACTGCAGATACTCAGTCATCTGCTCTGTGATCCTGGACAAGACACAACTTCTCTAGGCCTCAGTGTCCATCTATAAAATGGGCATAGGAATATCTGTGATACTCATAGAGTTGTTGGGAGGATCAAATGAGGTGATGCATATAAAGCACTTTGTAAGTTTTAAAGCATTACTAAATGCTAGTTATTATTATTATTGTTATTAATTTGATATAGCTAGTTAGATGTTGCAGCTGGCACTCAATCCCATGCCTTCTGACTCTAGGTGCAAAGTACTATTAATCATGGATTTGGTGACTGAAGTCTTTTTGGAGGATTCACACAGTAGGAGATGTAAGTTAGAGGGCCTTGAATGCCAGGCCAGGGAGGTTGGTGAGGAAAGCCTTTGAAAGTTTTTGAGTAGGGGAAACATGATGAAGGTGATGTTTGAGGAAGGTTAATACAGTGATGGTAGGTAGTATGGGGCACCGATTAGGGTGGGTGATACCTTGGGGTAGTCTGGGTTGGGGCATGCTGAGAGCAAGGAGAAAAGTTAAAGATAAGGATATCTCTTTCACTGATTTGTCCAAGGCAGGCCCCATGTATTGATTTCTAGTTATTGTGAAGCTTTGCTGAGAGGAGTTCAGCGCTGCACAGTCTAGAACTGTGAGATTAGCCTAGTGGTTAAAAAGCAACTAAAAATCTCACTGAAGCCTACCGGAGCCTCTCCAATACTCTCCTAATGTTCATCTCACTGAAGGCCAGAAATTCCTTACTGGGGCAGCTAGTTGGTGGGCAGATGGAAAGTTGACTTGCAGTCAGGAAGGCCTGAGTTCAAATCCTGCCTCAGGTGCTTACTATCTTGTGTGCCTTTGGGGAAGTCACTTAATCTCTTTCTGCCCCAGTTTCTCAATTTGTGAAATGGGGATAATAACAGCACTTTGCAAACTTTAAAGGCTAGCTTAGCCCCTGCTAAGATGAATCCCCAGAGGCTTTGTAGCAGGATGCGTGCCCTGAAGTAAAACATGTGTCCTTTTACATTTGCCATGTTTTTAAAATGTTCATTTCTCTAAAGTAGTTTTTATGTAGCTAACACCAAATGCCCAAACCAAATAAACACATGTTTATGATTATTTATACTTTGAAATTAATTTCTTTGTACAGTAGGCTTATAACTATTAATTCTTTGCATTATGAATAAGCCTTTTAATAGTCTCAGTGTTCATATTGTTTGGGCAGTTCTGCTTTCGTTCATTTACATTATTTAATGTAAGGCTTTTCAAATTTTCTTGTAGCCCCTGTATTTATCATTTTTAATGGCATGCTAGTAGCTCATTATGTTGATATACCATAGTATTTTCAGCTCTATTCACGAACTGTTGAGCATTTAGATTGTTTCTAGCTCTTTGCAATTACAAATAATGCTGCTATATATATTTTTGAAAAGACATCTTATTATCTTGTTTTGACACATTCCAAATGTTCCAGTGCCCAGAGTGATTGAAGGCTATGTACTCCAGCCAGCATTTGTCCAACATTAGGGCAATGGTGTATGGTACATAAGCTTCATCCAGTGATTAAATGAGAGAAAAAGGAAAATCGTATTTATGAAGCATTTAGTGCTTCAGTCAAAGGGCCCCATGCCAGAAGAAAATAATCTTCATTAATTTGAGTGCTTAATTTGTAAAACTGCATGTTACAGCAGAGATTTTCTGTTTTGGACTCTTTCCTGTGTGTTCTGTTAACATAAAATGAACCAGCTATAATTTCATTTTAATAAAATTTGAAGTCAGCACTATTTATTTTTTTTTAAACTGAAACTTCAAACTGGCATAATAAGGTTATTCATCCCATAAAGCTTCTTTATGTTGAAAATGCTGTACTTTGGGTTTTTCCTTTTGTTTGAATCAGCTGTGTTACATTGGTGTTTTTTTGTGCTTGAGAATGTCTGTATTAATGCATCTTTAATGTTTCAGCAAAACAGAATATGATTAATTACAAAATAACTACTTAACGAATAAAGTCAAATCACATAGTAAATGAATGTTAAAATTTTATTGAAAGTTCTTGAGACTTTTTTCAAAAAGCTATATTTGTCATGGTTTCAGTAGTATAGCTAATGTGTTACTCTTTCAGAGTGAGTCAAGTTATCCATTTCTAAGTCACTTTAGAATGTTAGGACTGAAAATAGGACCCAGATATCTTAGCTTCTTGTCTGGTCTCTATTAGGTTCTGCTCTCTCACTTAAGTAGACTAGTGATTAGTCCTCAAAAAGTGATCATTTGTGCACTCTAGCTGACTTTGATTTACTTTGGGGATAATGACATGGTAAGTAGATAACAGGTACACAGTCCAGTCGTTTGGAAGCAGCTGGCTGATTCAGTGGATAGAACCCTGGACTTGGAGTCAGGAAGACCTGGGATCATACTTACTAGCTATGTGATCCAGGCCAACTCACTTAACCTCTTCCTCAGTTTCCTAAAAATAGGATTAATAGCAGTACCTAAATTCCAAGGCTGTTGTGAAGATAAAATGATATTATATTTGTAAAGCACTTTTTTAACCTTAAAGTGCTATATAAATGCCAATTACTACTGCTCCCATTACTAAACAGATTTTGTCTGGGTGTCAGGAGGCTGTCCCCCACGTGTTGCATGAGGTTGTCATTGTGTTGAGCCACACAGTCACAACCCCATGGGAGGCCAAATAGACATCTCTAGCCTCTTTTTTCCCCCTTTCCCCTTTTCTAAGGGAGTCATTTCTTGCTAGGAAAGGAAACAAGAGGTTGGAGAAATGAGGCTTGGCCACTCTGCTCTCTACCAAGAGAGAGGATGCTAGACTAAAATTCTATCTGCTCCCTTAAATATTGTTAGTCTGGGGATATGATTTTTGAATTCAATCTAACTTCTGATTGCTATTTCACTAATTGGAGGAAGGAGAGCCCCGAGCTCTATATACAAAACTTGACCCCTTTCCCACCAAATAGAAGGTTCACAATGAATACACATTATAAAATTAGAATAGAAACCCATTTATCTGAATCAGAAGCAAAAACAGAAAAAAAATATGCATATGAGAATATGTGTCTTAGATAATACAGAGGAGAGAAAGTCCTGGACTTTCAAGGGGAAGTTTCCTAAAGTCTGTAGTGTAGCAGGCTGGATTAGGGATATTGATAGAGATTGCCAGCTCCTTTCATGTTGGCTTCTTCCCAGAGTCTTTTCCTTGAGTAACCCGAAGAGGGGTTGGCATCTTCCATCTTCTCTCTTGAAGCTGGAAGCACTCGAAGACCAAAGGCTCAAACTCGAAGAGCTTTCCTCTTTCTCTTTCTCACCAACTCATCCCTATCCCCTCATATAGTTACAGGGCATTGATGCCCACCAGTGAGGAGAGATGCTCATACCAAAGAACTTTGGGACTAGGATTATGTCTTATACCAGATAGCTTCTTTGTCTAATTTTCACTTAACTTACTGATCTTTTGACTAAATAGTCATTGTGGTTCTAATTTTAGCAGTATTTGTTTCTGCATTCGTTTAAGAAGCATTACCACCACCTGTTTTCACTCTACTGTGCTTAATAGGTGTTTGTTTAGTTAACAAATAACAAAAGAAAATACCATGCCAATCTTCCTCAGGTAAGAGCACATTAAAAGAGGCAGTGTGGCATGGTGGATGAAAGAACCAACCTTGGAGTGAGGAAGACCTACGTTCAGACCCTGCTATGGACTCATGCTGTTTGGTTCTGTTATGTTAGGAATGTCAGTGAGCTTCTCAGGGTCCAGGGCAATAGTCTTAAGACTGGTTGTAGAACAATTCCAATTCTGTACTGGTAGAGGGAGTTTCCTCACTGGGAGTTCCCTATGCCAATGAATTCAGAGGTCTATACCAAATTAAACGTCAAAGATACATGTATTAGACTAGATTGATGGTCTTTCTACTCAGCGGCATGCCATGGCTTGGCCCCCTGTCATCTACCCCTCTATACTAGCCCATTTGGAGATCTTATCAGCTCCTGTGGATTCAATTATCACTATGCACATAGCTCCCAAATCTATATCTTTAACCCTAATTTTTCTCTTGAAATGACAGTCCAATTGTCTAATTAACATCTCCAATTTAATGTTTCATTGTTTTCTCAAATATCTCCAAAATAGAAGTCATTCTCATGCCCCTACAAATACATCCTTCCTACATTTCCCTACTTTTGAAAGGGGACTATCGTTCTCCCATAGTCACCCAGGTTTGCGTCAGTTGAATCATCCTTGACTCTTTTTTCTCTCTCACTCCTCCCAGTCAGTTGCCAAATCCTATTGATTCTGCTTCCAGAACATCTTTTGCAAATGTCCCCTTCTGTCCATTTATTCTAGTGCAGACCCTCATCACTTCTTCCCTGTATTTATTATAATTAAATCTTAATCTGTCTCCCTGGTTACAGTTTTTCTCTCAATCTTTTCTCTACATAGATGCCACAATAATCTTGTGAAGGCAAAGTTCTGACTACGTAATTCCTTTGCTCAAGAACCTTCACTGATTATTGCCTCTAAGGTAAAATACAAACTCCTTGGCTTGGTGTTTAAGACTCCTCATGTGCCTGTCTCCAGCCTACCTTTCTAGGATTGCATCACTTTATGCCTGTCCATAAACTCCATGCTTTCATTCACATAAGCGGCCTTTTTGCTTGTATTGCCCCCTCTTTCTCATCTCTGCCTCTCAGAATTTTTTTTCTTTCAAGGCTCATCTCATATGTAACCGTCTCCTTGAAGATTTTTTCTGATTTCTGCAGCGGTTAGGATTCTCTTCTGCCTCAAACTTTTATTTATTTTTATGTGTACATGTTATATTTTCCCACATTCATGTAAACTATTTGAATGTAAGAGTGCAAGGAATGTTTCATTTTGGTGATATCCTTCGAACCTATTATGAGTGTTTAATAAGTTATTTTCAAATTGAACTGACTCTCACTGGGGAGTCCCTGTTATATTGTGGGACTTGATTCAGTCTGATCAAGAGCAACCTGAAGACCTCACCCATCTATAGGTAATTTCTCTTCCATTTGGACTCTGTTGAGGACATCCTCCATGACAGTGGTGAGCACTCTTGGAAACATATCTCTCTATTTTATGCCTCACTTGATATTGAGAATCAGAGCATTTTTAAACAAAGTTTTCTCTGGGATTATAACCGTTGAGGAGTGGTACATTATCTTAGCATACGCATGGGAGTCAACCTGTCTGAGGAAAGCCTGTGAAATTGCATTTTGCTCTACTGAGTCCCAAGCTTTTTATTGTCAAGAAAAAATAAACACAATGGGATCTTACATTTTCTACATCTTTCTTTTAATTATGTGACTATAAAGATGTGGTCTGTAGAAATCGTTCCCAAAAGCAAATAAAGTAATTTGAAAAGGCACTGCAAATGGATAATGCCCTGGGACCAGAATTGAATAGAAGATAGACAGTGGACGAGACTGATTTCCATGATCCCAAGTAGCTTTTTGATGCAAAAATTCATCTTTAAAAGCCAATATTCTTTCAGTATTGTTATATAACTGTGACTTATGGAATACCACAATTTATAAAAATTCAATTCAGAAGACCTAAATGATAATATAGAGATTTATGGTAGTGATAAGTTGGCAACAGACTACTTATTGTCCAGATTGACAGATGAGCAGCATTTTGAGTTAATCCAAACACCTTTCATCTATTCTGTGTCTGTTTTGTATTTACTTAACTATTATGTGTTATGTGCTCCATTAGAATGCAAGCTCTTTGAAGGCAGGGCCTGTTTTTGCCTTTCTTTATATCTTTAGTGCTTAGCACAGTGCCTAACACATAGTAAGCACCTGATAAATGCTTTCTGATTGATGTCAATATACTATCAATAGTGTTTTTATGCAAGAAATGGTATACAAAGCCTTTTGACAGTTCTTTAAGCTCATCAGTATGGGTAATCTAGCAGTGGAAATTTCAAACCATCAAAATAGGCACATTGGTGGAGCCATAAATTGGCACAGATATCCTAGAAAGCAATTTGGAACCATGCTCCAAAAGTTACCAAACTCTGTATAGCCATTAAAAAAAATTAAATTATTTTTTCCATTCAATTTTATTTTCAGTTCTAGAATCTCACCCTTCCCTCTCCCTCTCCCCTACTCATAGAGAAAGCAAGAAATACCAAACCCATTATACATGTGAAATCATGTGGTATAAATTTATGTATTAGCTAGGCTCTTTTGGTTGTGATGATTAATTTACAATGATTAAACTTCCTTAAAATATGATGATAGTTTGTGTTATCATTCTGGGTTGTCATTAACTGAATGGTTTCTGCCAGTTCTTTTATCCATTTCCTGTTTTTCCATATCAAATGCTCGTTTAAATAGGTTAGTTTGGAGTTCATTTGATTCCCTGATGTCTTCCCATTATTACTTTTTCTTGTAATTTGGTGTTGATTTTTTTATCTTTTCTATAACATGTCAGTTGTCTTATTCTACTGATAATTGATTTGGAAATATCTTCTATGCTTATATCCAGTTGTTTCCAGTCTCCTAAGATATGAAGGAAATGTTTGATCAAAAAGATGGTGGCCCAGTTATGTGGCAAGAATGAGGGATAACAAACGGCCAGCTTCAGCGCCGCCGGGATGCCCACGGACTATTCAGAGATCTCAGAGGTATGGAACCTGCAGCTTTGAGGCCGCTTGTGGCCCTCTAGGCCCTCAAGTGCAGCGCTTTGACTGAATCCAAACTTCACAGAACCAATCCCCTTAATAAAAGGATTCGTTCTGTAAAACTTGAACTGGGTCAAAAAGCCGCACCCAAGAACCTAGAAGGCCACATGTGGCCTCTAAGCTGCAGGTTCACCACCTTTGATAGAGGAAGGCTTTCCGTGCACTGAGCAGATGCTCCAATTTGTAGATCGTCCATAGAGGATTTGTGGAAGCACATGGACAAGAATTATATACAGTGAGCACTCGTAGCTAGGTTATAATCTGTACAGGTGAAGGGTGGGCTCAGGTCAGTGAGATGATAATGAAGTCATAGAAATACAGAAGCAGTATAACAGATGCTTATTTTCTGATATTTTGGTACCTACTGAAAGCTAAGTGTTCCCTCAGTTTTACTACAGGAAAATGTTTGTATTAGAGCAGTAAGTACTATAGTGATACTACTTTGGCTCGAAAACCAACTGTGAATGTGTCCCTTGGTAGGTTTAAGACTGAATGTGAGTCAGCGAGGCAAGGGACAATCGGGCCGTTTGTATGAGAGTCTAAAGGGAAACTGTATACTTTTCCCATTTTTTAAACAAAATTCTGTTTGTATTTGTATTTTTTGAGTGGCTTTGTTTCTTCCCTGATATAATAGAAGGAGGAAAGGAGTAGCACTGGTGAAATATGGACATAATCTATATAAATTTTGCTTATAAAATACTATTTTATATGCCTAATTAAAAAAATTTCCTTGGGCAATTTAAATACATCCAGCGAAAACACAGAAAGGACTTTGAATGAAGTAATATTATGTGGGTAGAGGGGGTAAGTTTTACTTGGAAAGAAAAAAATGACAAGTTGCTAAAGAAACAGAGAGGAATGTTTGCAATTTATTAGGGCAGAAGGACTATAGATAAAGCTACATATATAATACATATCTCTATCTCTATCTCTATATCTTTGCCTTAGTTGTAAGAATAACAGAATAAAATGATAAAGTGATGTTATAAGGGATAATATCTTTGAACTGGATAGTGTTTCATTAGAGTTGATAAGATCTGTGAAACTAGGAAATTAGAAATATATGAAATCCCTGGCCTTTTTCCCCCCTGCTAATCCAGTCTCTCCTTTCTCTAGAGAGGTTGCTGCATTTTAAGTTACATGGAAGTGTGCTCAGTTAGTAATAAACTACATAAAGACATAAATATTGACTACGTGTGCTTTGGTAACTTTTATCTTTCTTGTGCTTCCATCATAGGTAAAAAACTCAAAATAGGAGGGGAACAAAAGGCAGCATGTTTTCGTGTATCTATGCACTAGCTCCCTGCAGTAATGTTAGGACTGAAAGGTAGGTAAGGAGATTTAAACGTAAGTGTCCACCTGAATGAATCTAGTAGGTATATGGTTCCTCTAATCTGTGTTAGACCTACCTGTAAACACCTTCCTAAAGAAAACAAACTGTTACAGACGGACTGGATAGCGTAGTTTAACATTGCCAGGATGAATTTAGCTTTAACATCGTTAGACTTCCTGAGGGTTTAAGTTCTTATCTCAACAAAAACTTAGTTTCGACTGATTGATGCTCTTCAGTTTTTAAGGAGCAACCAAAAGACAGCGCCCTCTTACTTGCTTTAAAAAAAATCCTCTAGACAAAGGCCTTCCTTGTACTTTTTGGCTGGACCCGAATGCTACCTAAACCGATTCAGTTACCTGTGCTTAGAAAGATGGGAAGCCTTTTTTTGGGGGGGGGTATATCGCAGGATATAAGGAATTCTCTAAGTAGAAGGCAGAGGAGTTAAAGCATTTATTGAAACTCAAAAGTAGCATACCCACGGACCAGTGTCCCCAATTCGACATCCTGGCAAGAACCTTCCAAAACCAGTATGCCCATCTCACAATAGTGACCAGGAGGCCACAGAAAAACATTATGGCAGCAAGTCAAGCCATACTGGCGCTTCCCTTCCTCAATGCCAGAGCCCTCCAGCAAGAAGACCACCCACTGGCCTCAAGTCTCTGCTCAGCACTCTCTGGTCTCCACGAGGGTCAGTCCTGCTTTTTTGTAGCGCCGGCTGCCATCGCCGCCACTTCCACCACTTCTGTTGCAATCTCCAAGTTGTGTTCCAGCTAGCTTCCTCTCTCCTTCAGCTCTTAACTGCTCTCACCAACTGCCTCTTAGCTCTGCTCCAACCCTTCAGCAAGCTTCTCCCACCACAGGCTTCATGTCGTCATGTGGACCAGAACTCAGGCACCTACCATTGGCTGCAGTCCTAGCCACTCCCCCCAGGACTCTGAGAGCCCCGCCCCCAAAGCCCACTCAAATGGGCAGGGAATATCTTCCCATTGACTGATTGCCTTTACAGGGGGGCATTTTATTGGTCCCTGAGGAGAAATCTTACCAAACCTAACTTACTGATAGTAGGAACTAAGAATGCAGGAAAGGATTAGAGTAGGTTTATACATACATACACACACATGTGTATGTATGTATATATGTGTATATGTGTGTATATCTACATGTCTATACACATATATATGTATATTAATATGGTAGAAATATAGAATTCCACTTAAGTCCTATTCTGATGTTTCACTGAGGTACAGAGGTAACAGACCCCATCTTCTTGAAGACTTTGTCTGTGAAAGCACCAGCTCTGGCCAGTCCTGTGTAGCTAGTGGGATTTTGAGTATGCGTCGCACTGTGCATCAGCCATTTGAAGATCACAGAGGCTCACCCTCAGGTTGACATCAAGGTGATAATATTTTTTTTGAAGGGGGCTACAATTCAAAAAGACTGTCTACTACGGCATAGGTGGGTTGTTATTTGTCTAGGTGAGGAAAATACCCACTCCTGCAAAACAATAATAAAGACAGATATGGTATCCTATATCAGATTTGCAGATGACACGAAACTGGGAGGGATAGCCGGCACATTGGATGACAGA
>CM053624.1:91915522-91931931 GCA_028646595.1 Phalanger gymnotis
TTTTCCAAATCCTTTTTGAGCTTTTCCATGGCCTGAGACCAATTCATATTTTTCTTGGAGGCTTTTGTTGTAGGCTCTTTGACTTTGTTGACTTCTTCTGGCTGTATGTTTTGGTCTTTGTCAGCAAAGAAAGATTCCAAAGTCTGAGTCTGAATCTGAGTCCATTTTTGCTGCCTGGCCATGCTCCCGGCCAACTTAGCGGGGTATGACTGCTTGTAGAGGAAAGAGTACTTTGTCACAAGCTTGAGGGGCTGTTCTGTTGTTTTCAGAGCTATTTCTACACACCAAGCTCTGCCACACCAGCACTCCTCCTTCCCCAAGAACCCCCAACCTGGACTGGACTTAGATCTTCAGCAGGCTCTTCACTCCTGCTCTGATCCACCACTTAATTCCTCCCACCAGGTGGGCCTGGGGCCAGAAGCAACTGCAGTAGCTCTGTTGCTGCACCACCTCTGCTGCCCCTGGGATGGGGGCTGAGTGGGGAACTCCTTTCACTCTGTCCCTGCAGTTTTTTCCCACTAACCTTCTCTGTCGTCTTTGGTGTTTGTGGGTTGAGAAGTCTAGTAACTGCCACAACTCACTGGTTCAGGGTGCTAGGGCCTGTTTCACCTGGCTCCTTGTGTGGTTGGTCTGGGTGCAGCCCATGCTGGGCTCTGCTCTGCTCCCAGCTCCGTGCGATAGACCTTACCCAGTGGCCCTCCAGGCTGTTCTGGGCTGGAGCCCTACTTCCCTTTGCTCTTTTATGGGTTCTGCAGTTCTAGAATTTGTTCAGAGCCATTTTTTATGGGTGTTTGGAGGGTGCTGGGGGAGAGCTTTAGGCCAGTGCCTGCTTTCCAGTCCCCCTCCCTCCCCCCCAGCTGTGTTCTTATAGAAAACATTAGAGAAATTCAGAAGGCTATGTGAGGTCTGAGGGAGCCAACTGTAACAAGTAGTATGGAAAAGGTGTCATTTGCGTTTAAAGTATAGATAGTAATTCTGCAGGTCATCTCAGGCAGGCGCAAAAGTACAGTGATTAGAAAATCTGGGGTATGTTGGGATGGTGAGTCTTCCAGGAAAGTTATAGCCCTTCATAATGTAATACCCCTCTTTCTTGCCACACTGATTATATAGGATTCTCCTCATGTGCTTTACATTCCAGTCTTTATATCTCCCTGCCTTTGCACTGGGTGTGCCCTGTGCCTGGCATGTTCTCCCTCTCACCTCCCTTCAGGTTCAAGAGCCACCTTCTGTAGAAAGCCTTTTCAGATGCCCCCATTGGTTTGTCCTTCTCCTCCTCCGACTCTTCTTCCTTCTGCTTCTCCTCTTCTTCTTTCCAACACTTTGTATTTATTTTATAGATATTTCTTAATGTTTCTTTTGTTTCTTCCCAGTAGAATGTTAGCTCTTTCAGGGTCGGAACAGTTTCGGTTTTGTCTTTGTGTCCCTGGTACCCAGCTGAGTACCAAGTACACAGTATTTTATTAATAATACTCGTTGAGTTAAATTGAGTTCAACCTCACTGACCTTGATCAGCTTCCTGGGGATTCCAGCTCCTCAGAACTGGTCCAACAAGAAGACCAAGAGGCTTGACAGCTACACTGCATCCTGACCTCAAAATTTAACTTCAGAGAAGAATGAAGGTTTCTCCTCAGTGGGAAAACTACGTGTTCTTCTCAAATATGCGTAAGGGAACTTGAGAGGTTTTAGTCCAAGAGGAAGTAGACTAAAGGGGTTTGCCCAGCTCCATTCTTGAGCAAACCTGTTATATTAAGGAGAATGGGCTCCATGAGTTCATTCAAAAGTGGACCAAGGGAACTGGGGAGTTAGAAGCAGTGGTGATCATTGTGGGCTAGTGAGACAACAGTTGATGCTTTTGTTTGGGTGGGGAGGGGATTTTGGTTGGGTAGAGTTCCCACAGAGGGTTAGCACAGGCTAAAGTAGGTGTAATAGAGCTATGCCGTGAAGTAGAATTGAGTGCCTCTCCCTCACCACCTTCCTTGTCTCCCTCTCCTCTTCCTCTTTCTTTCTCCCTCTCCTTCTCCCTCCCCTCCCTGATCTTCCCTTTCTTCCCTCTCTTAGGATTATTGTATAAATAGCAGATACTGCTTCCTCTTTCCTTATAGAATTGAGATGTGTGTAATGTTGTATTTACTATTAGACAGGTTGCTTTTGCTTAACTGTTTTTCTTTGTTACAAAGAAGGGCTTCCTGGGTGGCAGGGGTTGTAGGGTATATCTGGAATGGAATGTGATATAAAAATAAAGGGCATCAATAAAACTTAAAAAAGAAAAAGGAAAAAGAAACTGGTATATCTATTTCAGCAAAAAGAAAAAGGAAAAAGAAACTGGTATATCTGTTTCAGCAAAAAGAAAAAGAAACTGGCAAATCTATTACAGTAAGAAGAGAAAAGGAAATAGTAGATGCTGCAGTGAAATGTCCAGGCCTCATAATGCTCTGGCTCTTGGGATTTGTTAAGCCCTGGCTTAGGATGTACTCATTACAGGGGAGCAGAGAACATAGGGAAAGGCTGTCATCTTAACTGCTTTTACTCCTCCTAGATGTGGGGCTTGGAGTAAGATTTTCTCTTAAAAAGTCAGTCCTAAAAATGTGTTAAGGTTTCTGTGTCCTCCAGCAACTCTGGAAATCAACTTCCTGTGTCCCTCTCAGTCTGTACACAAGTAAACACGTCTTTTAAGAGATCTTGCAGGTAATCTAGTTTTTTGTAGTTCTTTTTTTTAAAGTGAAGGAGATACTTTTATAGTAATTCAGTTACATAGTGATTCTTTTTTCATAGGTTTGGGTTTTCATATCATCACACTTCATCAGCCATCTCAGATTCTCCAGTATATCCTGTGGTTTCTTTCTGGATTACTAGTCCCTGCAAATTTTTAGCTACCACCAGGTGTCAGAAGAGAGTTGAAGATGTCTGGGTAGGCAATGCAAACTTACAGGCCTGAATCAAAAGAATGTAGTGTTTATAATTCAATTAATTAGTGTGCTAGAAATTGAATGTTAAATAAAACATTGAGAACTCAAAGATAAATAACTTTCAGAGCAAACGTGAAGTGAATAGAAATTGTTCATTGCTCAGGTACGCTCTGGACTTCCAGCCTCTCCAGAGGCCCTGTTCTGCCCCCAAGGGCTTGCTAGGAAGGCTTTTCTTTATTAACTTTTCATCCTAGATGGTCCGAACAGAGCTGCTATTCTTTGTATCTATTTTTCTTTTATTTGTAGACTTGTACAATTAGCCAGAAGAATAATGTCCTCTCATAGTCACATCACACAAAAAAAATCAGCTCACGTTTTTGTAGCCCTTTAAGGCTTCAAGGTCACTTTCCTTGCAATAATGTCTTTGGCCTGTGCTGTGTGTGAGGTAGGTAGTGGTTATTGCAGCTGTCAGATTTTTCCCCACCTGACCCCAAAAGGCTTGGGACATGGAGTCTGAGAATCTGTGTTCAATTGTTAGCTGGGCTACTTTTCTACCTCTTCAGCTCTGGGGAAGTTACTTAACCTTTCTTGGCCTGTAAAATTAGATGGTTGGACCAAAAGACCTCTGAGGTCTCTTCTAGTTTAAACCTATGATAATGATTTCTAAGGTCCCTTATAGCTTTTGATCCAGTGTTAACATTAGTCAGTCAACAAGCATTAATTAAACACTTTGTGCCAAGCATGATGCTGAGTGCTGGGAATATAAATATGAGTTCCCCCACCCCCCAAAGACATTAGGTTTTTAACAGTTACCAATTAGGATTACATAATGTACTTTGTGCTAGACACTTGGATGAATTGATCCTTCTGTAATCTCATCAATGAGGGTATTGCCTCCAAATATTGCAGAGCGTAACATATCCAGGCCTTCTCATCCTGTGCTGTTAGACCATATCCGACTTAGATTCTAATGTATAGGAGTGTGGTGGTCAGTGTGTTGGTAGTGGGGTGGGGGTGCCCAGGGAGGGGAGGTTATAAGATTTTCTTATAGTAATAATATAGTAATTCTCATAGTAATAATGACAGCAATAATAGCAATAATTATTAACCCTTATATAGTGATTTAAAGTTTTCCAAGTGATGCACATACATATCCTGCTTAGATGTTAACGTAGGAGTGTGGCAGCCAGGTAGGTTGAGGTCACAGACAGTTGGTGCAGCCATAAGGGCCATTGAATGATGTGTCTTTTTCTGAAAAGCAATAATAGTATTAATTTGATTGCTGATCCCAGAACAAGAGGTAGAAATTGAGGGCAAGGGGTGTTAGTAGCATGGTGGGGAGGTGGCATAATAGGATGCCTGGGACCAGCTATATACAGTGGGCTCTCAACAGTCAGCAAGGCTCCATTAGAGGTTAAGAGCTGGAAGTCTGGTTGGGAGGCAGGGATGGCTTATACAGGAGCAGAGATTTAGAGCTATACAGGACCTTAGAAGTCATTAGGCCACACTCTCTCCTCTCTACTTTTAAAAACTATAACATACAGTAAAGTATCTTATAATCATTTATAATTGAGCTCTTGACTTAGTGGTCATTAAGGAATGAGTTAGTAAGTAGACATTATATGCAAAGTGTTGTAGTACATGCTGGGGGACATAGATAATTAAGAAAAGGCCACTGTCTTCTTGGAACTTAAAATCTTTCCTTACATATATTGGCTTAGAGGGTTCTCTACACATATACCATACTGTATTTGCATACTATAGGAAAGCATTGGAATCTTTGGCACCAAGAATGCTGCCACCTTACATTTCACTTGGATCTTAGAATTTAGAGTTAGAGAGAATCTTATAGTTCCTCCAGACTGGCCATCTCATTTTTCAGAGGGTATTTGTCTTAGTTGCCATTTTGACAAGTACAATCCCTGTGCTTTAGAAAAGGCCTTATGTGTTTCAAAAAAAAAAAAAGGATGATTTGGGAACATCAATACAAAGATAATAAATCATACTCAGAACCAAAGAATCTCAGATTTCTAAGGGGTCTCATGCTATTTCTTCCAGCCCATATTTGAAAAAGTACTCTTCCAGTCTGCCTGAAAGCCTGTAGTGAGGGGAAACCTACCTTCCAATGCAGCCTGTTTTACTTTTCAGCCAACTCTTATTATTAGAGATTTTTTCCTTATATTGGGTGTCAGTATTTCTCTTTGTATCTTCTACCCATTGCTCCCCCACCCCACAGAATCATGAATTTAGAGCTAGAAGGGAACTTGGAAGCCATCAAGTACAATGTTTTCATTTTAAAGATGAAGAAACTTAGGCCCAGAAAAATTTAATGACTCACCCAGAGTCACACAGCTCGTGAATGACAGGGGCAAGATTTCAACTCTGGTCTTTTTGACTCCGACTCTAGTATGTTTTCCATTATGCCGCCTAGCTATGTGCCTGTGCCTTTGGGGGCCACATTACTGAATCCCTCGTCTATATTGCCGTGTTTTGAATACTTGTAGGTAGCAACCCTTAAAACCTGTAAGCCTTCTCTTCTGCATGTTAAATGGCCCTGATTCCTTTAACCAGGCTTCATACGGATTGATCTTGAGGCTCTTTAACTATTTTGGGGGGGAGGGGGAGGGAGGGAAGTTATAAGATTTTCTTTCTTTTTTTTTTTTGGAGAGGGGAAGGCAGGACAATTGGGGTTAAGTGACTTGCCCAAGGTCACACAGCCAGTAAGTGTGTCAAGTGTCTGAGGCTGGATTTGAACACAGGTCCTCCTGACTGCAGGGCCGGTGCTCTACTCACTGTGCCACCCAGCTGCCCCATAAGATTTTCTTATAGTAATAATATAGTAATTCTCATAGTAATAATGACAACAATAATAGCAAAATATTCCTAACCCTTATATAGTGCTTTAAAGTTTTCCAAGTGACATACATACATATATATGTCACTTTATTAATATGTGTGTTCATACATGTGTGCACACACATGCACACACATGTGCGCGCACACACACACACACACAAACACATTACTTTGAACCTAAAAACAACCCTTTGAGATCAGTGGCAGCTAGGTGGCTCTATGGGGAAGGTTACTTGTCCCAGAGTCAGGAAGACCTGCGTTCAAATCCAGCCTCAGACGCTACCTGTGTGACCCTAAGCAAGTGGCTTACCTCTGTTTGTCTCACTTCCCTCAGCTGTAAAATGGAGAATACAGTAATCGTAAATGGAGATGATAATATCACCTACCTTGCAGGCTTGTCGTGGGGTTCAAATGCGATAACATTTGTAAAGAACTTAGCAAAGTGCCTGGCACATAGTAGGCACTGTATACATGCTTATCTCCCTCCCTCCAGGACAACAGTAATATTATCCCTGTTTTCCAGATGAGGACCAGGGAGATTAAGTATTTGCCCTTGGTCGCACAGGTGGTAGGTACCAGAGGCAGGATCTGAAGCAAGGTCTTTTTTCCCTTGGTCTACCAGATGAGGTTCTAGATTTCTCTCCGAATTTGTAGAAGAGCTAAAGAATTTAGCATTAAGAACTAGAGCCTATGGACCTGGTTTCTGATGCCCTGATGGAACCCTGTAACGTCACAAATGAAATAATGTATATCCAGCACTTTGCCAACTTTAAAGTGCTATAGAGAAGTCAGTTACTGCTGCTACAATGGTAAGAGATACTTAAGTGTTAGTTAATTAGGGATAGGGATTGGACCTTTGATTTTATTGGTATAAGGAAATCTTAGATAAGGAAACTGCCTCTGTCACTAGAACCAAGTACTTTCTCTGCCACTGAGAGTCTGAGTTTTCTAGAGCAATAAACGTCTAAGTGACTTCCCCACGGTCACGCAACAAGTATGTGTCATAGGTGGGCTGTGCCCTCAGGTTTCCTTGGACTCGAGATCAGCCCCCAGCTGTTCTGTGAAGCTACCTCTCTAGGTAATTATCAATCCAAACATCTCTAACTTGTTACTTGCCATCCTGAGCATCCGCTATCTTAAGAGTCCACTCTTCCTTTGAAATTCCTATCAGTGATTAATTATCCTATTGCTTCTTGGCATCAGTAAAAGAGGTGTGAGAGGGTTCCTCCAGAAAGTTCAGGCCTCTCTGGTGCATTGGTTTTTTTGTTTTTTTTGGGTGTGTATATGTGTTAAAAGTAAGAAACCAGTTGGTAGAGGGTATGCTGGGCTCAAGAAAAGCACAAAATCAGTTATGACTGTCAACAAGGAATCAAAATTTTATGAAAATTATGTGGAAACTAGGTTAATTACATGAGAAATGAACATGCATGTGGAACCCAAAGAGTTCACAATCCATACAGAAATTTGCATATTTATGACAATAGGACAAAGGAAGGAGGAGGAACCAGAAATCTCTCCCTGAAGGGGCGTGGTACAGGAGGGGGAAAGGTGCAGTAAAGATGGCAAAAGGACAAAACTCCTCCTGAAGGGGAGCAGCAAGGCCATGGCTCGGCCATCACAAAAGCCACGTTCTTTTCCCTTGAGAACTGTTAGACTGTGAAGATAGAATGGTTTGCTTATCTACAAGGGGCCCATCTAGCTGCTCAGCCAGTTTCCCAGTCTAGTCCAGACTGACTGGTGCCTGTCTTGACACGCAGGGAGTCCAGTTTGGGATGCAAACAATAAATTATGTCAGCTCCAGGGGTGGGGAGGGTATTACTTTGTCCTTGACACATTCAGGGCTTCCTACATACTCTGGGTCCATTGTTACCAGAAAATATGGCAACACAAAAAGACAAGTTCAGGGGACCCCTTGACATTACTCAACATGATGAAACTACTTGTTCTAGAGAATTTTGTGAGTAGGACCTAGTCCTGGCCCCTGTCTCTCTGAGCCAACAAATGAAAGGCAGCTTAGGCTGTTTGTCATTAAGGAGGAAAAAAGGCAATGGAGATTGCTATGACTAAGCCCTAAAAATGGGGGAGAACAAAGATTGTTCATGCAGATATGTAAACCTTATAAAGTGAGGCAGATGTCCCAGTCTAGGACCCTGAGGAAGATGGGGGAGGAAATGATACTAAATCTAACAATCCTCCACTTGAAACAAATCCTGTGGTCTGCTATTCTGTCCTCTGCAAACAAAGGAGATTTTGACTATTACTCTACTTTCCAGTGGTATTTCAGGGGAACACTCACCTGACCATTTAAAATATTGCTTGTAGCATTACTCTCTCAGTCTAGATGAACAAGAAAAGCTTGAGTTACATTAGGGAAGAGGTTCATAATACAAATGCTAAGACTGGGAGTTATCTTCCCAAGTACCCCCTGCTTTGGTATTGGGACCAAAACCTGATTGGACTCCCTAGTTCTATGTAGGTCTTTTTATGATCTACATATTATTCCATCTTAAGACCAGATGAATATCCCACATCCTGAACATATCTCCCACTGTAGATATAGTATTGGGATAGACCTGAGGGGCCCATTTTATCAAACTCTTTCATTTTACAGATAAGAGAATTGAAGTTCAGAAAGGTTAATTGATTTATTAAGGTCACACCTAGCAAGCATTAGAGGTAAGTTTTGAACCCAGGTCTTTTGACTTAAAGAGCCCATGTTCTTTTCACTGTACTATACTGCCTTCCTCAAGTGATTGATTGCTACATTAATTTTCTGTAAGGTGGCCTGGTGAATGGAATGAGTAGTAAAAGCTATGCTTAAAACAACCTTTATAACCCAGAGTGATTTATGTGAGTTTTCCAGACTTCCCTTTGAGTTGAAGGATACATCAGATTCCTTAAAATTTGTAAATAATCTGGCAATTAGAGTTTGGAACTTTAGCATAGCCTTTATTGAGAATATTTAATAATATAGTCAGAGTTCTACTATTATAAGGAATCCTGGAGAGGGAATAACGGATAGAGAGCTGGCCTTCAGGCCTGGACAAGCCGAATTCAAATCCCAGCTCTGATGCATACTGACTGCATGTGAACCTCTTAGTGCCCGAGGCAGCTTTCTAAAACTGTGACAAATCTGCATTTGTAGATGGAGTCTTCACCCCCCATGAAATCACAGATCTGGGCCAAGAAACAAAAAAGGAAACTTCAGTCTCATCCTTCTAATCTCCTTTCTTCCCAGCACAGCAGCTCTACAGCATCTAGGCCCTGCTGGAAAAGAGGCAGTGACAGGGAGCTCTTACCAAGGCAGGTAATTCAATTGTTGGGCAAATGAAATTATTCTAAAATTCTTTCTTAAATTGACCCAAATATTTTCTCTTTAACTTCTGCTGTTAATTTCAGTTCTGCTTTCTGAAGCGAGATAGAACAGTTCTCCTCCATTGCCTAACAAACCCATCAACTATTTTGAAAACACCTAGGTCCTCTGTTAGCCTTCTCTTTTCCGGATTAAACATCCCTAAATTTCTTTAAATGTCCTTTGTATAACGGAATTCCTAGATCTCTTACCTTCTTAATTGCCCTCTGCTGGACAGGTTCATTTTGCCCCTGTTTATCCAGAATTGAACAGATGTTTTGATCAGAGATAAAGTAAGACTATTACTTACTTTGATCTAGCTATGTATATAGTTCTATTGATGCAAAGACGGTGACTTTTTAGCAGCCATTTATAAATATTGACAGATACTAAGATTGTAGTAAGCAAAATGTATTATATCATCATGTGAATGGCAGTCTTCAGCTCTCCCCTGTCTGATATCTGTGCAGTTGAATTTTTTATTCTAAATGTAATGCTTCACATTTTCCCTGTCCAATTTTATTTTAGTGCTTTTGGCCCGATATTCTAGCCTATCGACCATTCTGCTTGATTTCTATCATTTGTGGAATTGACTATCCCTCCCAGCTTTGTTTTACCTGTAAACAAATGGAGCTGAAGCCCAGGGCAGAGGTGCCCTCTTTGTCAGTGTAGAGGCTGGCAAGATGAGCAGCAAGTACTTAAGTATGAGATACATACAGCAGTGACAGGGGTCAGTTGCTAGTTAATTACAGGTATGTGTGAAAATTAATGGCCCAAATCTGCTGGTACTGGTGCTTGTCAGAAGCAGTTGCATTGTTTTTGGAAAACCAGAGTGATTTCAGGATTGTCGGAGGGCATTTACTAGATGCAGGTTAAGACAGTGGAGGGATCAGTATAGCTTCCACACTCACGATACTGAACCACATTCCTTCTTTCTCTTATTTGCATACATTCTGTACGGTTCACTGCTTCTTCCCATTGAGGGGATAAACTGCTGATGTTCCCTTTGAGGGTAGGGATTTATGGGAATATGGGACTTTTTCCCATCCTCATGCTTCTTAACTCCTTTGTGGTACTTGACACGCCTCCTCGATATGTTCTTCTCCCTTGCTTTCCGTGTCCCTGTCCTCTCATGGATGTTTCTCCTGCTTGTCTGGTTGTATTTTGTCTTTCTTGTGGTTGGCCCCTTATCCTCTTCCCACTTCTTAAGCTTCTGTCCTTGGTCCTCTTCTCCAGAATATATAATAAGATCATAGATTTAGAAACGGAAGGGAAGAAACCTGTGTCTGAATATCAGAACTGACGTTCCTGGCTGTGCGGTGCTAAATGAGTCACTCTGAGGCTCAATTTCCTCATCTGAAAAATGAGATAATAATACCTGAACTACCTACTTCACAGGATTGGGAAGAAAGTATTTCGTAAGCTTTAAAGTACTACGTAAATGTGAACTGCTACTGCTACTGCTACCTATCTTTGGATCCCTAGGATCCAGCACACTGTGTCGGACACAGTAAACACTTAATAATTAGCTACTGAATTGAGTAGAGTTAAGACTTCTTTTGTCAGTGTGGGTAAATGAGGTCATGAGGATAAGTTAGTAACTTGTCTTAGGTTAGACTAATTATAGTGGGATTTTGCCTATGAAAGTAACTAACAAGAGATTTTACTGAATAATAAAGATGTTAATAATAATAATGACAAATTGCTAGCATTTATATAGTACCATACAATATCACATTTTATTTTAACAACAACTCTGGGGGGTAGGTACTCTTATTATCCTCATTTTACAAATAAGGAAACTGAGACAGACAGAAGTTGAGGGACTTGCCCAGGGTCACACAGTGTCAGAAATCAGATTTGTACTCAGGTCCGCCTGCCTCCAGTTCTGGAAGTCCATCTGCCATACCGCTTGGCTGCCTTACAGATTTCTTAGAGCATCTTCCTAGTGGTCCTCTTCCTCTAGCTGGAGAATGATCGTGGGGAGAGGGCACAATAATTGGCAGTATTTCTCCATCTTAGTCATTAAGAAATTGTTGGTCGGGAGAGAACAAAGGATAGAACCTTCTGATATTCCGTAAGATCACCTTCCAGATTAACACCGATCTACCAATTAACAATTTTTGTAGCTGGTTATTCAGCCGGCTGTAAATTCAGTTAACTGTGCAGCCATCCTCTTTCTGTCTTATGCCCATCATCCATTTCTCTCCCCCTCACCACGGATGTCTCCCAGAGCTCTGTCCTGGCCTCCTTTCCTGTCTTTATTTCCTTTTGGTCGATAATCTCATTAGCTTCTGTGGGTTCAATGATCATTTCTCTACAAATGAAACCATAGTGTCTTTCCTGAGCTTAGTTCGTGTCTTGGACAGCCCGTTGGACATTTCTAACTTTTCTATAAACATCTCAAACTTGACATGTCCCGAATGGAGCTCATTGTCTCCCTTCCTTAGCCCACCCCTCCAGACTTGCCTGTTCATTTTGAGGGCACTGCTCTCCTTCCAGTCACACAGGCTCACACCCTCAGCACTGTGCCCAACTCTTCTGTCTCTATAGTGCACCATAGCCTTTTCAGGTCTGGCTCCGCAGCATATCTTGTCTGTTCTCTTTTCACACGTGGCGGCTACCCTATATCGAACCTCATCTTGTCTCACCTGCACTGTTGTAACACTCTTCTGATTTGTTTCCTTGACTCCAGTCTTTCTGCTTTTTTAACCCATTCTCCATACAGATGGCAAATTGATATTCCTAAAGCACAGTTATGATCTGTGTCACTCCCTTGTTCAGGAATCTTCAGTGGCTCCCTATTGCCTCTACGATGAAATACAAACTTTTCAGCTTGCCATTTAAAGCACTTCACAGACTTCCTTCAGGTGCATTGCACATTATTCCATTTTATGTACATCTTGTTCTAGCCATACGGGCCACATCTAACCATACCAGTCAGGTGTAGCTGTACCAGCCAAATCTCGTCAAGTCTAGCCAAACTGGCTGCTTCATTTGCTGTTCCTTGCTGTTGACATCCATCTCTCCTCTGTGTTCTTTGCACAGTTTCTTCTCTAAACCTGAGATGACCTTCTGTCTGACTTCAGCCTCTTAGAGTCCTTCTTTTTAGGCTCAGCTCCTGTGCCATAGCATGTGAGAAGCCTTTCTTCATCTCTCCCTCTTCATGTGCATAATTATTGATTTCCATGTTTTATCCCCTCTATATAATATGAATTCATTGAGGGCAAAGGCTGGTTTCATCTTGTCTTTGTATTCCCAGTACCTTGGCATTGTACACAATAATTGTTTTATAAATACTTGTTGGATTGAGTATCATGACAGATTTTGTTGAGTGCTTTGCTGAAATCAGAATATATCATATTTGGGACATTCTCCTGATCCAACAACCTACCAACACTATTTTTAAAAACGTAAATGAGGTTAGTTTCACATATTTTCTTTTAAAAACTGTACTTCTCTCTGGTTTACGCCCCCTCCCTCTTTCTTTTCTATATCCTTGCAAACCATCTGTTTAATATTTTCTTCTAAAATATTATAGGGGTCAGTGTTAAGCTTGCCTATACAGTTTCCAGAACCTGTTTATTTGCCCTTTTTTTGGAAATAAATAGTTGACAGCCTTCTGGCAATTATTCCATTCTCTGACTTCTCAAAGATTATGGACAGTGGCTCTGAGATTACATCTACAAGTTCCTTCAGCACCTTCCATCTATCTCTGGTTGAATTCTCAAATTCATTTAAGGTGGCTATAGGTGCCCTCTTACTTGTCACCTGTGTTTGGTTCCAGTTTCTTCTTTATACTGTTGGCTCATCAATATGGCAAGGATGAGGGGCAACCTCCTTTCTAGAGAAGATGGAAATAAAATGGGAGTTGAGGCTTTCTGCTTTCTTTTTGTCACTTGCCAGTGGTCGGTGAATAGGTGGGACTCACATCTGGCTGTTTTGTTGTGTCCAGGAGAGGTAGAGGATCTTTGATCTTCCTTGAGGACTAAGGGAAGTTAAAAAAAAAAGTGGGAGGGGGAAGAGGTTTTCTTTTATAGAGGAACAGTGATACTAGGAATATAATAGTTCCCTCTGAAGTAGTAAAGAATTAAGTGTTGACCTTGTCAATTAGGTATTTAGGGTATATTACAACAAGAAAATAAGTGTATATATTTTGTAATTCATGGCGTCCTTTGTCTCTGATACCTTTCACTCTTAATAAATAGATCTGGGTAGAGGGTCTGCCTTTATGTTCTGTCCTATAAAATTGCAATACAGAGGAAAGTAGGAGGGGACATCAGTATCTATGAGTGGGTAGCTAGAGTGCATAGTCCATAGAGCACAGGACTTGGTGTCAGCAAGATTTGGGTTCAAATTCTGCCTTCAAATCCTACCTTTATTAGTTCTGTGATCATGGAGAAATAACTTAACCCATCTTAGCCATGTTTTCTCATTTATGCAAAGGGAATCATTATACCTGTAAC
Organism: Phalanger gymnotis; assembly: GCA_028646595.1. Lineage (NCBI taxonomy): Eukaryota > Metazoa > Chordata > Mammalia > Diprotodontia > Phalangeridae > Phalanger > Phalanger gymnotis. Next base: position 91,929,103 of record CM053624.1, read on the forward strand.
ACTTTAACAGGTTGTTTTGAGAGCCAAGTGAGGTAATCTGCCTTAAGTACCTTGTAAAATGCTATAGAAATGTTAGTTGTGGTGATACTGATCACGATAAACCTAGGAATATGGGATCAAAGGATACATCCCATCCTGAATATTCTGGGCAGTGCTAGGAAACCAGAGTCTTAGATTGGAGGGTCCCAAGAATATGGGATTATACAGGTCCTAGGGTAGGGCAAGGAAGTGGTACTTCTGCTGCCTCCTTTTCTCCCCACAAATACACATTTTAACATAGCATTAGGTTGGGAAAAGTTATGATTATTTCATATTAGTGAAGGAAGACTTCATGGAGCTGCTTGCATTTTGAGCAGTATCAGGAAGGGGTTTTAGAGAACAAAACATTTTGGGCAAATAGTTCATTGTAGAGGGAGACTTGAAAGTGGAGACAAGTCAGATAATTAGGCAAATAGGGCTTTGAAAATATGAGAGGAATAAACGATATGAATCCAGCAATTTAGGCTAAGATGGCCTGGTGAAAGATTTAGAAGACTTAAAATTTTGTGCTTGAATCGTAATTCCTTAGAAAGCTACCACAGAACTTTAATTAATAAATCAACCAAGAAAATCTTTTTTTTTTTTTAAAGAATCTTCTATGGAAGACTGTGTAGGGCATCATAATTTGTAGTTAAGTTGTAGTTAAGACATTCCCACGTTTGTAAAATGTTAGAGGGAATGGGAAGGGCCAATAGTAATGCTTGTACCTGGGGGTGCCAACGTAACTCCAATTCATAACGTTACTACAGTCAGGCAGGGTGGGTTAGTAGTGAGACCAGGAAGACAGGGCATTTACCTGGAGAGGCTGTGTAACAGCTAGGACAGCGCAGAACTGTATTGGTGGTATTACTAAATTGACTTTTATGCTCTGACTATAAAGATGAGTTGAAAGGAAGGTGATTAAGAGAATCATGTATTATGTCTTTGTGGTGTTACAGTTTTTTGATTGAGTGATGCTGCTCTGGGGAGTCTAGGAATGGCTTTCCCAGGTTATCTTTTTTTGAATTTCTTTGTGTTATGTGTGGAAAAGTCTCATGCCTTGGACTCTGCTCTAAAATGCCTGAGTTCTTAAGCATAGAGAATACTGAAGGCTAAATGATGGTCACTATGTGCGATTAGGTCATTGGGAGATATGTTTTTGACATCACTTCATAAACTCTTTCCCCATTTTTTAGGCATATGTGCCAGTGCCAGAGGTTGCAGGTTTCCTCTTTTTAAAAATTATTTTTTTTTTAGTTTTCAACATTCACTTTTATAAGATTTTGAATTACAAATTTTTTCTCCTTCCCTCCTTTCTCTTCCCCCTCTCCAAGACAGCAAGCAGCCTGATATAGGCTATATGTGTAGAATCATATTAAATGTATTTTCATATTAGTTATGTTGTAAAAGAAGAATCAAAACAAAAGGGAAAAACCATGAGAAAGGAAAAACAAAAAAAAGTGAAAATAGGATGCTTAGTATGCTTGGTAGTTCAGTGTTGCAGAACCCTGAAACTAGGCAGTATATGATAAAAATGAAAGTAGGAAACTGCTTTACTGAACATTTCCTATTGTATGTTTTGCTGGTTCAGAATGTCCAAAATTGAACATATTTTTCCCATTCTTTTTTAAAATTAAATCTCATTTTTTCTACTTACTAAGCATCCCTTCCTCCCAAGTCTTTCCCTCCTTTAAAATTCCCTAGTTCTGTTGATGTCATGACCACCCTCCTTGTTATTTATTTTATTTTTTTTGAGGTAGTTGGGGTCAAGTTATTTGTCCAAGGTTGCACAGCTAGTAAGCAACTGAGGCCAGATTTGAACTCAGGTCCTTTTGACTCTAGGGCTGGTGCCCTATCCACTGCACCATCTAGCTGCTCCCTTCTTGGTCTTAAAATCTAGGAGACTTCTTTGACTATTGACTGTCACTTCTCTTATCCAACTAATTTTTAAGTTCATATCATTTTACCTCCTCAGTTTCCCTTTGTAACCATCTCCTCTGTTTTTATACTGCCAATATCCCAATTTAGCCTTCATTATCTCCCACCTGGACTATCATAATAGCCTCCTTAGTGATCCCTCTTCCTGTTACAAATCTTTCTAGTGTAGCCTTAACAAACAGTTGCCAAAATAATATATGTTTTAAAAAACACACTTGTTTACTTTCACATGTATTTATAATATGTACCTCTGTATCAGTAAGACAAGATTCATGACCTGGAAGATGGTCATGAATGCATGCCAGTATAGTTTGGAATCACAAAGTATAAGAGATTCTCTAGGTAGAAAGCAGGGGAAGTATGACATTTATTTAGATACCAGAGGATGTCATTCCAGAACCAGTGATTCCAATTTGATATAGCAGTAATTGTATTCCAAAACCAGTAAATCCACCTCAGTGTAACAACAAAATATAACACAGTGTTATAGCAAGGAACCAAGTCATCCTGTAACCTTCCCCCCTGCTGGGGCCTTTCTGTAAACACTCACGAATCCCAACTGTCTGCTTGCCTGCATTCTCTCCCTGCCCAGTTCTCTGGTTTCTATTCTCCATTCTGCACTCTCTCTGCAGCTCTGTCAACTTGGAGTTCTTGGTTCTCCTCCTTTGGTTGAATTCTGAATTCTGACCTTACAGTGGCTACCTTCTGGGTATATATGTGTATGTGCATGTGTGTGTTTCCACAATCTGGCTAGCAGCTTCTGTGGGGTTGTAAGATCCACCCACAGCCAGCACCCAGAAAGCTGCTGGACAGCCAGAAAGCCCAGGTTCTTTTAATCTGCCTTAATAAGGAGAGCAAGGTTAAGGGGTTGGC
>CM053624.1:91932431-91953951 GCA_028646595.1 Phalanger gymnotis
AGCCCTCCCTTGAGGCAAGGAGGCACCAAGGACACCCAAATCTTGGGCCTGGGGCTTAGCACTTAACAAGACTCAATGAAATAGCTGAATCACTCAACGCAAACAAAAGCCAAACTCTTCAAGGGCACTTGTTGAATTAAGTGTTAAGGAGCCCATTTTGCCTTACTGACACAGTGTGTGTGTAGACACACACACATACACACTCTTTTTAGGGCCAGAGGGTGTAGGTCTGGGGCTTAGTAGTAAATAAAGAGTGTAGGCCTGCCTACAAACTTCTAATGGAGCTTCCTTTAAATGGCCCCACCTGAGGACTGTTGAATGGGCGGGAAAGATCTTTAATCACTGATTGGCATCACAACCTTTCATTGCTCTTTCCTATCAAATAACAACAACAAAAAGAACAAAAACTCTCCAAATAAAATTCTCATCATACATATACATAGCCCAGCAAAACCAATTTCCACATTGAGTGTGCCTGAAAATGTGTGCTTTCTCTCCATTTTAAGTTCATCCCATTGAGATGTGAGTACTATGGTTCATCTGCAGGCTTCTAAACTTGCAATTTATCTTTACATTGGTCAGAAATCCAAAGTCTTACAAAATTGTTTTTCTCTATAATGCTGTGGTCAGTGTGTGTGTGTGTGTGTGTGTGTGTACATATTCATGTATGTACACAAGTACATATATATATGTAAAAATTGTTCTAGTTTTGCTTGCCATGTTGTGTATCAGTTAATAGAGATCTTCCCAATTTCCATTGAAACTTATTTATTTTGACATTTCTTATAGTATGGCACAATGATATTCCATTGCATCCCTGTACCTTAATTGGTTTAGCCATTCCCCAAGAGGAAGACACCCCCTTAGTTTCCAATTCTAAAGTGATGCTTTAATGCATAAATCTAAGGATGCTCCCCTTCCTGTTCCCCCCGCCCCACTCAACCTTCAGTGGTTGCTTATTGCCTGTGGGATAAAATGGAAACTTCTTTTTTTAAATCATTTTTATTTAATATTTTAGTTTTCAACATTGATTACCACAAGATTTTGAGTTGCAAATTTTCTCCCCATTTCTTCCCTCCCCCCCATTCTAAGATGGCATGTATTCTGATTACCTCATTCCCCAGGCAGCCCTCCCTTCTTTTACCCCACTCCCCCCCCCCATTCTCTTTCCCCTTACTTTCTTGAAGGGCAGGATAGATTTTTATGCCCCATTCCCTATATATCGAAATGGAAACTTCTTAGCCATCATTTAAGTCCTTCGTGATCTGACTATAACCTGCCTTTTCTTTTCCTCTTTTTAAAAATTATTTTTTTTTAGTTTTCAACATTCACTTTTATAAGATTTTGAATTACAATTTTTTTCTCCCTCCCTCCTTTCTCTTCCCCCTCTCCAAGACAGCAAGCAGCCTGATATAGGCTATATGTGTAGAATCATATTAAATGTATTTTCATATTAGTTATGTTGTAAAAGAAGAATCAAAAAAGAAAAACCACGAGAAAGGAAAAACAAAAAAAAGTGAAAATAGTGTGCTTAGATCTGCATTCAGACTCCATAGTTCTCTCTCTGGATGTGGATTGCATTTTCCCTCATAAGTCATTTGGAATTGTCTTAGATCATTGTGTTGCAGAGAAGAGCCAAGTCTATCAAAGCTGATCTTCACACAGTGAGGCTGAATAACCTGCTTTTGTCACCTTTTTTTTTTTAAATATTACTTTATTTCATGCACTTTACATTCCAGTCAGACTGAACTGCCAGCTGTTCTTTATCCCCTCGTATGCCCCTGCCTAGATTATGTTCTTTCTCCTCTCTCTAGCCTTTCCTTCCAGGTAGAGTGCAGGTACAACCACTTTCAGGAAGCCTCTCCTAAACTCTCCCAAAGCCCAGCTTAAAGTAGTCTTTCTTTCCTCAAATCTTTCTAGAGCACTTTATCTTCATTCCCCTTGCCCATTCTACTTTGTATTAAACTTATTTCTGTACAGGTTGCAATTTCCCTATAAGCTCTTTGAGAGGAGGGCTAGTGACATTTTTCATCTTTCTATTCCCAGTACCTAGCATAGTGCTTTGCACATAGTAGATATTTAATAAATATTTGTTGAATTATGAACTAAAGGAACAAAGTCTAAGGGACAATGAACAGACCAGGAGTGGAGATGTCATGTAAGGGAGTACTGGGAAATAACATTAGAAAAGGAGGTTTGGCTATATCATGGAGAGCCTTGAATGCCAGACTAAGAAATTTAGGCCTCCAATGGAAGAATACTTAGATTAGCTCTCACACAGGGCTGTTGTAGAGAAACTGAAAAGTTCTACATAAAATTAACTCTCACAATGATAATCATTGCTATTAATCCTTTAGACAATGTGGTCTACTTTGAAGTTTATAAGCAGGGGTGTGAAATCATGAAATAAATGTTTTGGGGAGATTAATATGTCAGCGATACATAGGATGGATTGCAAGGGGAGAGCCTGGAATCTGGGAAACTAATTAGGTTTTGAGAAGAGGTGGCATATTCAAAGTGACAAGCAGCGAAGACAACTTTGGCAACAGCTGAGAGAATTAATTGGAGAAGGGTGATTCTGGAGTCAGACAGTCTACTGAGGAGATATTTACAGTTGGCCAATCAGAAGTCTCAAAGTTGGGGGAAAGCGAAGAAGGGATATCATGAAGGCAGAACGGCAGAAATACGCAATGGAGAGATTATCTTGGTGAAATGAAAATGAGGCATAGAAAGAGCTGGGGAGGTTGTAACGACAGGTGGGAAAGCTGGAGGTAAGGCCTGTCTCCACCCCCATCATAGTCCTGGTTCTGAGCTCTCGGAGGCTAAAAATAACCTAGTTTCCTGCCAGCATAGAAAGCATCAGTCAGGCTAATTTTAGCCCTGGGCAGCTCAGGATGGCAGCCAGGTCTTAAGGAGGCAGAGGAGAGCAAGATGGGGCAGGGCTTATCTTTGCCAGGCCACAGTCTCTTAAGAGCTATCAGTAGGCCAGCTGCTGCCTCACCAGCTAGTAGATAAAAAAAAGATACCAGGTGAAGGTGAGCTTCAGGAAAGTGGAGAAGGTCCTTGGAGAAAAAAAAAAGCTGCAGCTGACAGACCACAAATATACCCTTAAACTTCTTGTACATAACTGTAAAAGAACCCTTTGTGGTAGGGGAGAGGTGTGATTTCTTTTCTCCCTAATTCATTGCAAGAGGTATCTATTACATATAGGCTTGATCTTTGATTGGATAGCCAAGTTGGATAGGGCATGTTACTAGGGTTGTAGGTTATATTATGAACTTTGGTTGAATCCACAACCATGGAGTACAGGCTGAAGCCTGGCTAGACAATTATTGAATGTGACAGTCAGCCTCCACCAATGTCTTACTCTGATTCCTCATTGTGGCGTGAAGGTGATGCAGAAGGTTAGTTATGTCAGTAGAGCTCAAACTCTGGCGAGTCTTACCCAGGTGGAAAGACTTCAAGTCAGGGATTGATGTCAGAATTCATTGGTCATCCAAAAAAGCAACACAGCTAAGTTGGTGAACATTGTCACGAGATTGACCGATGAATTTTTCAGCTATGAAACCATCTACGAAAGCTAGAGAAAGATAGCCTACTGTCTGCGTTTGTGAAAGGAGTTCCCACAGTACCAAAATGACATATCTTTGATGTATTGGCGAATAATAATAGCCAGCATTTATATAGCACTTTAAGATTTGGAAAGCACTTTATATATGTTAAATGTTGTCTTATTTGGCCCTTTCAACAACCCTGTGGCATAGATGCTATTTTCATCCCCATTTTACAGGTGAGAAAACAGACTTAGAAGTAAGTGACTTACCCCCGGTCACATAGCTGGTAAGTGTCTGAGCTAGGATTTTACTCTGGTCTTTCCCCTGTGTCACCTAGCTGCCTCTAAGAAATGTTATCAGTCACATGGGCAAGAGGCTGAGGAAGGATTAATATATTTCCATCACTACTACTGGAATGAACATTTAGAAATGCACACTTTGCTAATGGCAGACCAGGAACATTAACTTTGTAAATGAAGCCAAATGAATTTAGCACTTGATCTATCTGTGCATATTGTAGTGGAAGAGCATTGAGCTTAGAGTCCACAGGATATGGATTCAAATTTTATTTCCAGATCCAACTAGGTCTGTGACCATGGGCAAGTTACTTACTTTGAGCTACATTGTTTTCATCTATGAAAACATCATAGATGTGGTCCATCTACCTCACAGGTTTGTTGGAAAGATCAAGTGAGATAGTGCAGACAGTGTACCTTGCAAACCTTAAAACACTGTGTGTCAGCTGTCATTACTTAAAATCAGGTTTTAGGATTCTGAACTCTCCTTTGTCGTTAGAACCCCATCGACGTCTACAAGTAACTTGCTTATTTGCCCTTGACTATCGGAGTTTTGAAAAACCTTCTAGATTACTCCAAATTCATTATTTTGTAATCTAGGAAACTGAGGCCCAGGGGAGAGAATGAAGTAATTTGATCAAAGCCATAGAGCTTGTAAGTACCAGAACCAAGGTCTTTGGATGTCAAGCCCAATATCCTTTCCATTACACTGTATTGCCTCTAGGAAGATGATGCACCCACTGTAAGTGTCACATGGGGTTTACGTTGTTTTCCAGGAGTGATAATGATAGTGGCTATCACAGTTGAGTCAGTTGGTATGGGTTAAATGAGGGTTAATAGGTTAACCTGGCAGACAGGAACCTTGTAGGGTCAAGGGAAGGGTTAAGCCTCTGAATCACCATTAGAGAGAAGCAAAATGGTGGAGTAGCTCTGGAGAGTCAGAGTTAAATTGCATTATCATGGAACCCAACAAGCAGAAAGAAGTCATGGAAGTAGAAATAGATGTATGGACTTTTAATTTTTTGTTCACGTGAGCTGAGAGGTTATGAGCTATTTGAATGGAGAACAACTCGGAAGCAGGTTTTTGCCTGAGTGAAGGTTTTTTGGTTTTTAATGGGGCCTCTGTCTGGTCCTTCTTCCTTTTATGGTGGTCTTCTGCATTCCAGATGGCTTTCCTCATCCATGGAATTAATGGGTGGAAGCTGTGTATTGGTGACAGAGAAGACTTTGATTGGTTCCCTCTTTTCATTTCTGCCGTAAGGTCAAACTGAGACTTGTTAAAGACCTTAGCTTGAAAAGGCCAAGGTCCCCCACTGCATCCTGGGCCATCTCTAGTTGTCCTGATCCATATCTGGCCACTGGACCGAGTTGGCTCTGGAGGTGAAAGTGAGGCTGGTGACTTTGCACAGCCTTCCCTCACTTAAATCCAATTCACTTGCATGTCATGGCATCACCTTCCTGATGTCATGGTCTTCTTCAAGAATGAAGGACAAACAGCAAGGTGAATGTGCTTTTCCAGTAGTTTCATATAAGCGTGGACAGACTCAAGGCTACAACACAGGCTTTTGCTGTTCTTTTTTAGCCAGGTTGGAAGAGGAAATGACTTTCTACTATAATGAATGCTGGTTGATGCCATGGGACCAACTTTTCTATCATCCTTATGTATTCATTTATTACAAGTTCAGTGTGTCAACAAACAAATTAGGAAAGAGAATATCAGAGTTTTTCTGAGCCATTGGACCAGCTTTTATTTTGAAATAGGTTTATATACATAGTAACATTTTATGCTATCATTTGTGGTAATAGATTCCACAGGGGCTTGCAGAAGAAAATGAAGGTGATGGAGGGAATGTTGAGGAAGGGGAAAAACAACAAAGACCAGGCTTTGGAAATTCTGAATTAGAACTTGTGAGTATTGTGACCCAAAATAGTGGCTTGTGTGTGTTCTAGCAGGATTCTCCAAATCATTATAGGCTGATCCAAAATGTAAGTCCCACAAACATATGCATTTAAAAAATATATTTCTAGTTACAAATTTGAATCTACATTAAAAATGAACATTCAGACATATAATCCAAATAATAGTTTTAAATGAAGGGCATTATATTAGTAATGTTTCCCCATATGCCAAATGGAAGTTGGCATGGTATGTGGTCAGTTTCTTGAACCAATTTAGTAGAATCGTAGAATGTTGGAGCTGGCTGGAACTTTAGAGATTTTCTAGTTCCCTTCTCTCATTTTGTAGATGAGATAACTGAAGCTAAAATTGGGCAGCTGATTTTCCCTAGCAGGTTTATAGCAGAGCAAGGCCTAGAACTTGGGTTCAAACTTCCATCTAAAGGTTTTTTCCAGTAATAGACAAGAAAGATTGCTAACTAGTGGCCCAGTAGATTGATTATAGGTCAGATGACAAAAGTTCATGACTTTTCCCTCATGCCAATTTTTTTTCCCTCTTTTTAAAAGTTAATTTTAGTTTGCCTTTTGTGTTTTATACCATAATTACTTCTTCACAAATCAAATCATGTTGCAGTAATGAAATAACATTTCATTATTATGCCACAATCATTTAGTCGGTGGACACCCATTTTATTTCCAGTTACTTTTCTTTCTGTCATTGACTTCTTGGAGATACATGCCCTGTAGATTTCATGTCAACTTTTGATGAGACCTTAGAAATGGACTCTTCTCTATCTTCTTTGTTCCCAGCATGCCATAATATAGAATGCACTGGATTTGAACTCAAAAGATCTGGTATTTGTTGTGGTATTTGTTACCTTTGTGATTTGGACAAGACAGTTCATCTCTTTGGGCATAAATATTCCCTCATCTCTAATAAGAAAGGGTTGAACCAGATGATACCAGATCTCATTTTCTTCAAAGTCTAAAAATAAGTATCCTGTGATCCTTACAACACTTGATCCTATCTGTGTATGAGACATAAAAACATGTAAACACAGAGGGCAGAAAGCTTCATGCTGGTACACAGAGGAGTTCATCAGCCTAGGGAACTCCTTTTACCAACAAGATCACAACCCATCTGAGAATTAGTACATAAATCCGAGGGACTTGTTTAAGGAAGTTAAGTGATTTGCTTAAATTTATACAGCTAGTAAGTGTCAAAGGTGAGATTGGAACTCAGTTTTTCCTTACGTCTAGTCTAGAACTCTATCCACTAAATCATATTATAAAAATGTCCAATGATTTTAAATTATAAAGAACCTTCATTGTAAGGGATAATATATAACAGATGATAACCTTACTTTATACACAGATAGTATACTGTAGATATCCAGCACCCTAAAAGATTTTATTCTAGTAGTAAGTCTCTGGTTAAGGAACAAATTCTACTCTCATTGTTACTTTTGTCCCCATTTTACGCCTATGAGTAATTCTTTATGATGATGACGACGATGATGATGTAATTGTTTTATTTTCTTTAGAAATTTTTTTATCTATTTTGAACTTAAAGACAAAAAAAGAGAACATTTCCATGTATACAGCATAGCATAAGAAGAGGATTCAATATAAAATCACGAATTTCCATTTCATGCTATTTGCTTTTTTTGAAAAATAATGTAATAAATACTACACATCATTTTCAAAGCTGACCTGCTTTTCTATGCTTCCTTCTAATTTTTCTTTTGTTTTCTGCTGTGTACTTTTTATTTTTTCTCCCTCTCTCCCCACCCAGCCCTAGAGAAGGCTACCACTAGATGCATATGCACATATATATTTATATATATATATATACATATACATATATATATATACACACACGCACATACATACATGCATACACACATACATATATAAGCATATTACTCATACTTCTATTTAACAGTTATTTCTCTGGATATGCATAGCATCTTCCTTCATAGGTCCTTTGTAGTTGATTTGAGTATTTACAATACTCAAAATGACTCAGTCTTTCAAAGCTGTTCATAGAACAATATTGCTGTTACTGTGTACAGCATTCTCTCGGTTCTGCTCATTTCACTTTGCATCAGTTCATGGAAGTCTTCCCATGTTTTTCTGAAATCAGCCAGCTCATTGTTTCTTAGAGCACAGTAGTGTTCCATTGCTATGAGTAATTCTTAAAAACGGGAGAATTTTAGTTTTGGAAGGAACCTTGGAGAGATCTTCTAATCCCATCCTCTTCTTTTCTTCTTTATGATAGCAATTTCCAGATATAGTATTGTCCCCTCCCCCTTATGGCTGTCTTTCCTCCCTGACTAAGCACTGAGCCCACTCTCTCTTATAACAAAGAGAAACAAGCAAAACCAACTTACACAGTGACTATATCTGTCAGTCTGTGCAACCCCTCCAGGCCCACCTCTCTGCAGAGAGGCGAGAGATATGTTGCATTTTTGTTCTCTCAATCTCCTTATTTTCCAGATTTCAAGACTTTAGTAAATAGAAACATGGGGCATAAGCAGTATTGGGTTGGAAACATTTCAGATATGATACTTCATTATTTAGCCCAGCTTGATATAACTAAAACAACACTTTTACTAACTAAATACTAAAACCCCGCTTCTATTTTTACAGTTTCTTTCAGTTTTTCCCCACTCAGGTTGGATGGCTACCTCTTAACTTTGCCAGGCTTCAGATATAATCCTTTCCCATTAAAAAAAAAACCAAATCTGACCTCTCTGTAGTCAACAGAACTCATATCAGGTAGTTCCTCTGTATTCTACCTAGCTTCTTTTGATGGATCTCTTTTCTCTTGACCTTTTCTGTAGGGAGAAGTACCTTATACCATGGCAAAGGTAAACTAAGAATCTTTGAAGTGAAGTGTTAGATGAATCTGGAATGAGGATGGAGAATACTATTGTGACTAGAAAGGAAGGGTTGGTGAGGATAGAATATTAAATACGAAAGACCCAAGTCTAGGAATTTAGGATTATCAGGCGTTGTGCATACTTGAGTGACCTTGTATGCAAGGCTCCTTTAAACAAAGATTTTAAGAGGCAGTGGAGTATAGTAGAAAGAGTATTTTATATTTTACTTTCTAAGAAAAGAAGCCATTTTTAAACATTAATAGAGTTCCTCTGTATAGTATGCTACCTAAAATTGAAGAATATGGTGTGATTTTTAGAACCACAACATGTTAAATCGAGAAGGGACTTTAAAGATCACGACCCTACTACCTGGTGGTGTGCCTTGCCCTATTTTCTCTCTTTGGTGCTTCCCTAAGTAGGGTCACCCAGAATTCATCCAGCTTACTTGACTGCTCATTTGGCTTAGGTGAGATGGGAGTCACCAACTCTATTCCTTCCAGGGAGATGTAGTCTTGCCATCTGCCCTACCTTTATGCCCTGACACTTTCCTCTGACTGATGGAGCCTAAGGGTCCTGGGAACTTGCTCTTGGTCCTTCTGCTATACCTTTAGCATTTTTAAGTCTTTCCATCCACTCTCAGGTTAACTTTCTTTTCTGTATTGTTCCCCCAATTAGAACGTAAGCTCCATGAAAGGAAGGACTGTCTCAATTTTTCTATTTATATCCCCAGTGCTGTGTACAATGCTTGGTAAGTAGTGTTTAATAAATGCTCCATTCATTCATTCACCATCTATTCTAACCTCATTTTATAGAGGCCCATAAAGTTGAATTAACTTGCTGTAGGTCACACATCCAAGGTTGTGGTAGACTTAGAATCAGAACCCAGGTTTCCTTAGTTCAATCCAAAGAATGGATGTTATTTTTATAATATACTGATAGATGAAATAACATAGGATTGTAAATTTAGAGAGAAAAGGGATTGGAGGGTAGTGGTAGAAGTGGTTATCTAGCCGAACATTCTCTTTTTAAAGGTGAGGAACCTGGGGCCCAGACAGGTTGTGACTTGCTCTTTCCAAAGTTATAACATTTAAAAAAAAACCCCTTTCTGAAAAGTGAAATCTGTATAGTCACAAATGCATTGTACTAGGCCTCACTTTAACCTAGTTACTAGTCAGTTAAACAAGCTGTTTATTATATACTGACTAAAGTGATTTGTGAAGTACTTGGGGCAAGTAATATTTTGATAGGGTTTCATTTTGTAACAGCAATGGTCATTCGTGAGTGTTAATACTGACACCAGACTGACTTAGAACATCTGACTTTGACCAGTTGAAACCATATTGAACTGTGTTCCTAACTTTTAGTTACTTCTTTATCAGATGGGTGCTAGATTTTGTGCCAAACATGTATTTAGTTGTTCTCATGCTTTTAATTCTATGATTTTAAAGAAAAAGATATTAATTCAAGAAAATGTGAAAAAATATAACTCTTAGAGCATACCTAGGTGAATATTAGAGATACTGCAGAGGCTATTGGTTCGGGGAAGTCAGGCATTTTAAGAATCATTTAAGCCTATAACAAAGCAGGATAAATTCTGCTTAAGTGCAAAGGAAAATGAAAATCAATATACAAAACTGACAAAATAGTGCTGCAAAAAAAAAAAATCTAATTTAGCTTTAGAAAACATGCAAGAACTTCAGGGAGGCTTCAGCTGGAGAGCTTATTATTGATTCCTTTACTGTGTGGTATAAGCTTCCTGAGGTTGGAAGAACAGCGAGAAGACCAGTAAAACAAAACAAAAAAATACAAGAAAATAGCTGCAACCTGTTGTTATGAAGAAAGAATCCTTCTCATGGGCAAGGCAAGACAGTACAAAGACTGGAATACCAAAGCCTGGAAAAGAGTAATTTTTACTTTAATGAAACTTACTTTTTTATTCAAGGCTTTATTAAAACCTTTATAAGGAGTTCAGGGGAGCCTGTAAGACTTCAGCATCTTTATTAGACCATAAAACATCACCTCCTAAAAATGTTTTTGTTTTTTTTCCTTAAGCTTGGAAATCTTATCCCTAATGAGAGAATAATGTAGTCTGATAAATATACTGAGAAACAGATTTGTTTAAATGGAGGTGGAAATGGTGTCACAGGCTTGCATTACAATAATAATAACAATAGGTAACATTTACATAGCACTTACTATGTGCCAGGCGCTATGCCAAATGCCATGAAAGTTCAAGAAATATATACAAGAAATGGAGATAAACATACTTCATTGGCCTGGGAACTGAATGTTATTTAAACCCTATTGAAATCAAGACCAAACCCAGAAAAATTGACTGTCAAAATTATGCTTAATATTCAGTGTGATAAAAGTGTAGTTTAATTATGATGAATTAAAAAAAGTATGTGTCAAAATCTTGTGAGCACAATCATAAATCATGTAAAACAAATAATTATAGCAAAATAACATCACATTATAAACTTTTTAAAAAGACATAATAAATTGTAAAGTGCATTTTATGTCAGTACATTTAATTACTTTAATTTGTCCTAGTTAATTTGTGCATCGTTGTTTGTGCACAGTGTCATGCTAGGTGCTGTTTTCCATTTCGCTTGACAGTTAACATTTTGAACTGGAACATGTGTTTCAGAAGTAGGTGCAGAATCTAGCAAAATGTTTGGATTTGAAGTGAGAAGATCTGGGTTCAAATCTTCGTTCTGTGCAACTTTGGGCTAATTCCTTCACTTTTTTGGGGCTTTGGTTTCTTCATTTGCCTAATGCGAGGGGTAGGACAGAGATGAGGTTGGACTAAATCATCTCCATGATCCCTTTTACAGACCAAAGATCCATAATCTTAAGTCTTAAGTTTAAGTAGACCACAATATTGTCTTCTGTTTCTTTGATTATTTCCATGATTTGGAAAAGGAATATAGGTTTTCACAAACTGAACTGGCAGATTTCACGGATGACTCTTTCCTTGTGAGAATAGTCCACTCCTAGAGCCAGACGGCTGCCTGCTGAGTGAATTCTTCTGGGGGGAAAATGGGACAAATGACAAAGCAAAAATCTATGAGAATGTTTCAAACATAAATGCACTAAAATGCTTTGCTTTAGAAGGAAGCTATGATGTCCTGTTGCTTTTTGGCATACCATTTCTTCAGCTAATCACAAAAACTAGTCCTTTATGATGATGGTACAACAGTATCAATTTCTAAAAAGCTGTTTGCCTGAGAGACCCCTTGGTGAAATACTGTTTTGATGATGATTTTTTTGGCTCAAAAATCTTGGTTTTGCACTTACTTTTGCTTCTAAAGTAGCACTAGCAATATTTTTCTGTGGACTTTTTATGGCCCATGTTTCAGAGGAACTTTCCTGGTCTTGAAGCCAGAAAATCTGGATTTTAACCCTATTTCTTCCACTTACTAGCATTGTGAAACTGTTAAGTTGCTTCATTTTTCTAAACTTCAGTTTCTTCATCTACAAAAATGGGAAAAATGAAAAATGATACTTATCCTCACAGGATTATTATGAGGACAGTACTTTGCAGACCTTAAAGCAAGCACTGAGCCCGTTATACATCCTCTGATCCAACCAAGTTTTGTCTCATCTTCCCCCAAACCTATCACAATTATTCTTACTTCCATGCTTTTGCTTATGTTTGTGCAAACCAGTTAGAATATAAGCTCCTTGAGGTCGAGAGCTGGCTTTGCTTTTGTACCTATATCCTCAGGGGTTAGTCTCAGTGTTTGACACATAATAAGAGCTTCATAAATCACCCTTTTCACTTATTCATTCATTCATTCATCCGTCCATCCACAGCTAGGTAAGACACCTTTATGGCTGGACACAGCTGAGCTCTTCATTGATACTATATATCTATAACTTGTGTGTGATAGAGCTTGGGCCCTGAAAATCCTTACGCTCTGGTAAAATGGTTCTTGTATTTAAAAGACCTGTCCTATGTGTGAAGTACCTGATGATTTACTGTTTTTTTTAAATTAGATTTTTTATTTTTAATTTACAACACTCAGTTTTACATGTTCTTGAGTTTCAAATTTTCTTCCCTTGCTTCCCCTCCGCCCTCCCCCGCCCAAGACGGCATGCAGTCTGATATAGATTCTACATAAACCTTAAGATTAAACTTATTTACACAATAGTCAAGTTGCAAGGACGAATTATGACCAATGGAATGAATCATGAGAGAGAAGAAACAACCCCCCCCCCAAAAAAAAAGAGGGGAAAAAAAGAGAGAGCAAATAGTTTGTCTCAATCTGCATGCAGACTCCACTTCTTTCTCTGGATGTAGCTCGCTCTTTCCATCATGAGTCCCTTGGAGCTGTTTTTGAGCCCTGTATTGCTGAGGAGAGCCAAGTCTATCAAAGTTAGTCATGATAGTTTACTCTTGATCTGGGGCAAGGGAAAGATAAAGGGGTAAGAGATATAGCCCAATGAGGAGGCTCTCCCTCAGCCTTTGGTGTGGGCAGTAGAAGGGACTTGTAGTAAAAATGGGTATGTTGTAGTGTAGGATATAATGAACATCAAGGTCAGGGAACAGTGAAGTTGGCCAGTTTTTGAAGAGGAGGAAAGAGAAGTAAGTCTGGAAAGGTAGGCTGGAGCCAGACTGTGAAGGGCTTGAAGTACCGAGCTGAGGAGTTTGTATTTTATCTCAGAGGTAATAGAGAACAACTCAAGATTCTTGACATGAGGCATGACATTCTCAGAACTCTTAATAATTGAATGACAATAAACAGCACAGTAGGAACCAGGGTAACCACGTCTTCTGCATTGTCACGGGTTATCTCTGAAAAGAAGCCTGGATGGGAATACAGTAAATGCTCATTACCAGCCAGGAGGCAGCACCTGGTGATTATACTTCTGGAACTGAGCACAGGAAAGTTATTTAAGACAATAGTGAGGGTCACTCAGCACCTTAGTTGTTGAAACTGATCCCTGTGGATGCGCAAGGCAAAACATTGGAAGGCTTTGCTCTGGTGATTATAAATGGTGATCTGGCTGTGGGCCTGAAACAGCCTTGAAAGTAGAGGCAATTAATCTAGTCTCTCCCCGTCTTTCTCTTTGTCCTGCCCACGCCCCCTTGTCCCTTTGTGAGCTAAGCGAGATCCCTATGCTCCTGGTCCACAGTCTGCTTCCAAACTACTTTCCTAGCTCCATTTCATGTTACTCTCATTCGTGTACTCCGTATTTCATTCACTGAACTGCTGGCTCTTTCTTAATCTTGTCCCGCGTTTAATTCCAGACTGCTCTCTGCCACCAGAATCCATAAACAACAAACTACATTGACGATGCTAGAGGACTACAGGTGGTGGAACCCCGTCGTCTCCGAAGACTCAGCTTTGCAGGTGTCTCAAAGGCGCCTGCAGGGTATAAGGAGACCGTAGCATGTTACTGATCATGATGTGCATGATACATAGCACGGAAGACTTCATTACTAACGCGCAACTGGAAACAGATTAGGGTTAGTCATGTAGCAAGAATGAGTGAGATGATGAGTCAGCAGTCTGAGTGGGGCATTGGCAAATCAAATGAGATAATATGTGTAAAATGTTTTGCAAATCTTAAAGTGCTGTATAACCGATAGCAGTAATCAACTATTATCAAATATTTAAAAACCTAGAGGAAGGCCTTTGGCATGGTGAGTCCATACTATGTGGAAGATTTACAGAAGGACTTGGAAAGGCTTGCACAGGATACGAAAGCATCAACAAATCATTGTCTGTATGGTTAGAGTACCCATAGTGATAAAATCTTGAATTAACTGAAGTATTGGAGTCCATTGGGGTAGCTAGGTGGCATAGTGGATAGAGAGTAGAACAGGAGGCGGGAAGACCCTGGTTTGGAGTGGCCTCAGACACTAACTCTGTGACTCTGGACAGCCTTGCCTGATAAAAGTTAAACGGCAAAGATCCCAAATGGTTTCAGATGATAAATAATAAAGATAATATTAATGATAATAATAATACCTAACATCTATATATTACTTATGTTCCCTACATTGTTATATCATCTGATGGCAGTATGTTTGGTTTTTTTTTTTTTTACATGTCTTTGTTCTCAAAGTGGCTCAGTAGGTAGATCATGGGACTTGGGGTAAGGAAGACCTGAATTCTAGTTCTGCCTCAGACACTAGCTAGTTTAATTACTTAACCTCTCTGTACCTCAGTTTTTCCATCTGTAAAATGGTGATAATAGTAACAGCCTTTACCTCACAGGGTTCTTGTGAGGAACACATGAGATAATATAAAGCATTTCGCAAAGCTAAAGTATTATATAAATGGTAGCTATCACTATTGTTATTATTTATAATAAAATGTTATGTATATTCTTGCCTTTTTGTGTCCAGAAATAGAAGAAAGTACTGACTTATTTACTTTATTAACTCTGAACACGAGCCAGTGTCAACAAGTTAGCTGTTCTTCTAATAGAATTCTTTGCTGTGTGGAGGACAATATACTTTCAATGGATTTTTTTTTAACACTCCCCACCCCCTCAAGCCTTTGTTTATAACTATAGTTGCCATTTCAAAGCAGAAAATAAAGCAAAGGTATTGTCCAAGAAGACTTTTTTTTTTCCCCATTTCTTTCCAAAATGGACAGGAAAGGAAGAATATAGATAAGATAAAGCCCAGCAATAAAGACATTAACACTAAAATACTTTACTTTGGCGAGTGCCGATTTATATTTTTCTCACCTTGTAGGCAGAAAGGAGATTGCAACTGGCCCTGTCTGCTCCCTTAAAAACATCATGCACAGAGAGACTCCCATGTGACTGTCTTTAGGACTCTGCTTTAATGCCCTCCCAGCACCCTCATCTGTAAGCGCCTTTGCATTCAAAGTTGCCTTATGTCTGCATTTTATGAGTCTTATGTATACCTGCATAAACATGTACATTGTGTCTCCTCTTCCTCTCCTCTGTCTTCCCTCCTTAGAATGTAAGTTCTTTGAAGGCAGAGACTGTTTTCTTTTTGTAAATGAACCTCCAATTTCATTTGCTTAGGGAACTCCAGGGTGAGGAAATTCTGTCTTATCAATGCCAGGCTCCACAATTCTCTACAATTTAGTCTTAAGGAGCTGCCTAGAATTGCACCAATAAGTGACATGTGACAAGAGTCACAGTTAGTGACTCTTGAGTTAGAGGATTTGAAATAGGGTTTTATTGGCTTTGAGACTGGCCCTCTATCCACTTCGCTGTGCCAGCTTTCCAAAAACATTTGGATGCCAGAGAGTAGGTGGCAATGCTACAATTATATGTGTTACAAAGACCCTATGACCCCTTTCATCCTTATTAAGGGAAATGCTGGTCTTCTCTCCTTTCATACAATACTTAGCTATGCTAGTATATAGTATGTGTTTCCTAAATACTAGAAATTCGTCTTTCAGGGCTACATCCTGGGTAATGTGGTTGAAGCGGGTAGGACACATTGTAACAGCCAATTGGAAGTCTCCTTCTAAGATTTACCTGAGAGCTCTAATGCAGGGATTGATGATATGGTGATAACAAGATAATCAGAAGAGCCAGATCCCAGTCTACTCTGTGGGGTCCATAACATACATCAGTACTGGAATGATGCTGCTGAACAGGGTGAGATGCTAAGGAGACCAAACCACTAGTAAGGAGAGAAGGGAATGAAGGGACATGGAGTAGGCTGGGTGGAGAAAATCAAATTTAACTAATCCAGATCAGGGTAGCTTCCAGTGTATTGAGATGTAGTAGTTTATGCAACAAATGCGACCAGCTGTGAAGTCTATATTTTATGAGTACATTGTCCAACCTTCTCTTGTGGGCATGTGGGTTTGCATTTGTGCACATTGTTAAGAGGACAATTAACCTTCTCACTCTGTGGGCCCTTCCTAGTGGAACATAATGTTCTCTTACCTTGCCTACAACCTCTGTCTTGAAAAGAACACCCTTCTTAAACATCATTCCGAGAAAAGTGGTGCTTTGTTACTTTATGAAGGAGATTAAAAATATGCATATATTTACTTATACATGCCTATGCATATATTTATTTATGTATGCCTATATGTATCTACTTCTCTATTTATCCACTTACACTTTCCCATGTCTCAGTAAACATTTCTAAAAGACTTACACTTTAGGCTGAAGCTTATGTTTTTGTAAAATTAAATCATCCGGACCCATGATTTTATCAGTGTAGGAAACTCCTAGTGAAGAAACAGTCTGTACCAGTGTTGATCAGCCACTGCCTACCTGGCACATGGAGAGGTTAAATGACTTTCCCAGTATATACTGCCTATATGTGTCACAGGTGGAGCTCTATACCAAGTCTTCCTTCTATTCAATACATCATAGAATAAATAGTTAAGTAAGAAAACAACCTATAGATTAATTACTGCATATTTGTTCTATGATCAAAGACTATAGAAATGAACTTAAAAAAAACAGGACCAAAATTACTGTACTCTCAAAAGTGAGGAATGGCATATTCCAAATAGGATACTCTTAAAATTTTAGGATAAAACGTTTTTTTTTTTGTTACTACTGACCATTAGTTTTACTTATATAAGGAAAGCCTTTAAAAGTAAGATAGAAACATTCGATATGCTCCATTGATTGAACAGGGTAGTACCTTTGGGAAAATCTACTGAAAAACCCTGTTGGCAGCCTGCTGACCAAGCATTAGTATGGTCATGAGATGGAACAAGTTGATTTCCAATTATATTCCACTTGCTTACTGGGGTACCAATAGGTACAGATTGAAACCAGAATTAGACCCAAGTGAATATTTAAGAACATCATGACTTGATTAGTGGAAAAGTACCTTGAAGATCAGAAAAGTCTTTTCTGATCTCTCTGGAAGGGGGAGTACTCCACCAGACTGACCAGAGGTCTTTCTGTTGAATACATTGGATATAGCAGAAGGAAATAAAAAATATGCCTACCCTTACCAACCACTTGCTTACCCTCAAACTCTTCTCCCCCCACCCCCAACTTTCAAGGAAAGAGCTAGAAAAATCAGGAAATATTCCCCTCCCCCCATGCTTCCCCAGTAGGGAAGGGGGAATTATTTGACCCCTATACAAATTTGGCCAAATCGATAGATAGCCTTTAACAGTTTGAGTGTGTAACATTTTAGCCTCACAATTCAGTACCTTTATTCTTCCTCTATCACTGTGATAACATCAAAAGACTAGGAAAATCAATCATTTTTAGCCTTGAAAAGGGTCTGAGAACTAATGTGGCAGGCCGGAAGTTGTTGGGAATAGTGAAGGTAATATAAAACTGAAGAATAGATACTAATCCTTTTTTTCCCTCCTGAGGCTGTAAGCTTTCACACACTTGGTATCCTTTCTGATCTTTCTTTCTCTCCTTTTCTCTCCTTCCTCTGACAAAAATGAAAAGGAATTGGGATCTCACTTTTCATTTCTAATTTCTTGTTCTTTCTTCAA
Organism: Phalanger gymnotis; assembly: GCA_028646595.1. Classification (NCBI taxonomy): domain Eukaryota; kingdom Metazoa; phylum Chordata; class Mammalia; order Diprotodontia; family Phalangeridae; genus Phalanger; species Phalanger gymnotis. The sequence continues at coordinate 91,950,491 of CM053624.1, forward strand.
ACTTGAATTTGACCAGAGTAGTCTCCATTGTTGGAAATAGGTAGGTCCCCTCTCCTTCCCCACTCCCTTTGGATGTGAAGTGGTGGCCGTATTGATCGGACTCATTTGGTGTTGGGATACCTTTTTGATACTGTCATTTTCAGAGAACAACCAGGAGACAAAGCAATGGTAATCTGAATAGTGACTGCCTTTAGACTCGCTTGTCTTTCACTCTTGCTTTTAATGCCTTTCTTGGTCTAGGCAGACTGAGACACGAATCAAGCAGCTTTCTACCGCACTGAAGAAATTAGGTTCTCCCTTCCACCTACTCAGTTGTTCCAAGTCCAGCACTGAAATCCTTTTGTGGATAGAAAATAGGAAAATAAGCACTAACTCTTACTGCAGTCATAATTATAAGAGCTTGCCCAAAAGAGCTGGCAGAAGGAAGTTCAAAAGGAGAGACAGACAAGCAAGGCAGTGCCAGTCCTACTGGGTTAAATTTAGTGTGTGTTTGAGATAAACAAACAAAAAAAAAAGAAGATAACTTTTCCAAATGGTTGTGAGGTTGAATCATCTTCACATAAGAGTTCATCAAGACGCAGCTCAAGTACCTCCCTTCCCTGATGCTCCCAATGGCTAGGGCTTCTCCTTTTCAGCTACCTTATGTGTAGCTACATTATATTTATTTGCATTTATTCTCTTCACAGTCGTTCTGTATATGCTCTATGTGTTGTTACTATCTCTCCTGTTAGAACATAAGCACCTTATGAATAGGGATTGTTTCTGTATCCTCAGTTCGGAGTGCAGAATAGGCACTTAATCCTTTTTGGGCTTGGTGCTGAGCGAGCAGTCATTTTAGTGGGCCACCTCTTACTGTGATTGTAATAATAACAACCACCCCTCAATTACCTAGAACTCTTTAATCTTTACCACATGTTTTCAGTTCAATTCAGGGCATATGTATGATGTGCAAAGCTCTCTGCGAGATGTTGGGACAAAGACAGCCTCTGTCATCGGGGGACTTACATTGTACTGGCAGGTAGTACAGATTCTGTTATCCCCATTTTTTAGACTAGGAAACTGAAACAGGGGTGCTAAATGACAAGAGCGAGAGCTGGGGTTCAGCCCTAGTCTTCTGACTTCAAGACTACCTTTTTCTGTCCTACCACAATTATCTTGGGATGATCCCGATGTGAAAGAATCACCATCTAAGTGCAGAAACGAATTTCAGTTACAGTCATAGTAATAACAGCTCATCGCTACATAGCACTTCATGAAGCTCTTTTCTAACAGCCTCCAGTGAGAAGGCCTCATTTTACAGCTAAAGACACATGGACTTAGAAGTTGAAGGGTATACCCATAATCCTACCACTGGTAAATGGCAAACCAGGGCTTGACCTGGAGCCTCTCCACTTCAAGTCTTGGTTTCTTTCAACTTCACCATTGTCCTGACCCAGATGTGATTCAGGTAAGGAACCCAGATTCCATGTGTGTGTTTTTGATATCCAGAATTGCAAATCATGGCCCATGGCTGAACTTTTTGCAAACAAAATGACTTCTTTGAGGGGAATCAGTATTATTATCGGTTACAGAGCAGTGCAGTTCCATTAAGAAAATTACTTTCCACCCGGACCATTACTTTATTTTCTTTAGTTTTGAGCCTTGCCTTTCCCTCTGCTGGGCCCTTTTTTTTCCCCCTTCCCTGCCCCTCTCCCTCCCCAACCCCCCATTTCTCCGAAACTAGTTTCAGCAAAAGATGATGCTGTTGGCATATCAGACTATTTTCACTGAAAACCGAACAATTTTATACAAATACTATGTTCACTTGTGCTTTCTAGGTCTAAGTAGTCTCTGTTTGATCCATTATTTGTCCTTAATATGGAATGCTTTCTAATTTTATGATAACTTTCTAAATAAGTAAAAAATATACCTACTCACACAAATTATTATTAATTCATTCATTCATTTTTGCCAAACTCAGTCTCCTCTGTGGAGCTTTTATAGGGCTGTAAAGTAAATTAAACCATCCTTCTTTTATGTTCATTTGGTATAGCTTATGATCCTGGGTGAGTAAGCTATTTCCAAGGTTATAAGTGATATTTCAGTATTTGATAACTATTATATTTAGTACTTGTGAAGGTACATAGATAGAAAAATGTGCATTTATCCGGTAGTATGGCACTTTCAACTATTCAGAACCGCCACAAACCCAAATTAATCCAAATTGCAGGAAGTGATGAAAATAGTTGAGAAGCAGCAAAGATACAAAGATTACAAATGATGTGATTTAATTGATTGGTTCATTGAACAAAAGGAAAGGGGCACTCTCATTGACTGGCAATAGCTATAAAAGCTAACCCTTACAGATGCCGTAACTGGGTTGCGTGTAGGAAACAGGAAAAGGAGAGACAAAGGGATGAGAAAGAAAAGAACAAAAAGAAAAACAAGAAAAACAGGAAGAATGGAGAAGAACAGTCTTCTTTGCTGTCCCTTCTTCCAATTCATATCCAGTATTATAAGTTAGTGCCTCTAGTCTCTCTCTTCCCTCTGCTTTCCCATTTGTTGATTTCATTGGCTCGCATGGGTTCAATTGTTTCTCTGCAGATGATTCTCAGATCTAGATCTAGCCCTGATCTTTCTCCTGATCAACAGTCATACACCACCAACTGCCTTTTGAACATCTCGACCTAGATATCTTGTAGGCTACTCAAATTCAATATGCCCCAGATGATTTTCTTTTCCCCAAACTCTTCCTTCATTCCAACCTCCCTGTTACTTTACTTAGTTAATAAATAATCAATAGACATCTATTGAACAACTCTTTTGTGCCTCACACTGTGCTTAGTGCTACTTACAGTGCTGGGCCTAGAGTTAGGCAGACTGGGCATTTCAAACTTCTCACAGCCTTGTCTTTCTGTATTTCCAGTCTTTTTCCACTTGCTCCCCCTCCTCACCCTCCTCTGTTACAATGGCCTACTTGCTATTCCTCAGAGACCTCCTTCCCTCTCCTGTCCCTGTGCCTTTGAAGAGCTGTCTCCCATTCCTTGAATGTTCTTCCTCCTCACTTCCATTTCTTGGTTTCTCTAGCTTTCTTCAAGACTCAGCTTTTTTTAAAAAATTATTTAATATATTTAGTTTTCAGCATTGATTTTCACAGGAGTTTGAATTACAAATTTTCTCCCCATTTCTACCCCCCCCCCACTCCAAGATGGCGTATATTTTGGTTGTCCTGTTCCCCAGTCAGTCCTACTTTCTGTCACCCCACTCCCCTCCCATCCCCTTTTCCCTTTCTCGTAGGGCAAGATAAATTTCTATGCCCCATTGCCTGTGTATCTTATTTTCTAGTTGCATGCAAAAACTTTTTTGTTTTTGTTTTTGAACATCTATTTTTTAAAACTTTGAGTTCCAAATTCTCTCCCCTCTTCCCTTCCCACCCACCCTCCCCAAGAAGTCAAGCAACTCAACATGGGCCACATACATGT